>CM062394.1:11145746-11771701 GCA_031304145.1 Cardiospermum halicacabum | reverse complement strand
ACAGGTCATATTGGGCTGTAAAACTGTTGAATATGGACTATGAAAAAGCAGGAAAGCAGAGGCTTCTATAACTAGATGAGATGGATGAATGACGCTTTGAAGCCTATGAAAATCATGAGATGTACAAGCAGAAGGCGAAAAATTACCATGATAAAAAGATTGCCAAGCGAGAGTTTAAACCTGGACAATATATATTGCTCTACAATACCAAGCTTAGTTTCTTTCCAGGAAAACTAAAATCTAGATGGTCTGGACCATTTAGAATAAAGAGTGTTTCCCCATATGGAGCTATTAAATTGTTTGATAACAAGTCCACTGACTCTTTTGTTGTGAATGGATAGAGACTCAAGCATTATTTGGGGGGAGACATCTACAGGACAAGGGATATCCTTTATATCTCAGATCCTGTAGACATAATGAGAAACCAATAATAAACTTGCCTTGGTTGATGCTAACGACCTTAAACAAAGCATACTCCTTACACAATTATTTCTTTTTGGAAAACTATGCTATGATTAATTAATTGTGTAAGTTTTTAACTAACCAAGATCATGTTTTGCAAAAAAATTTTTATTTTTCAGATGAACTTGAAGTTTTAAGAAGAAGGCGAGATGTAAGTCTTATTGCCAAAAGACTCACCAAGGCTGTTTATCAAGTGGCGAGGAAAATTTCATTTCGCCTATATAGACATTTTGAAGATGGCGAGATAAAGGAAGTCGCCATGAGTGGTCGCCTGGGTGAAGGCGAGAAAGAGGAGTCATGCCAAAAACTTCGCCTTCCTGTCTCTTGTAAAGGCGAGGAAGGACGAATCTCGTCTTGATACATCGCCCAGTGACGAGAAGAGTGAGGCGAGAATTCAATACATTGTCATTTTATCTCGCCAACGAGGTATGTTATCTGGCGCTAAAATCTAATTTCGCCAAGATTCTTCGCCTGACAACAAGTTGGTTTTGGCGAAGTATCATTTAATTCGTCTGGAAACTCGCCTGTTTTTGAAAATATTTTTGGCGAGGTAGCATTCATTTCGCTTCATTTAATTCGCCAGAAGCTCTTTTGAAGGCGAAATAATCAATATGTCGCCACTTTTTATCGCCAGTTAGGTTTTTAAGGCGAGCTCATTCTTTCTCGCCTATTTCTGAATTTTATAACATCTGCATTTTAGGCGACATAAATTATTTTGCCACTTAAATAGGTGCATTACAATTATTACCGTTGGATGACACGGGACGCGGCAAAAAAATTTACGCCTTCTGCCTAGTTCTTTCACCATTGCACCTATTCTCTGATTATCTCATTAACCCTAATTCGATTTTACCGTTGCCATTACTTTGCTCTCTGAGATTTCAATTGTTTGCAAACCCTAAATTGCGAACCTCTCATTTCGGTTTTTCTTTTTTATCGATCTCCATTACAGTAAACCAACAAGGTACATTTCATTTCTTCTCTCTCAGTCTTATGCAAGCTGATAGCTGTTTAGGTTTATCCGTGTTGTGCTGATTAGTCGAACTGTTAGGGTGTTAATAGAGCTATTGTTTTAATGGTAATAATGTCGAAACTCTGTGGGTTTTACAATGAACATGAACGATTTTAGTTGGGTGTTTCATTTCTGAGAATATAGTTGCTTGTTTTGTTGACAGTAGTTGTTGGTTAGTAAGCTGTAAAACATGGTTTAGAGGTTGATTGCTGAATGTATTTTGTAAAAGCTGAACCCATGTTGCGATATACTGTCAAACTGTTTGATGTTGATAATGCTATTGTGCTGTTGAATTTTAATTATATCAATTTGATATATGATTATAACTGTTGAAATGGGTTTTCAAATTGCAGATTATGGCAAAAAGAAAGAGCGACAACACTCTTAGCCCAACTAAAAAGAGCAAGAAAGCCAAGACTTCGGCCAAGCCGAAGATCTTTGACGAGAAGAATTATCAAGTCAGGGTGATTCTTCCATCTTCACCCAAGTCGCCCAAGCAGAAAGGGGTGCAGATTGGCTCTAGTAAGAAGAAAAGTATGGAAAGCACACCAAAAACCCCTTCTACACCAAATGCTGAAAAGGGGGGCTGTGTCTGCTGCCAAATCGACATTGGCTAAAAAGCAGGCAGTAATTGTGGAGAAGGTGACATCTAGTTTACCTAAAATGTCTAAGGATAAGTCCAAGATCAAGAGCCCTTCTAAAAAGGACAACTTGCAGTTTTGGCAAGAGAAGGGATTCCTTTTAGAAGAATTTGAGGACAAGAGATTTGGAAACTACCTCTGGAGTTGGTTCATGAGGCAGTTGGTGTCACAACCCAAAAAGGTGAATGCCACTCTGGTAGGTGAATGCCACTCTGGTGGAAGAATTTTATGATAAGGCCCCAAAGGAGTTGGACACTCCATTTGACATCAGAGGCCACCAAGTAGATATTTCTCCAGAGACCATATGCAGCTACTATGGTTTGATGGAAGCCAACCACCAAGGAGATAGAGGAATAGAAGCCTCAGAGCTAATTGAGGAAGATTTAAGGAGCTTAAGGAGATTTCAGCATCCAATTGGACATTCACACTGCCATTTGCTTAACTTGGTTGAGGGACAACGTGATGCCTAGGAACAAAGGCAGCAGATTCACTGCTGATGAAAAGAAGTTCCTTAGAGATTTCAACCAAGGCAAGTTCATTCATTTGGGTCAGCTTATTTTCTCTGAGCTGAAAATGAGGATTTATAGTTTGAGAAATGAGAGGTCAAGACAGAGGACATTGTACTTCCCATCCCTCATTACAGGCTTATTGGAAAAATGTGGAGTCCAGAACAGGAAGAAAGATATATGGTTGACTGATTCTAAACCCCATAATGGTTGATTAGAATTAAGGCTCTGGGAGAGTAGGGGTGGAAAAGAGACTACCTGCACTGAAGCAGTGGAAAAAGTGAGGGAACTGAAGACTTTGAGGGAAACCAAGAAGTCAAGTGTTCAGAGAAATAATCTTTCATCCCCTACTACAGTGGAAGCACCAGTTGAGAAACTTTTGTCAGCTCCTACCAATAACAGTAGAGAGGAAAGTGGAAGGGCAGCAGAGCCCTCATCAAGAGAGCAGCTTGATGCTTCAATATCTGACATGATAAACAAGAAGATTGAAGAAAAACTTGTTGAATTCTTCAAATCCATTTCTACTCCACAGGATTTTATCAGAATATGGGAGATGCACAAGGCTAAAGAAAAATCTCTCCAGTGGGTTTTGCTAGATTCTCAGCTAATATTTCAGTTAAGGAACCACCGAGAGTGGAAGAACCTATGAACAATCAAAAGAATCTACAACCTGAGCAAGAAGATTTATTGGATAATCAACTTAGAGTGCCTGCAGAGACAACTGAAGAAAGGGTTGTTTGTCAACAAAGTCTGATTGAGCAACTGGACTTAGCATCATAGGTTGTAGTGCATCAGATTGTTGAAGCTGATGAAAGATATGTGGACAGAGGGAAATCTGTTATATTGGAGTCTGTAACTTGTAATGATAGGGATGTTGATTCTGAAGATTGTGAAGAGATTGATACTGCAACAATCGAAGAGCAAAACAAATTGTTGGCTTATTATGCTTAAGCTATAGGTTTACCAGTATCAAGTCATGAAGATGGTGAGGGATCAAGTTCTCAACTTCAAGCTGAGGAACACCAACAGGAGGAAAATCTGTTAGAATTGAATGCAGATCAGACAACTCAAGTACTGTGTGTTTCGACTTGTCAGGTTCCTGATAATTTTAAGCGTGTGAGTTGCACAATTGAGAGTCCACCACAGCTCACTGAGGAATATATTCCAAGACTCTACATTCTGCATCCAGAGGTTCAGAGATTGGTGAATATGTCAAGGATGGGGATTTTCTCTCAAGACCAATCTATGGAACAATCTGATGACTCTTTGGCTATAGTACCTTTCTGTCCTACCGAGTCTATTAGCCAGGGCGTTGAAGATAATGGCAAGGATTCTGAAGCTGAATCTGAGGATGTTTCTGAGCGTGGTTCTTTGGGAGAGTGAAGACAACCTCATTACAGATGAAGAATATGCTAAGGAGATTTCTGAGAGAAACAGTAGGAAATTGTGGCATTTTCTAGCTCTTGTCTTTATTGGAGATGATAGTGATGAAGAGGACTGCCCTATCTTGGAATCTCTAGCAACTGCTGTATCATTAGATCTTCAGATTTCTACAATAGAGATTGATTCTGTTCTTATTTGAGATTGGAAGTCTAACAGATCTCCATGGGACAAGGATTCTGCCTTAGTAATTCCAAATAAATTCAGAACTGAATTTTTCCTGCAGATTAGAGAATACATCAGCAGAACTTATATTCCAGTGAATCCTCCTACACTGAGAAGAAAAGGAAGATTCTTGCTTCAGAATCTGAGGAAGTCAGTGACAATGAAGACCGCATGCCAGTTGTTGAGGGAAATCCATCTATTCTTAAGCAATACAAGAGAAAGCGGAAGACAAATCTGGAGAGATCTTCTCAGAGAGTGACTAGAGCAATGACCACTAGAGCTGCTGTTGACACTGAAGCTGAAGTTCGAATTTCTGTGGTAGAGCATTTAAATTTGAGGGTACCATCTCCTGGTACTAATTCACTTCCAAGTTCATCTCCAGCATCTTCTCGTCCAAGAATGCAGAAGTTAATCCCAAAGCCTAAGAAGAGGAGACTGAGCACTAAATCTTCTCAACAGTCCAAATCTTCAGATGATTCCTTAGATGATTTTTAATTTTTATGTGTTAAATACTCTTTTGTAATATTCTGGATTGGTTTTTATTTTGTCATTTTAAGAGTAATGTGAATCTGTTTTTTTTTTTTTTATGTTTAGTAAAAAGTAATGTGTTTCCTTGAGTCTTTATTTTTAATTTTTCAAGAGTCATGTAATTGATTATTTTGTCTTTATTTTTGTCTGTTAAAAGAGTAATGTGATTGCTGGTTAATAACTTTTACAGAGAGTTTTAGATTTTAAGTTGAGGGTTCTTTTCCCCAAAGCAAAGTGAGTTGAGTCTATAGGAAATAACATTAACTATGAAACCATTTCTCACTTTGATTTTTGAAGTTTACAGGTCACTCTGCAAGGATTTTAATGAAACAGTGTGTTGAGGCGAGATAGAACTCAAATCGCCAGAATGATCGCCTTGTGTAAGGCGAGATCTCTGTTTCTCGCCTGGTTGGTAAATTCTTTCATATGGTACAGGCGAATGGTTTGGGCAATATATCTTTTATTTTGCCTAGTTCTGGATTTCTCTTTTTGGCGACATTTCTATCTTATCTAATATTTCGCCTGCAGGATCTGTATTTCGCCATGATATTATTCCTCTATGTCACTCTAACTTGGCAACTTCTATGTTTCGCCTGGGTATTTCGCCTAAGGTTAGCGATCAGTTTCTTTCTCGCCTATTGTCATTTCGCCTAACCTATTTTATTTTTGCACTTAATTTGGGCGACTTATCCTCTGATAATGGCGACATTCAGGTACTTTGCCTAACTCTCTGGTTCATTGTTTTATACATTCCTTCCTCTACTTCTATTTATTTCTGTTCTCTTGAGCATTGAGGACAATGCTTTCTCTTAAGTTGGGGGTGGGGTAGCAATCACGTTGCTATTATTCTTTGTGTGCCATTTTTTTTAGTTTGATTTTTTTTTTAGTATTTTCTTAGGATATTAGGTCTGAGTGCATAATTGAGCTTACATTACTCATTATTCAAATTGATTTATTTTTTTTTCATAAAATGAGTTTTCAAACAGTAAAACAAGTGTTCAAAACAAGCAGTTTTGATGAGCAACTTTTGACAAGTTTCTTTGAACACTGATGAAGATTCTGGTTAGTTTTGAATTGTGAATAAGTTGATGAGTTTTGATAAGGAAAGAGTGGAGAAAAACCTTGGGTGGAATGTGAGGTTTTTGAGCTTGCCTTTTTCTTAATGAGAGGGGTTATTTTTATTCTCTTCCTTATTAAACACATTTATCTGAAAATTTTATTCTATAGAAATCAGAACCTTCATAGGTTTGCTTTGAATTTCTCATACATTCCTCAAGTGTACAGGGCATTGGTCGGGTAAAGTTTGTCTTTAATCTGCCAAGGAAAATGATCTGATTTGAGAAAGTGGGTGAAACTACTAAATAGCCTTTGCTTACTTGATATAACCAGACCTGATATCTTGTGAGGTAGACCATCTTGTTTCCATTCTCATTAAAACATTTTCTTTGGTCCCGAATCCAGTCCAAACCATAAAGATAGAGATATAATCTCAATCCTACCCTTTGGACTTACCATTAAATTTGGGATTGAAAAGATGGGAAGTGAGGATTGTCTTAAAGAGTGTTTCTGAAGCTGCTAAAAGCAGAGTATATGCTAAAAAAAAAAACTGACACAATCAAGTGAAATGAGCATTGTTTATAAATAAGTAGTATGTGAATAAAGTATCATGGAGTGGGGAAACACTAAAGAGTAAAGAATTGAGGGATTGAGAGGAATTTAGTGGTATGTCCAAATTTTGATTCCTTGAAGAAATTCCATTCTTTCATAAGCTAACTTGACCCCATTTTCCCTATATATATACAAATAAGAGATTCCAAGGCAGACAAAAAGGGCAGTACTGAACCTAGGAACTTCTAAGTGCTGTACAGTGTATGAGTGAAGTTCAATGTTCATGAGGTTCTTAAAATTTTCTTCATACGTGCTTGTGAAATACTAGAATCACATTTGCCTTGGTACGTAACTCTGATTCTTAAAGTGACTAGTGTATTGAGTGAGTAACCTTTAGGATTCTGAGAGATCAAACACTTATGAGAGACTACAGTGAGGAAGTAGTTTCAATACTCAATTACTTGGATCTTCTCAGATACTTTGCTACATGAAGAAAATGACCAGTTTTGAATTAGTTGATTGGAAATTTTAAAAGAAGAGCTGGTCAGTGTTTAGAATTTTTTTTTTCAAAATATTGAATGAATTGCTTTGAATTATGATATAAGTTTGCACTGATTGCTGTCTCAGTAGATTTTTAGTCAGTTTGCTTGAGGACAAGCAAAAGGCTAAGTTGGGGGTAATTGATAAATCTAGAAATTATGTTTTAGCATATTTTATGAGCTTGAATATAATGAAATTGAGTTTAAATGATGAGATATTAAATACATTTCTACTAATTCTAGACTATTATTGCTGAGACAGGGACTTGGATGAAAAGTTGTGAAAAATGAGCTAAAACGTACTAATTCAGAAGAAAGAGGGACTAAATCAGAATTTCATCCAAAGTCAAAACTGGCGAAATGATGATGCTAAAAAGAGAATTCGCCTGAAGATCTCGCCATGATTCGGAGCGAAAGGCGACGTAGCAGGCGACATAACTCAATTTTCGCCTTAAAGAGTAAAAGCAAGAAAGGCGACTCAGAGATTCCTTGCCTTTGCATATCGCCTTTTTGACAAGAAAATTAGGCGATGAAGATGAAGTCCGCCTCCCTTGAGGCGATGTTTTAGGTGATAAAAGAGAGATGTCGCCAAACCTATGGATTATCACAGGCGACATTTGATGAGACATCGCCTAGGAAGATTTTATCTGGAAGGTTGTTTTGGCGAAATATGTCAACCCGCTTGAGCATCAGGCGAGGTATTAAGGCTACATTAAGGATATTTCGCCTGGAAAGAGTTGAAGCTTGGCGATCAAGACAAGCGAAATGTGAAGAAGTCGTTTGGTTCAGGCGAAGGAACAGGCGACATAAATGGAGAAAAATGTTACTTCGCCTATTTGTGTTTCTTTGTTAATTTTATTTCGAAATTGCCACTGAGCCAAACTCTATAAATAGGAGCTCAGATGAAGCAATTTGGAGTGAAGTTTTTTGGAGAAAAACAGTTTTAAGCATTTGATTTTCACTCTTGACATTCTGATATACTTTAAGAGAAATTCTAGATTCTTCTATACGCTTTATTTTACATCTTCAGAGAAGTTTCTTGAAGAAGTTTTGTGCTCTGTTTTTCTTGATCATTGAGATTTAGCTTGAAGATTGTGAAGCAACAACTGTGACAGAGTCTAGCTTCAATCTTCCCTGGTAAGATTTAGATCTTGATTGTTGATTATCATTTCGATTGCAAAGTTTCTTGTTTAACTATAGCCAGATCTACTAGATTTCATGAGCTAATTGAATTACAAGGATGAGAGTTACGTAATATTGTTAATCTGAGATTTGATTTAGACCAGAGATGGCGATTAGGTTTCAGATCTGAGAACAGAGTATCGTAGTACTAGAGATAGACTACAGATCCATTTTTCTACAGATTGTGCTTATTAGTTGTATAGGTTGTAGTATAGAGATATATGCAACTATATAATTGAGATCTGTTAAATTGAATCGAGAGATCTTTTAACAAATCACTGATGATGATCTAGAAGGTAAATCTGTGATTTAAGATGAAACTTGCATGAGAAGTTAGTTGAAATCAGATCTAGCAAATCAGTTTATTCTTTGTTAAGATCAATTGCAGAATAGAGTGTTGACTTGAGTTTTCATGGAATGAATGTCTTGAGATATTTTTACTTCACATCAACTTTATAATTCCATGATTCTCTGATTCTATGATTCATTTTGTATATAAATTCTTTCAGCAATTCAGATTAAATCTTAATCTCAATTATGCTTCTTAGCTTGCAATCCCTGTGGAGACGATATCTTAAATACTACATTAGACGTTGATAGGAATTTCGATTGAGTGCTGTGAATATAAATATCAGTCGAGTTTCGTCCCATCATCATCATTAACATTTGATTGAATTGAATTTTTTTTTTTTTAATTTATTAAATGTGTTATTCAAATTGGATTACTACTCACTCTAAATTTTGAAAACTAATATGGTATACTTAAAAGTTGATAGATATGTTTTTAAAAAGAAAATATGTGATTATATGCATATAATTTTATATTAATTTTTTAATTTAAAAGAGATAAAAAAAAAATAAAAATCATATGGAAATATTGGAATTTTTCTAATTATCCAACTTTAAATCTTTTCATGTCGTTTTAATATATATATTTTTATAAATGTATTATTGCCATTTACTTTAAATTCACAAAAAAATTTAGTATTAATTATTATTATAAAAATAATTTTGAAATGGAATTTCATACTTGCTAAAATCATATTTCAATTCACTTATCGTAATCAAATTAAAATGTATGATTATAAAGTTGATATTTAATCGTGTTCTACTAATATTAATATTTGTTCATTAAAATCAAATCATGACATATATGTATGAGTATATCATGGATGCGGAGATATATCATATTCGTACTAGAGTTGATAAACGGGTCAATCCGACTCGACCCATTTCGACCAGTATTAGGTTGGGACCCGCGGGTTATAATAGTTTTTTTAAAAAAAATAAAAAATAATACATATATATTATATAATAAATTATTTTATATTAATACTATTTAAATTCATTTTATCATTAAAGTTTAATGATTATTTTTTATTATTTTTGTGATTCATAATTAAATTAATATGTTAATATTTAATTTTGTAAATTATACAATCTAAAAATTATTGTATAAAAATTTATATAAGGATAATTTTTAATATTATATAGTTAATTATATTAAAATATAAATATTTTATGAATATGGCAGGCTAACTGGTCATCCCGCAAAACCTTACGGATTATATGGATTGGGTTAAGCGAACTTATTTTCATGGCCAAAATTCTGTTAAACCTAATTGAAATTACACGCGGGTTCAACGAGTCAGTTTGCTACCATCGATCCGTTCACCCGCTCTAATTTGTACTTAAAATTAAATAGATATAAATAGATTTTTTTTAAAAAAAATATATAAATATTAATTTATTGACTCGACAAATAATTATAGTAGTAAATATAAATAAATTATAATATTTTTCAAAAACATTAAATAAAATTCAGTTTCGCGCATCGCGCAGGTAACATACTAGTTATTTTTAAAAGGGTTAATCCCAAAAAACCACCGCAAGTTTGTTGAATTCTCCAAGAAACCACACTAGTTTGAATTTTCTCCATTTTACCACTTTTCTTCCTAAAAAGATGCACACTAACTCCACATAAATCAACATAAAAGTGGTAAAATGGAGAAAATTCAAACTAGTGTGATTTTTTTGGAGAATTCAACAAACTTGCGGTGGTTTTTTTGGGATTAACCCTTTTTTAAAAATTACTTAAATATCATTTTAATTTATCTATATATAAAGCGAAATACACAAACAAAACCATGTCTTAAAATTTGCCTACGTGGAATTAATGGCGAATAAATATCGTCATGTGGACGTATATCCTTCTCTTTCTCTCATTATTTTAATTTAGAATTGACGGTTCACTTTCATTTCATTTATTTTTCATCATTAAATCTTTCTATCTTCTTTTTCATTTTGTCATTACCTTCATCATTCATTATTTCTAACTCTCTCTCTCCCTCTTTCTTGATTCTTTCACTTTTATTCTTTGAGTCTCTTCTCTTACTCTCACCATGTTTTTTTTTTGTGGGAGAAATAATCCCAATAGGTCTGAATAGATCTTCAAAACCCTCTTCATAAAACCCATTAGAAGTGGTCAAATTGTTTGGATGAAGCGGCAAATATGGCGACGGTGACGAGTTTGGGTGGTGCGGTGGTTGCTGCAGTGATTGTGGTCTGACTTTTGGCGGGTATGGTCTGGAATTATATACAGGGAAGAAATGGCTTTTGGAGTTTGTTAAGAGGTTCCTGAAGCTGAGTTAGGAGGTGATGCTGATGGATAATATGTCAATATTACTCGGGTGAGTTAATTGCTTTCTTAAGCTCAATCTTTTTTATTCAAAATAATTGCCTACTATAAATATAGTTAGGTTCACCTCTTCATTCTCTAATTCAGTTTTATTCTTCATTTTCAAATCATCTCTAAATCAAAATGTAAATGTAAGTCACCTCCCAATCATTTTTATTATTTTACTCTAATATTTTGTTTTTATTTATTTTAAAATAATGACAATTGTTTTGATGTTTTGCTTTTCAAGTATTTTACTTTTAAATCTCCAATTTCAAAATTGTAAAATTCATTTTAGATCGATTTCAATATATATATATATATATATATTTATCTTTGTGTTATGTTTGATAGGATTATCAGTAGCACCTGCCCTCAGATGTTCCTAAGGCCTTCGGCCACAGACTCGATGGGTTGGGCCTTTTATATTTTGGTCGCCTTCGTATGTGATCTGGGCTTTCGGGATTTCGGTTATTTCTATATTCGATCTGGGCCTTTATGTTTTCGGCCGGTAGCATAGGCCCACTGAGCACTTCGACCAAAGTACATAATTGATATGACATGGCCGATATATTGTTGGCTATTGTAGAAAGTCCAGCAGGCCGTTCAAAGATTGTTAGGTCTCCCGATAATTACGGGGTCTAGCTGTTTTTCAGTTAGATTTCCTAGAGTGGTTAGGAGAAGAAAAGATTTCTATATAAAGGGAAAACATGAAACGGAAAGAAGGAGATCTAGAAAATAACGGTCAACTGGAGGGAAGCCTTAAAAGAAGAGGAGTTCTTGATCCTTATCAGAAAAAGAATCCAACAGTTAGGCGCCCACCGTGGGGCTCCTCCACCATCGGCCGCTTCTGCCCGATTACGAACTAGTTCAAACACCAACCAACCATCATCCCCGGAGAAAACCTAACAATGATGACGACGACTTGGATGAAATCTTGGTCGATACACCTCCCGGAACAATAAGACCGCCAACTCACAAGACCGACACACAGGGAGGCATTCTGAATAGCAACGGGTTGCGCACTCAAAGCGAGATACCACCAATCAACACGCGCGTAACCAAAACCAAGATCACCAATCCAAACCTCGGCAGAACACGGTTAGCCTAGCCAGAAGAGCCCGGTATCCCCCAAGAGATTACAAAACGGCTCCAAGAAATGGAAAACATGATACATTTCTTACCTGGGCTCCCAGCCCCCTTGCGTAAATCAGCATGCGACTCGTTCACCGAGACGTCGTTCACCGATAACATCGCTCTAGTGGACCCCCCACAAGTTCGTCGCTCCCCGATTCAGAACATACGATGGCACAAGCGATCCCGATGATCACATAGCCCATTTCAGGCAAGCCATGTTGACAACCTCACTACCTAGGGAAGTTCGGGAGGCCGGGTTTTACAAACTCTTTGGCAATTCACTATCAGGCCTCGCCCTTGAATGGTACGTTAACCTGCCCATTGGAACGATCGGGTATTTCTCTCAATTAACAGATTCGTTCATAGAAAATTTTTCCTGTAGCCGTAAACTAGAAAAGCAGTCCGACGACCTTTAAGCCATTCTATAGAGAAACGAAGAGCCTTTTTACGCTCTTACATGGCGAGATTCAACAAAGAGAAGATAAGCATACCGAATTGTAATTTGGACACAGCTATAAGGGCGTTCGTAAAAGGCCTATTGCCCGGATCCGACTTATACGCAGATCTGATCAAGTACGAGCCAAAAATAATGGAGGAATCGCTATCACGAGCATTTGCACAGGCCAGGTGGGAAGAAGTTGACAAATGGGTGCCCCGCGACACAATGGCAAATCAAAGAGGCGGGAGCGGCCAGCGAGGCGACCGCGGAGATCAGAGGACAAATGACCGCAACAGACCTTGTTACGCACCTTACAATCGAATCCCACATGCCAGGGCTGAAGCAAATCAAACGAATTCTGTAAGGGCAGAATTACGGCCTGATCGCCCTGCCATGATCTAACGATCTCAATCGAGGAATTGATGCAAGATCTCGGAAAACTCGGCTGCACTATTCGCTGGCCGGGAAAGCTGCGGTCGGATCCCAAAAAAAGAGATCAGGCAAAGCATTGCCTATTTCACGACGACTTCGGTCACAACACTGTTGACTGCTTTGCTCTGAAATACAAAATTGGTCGCTTGCTAAGCCTGGGCCATGTCAGAAGGTTCATTGCTCAACCAAACGCAGCACCAAATGGCTCACGACAAGTCGACCAGACGGAACCCCAAATGGTTAGAACCATTAACGTCATTATGAGTGGATGGCGTGAGAGCGGAACAACGTACTCGGCTGCAAAACGAAGCGCCCACAAAGTTTGTAGCTTAACAGACAGGCCTGGTAGGACACTTGCCATCGAGGATAAGCTAGAAGTAACCTTCAGCTTCAGAGAAGGAATCGACATTCTCAACCCCCACCACGGTGCGCTTGTCATCTCGTTGGGGATAGCCAACTGCCTCATCAAAAGATTATTGGTAGATAATGGGTCCTCAGTCAACATCATTTACGCTGACACTCTGAAAGAGATGCAGGTCGAAGAAACCAAACTTGTGAGGTAGGCGATGGTACTGGTCGGCTTCAGCGGCGAAGTAAAGCACACACTCGGCGAGATTGAATTACCGGTCTGGGCAGAAGAAGTGAACAAATACACCAGATTCTGCGTCCTGGAAGGCCCGTCTAGCTTCAACGCCATTTAAGGTCGTCCCTGGCTACACGAGATGAAGGCCGTACCCTCTACCTACCATCAAGTCATGAAATTTCCAACCAAGACGGGCGTCAAACAGATCAAGGGCGATCAGGCTGTAGCAAGGGCATGTTACGCCAACGGTCTGAAGCCACACAATGCGCCTTCATAGCAATTACATACGGCCCCACCCGAAGAAGAGATGGAGCAAACGCTGGATGAGGTAACCATCCACCCGATAGACCAGAGCAGGAAGGTGTCGATTGGATCACGAATGGATCCAACGGTGAGAGATAAAATGGTGGACTTCCTGTCCACCAAGCATTACTGTTTCGCTTGGTCACACCAAGACATGACTGGGATAAACCCAAGCATCATTAGTCACAGGCTCAACGTGGACCCCAAATTTAAACCAATCAAGTAAAAAAGACGAAAGTTCGCGTCAGACAGAAACAAAGTAATCAATGAGGAGGTCGAAAAACTCTTGAGCATCGGGTCTGTTTGGGTGGTCCAGTACCCAGATTGGTTAGCAAATGTGGTCGTCGTTCGTTAAAAGAACGGTAAATGGAGGGTCTGCATCGATTTTACTGACCTCATAAAGGCCTGCCCTAACAATTCCTTCCCGCTCCCCCACATAGACACTGTAGTGGACGCAACGGCCGGTCACGAAATGCTCAGTTTCATGGACGCCTTCAGCGGCTACAAAAAAAATCCTCATGCACCCCACCGATGTTGAAAAAACCGCCTTCATAACGGAGCGAGGGACCTACTGCTACAAAGTTATGCCATTCGGATGGAAGAACGCGGGCGCAACTTATCAGCGGTGGTAAACTGGATGTTCGCCAAACTTATCGGCAAAACGATGGAGGTTTATATCGACGACATGTTGGTTAAGTCGGTGAAAGCAGACCAACACATCGATCACCTTAGGCAAGCGTTTGAAGTCCTCGAACAATATAACATGAAGCTCAACCCAACCAAGTGTTCTTTTGGGGTAGCAGCCGGGAAATTCTAGGGCTACCTCGTCACCAAGAGAGGCATCAAAGTCGATCCGGACTAGATACGGTCGATAAACAACCTAGGCCAACCACAAGGCAAGTGAGATGTTCAAAAGCTCACAGGCCGTCTTGCAGCTCTGACCAGATTTATTCCACTGTCATCCGAAAAATGCAGGCCATTCTTTCGTCTACTGAAGAAGGACGCCCCATTCGTCTGGGATGAATCATGCCAAAAATCCCTAGAGGCCATCAAGCAACACCTATCGACAAACTCGGTGCTATCCAAAGCGCTGGACCATGAGGAACTGCAGCTATATTTGGCAGTCTCAGAGATGGCTGTAACCGCTATACTCGCAAGAACTGAAGGGACCAGGCACGCCCCGGTGTACTATATCAGCAAAGACCTACTGCCCGCAGAGGAACACTACACACCAATGGAGAAATTGGTGCTAGCCCTCGTGACATCAGCCAGGAAACTCAGGTCGTATTTCCAATCGCACCTCATCACCGTTATCACCGAACACCCTTTAAGAGTGGTACTCCATAGGCCAGAGCTATCCGGCTGCATAGTGAAATGAGAAGTCGAACTAAGCGAACACGACATCACGTTCAAACCCAGATCAGCTATAAAAGCGCAGGCTTTGGCCGACTTCACAGCCGACTTCACACCAGCGGCTGCCCAACCTGTCGCCTATGAAGTATTGATGACAACTGCTGACGACAAGACATGGTCTTTGCTAGTTGACGGCGCCACCAACCAGAGAGGCAGCGGGCTCGGAATGGTCCTAATATCGCCAGATGACGACATATTGGAGAGAGCAGTGAAATGTGAATGGAGAACGACGAATAACGAGGCTGAGTATGAAGCGCTGATTTTAGGCTTACAATCCACCATCTCAATGGGCACGTCCAGGCTGAGAGTGAACAGCGACAGCCAGCTGGTGGTCAACCAAGTATGCGGCCATTACCAGACCAAGGATGCTAAAAAGGTCGCTTACCTGAACGTAGTCGAGCAACTTAAAGCATTGCTCACATACTTCAAAATCAAGCAGGTCCCGCGAGATTATGTTATAAGGGTGGACCTACTGGCAAACCTGGGAGCCATGGCCGAGTTCACATGCGATCGCCAGATTGTAGTCACCATATTGAGACAGTCAATCCTGCACGAAATAGACCAACCACAGGAGATATTTTCGGTTCAAGCCAATGACTGGAGGACGCCAATCAGGTTGTACATGCAGAACTATGAACTACCACCGGACAAACGAGAAGCACGAAAAATCAAAGCCCAATCAGCTCGCTACACACTGTTAGGATTACCTGGGGATCCAGATCGTGTTCTATACCGCAGATATTATGATTGCCCACTGCTTAGATGCGTGCACGTGGAGGAAGTCGATTACATACTTAAAGAGCTGCATTGCGGTTCAGCCGGCGGACACATTGGCCCCCGCTCAGTAGCCTTAGCGGCCCACAGGGCCGGATACTTCTGGCCGACAATGAGAACCGACGCACGCAACTTTGTGATAAAATGCGCTGAATGCCAAAAGCACGCGAACGTGGCTCACCTACCCGCCGAAGAGTTACATTCCTACACGCCAAGCTGGCCATTTGCCCGGTGGGGGATGGATATCGTCGGCAAACTCCCCAAAACGGCCAATGGAAAAGAATACATACTAGTCGCTACCGACTAATTTACCAAGTGGGCGGAAACGGTCCTGTTGGCTAATATCCGCGATCGCGAAGTCATCACCTTTTTCTGGCAGCATATCATCTGCAGGTTTGGCGTACCCAAGGAGATAGTTATAGACAATTGAACACAGTTCAGCTCCATATCATTCAACACCTTTTGTCACGATTGGCAAATCAAACTGTATTATTCCACTCCCCGTTACCCACAGTCCAATGAACAGACGGAATCTACCAATAAGACATGATTGGCATGTTAAAGAAGAAAGTTGGTCGAATCAAGACAACTTGGGACGACAGGCTCCACGAAGTTCTTTGGGCATACAAGTGTACACCAAAGAGGGCCACGGGCGACACGCCTTCGCTTTGGTTTACGGTTCGGACGCGGTCCTCCCAACCGAAACATGTATCAACACGACCAGGTCTATGAATGACACGAAGTGGAATGACGAAATACTGGCACTCGATAGAGATACCATAGATGAACGCCAAGAAGTGGCCTTCATACGCAAGGAAGTCTACCAGCAAGCCTTATCGCGCTCTCATGATAAGAAAATACGGGTACGAAAATTTAAACCTGGTGACCACGTCTTGAGGAAGGTATTCCAGAATACAAAGATACGTGGTGATGGTAAGCTGACGCCTAACTGGGAAGGGCCCTACACAGTAATTGAAGCATTCGGTCGAGGAGCTTACTTGTTAGTAGATGAGATGGGTCGAAGATTGCCAAACCCGTGGAACGCGACGCACCTCAAGCACTTTAATCAATAAGGTAACATAGTAATTTATTTATGAAGCTATGGCGATTTATCGTCCTTCGACGCTATCGCGACCATTAGACAGACACATCTGCCTAAATACGAGTGCCATTACTACTGACAGGTCACTCGACGGCTCGGTTTACAGCCTATTCAGGTAGTGTGTCTAGTTGTCATCGACCTTCTGACAGGTCACTCAACGGCTCGGTTTACAGCCTATTCAGACACTGTGTCCAGCTGTAATCGACCTTGTGACTTTTTCGCTTTGAATGCATTCTAACTAACTTGCTATTCGTCCTTTCGCAGGACCACATCGGATGCTAACACCACATTCACAGGCTCGCGACGCTGTTCTCCACCATAATTACGATCAGATATCGGGTTGTACCTGTTCTATTGCATAAGTATCTACTTGGCACAGTTGTTAAACTAACTACTTGTTATTGTCATATAACACCCAACGATCGAACACATTATTTTCAAGATTAAGTGCAATAAGAATAGTTGTAAAGAAGGTTTCTTCTTTTTTTTTTCTTTTTAAAGTTAAGGTATAAAAATACTTGTGGCGAACAATATCACGAAGCCCACAGTTAAATAAGTAAAAGTATAACCGATACATAATAACCTTAGACCGCAATCAGTATTAAAAAAAAAAAAAAAAAGAAGAGAAGAAAGAGGAAAAGCAACAAACAAAAATATAAAAGGGAGTAATGTTCAACATACAGCCGACATGGCTCAAAATGCGTCTTATAAAAGAAAAAGAAGGGGGGTGGATAAAGCATCAGTGACCACCATCGGCCCCATCATTTTGGTCTGCAGTCTTAGTGTCAGAATCTTTTTCGGCCTCAGCATTTTCGTCGTCATCCTCGCCATCTTCTTCATCATCTGTGTCGTCTTTACAAGCGAGGAATGACTCCCACGCATCGTAGGCCGCTTGCACGTCCCATTCGGACCCACCATGTTGTTCATACTCTTTGAAGAGTTCAACCTTAGTCTTCAAGTGAGCGACCGCTTTGATCACCTTATTGACCTCTTCGAGCATTCGGGCGCGCTCTTCCAATCTTGTTTTTTCAGCTAGCAAACGGTTGTACTTATCATTCGTGTTTGCTATCACCTCCTCATGTGTGGCCAGTTTTGCTTGAGCAACCTTTATTCTGTCTTGGCTTTGCTTAAACTTTGATTGTATACTTACCAATTCACCGTTGGTAATCTCGTGCTGTTTCCTCACCCATCTTAGACGGTGGCCGGTCTCAAACGCCACAAAAGTTGCCTGGAACATAGTAAAAAGTTTCATTAGGTACAGATCCAGGAGAAGAGACAGTCACGCTTTATACCTGTTATGCCCTGGAGGCAGCGAATTCGACCAGCCTATCGTCGCCCCAGTTAGAGATAGCCTGGCAGTCAACGTTGAGATTCTCAACCATCAAAAGTTGCAATCCAGATTCGGGGTGATCTATCAAGGAGAACGATTCCAGTGAATGAATTAGATCGTCTTTGGCCGCTCTCTTTTGCCTCTTAGGCGTCTCGGTCGCTACACTTGGGTTCTCGCTGACGGTTTTTCCTTCTACCTCGATCTTGCTCTTCTTTTTTTCTTTTGCCTCTTTGGCACTCAACCGTGAAAAATTGTTTCCGCATCTTTGGCACTAAGGGTTGAAGAAGAAAGTAGTAGTTGTTATGCAGAAAAGTCAGTTTCTTTTTGTCCAACATGTTCATCTGCTCAGGAATTTAATTCCAAAGTAATAGACATGACTGATCACTGTTTGCTGAGCATTATATGAATGACAAGGAATTGTCTGGGATATCATGTATTAATGTTGATGAGGCCCATGAAAGGAGTTTGAACACCGATCTTCTCTTACCAGTGATCAAAGATCTGCTATGCTATAGAGTTGATTTAAGACTTGTCATAATGTCAGCGACATCTGATGCAAACAACTTTCAGACAACTTTTTCGGTCGTGGAATATTTTATGTAGAGGGTAGAAATTTTCCGGTGGACATCAGCTATGCCCCTTGTGACCAAGAATGGGCCTCTCGCTCTTTCGCTACTATGCCCTTGTATGCTTTTGATGTTGTGAGGATGGTAATGGAGGTTCACAGAACTTAGAAAGAAGGAACTATTCTTGCATTTTGTGACTTCTAAGACTGAAGTTGAATGGGCTTGTGAAAATTTTGAATATGCTTCTGTTGTTGCTTTACCTCTGGATGGAAAACTTTCTTCTGAAGAACAGTCTCGTGTTTTCCAGTGCTACATCGGGAAAAGATATTTTGCAACCAATGTTGCAGAGACATCACTTGCGATTCCAGGCGTTAAGTTTGTTATTGATTGTGGCATGGTCAAAGAGTTATTTTGAACCTGGCACTAGTGTGAATGTTCTTAAAGTTTGCAGGATTGACCAGAGTTCAGCTAATCAAAGCGCTGGTCATGCAGGGAGAACAGAACTGGGAAGGTGTTATAGGCTCTATAGCTAGTCTGACTTTGACATCATGCCTCTCAATATCAGGTCCCTAAAATTCAGAGTTCATCTTGGCATCGCGGTTTTGAGGATATTTGCTCCGGGTGATAAAAACGTGCAAGATTTTAATTTTATTGACACACTCAGCAGCAAAGTTATTGATATGGCCATCAAACTGAATAATGGTGTTTTTGAATTGACTACGGAGGGTCAACGCATGGTCAAATTGGGTATTGTGCCTCGACTTGCCAAGTTGATTTTGAGTTGCCTTGACAACTGTCTGGGTAGAGAGGGTATTGTTCTTGTTGCTTTAATGGCAAATGCCAGCAGTATTTTCTGCAGAGTTGGTACATGTGATGAGAAACAGAAATCAGATTGCCTTAAAGTACTATTCTGTCATAGAAATGGTGACCATTTTACACTGCTTTCTGTTTATTAGGAGTGGGAGTCATTCCCTCGAGAGAAGAGAAATTTCTGGTGTTGGGAAAACAGTATTAATGCCAAATCCATGCGGAGATGCCATAACGCAGTCAATGAATTAGAAGCTTGCCTTGAGAAGGAACTTACTGCAGTTATTCCAAGTTATTGGCTTTGGGATCCTCATAAATGTATCAAATATGGCACATATTTGAAAAGAATTATATTTGTGCTCTTGGGGAAAATGTAGCAATGTACTCTGGGTATGAGCGATTTGGCTACGAGTATCATTGACCGGACAACATGTTCAGCTGCATCCTTCATGTTCGCTGCTAGTATTTGGTCAGAGGCCAACATTGAGTTGTTTTCGATGAAATCCTATCCTACACTAACCAATATTTTTCATTTGACTTAGAAAGTTTGTATATTCTTGAACCACCCCCTCTGTTTGATGTGTTAAAGATAGGAGGTTGCAAGTTAGATGTCAGAGTGATGACTGGCTTTGGTAGTACCCTCTTGAAGAAATTCTGTGGTAAGACTAATAATTGTGTTCTTCCACTTATCTCAAAAATTTGAGATGCCTGTATGGATGAAAAGATTAGTGTTCAAGTAAATGTTGATCAGAGTGAGATTTTGTTATTTGCAACAGCATGGAAAAGGTTGTTGGCCTTGTGAATGAAGCATTGGAGTATAAAAAAAAAAGGCTGTATAATTAACATGCAGAAAAATGTTTATGCCGTGGGGCTACAGTCTCACCTTATGTTGCATTGTTTGGCACTAGTGCAGAGATCAAGGATTTGAAACTTGATAAGAGATATCTGTCTGTTGGGCTACAGTCTCACCTTATGTTGCATTGTTTGGAGCTAGTGCAGAGATCAAGGATTTGGAACTTGATAAGAGAGATATCTGTCCGAAGGGCTACAGTCTAACCTTATGTTGCATTGTTTGGGGATAGTGCAGAGATCAAGGATTTGGAACTTGATAAGATATATGTCTGTTGATGTATTCAATTCAAATTTGAATAGTGTGGATGATAGAGAGTTTTTACTGTTTCTTGATAAATTTTCTACTGGCTGTGTTTCTATTGTCTACAAGTTTTCAGGTGATGGTCAAGAAGATCATGATCAGGAAAAGTGGGGGAGTGTCACATTTCTTACCCCTGATGCTAGAAAAGCTTCAGATCTGAATGAAGTTGAACTTAGAGGTTCACGTAAAATTGTTCCCTCACATGCAACTTTGTAAGATGTAAAATCGCAGTCACAGTTAAAACTTATTGGCCTTGCCGTCACAGTAAAGGTTTTGCATTTGTAAGATGTAACATGGAGGATGTTGAGTTTATGCTTCCAGATTTTGGTAACTTGTCAATTGGAGGAAATTATGGGAAGAGTGCAATTAGCAAAAGATATCTGAGGATTCTATTCTGATAGATGGACTTGATAAACAGATTTTTGAGGATGAGATATTTTATATATTGAGGAAAGCCACTAGGACAAGAATTCTTGATGTTTTCTTAGGTAGAGGAGTTTGTGTGGATAATCCGCCACTTGATGTGTGTCAAGAAGCTCTACTGAGAGAGATAAGTCTCTTTATGCCCAAAAGAAATCACCAGTCTAATTATTGCAGTGTAGTAGTTTACAATCCGGAGCAGAAGGATGCTTTCACAAGAGCTTTAATAATTTTTTATGGAAGATTGCATTTGGAGGCTGCTAATGCGAGTAACCCCAAAGGAAAAGTACTTTGAGAATGTCTGCCATGGTAGAAAATGAAATGCCAGCAATTAATTCATAGCTCCATATCCTGTCCCACACCTGTTAACTCTGTAATCAAGGACCAAGTGGATTCTCTGATTGGAAGATTCAACCATTAAAAAGGTACGTTTATAAACTTTATACTTTCATATTTGTTTTTGTTTTTCCTGTTTGTTTTCATTATATTTAATAATACTAATTTTCCTTTTGGTTTATTCCATTAAATAGGGTGAGTAGTGATGATATGTGTGTGCCTGTGATGTGGGTTAAATTTAGGGATGTGCACGTTTTTATTGGAGTTTCAGAGAAAGAAAAAAAGCATTAAGTTAGCATCATATGAGCCCATGCATGTTGTCCTATCCAGATTCAGAACTTTTCATAATGAAAATTTGACGGGACTCTTGTATGGATGATATACAAAATGAAAATACTTTGTGTTGGAAAGAACTGAGCTTTTATTTTATTTTATTTTATTTTTTCATATTTTAAGATTTTGCAAAGATCAAGTCTTTTTTCCTAGTCCTAGTGAAAAGTGGGTTAAAGAAAAGTAGCTTTTGAACAATTATCAATATATTCACCATTTTTGAACAGAATTTTTTAGCATTTAAAAGAAAATGAGCTAAACAACAACTTTTACTGGAAGTCATTATTTCATTGTGAGACTTTTCTGGCGTCTACAATTGTGGACTATGTCAATATGCTGTACTTGAAAGAAGGGTTGCAAAATCCCATCAATCTTGATTTACTAATTTAGAGTTTGGTCCTTCATATTAATTTATTTTCAAGTATCCTGGCAAATGTGTCTTTGCAGGGTGGAATGCAAGGTAGAACGCAATGACAATGGTTCCAATCGAGTGGAAATATCTACCCATGATATTAAAACTGTGGCAGATCTCAGAAAACGGGTTGAAAAGCTTACGAGAGGGAGAATAGTTGGTGATGTCAACCTCACTCCTTCAATTTTACAATATTTGTTCTCTGGAGATGAAATACATCATAAGAAATTGATACAGAGAGATACAGAACTTATTCTTGTGGACAGGCAATACACCATAATGTGAGGATATTTGGTTCTCCAGGCAACATAGATTTGGCCTAGCAGAAATTAATGAAGTTCCTTCTCACCCACCATGATAGCAAACATCTGAAAATCCATCTCTTGGGTGGAAATTTGCCTCCCGACTTGATGAAAGAAGTTGTTACAAAAAGTTTGTCCATAACCTTAACAAGCTCAAGAAGGGAGTTGGTGGAGCTGAATTAACTCTCAACACAAGTCGCCATGTTATCTCTTTTCAAGGTGACAAAGAGATGAAGCAACAAGTATAAGAATAGCTCATAAGGGTGAGTGACGATTCAGCTGAAAGGTCTGATGGTGAAGACGTCTCCCCATTTGCTTGTGAAATTGAGGAAGCCTGTGGACATTCATTCTGTCAGTCATGCCTGGTGGAGCAGTGTGAGTCTGCAATTAAAAACCTAGACAGCTTTCCAGTATTTTGTGCTCTGGGAGGGGTGTAGGACTCCTATTTTGCTGGCAGATTTAAGGAACTTTTCATCTTCTCTTAAGGCATATGTTGCCTCCAGGAGTCTGAGCTAGAGGTTTTGCCCATATCCTGATAGCCCAAAACCGAGCTCTTTAATCTTACCTGCAAGCTCATTTGTATCAATCAATTGAACTAGCTTGAACTTTCCCAAGTTAGTTTAGATCAATACAAAGAATATATATGTCATATATAAAAATAGAGAATTCTGATGTACCATATAACAGCTTCTGTACATATCCAGTGTGCACATTTTTTTAGTTATGACTTTAACACATCAAACTATACAATACGCCGAGTGTGTATTAGAGGTGAATTGTACATGACATGATATCTCATCTCTTTACATAACAATTGAAGAATGGAAATAATATCTGCAACCAAAGGCAAAACCTACACCGAACCCAGCTATACCCAGACATAGAGCCAAAGCCACAAACCAACCAAACCCAACTTCATTCTGGTCATCATTATCAGTTGAGGACGATGACGACTGTGTTGAGTGAAGAACGGAAACTTGAGCTTCAAGCAACCTGATACATTGACGATAAGCGAACAAATGCAATGAATCAGAGAACAAGCCTTGGACAATAAATCTCTTTCCTTGGCTAAGGAAGCAGCTTTCCTCTCGGCTTCTCTTGCCCTTGTTTGGGACAATCTCAGAGCCTTCAAGAGCTCCACCTGGTGTCGTCGTCATCATCGTTATAATCTCTATTGAATGGATTAAAGAGCTTGTTATTATCAGAAGCGGGGAAGAAAACCTTGAGAGGTGTAGGCAAATCGCAGTTCTGCAGCAAATGACCCATCATCAGAGCAGTGTCGTTGTTGGAAGCCCACTTCTCCATCAAATTATGAAAATGAAGGGGTTGGTGGAGTTGGAAAGAAAGAAGAAGGCATGAGACAAAAGATTGGAGAGTTCCGCAAGAAACGTTAATTACTATTTATATGATATTTTCTTAAACAACATTTCTGTTTTACGATATCTTCTATTTTATTCGGTCAGTCCAATTATCCCATTCTAATTATATTTCTAACTACTTATGGTTAGAGTAAAATAATGAAGCCTAGTTTAAGGTTGGGCTATGCCATGATTTTTGCCTTTTTGTTGTTGACCTTCAAACGATTGAAACGATGGACAGTTGGTCAACTGTTGCTTTGACCATTTTCCTGAATTGGACATGTAGGCCGAAGTTATAATTTAAAATTCATTTGAGTACGCCTGTGCTAATGTGATTTGACGCTTGGGTAGTAGACACGTACATGAACGATGGTGCTACTTTTGAGGGAAGAAATTCGTTGCTTGAGTGGATGTCTCTCCATTGATCATGAAGATACCATTTGAACATTCCTCTTGCCGCTGAGCTTTAACTTAATAAATCTTTCTTACAAGACACGATCGCTTATCCTCCCAGCATGTTTAATGATGTTTAACGTTACCGGCCATTTATTTTATTTTTAAATTGAAATTCTACTGTTAAAAGAGACAAAACATTCTTCAGGATTTCTCCTCTTAAAGTGGAGAGTCTTCCGAGATTAGGGCATGGGCAACTTCATTCTCTTGTCGGGAACGTGGCAGCACATGCAAATTCTCATATCTTTGAACAGCTTTTTAATCTCACCAATTGCCATATTTAAATCATTTAAATTAGAGATTTTCGAATTAATTCGGTTACAAATAGGAAGCGTATTCATTTCAATCCAATCGATTTTAATATAGTGGTTGATAGCCCAAATAATGCCCTCCGTTAAAGCTTCCGGTTTAGTTATCTCTGCCGTAGTTGGGCCCAAGCAAAAGAAAGATAATGCGTTGATAATAAGCCTAGATGAATCCCTAATCACAATTTCACGCCCTGCTTCAAAAAAACCAAATTTGAAAGTAGCATCAAAGTTTGTTTTCGATTTTCCACTTGGAGGAGGCTTTCAGATATATCGTTACACACAGGGTTGAATTTGCTGGGGTTAAAAGAGATATCCTTTGAATTTTGAAATTCTTTCAGGTAATTCTCACACTATTGGAAGACGTTCCCATAATTGGAACATGATTCATCTTGGACTAATCACGATTTCGTTTCCCCATATGACCCATAACATTCAGCATGATTTCGAAGCGATGAAAATCAAAAGAAGATTGAGCAGAGTACAAAAAATCAATCAAAGATTGAGCATGGCAGTTCCTTAATAAAATAATTGAAGGGGGAGTTTTTCCAAGCAGTCTTCGCTTGGTGCAAGTGAACAAAGCCTGTCCTTCACCTTCAATATGAGTTGCACACAATTGGCACGAGAGGTTAGAGATAACTTTTCTTCTCAAAAGATATGTTGCCATTGGAAGAATATTTAAACATCCTTTCTAGATGTAGATACGAATTTTCAGAGGTATATCTAACTTCTGGATTGATTTCCACCAACTCTTTAAATGGTGAGAGCTTAACAATGCTTGTGATGTGGCCAGTTGAGATTCTGGTAATTTATAACCACTCCTTACAAAATATCTTCTATTCTTCTTAGAGTGTCATCTCCAAGTATCTACGGAAAGAAATATTGAAAGTGGGATAGAGTAGATAAACTTTACATCCTCTGAATTAAAGGTACAAGTAATTACTTGAACATTCCATTTTCTGTTTTCCTGATTAATCAGTTCAACCACTATCATACTACTATCATGTATTTCAATAGTAGGATGGAAGGTTGATTCTTTTAGGATCCAAGGGTCTCTCTTGATCTGTGTAGTTCTACCATCTCCAATCTGGTTATGAACTCCTTTTATGAGTAGATCTCTTCCCTCTAAAATTCCTTATCACACATGTGATGAACCTGCCTTGGTCTTGGTTTCTAAAAATGTGGAATGCTTAAAGTATTTGGCTTGAAGAACTTTAGAAGAAAGTGGGGTAGGATTTGACAAAATTCGTCATGCTTGTTTCGCTAGAAGTGCTTTGTTGAACAAGAGTAAGTTCTTAAATTTCATGCCACTTTCTTCTTTCAGCCTACACAGTTTCTCCCAACTACACCAACTGATCTTCCTAGCATCTCATATTTGATCCCCACCAAAATTTTGAAAACATGGAATTCAGGTAATGGCATAAGGAGATTGGTCAATCGAAACAAACTCATATTATAGCAGGGACTAGCTACAACTTTCAACAAAATTTCTTTCCCACATACTGAGAAAAAATTACCTTTTCTGAAGCAATTAAACATGTATATAGTTCTAAACATACATACTACAGCGGAAATATAAATTCGGATAGAGATTCTATACTAGTCAATCAGTCAGACAGTAATCACAGTTGTACGAACTACCATCGCTTATTCACCGAGTAAGAACGACCATCGGATGAATGCCGTTGAATAATGACAAAGAATGGAGTGGTAACACCGAGATCCTTTTCAGTTTAACTCACTGAATTATGTGCTCTCTCTTTGTTTTTTTTTTTTTTTTTTTTTTTGTTTCATTTTCTCACACACTAAAAAACATCAGATCACGTTTAATCTTCCCTCTACAAGTGGAAGTTGAAACCAATTCAACTTCTCACTTATCTACAAAAATCAACCCAGCATTATATGTAGTGAGTTAGATAGGATATTGGGATGGGCCTTATAGTGTGGCCCACCATTTAATCCAATATTCTCCCACTCACATTATTCGTGCCCAGCCCCACGACGGACAACAAAATATGCGATTGTCTTCAACTATCATCATTGCATGGTTATACACGCAAATAACCGGTGTGACTAATAAACCAGATTATCCATCTCATACCATAGAGAGAGAGTACTCGAAATTCATTTTGGGTACATCCTAGGTTCGACACGATTTCACATCAGACGTGTTTAGTCCCGATAAAGCAGTTTGATATTTTGGAGTACTCCCAAATCACAAATGTGTTCCTACGAACCACAACATGTGCGCATGTGATTAGTTTTTGTGAAATCAGTATAAACCTTCCCGTCGGTCTTCCTCCAAAAGTCAATGAAAGGTACCCAACACCATAGACATGCCACATAGATCGCATTATCATTATCATAGAAAGACATGCTAATGATACAGACATCACCCTCACAGCCCTAGATAGAAGAGATGACTATCCTGAGGATACACAAATTAAGTGGATCTTGCACAACAAGAAATGAGGGACCATTTCTACTTGTTCTCCACAACGGTCAACAAATGAGCACGCATGGTATAACACATGCGTCATAGTGAATCTTGCCACATTTAAGGGCACGTATGTTTCAAAATTGTATTAATTCACCGTGCGGATGATAGCTCGACTATCCTAGGGGTGTAAATGAGTCGAGTCAAGCTCGAGTATACCCAAGATTGACTCGACTAGTGAAAGATTAGGTTAAGCTTGAACTCGTCGAGTTACCAAAAATCAAGCTCAAGCTCTAGCTCGAATGATAATCGAGCTACTCAAACTCGACTCGTTAAAACTCGTTAACTTTTTCATTAATAATTTATTAATTTTATATATTTATTTTTTATTCGAGTTGGACATACTCGAGCTCGGCTCAACTCGTTGGCCTGACTATAGTAGAGCTCGATAAGGATCGCGAGCCTTACGAGTCGAGTAATATAGAGCTCGAGCTCGACTCGTTTCAGAAAAAAACTCGACTCAAGCTCGACTCGAGCTTGTGAAAAACGAGTTGATCTCGAATAGCTCGCAAGTAGCTCAACTTACTTACACCCCTAACTATCCTATAGATTCTATTGCTAACATCATCCTTAGTATAGCGACTCAAGAATCTAGTTCGGCTAATCAAGTCTCATGATAGTGAGGTAAAATCATGAGCGATCCTCAATCATTATAGAGAGAATCTCATCTTTACTACCTGTCAAGGCGACTATAAGTGTATGCTTTTTCCCAAGAACTCTGGAATCCCATTCAATAGAGCACAAGCGTACAAGTCTCGTCTTGCATTATCCCTAAGATAATCAAGGCGACTGTACGTGCAAAAGTATTATTGCGAATTGAATAAGAGGAACAATTCGTTCGCTCAATTGATTTACTGAAAAATATAATATCAAGTCTGCCTCTTAGAAACCCTAAACACCCCTTTTATAAGGCGTTACTCTTAACCCTAACAAAATAATTCTAAAATTACGAAAAAACCCTTAAAATAATAAAAGTTCAAAAAACCCCTCTAAACGATCTTGAAACACCGAAATGCATCATAGATCATTGCCAAAGGCATGTGTTTGATTCAGATCGCCATTTCTCTTCAACCTGTCAAATTCGAGCCCTAAATTCCATATCCAAAATCAATGCCGAAAGCCCGGTGCATCAAAAAAATTAAAATATTACTTTACTAAATAAAAAATAAATTTTGTAACTATATAATTATATAATTATTTATGTATGAGTGGATTCAACTATAAAATTACAAAATACAATTAAAAAAATGATGATGTTATGGATCCATCTAACTTCATTGAGTTGTACATAACGAATAAACTTAACCAAAATGGAAAATGGAAAAAAAAAACAATTTACAGAAAAGGCCCGTGATGATGTAAATGAGTCAGATCCATGTGCTTACTTGACCACTTCTAATAAGTCTGCAATCATAAGATTCCAAATAGACGACTTATTTACACGCTTTTCAAGATTTTTCACTCATCATTTGCTTCCCACATACTCCCTCTGTTTCATAATATAAGACGTTTTAAAGTTATTTTTAATTTGCAAATTATAAGTCGTTCTCACCCTTCAAGACATATATTTCCATATTTTTCCTACTTTATCCTTTATTATTTTATTTTTAAAAATGGTAAAAGTTACATTTGATTTGATGATAGAGAGACATGTGAGAGAAAGTTATGTGAAATAAATATTATTAAAATAGATATTTCAATCATGATGAAAGGGTAACAGAGTAATTTTATACTCTTTCTTAATAAGAGTGTACAAGTCTAAAATGACTTGTATTATGAAACAGAGGGAGTATTAATTAACGAATACATAGCAAGTACCCAAACTAATTATAAAACTTGCTATACTTATTTGCAAAAACTATCAAGAGTTATCAAGAGTGTGCTTGGCTTAACAATTATATTAGCATTGAGTTACCTGTTAATCCAGCGATTAGCTGTTAGCGGTTAAATTAGCGATTAATGTAGTTGTTTGAAGTGAGTGGTTAGTAAGAATAATGAGATATTTAAGTAGATGTTACATGTAAAATGACATAAAAGGGTAATGTATTATTTTTTTTTAATAATTTTTAATGTATAATATATTTTATTTCATTTTGTTAGTACTAATTTTTTTTATTAAATAATTTTTCAATAACTTTTAATTAAAAAATCTAAAATAATATATCCATCAATTAATTAAAAAAATTAATGTAAAATTTACTAAACTAATTTAAAAATATATATATATAATTTCTAATCACATAGAATGAAATAAAATAACATTAAAATAATCAAAGAGTTCAAACGATCCTTACTATCTCGACATATAGGTTTTTATTTTGGTAAGGATATTTTTGTAATAATCAAATTTTAATAAAGGTAAAATTGGAGCTTTTTAGTTAGCGATTTGGGGATAGTTATTTCAAGTAGTTGTGTGGCAATCGCTAATGCAATCGCTAATTGCTAATACGAAAGCTACGTCCAAACGACCAAATCTCCATATCGCTAATCTAAAATCTAATCGTTAATTTAAAATCTACCTACCAAACACACTCCAAAACTCAACCGTAGATGTCAATATATGAAACCTCAAGTATCCTCATTGTAATTTCTCTATTTAATTATGCAAGGACCTCACAACCATTCAAGCTCATTGTTTTCGCAAGCAATAGCAAGTTGTCAAAATCGCTTTTTCTTTTTTTTTTTTTACCTAAAATCGCTAAAGGCAGAAACATATCGTAAAATCGTAACGTGAAATAGATTTCACATATAACTAAACTACAATAATAATAATAATAATAATAATATATATAAAATCATGTAAAGCTTGATTAAATCTATCTTACTCACAATTTAAATACAATAATAAACATAATTCAACATATAAAACTCCAACTCAATAAATCATGGTGTTTCAAAAATAAAGAAAAGTAGAAAATAAATAAGTCCATAAACTTGACATAAGCTAACAAAATAAAAAGGCATAAGGGTCTAAGAAGCCCCTGAACTTGGCTATATTTTTCAAGTTAGCCCTCCAACTTCACGAAGGGTCAATTTAGCCCCTTAACTTTCAAATTTTGTGTCAAATGAGCCCTTTTTGCTGATGTGGAGGGCATAATTGACATTTTAAAGTTAACACTTTTTGTTGCCAGATCAGCCTCCACATCAGCAAAAGGGCTTAATTGACCCATAATTTGGAAGTTAAGGGGCTAAATTGACCCTCCGTAAAGTTTGAGGGTTAACTTGAAAAGTATAGCCAAGTTCAGGGGCTCCTAAGACCCTTATGCCAAATAAAAATATTTATCAAAGCAACCTAAAGAAAATCATTAGCACTTTTCTCCAAACTATATCTCTCTAAATCATCATCTTCATCATCTCCAACATCTTTGTTAATATCATTAAAATCATCACTACCACTGATTTCAACTTCACCACTTATTTCAACTCCACCACTAAGATTATGGATTTAAACATCACTACTAGCATTTTCTCCTTCAGTATCATGATTTGATCATTTCAAATCTTGAATGTCGAAATTGCTTTCAATTGGATTATCTTCTACATCTATCAATTTCATTTTCCTCCATAATCCACTCATTATCAAAGTTTAGTTCTTCAAAGCATTCACATATTTATGAACTCTTGATTTTCTATCATTCAATCTTAAATTATACATAACAAACCAAATCATTCATCTTCTTTTGATGCAAACGATTCCTTTTTTTTATGAACCTAAAAGGATAAATAAAAAACATATTAAATACAAATAAATATTTTTATTTTAATAATAAAAAATGAAAGACGATATATTAAATATTAGTATCTTATCATTTCAAATGCACTCTAATTCCTCTCGCTTCCAGAAGAGCTACAAGTTAATCTTAATATTCGAATGACAAACTTTTGCAATTCTTGACATTGATCACCACAAGAATCCCACCACTTGAACGGAGGTTTCTTATCCATTGTCATCTTTGTTGCTTCAATACCAAATAAACCTTTTGCATCTTTAAAAGTTTCAAATTGCATATTTATTTTGTATCTTTCCACAGGATCAAGCACCATTCTTTCAATGAAATTATATAATCCTATTTTAACCTCTGCATCAACCTTGAAATTAAAACTATAGTGATAATAATGATTCAAATAGTATGCTGTAGCATACATGAAATTGAAGTTCCCATCTCTCATCAATGATGTTCCAAATAGGCTCATAACTATAAAAATATTTATCATTTATTAAAATAAAAGAATTAATTAATTAAAAGACCAATATTGAGAAAAAAATTTTAAATTTACCTCTTCCTCACATTTCCAAAATTAATTTTGATTTTTTATTTAGCTCGATCCATCTCACCATATATAAACCCCATAGCTGGCTTTTCATCCGAGTCCACCATTGGAAGCACTTTGATTAAAGGAAACGCAGCTTTGAGGCATGTCATAATGTTTTTCCAAAACCTACTATCCAACACCATGTATTGAATTTGCTTCCCTTCTTGACTACTCACAAATTTGTTGCTCTTCCAAGTTTTTGAAGTAAACATTGTCATCAAAATACCCTTCATATCATTAAAGCATCCTAAAGTCAAATATGCTATGGCAAATCGAGTTAAGGCTGGTCTTATCAAATCTCTCCCTTTACTAAAATGTCTTAGCATTGCAATAAGCAAAGGCCTCTTATATATTTAACTTGTAATCCTCCTCACTTTTGCTATTATCACTTCATGCACCTTGATTTTCTTCTCAAAATCCTCCAAAATCAAATCGATACAGTGTGTTTACATAAAGAGTCCAATACAACCTTTTTCATTTATTCATCAACATCTCTCCAGCTGCTTTCAAGTTGGATACATTATCTGTAATAACTTGCAGCACATTTTCCTCTCCAACTTTCTCAACAATGTCACCTAACATTTCAAATACCTTTTCAACAAATTTTGAAATGTCGGATGCATAAATTGAAGATAAAAAAATTGTACCTTTTAGACTATTCACCAAGAAGTTACAAATTGTACGCCTTTTCTTATCTCTCCACCCATCAAACATAATTGAACAAACTGTTTTCACCCATTCTGCTTTATATTCTTCAAGCATATCCATGGTTCTTTCAACTTCTTTCTTCAAATATTTTTCTCTAATTTCATGATATGAAGAAGGCTTAAATTCAATACCATACCTTTCAACCAAATCAAAGATTTTGATGAATTCTGGATTTTTTACACAATGAAAAGGAATGCCACTCGTGTAAAAAATCTAGCAATTTGTTGGCAAGCTGCTTCCCTCAAATCTTTTTTCATCATTTGATTGATAGTAGATTGGGTGCTCCCGACCCCACTACTTATGCCTTTTCCCTTAGTAGAGGACCCTAATTCCATCACTTTTGATTAACCGTCTACCTAATTAATATTAACATCATCTAGAAAACTCTTTTTTTTCTTATGAGAAATTTCCATTATTTTGCCAAGAACCACCAACATCACTTTCCTAACAACATCAAGCACAGTCAAACATGGCTCTACATCTTTCCGAGTACCGGCCAAATGATGCTTAAATCTATAAATCCCTCCCGTAAATATTTTATTACAATACTTGCACTTGACTTTTTTCGAATTATTTTCAACATCGATACCATGCTGCCAATCTAAATCAAGTCTACTTCCCGATGCATTTTTTCTTCTACCACGAGTAGCAGAGACTTCAAATGTAGACATTACTTCAAAACAGTGAAAAAATAAATTACACAAAAAAAAATAAGATTAAAAAAATTAATGCAAAAAGCAACATATAAAATACAAATCAATAAAAAATAAAGTTTACAGAAATTAAATCCACATATATATTGATACATTAAATCATCAATTCATTATATATGTTAAAATTAAAACAATGCAGAAAGCAACAAAAAGCAATTTATGTATGTATAATCAATTTTCAAATTTACACAATTCATCAGAATGACAAACAGGATAGAAACAGGACACAAGTAGTTTGAGCCTGAGCTCCATATATGCACATTTCAGAAATTACAAGTGAATTGTCACTCCATTTTAAATTTACACAAATTTAGATAAAAATGACAATCTTTAACTAATTCAAACAGAACAGAACCTGTGACTATTTCACACAATTTCTTTTCAACCTACAAAACCGAATCTATTCACACATAGAATCTCAAAACTTTAATAATATCTCTTTTATACAGAAACTTGAATTAAACCTACAAAATTCACACAATTTCTGGTATAAAACAGAATCTCTTCTATACAAAGATAATTATTAATATCTCTGACTCATTTAAACATATACAACAAAACTTTGATTCATGGTACAGAGTTAATAAAACAATACAATAGACAAAGATAATACAACAAGACTTTGTAAGTAGATCAATAAATGATCATGGTACAACAAGATTTTGATTCATAGTTGGTTTGTGGTATGCTACTCAATTGTGTGGAAATATTTGAACAAAGATATCAAAGACTGACAAGTAGATCAGTTCGAGATATTGACAAGAGGTGACTGGTTGAAGGAGTAGATGAGTGGGAGTCTGGTTCAATAGACTAGCTCGTAAAACTGGTTCAATTCAAGTCTTCATCAACTTTGGACGAGAGGAGATCACGATGGTGGCGAGTGAAGGTCTTGAAACCTACGAGAGGAGGTCGGTCGTGACGCGATAGGGAGAGGTGTGTGTCGATTTGTGTTTAAGGGAGACCAAAGAAGAAACTGCGATTGAATTTAGGTGAAAAAAATCCTAACTTTACTTTTACATTTTCTTTCACAGTCAACACGTGAAAACACTTTTTTTTATACAATTTCACCGAGTCGAACGATTCTACCGCAATGTTGCTACGAATTTACCCATTTTTTATTTATATCAGAGTCAACACGTTTTTGTTATTGAAAACATAAACACGTTCGTTTTTACATTTTAAAATACAATTTTTTACAACCATGAGCAGTAATACTATATGGTTACCTATTCTTTTGTTTCGAATTCAAATAAACTGTAGACTATTTGGAGTCAACCGTAGAAAGCTAATTGAATTTGAGCCATTTGAGACTATCACTAACTATCATAGTTTTTAGAAATTAAGCAAACATTTTCAAAAGTGTAAATTAGAATCACTTATACAATTGTAAAGTAAAACATGAAAATATATAACTTTTCATTTTGACCTTTAATTTTGAAACATGGTTACAATCCGCCTAAATTTCGAAAAAACTACGTACCTATTTTGTTAAAGTGAAATCAACATGTAAATTAACTACCATGTTGTTACTTCTCATAACATTCTAACATATGTTTTCAATCCGATGTCATTTTGTTTCTAATCAAATCCGTAACCTGCAATGCAATTCAAACCATCATCTAATCCAACTCTATATGCTTCTTTTTCATCACCAGATTCTATTAGATGCAGTAGTAACCTCCAAAACAATCCGACCCGGCTGACTTTTTTCATGGATGCTCAAATAAAAAATTCTTACATCATTTAGCTTCAAACTTGAAATCACTTAACTTCATACCCAAAATTACTTACAACTTCCACAACTTCTCCGAGAGGTAGTAATAATTGGAAAAAATAATGACCGAACAACGAAAGTGATTTGTAATTTTAGAAGTTTTAAAAGAGATAATGATATGAATGTAAGCTTGATGATTTTCTTATTTATCCCATCAAAACATATATACACATACTGTGATGGTGAATCTATAGCTAGATACATATTGAGAGGATCTAATGGCTGAGAGCAATAATAGAACATGTTTGTACTATCATAGTCCTGAATGAAACTAAGGAATTATGTTTTGATAGCTGGTGTACAGCTTGCAAATATAAACGTGGAGATTCAGGGAACTTTCAAGAAACTTTAGTTGTTGGGCTCTATTGTATGTTCTTGGGCTGTGATAAGTGTTTTGGGTTTGCTCAGAGGGTTTCCTTTTGGTTTGTTAATTTTTTAGGCTCATCTGAGGCTTCTTCTCCAACAGCCCTCCTCAAGCGATGCTTTGGTGACTTGCACAGTTTGAGCTTACCGAGAAGAACCTTTGATTGATTTCTGATGAGAGGCTTTGTGAGAAGATCAGTCGGTTGGTCTTCTGAACTGATGTAGCAAATATCTAACTCTTCTTTCTTGATTTTGTCTCATGAAAATGCACATCTATTTCGACGTATTTCATTCGAGCATGAAATACTAAATTTTTGGCAAGGGAAATAGTTCAATTGTTATTACACCATAAAATGGGAGTGTGAGGAGGACTGAATTTCAGTTTTGTGAGCAAAGAGTGAATCCATAGTAACTCTATTAATGTATGAGCAAGGGCACGATATTCAGCTTCAGTGCTAGAGCTAGCTACGGCTATCTGCTTTTTAGAGCTCTAGAATATGAGATTACCCCTTAGGAAGACACAACTCCTAGTGTTAGACTTCCTATCATCAGGAGATCTAGCCCAGTCGGAATCGCTAAAGTCATGAAAAGAAAGAGGCTGCAAAGAAGAGCGAAAAGTTAGCCCAAGTGAGCTCATCCCTTTAATGTACCTCAAAGCTCTCTTACATGCATTGTAATGTTGTTCCAATAGGTTTGAGAGATATTGACTCGGCTTATTAATAATAAAGAAAATTTCTATACTTCGATAGAGAGTTGGATTGAAGAATCGTTTTCCTTCAGTTGTAGATAATTTCGTGCTAAGAGCTATAAGAGTAAAATAGGGATTACATAAGGACATGTTGCCTCTTTCAAGAATCTCAAAGATGTATTGTTGTTGGGATAAATACAATCCTGAATAATCTTTGTAAATTTCAAAACCCAAAAAATGGTTATTGCAACCTAGATTCTTTAGAGCAAATTTTTTATTGATTCTGTTGATGATGTGCTGAATTTTTTATTGTGAGTTCCTGTAATCAATATGTCATCCACATATATTAGAATGAGCAATACTACATAGCCTACTCTTTTGTACAACTTTCATTGCCTACTCGTACGTGGCAACAATTGATTGGATATTAAATACATAAAAATAAATACATAAAGTAATTAATAACAATCCAACCAATCATCTACTGACATGTATGAGTAGGCAAGGATAGTAGTATAAAATAGTAGGCTATATAACATTACTCTATTAGAATAAGTAGGATGAAATTTGTAGTGTGTTGAGACATGGCTAATTGTTGTTCTAAACGGGTTTCGTGTATCATAAGAAAGTACTACACCTCTTGAAGAGTAGTAGTAATTATGGTATATGATATCAAAAAAATGGAAGAGTCATATTCTGAGCTGACTCCACCAAGAGTACTAAGAACAAGCTCTTTTTCAGAGATTGGATTACCAACAACTTTTAAGGAGTCTCTAATTGTTTTTATCTTCTAAATGTAATCAGTAATGGATAATAGTCCTTTTGTATTGTGTCTAATTGTTGTTTAATGTACAGAACTTTCACCAATGCATACGTATGTGCCATAGTTCTCTAGAAGAAGATGCGTGATTGACCTGCCTAATCACCTGATCTCCAATGGTTCTAAAGAACCAACAAAGTAGAAGTTGATCTACACGAAGCCAACTTTTTTTATGCAGGATTCTAAACATGAGCAGAGGCATCATTATTGGAAGAACATGAAAGACAAAACCTTTCTGAGGGAGTTAGATCAGTGGAGATATAGGATTCAAGATCCAGTGCACGTATAACAGCAAGAACTTGAGGTTTCCAGTTGAGATAGTTGTGTTGATCAAGCTTGAGAGGAAGATTAAAGTTAAGGATTTCAACAAGACCGGGGAAATCAAGGATAATGGGGAAAGAGATGGAAGAAGATGTAATAGAGTTGTTTGAATCCATGAAAATAGGCGATAGTCAAAAAAGCCTGATACCATGTAAAAGCTATAAAAGAGATAATGATATCATTGTAAGCTTGATGATTTGCTTATTGATCTCATTAGTATATATATACACATACTGTTATGGTGAAATCTATAGTTAGATACATATTGAGAAGATCTAATGGCTGAGAGCAATAATAAAAAAAATTTGTACTATCATAGTTGTGAACGACGCCAAGGAATCTTGTTTTGACAATTGGTGTATAGGTAGCAAATGTAAACGTAGAGATTCAAAAAACTTTCAGGAAGCTTTAGTTGTTGGGCTCTGTTGTGTGTTCTTAGGCTGTGATAAGTGTTTTGGATTTTCTTTGAGGGTTTTCTTTTGGTTTGTTAATTTTTTAGGCCCATTAAAGGTTTCTTCTCCAACAGTAATCACAACATTGGTAAAAGATTGACCGTTAACTTATGTGAGTTGTACATACTTGTCTAGCTACTTGTAAATTTATAATTACTCAAACAACATAATGTATATAAGGTGATTGACAAATCAATGGAAGCACGTATGATTTTCTCGATGGTATAATAGCCCCAAATTCACTGCCGACATCTATTTTCTTTGTTCCAAACTCTAATTTCTCAAATTTTTATCTTCTTCTCTTTTCTCCTTTCCCATGGTGGACAAACATGACTTCCATCTAGCCCTTGCTATCAATAATATCTGATATTTTATTCCATTCATTGTTGAGATGGAACAAGGACAGTAATCATCTTGGGTTGAACTCTTTAAGATTCATTGTTGAGTTTACAAAGTGATCGATTTAATTATTCCACCTATACCTTTGGACAAAGCTAAAGAATCGACTTCTGAATTTTATCCAAAATTGTGGTCATAATTTGACACCACATCCCTGTAATGAATTTACAGAATACTACTTCTCAACAAAATTTGGATCAACTAAAAAGTATTTTTCAAGACAATAAGAACTCACATACTGTGTATTTGAAAAATCAATTTTCTCATATTCTTCTAGACGATTTTCTAAATGTTCCTATCAATTACCTTAAAATAATTTTCAATCGGTAGATAAGCACAACTAAAAACCCCTAATCAACTATATATTACCTTAGACATAACTAAATTTACAAAATTTGGTTTTTCATCCACAATTTTTAAAATTGTTTTCAATCCATCCCAATTTTATAACTGTTTTTCAGTTTATTATTAAATAATTTATAACGGGTGGTGCTCATCCCCTTATTGCAGAAGCTATAGCTCTAAGAAGCTTTCTGCTCTTTCTTTTACATAACGGTGCTCGGTCTGGAGGCACTATTTTTCTTGATTCTCAACTTTTGTTTTATGGTTTATGTTTTGTGGATATTAATCGTTCTGAGGTAGGGAGTATCATCTTGAATTGTAAAAATTTATTTTGGAACTCCCTACCGTTTCTTGTCGTTGGATACGTAGACAAGTTAGCCGGAAGCTCATTGAGCTTCCATTCGCTTCGCGTATCTACATATGTGGGATAATATCCCCCTGATTTGATTGCTCTTTATCATGAATGAAAGGTTTTGAGTTTTACCTTTAAAAAAAAAAAAAAAAAAAACAAATCAATGAGTTTTTCCTTTCCACTTAAGTACATCAATTTCTTTGTAACAAACCATTATCTCAGATTCTCTGCGATCATTTAGTCATTTAAATTAATACTTGCCATATCTTAGATAATATTTATAATTTTATCTTTCGATACTTTGTTCCAATTTTGGATTTTAGTTCCGCCACATCAACAACGGAAATTCTCAATAAATTTTGTGGATTTCAATTTTGAGTTCTAAAAGTAGTCCCACTTATTATTTTATTAATTTTAATATAAAAAATAAAAAATTATTTTATTTTATTATAATATTATATTTTAAATATTTAATAAATACTAAATAATATATAATTAAATTTTAATTAATAATTTTATTAACCACTTATTATTTTATTAATTTTAATATAAAAATAAAAATTCAATAATTTATTTTATTATAATATTATATTTTAAATATTTAATAAATACTAAATAATATATGATTAAATTTTAATTAATAATTTTATTAAATTAAATTTAAATATATATATTTTAATAATAAAATACCCGGCAAAGCTGCTCTTTTGGATGAAAGTACTGAAAGGGAAACTCCTGAAACTCATAAGTTCATGCTTCCTCTGAGAGCGAGCCCTTCCGCAGGCGCAGGATTCGCAGCCGGGGGTTGTGGTTGAACCGGCCGGTCGGCAGGTGCCGGCTGTTGAACCGCGTTTGGTTCGGGGGTGGTACTTCCCTCACTATCGGAGGGTGTTTTTAGAAATAGCTTCCATTCACCCGAGCTCGACTCCGAAACCGCACAAGTGCCCATAAACACTGTCAACAAAAACCCAATATTTCCACAGACAACATATTGGAACTTCCAAACCAAAGAAATGCAACATGAGAAGGGGTTACGCTTCAATAGCAATAGAATGAATTCAGTAAGGGTAGAATACGCCCCATGGTTGATCGAAGGTGCTATGCCACTGAAACTCAAATCTATTTAATAAATAAATTCATGGATAGTTAGAAACAGTTAGTTGGTAATGATTCGAAAATATAAACACGTACAGTAGTTAACGCCTCAAGAAAACATCTCTATTATAATAAAAGGAGGAAATTAACAAAGTCAATTAACCATGTGCTGACAAGTGACTTTATAAAGATGCGACACATCATATTTTTTATAAAATTATTTTTTTAGTCTTTAATTTTAATTAACTAAATTGGTTATTTCGACATTTTAATAAATTTCTACTTTTTTTCACAGATTCTGTAATAAATTCTAATATTCAATTTTATATTTACACTAATTGTTATACCACATCGGAGATACAACTCACTGGTTATTTTTTCCACCATTATATAAAGAGATTTTTGTTCAATTAGTTTTCACATCGACCTCGAAGGTATTGGTGCTATTTGTAAATTAAATAGAGCTACTTGACACTAGAGGTTTAAATATGAGTTTATATTATTTCAGTTTTTAGATTCAAATTTAAAATTTAAAATTTTACATGAATCCAAAATCTATATTATAATTATATTATTATATATAATAATAATTTTATACCAAAAATATTTTCCAGCTATATATTATATTTACATCTAACTGTTATACCACATTGGAAATATAACTCCCGAATCATTTTCTCCACCATTATATAAAGATATTTTTGTTCAACTAGTTTTCACATCGACCTTTAAGATATTGGTGCTCTTTCTAAATTAAATATAGCTACTTGCCACTAGAGGTTTAAGTATGAATTTATATTATTTCAGTTTTTGGATTCAAATTTAAATTTTTAAAATTGACATGAATCCAAAATCTATATTATTATATTATATATAATAGTAGGTTTTCATTTTGCAATATTTATATATATATATATATAATAGTATATTGCTTGATTAAACTTAAAATTTATTTATAATCTTATTAAAAGAAGTTCGACCAAATATGTTTATATATTTTTTATTAAATTTAAAATGTGAATAAATAAATTATTTTATAATTGCAATCATATCATCTCAAAAATCAAATCAATTCATTCTTAAAAATCAAATCAATTCAATATAAACAAAATAAATAAGAAGCTTCTCCAACTCTATCTCTATCTCTATTTCTATCTATATTATAATAAAAGAATAAACTTAACAAAGTAAAGTAACCGCATGATGTCAAGTGGCACTCTAAAAAATAATACGTAAGTATTTTTATATTAAATTACATATTAAAAAAATATTAATTAATTCATTAGGTTATTTTATCATTTAAATATGTTATTTTATTTTTTATTTTACTATATATATATATATATATTATATTTTAACTAATTGTTATCCCACACCGAAAATGTAACTCACTAATTTTTTTCCCATTACATATAAATAAAAATTTTATTGAATTATTTTTTATATTGACGTTCTTTGTACAACTAAAAAGTATTTGTCGCTATAGGTTTTAGTAAAAGTTTAAAATATTTTACATTTTTTATTCAATTTTAAATTTTTAAAATTGATACAAATCCAAAATCCAATATTATAATATCACTATTTTAATAAAAAGGAGAAACCTAACCAAGCGAATTAATTATGTGTTAATAAGTAGGGTTCTAAAAAAACAACACATAGGCATTTTTATATTAAATTACATATTAACACTTAAGTATTAATTAATTCATTAGTTATTTTTATCATTTAAAGTATATTATTTTTTCTACTACATGTTATATTTCAATTAATTGTTATCCCACATCGAAAGCGTAACTCACGAATTATTTTCGCCACTACTATATAAATGTCTTTTTTACTGAATTATTTTTCATACCTTTAGGACATTGGTGCCCTTTGTACAATTAAAAGGTACTTGCAGCTATAAGTTTTAATAAAAGTTTAAAATATTTCATATTTTGGATTAAATTTTAAGTTTTTAAAATTGATACAAACCCAAAATCAATATTATAATATATTTATTTTTATTAAAAAAAAGAATAAATATAACAAAGTGAATTATTCACGTGCTGACAGTCGCACTCCAAAGAAACAACACGTATATATTTTTATATTAAATTACATATTAACACATAAGTATTAATTAATTCATTCGGTTATTTTTTAATTTAAAATATTTTATTTTATTTTTTTCTACTATATTTTATATTTCAACTAATTGTTATGTTATATTGGAAGCATAAGTTACTAATTATTTTCAGCACTATTATATAAATGACATTTTCATTGAATTATTTTTCATATCGACCTTTAAGGCATTGTTGCCCTTTGTACAACTAAGAGTATGTTTGATATTAGATTTTCAATTAGCTGTTAGATCAGCGTTTCACATAACGTTATCAGTTAACTATTATATTAGATTTTAAATTACCTATAAAGTTAGATTTTAAGTTAACTGTTGGATTGAATGTTTGGTATTAATTTTAATTTTTAAATTAGTTGTTAGATATAAAATTACTAAAATTTATTATAGATATAAATATAATTTAGAAGATAATGATGTAATTAATTATAAAATAAAAGTTGATAAAGAAAATCACTATTAACGTTTAGGTTGAAAGCTATTTTTAATAACTTTTTTAAACGCCATCTTAAACACTTATTAAAACACTAAATACTACTTTTAAACACTATTACCAAACACACATTTTTTTTAGAAGACTAATATGTAATTTAAACGCTAACTGAAAGCTTTCCCAAACACACTAAAAGGTATTTGCCACGGTAAGTTTTAATAAAAGTTTAAAATATTTATATTTTGGATTTAATTTTAAAACCCAAAATCAATATTATAATATCTTTATTGTAATAAAAGGAGAAATTTAACCAAGCAAATTAACCACGTGATAATAAGTGGAGTTATGATAAAACAATGCGTAAATATTTTTATATTAAATTATATATTATTACGTAAGTATTAATTAATTCATTTGGTTATTTTGTCTTTTAAAATATTTTATTATATGTTATATTTCAACTTATTCTTATCCCACATCGGAAGTATAGCTCACTAATTATTTTTACCACTACTATATAAATGAAATTTTTAATGAATTATTTTTCATGTTGACCTTTAAGGTATTGGTGCCCTTTACACTACTAAAAGGTACTTGATGCTGTAGATTTTAATAAAAAAAAATTAAAATATTTGAGATTTTGGATTCAATTTTAAGTTTTTAAAATACATACTAACCAAAAATTAATATTATAATATCTTTATCCCCATTATAAAAATAAAAGAAGAAGAAGAAGAAGAAATCTAACAAAACGAATTAATCAGGTGCTGACAAGTGGTGCTCTAAAAAAATATATAAGCATTTTTATATTAAATTACATATTAACACATAAATATTAATTAATTCATTAGATTATTTTGTTATTTAAAATATATTATTTTAATTTTTTCTACTATATGTTATATTTCAACGAATTGATATCCCACATCAGAAGCGTAACTCACTAATTCTTTTTTCCACTACTATATAAATGACATTTTTATTGAATTATTTTTCACATCGACCTTTAAGACATTGGTGCCCTTTGTATAATTAAAAGGTATTTGCCGCTATAAGTTAATAAAGTTTAAAATATTTTATATTTTGAATTCAATTTTAAGTTTTCAAAATTGATACAAATCAAAAATCAATATTATAATATATTTATCTTTATTATAGTAAGAAGAGAAATATAACATAGCGAATTAACCACGTGTTGACAAGTGGTGCTCCAAAAAAGTAATATGTATGTATTTTTATATTAAATTACATAATAACACATAACTATTAATTAATTCATTAGGTTATTTTGTTATTTAAAATACATATTATTTTTCCTAATAAATGTTATAGTTCAACTAATTGTTATCCCACATCATAAACGTAAATCACTAATTATTTTCGCCACTACTATATAAATGAAATTTTAATTAAATTAGTTTTCATATCCGACTTTTAAGGCATTGCTACCTTTTGTATAATTAAACGTTAGTTGTCGCTATAGGTTTTAATAAAAGTTTAAAATATTTTGGATTTTGAATTCAATTTTAAGTTTTTGAAATTGATACAAACCTAAAATCAATATTATAATATCTCTATCTCTATTATAATAAAAGGAGAAATCTAACAAAGCTAATTAATCACGTTATGACAAGTTGTGCTCTAAAAAAAAACATGTAAACATCTTTATATTAAATTACATATTCACACATAAGTATTAATTAATTTATTAGGTTATTTAGTCATATATTATATTATATTTTTGTATTATATGTTATATTTCATCTAATTTTTATCTTACATCGAAAGCGTAACTCACTAATTATTTTCGTCACTACTTTATAAATAATTTTTTTTATTTAATTAGTTTTTATATCAACAGTTAAGGCATTGGTGCCCTTTGTACAATTAAAAAGTACTTGCCGCTGTATGTTTAAATAAAAGTTTAAACTATTTTAGATTTTGGATTCAATTTTAAGTTTTTAAAATTGAAAAGTGACCATGATAACTTTGAGAATAATATGACAAATGAACAAAAACTTGTGTATAACATGATCATTGATGATGTGAGCAATGGAAAAGGAGATTTGTTTTTCCTATACAGCTAAGGAGGTACACGAGAAACTTTTGTGTGGATAAGTTTAGCTTTAGCTCTAAAATTGCAGAATCAAATTATACTACCGGCAGCCCCAAGTGGAATTGCTTCACTTCTAATACCTGGAGGAAAGACTGCACATTTGATATTCTCCATCTTATTAATTTCTATTGAAGATTTAATATGCAAAGTCCCTATTGGAAGCCACGAGTTGTGTTACTTATAAAGGCAAAACTAATCATATGGGATGAGACACTAGTGGTACATAAGTATTGCTTTGAGGCAGTAGACAATACATTCAATGACATTGAAAGACTGCACATTTCACATTCTCCATCCCATTAACTCTTACTGTAGATTTAATATATAACATCCATCTTCGATACCACAAGGTCGAGTTGCTTATAAAGACAAACTGATCATATGGAATGAGACACCCATGGTGCACAAGCATTGCTTCGGGGCAGTAGAAAGGACATTGAAGGACTTGATAAGGCACCAATGGTGCATAAGCAAAACTAACCATATGGAATGAGGCGCCAATAGTGCACAAGCATTTCTTCGGGGCAGTAGACAAGACATTCAAGGACTTGATGAGAATAGTTGACCTCGAAAATGAGAATCTATTGTTCAAGGCAAGACTATTGTTACAGGAGGAGATTTTAGGTAGATTCTGTTTGCCATACGAAAGGTAGTAGAAGCCAAGTGGTGGTCTATGCAATGTTAACCTTTTCATTTCTCTAGTAGTACTACATGATTCTGATATTGACTAAGAATATGATACTCCAATCAATATCATTAACCACAGAGTCCTCTACTCTTAAAAACTTTACAAACTAGATTTTAAGCGTCAGTCAAGGTACTATATCAGGAAAAAAATATCCAAAATTAATATGCCTAAAGATCTATTGATAAAATAATCTCCTAATCTGCTCGGTTCTGTAGTAAAAGCATTATATATTTCGTTCGATCAGTACATTAAGGATCCTACATATTTGCAGGAGCGCGCTATACTAACTCTGATGTTGGATTTTGTGGAAGAGGTAAACAATTACATGATATCGATGAATGTTACTAATGAAAGGATTTACCAAATTTTGGATTCGGCGCGCTAAACGGATACGACGATCTATATATTTATTGACCTTTACACTCTAAAATTCTTAAATAGCATTAAGTGCTCGGGTTTACCACTTCATGAACTTAAATTCAAAGTTGGTATATCAGCGATGCTATTACGAAATATTGATCACTCGGCAGAATTATGGAATGGTACAAGGTTGATCCTTACAAGGTTAGGAATAAGAGTCTTGGAAGTTAATGTGATTCAAGGTCTAACTATTGGCAGAAGATGCCGATACTGTAACTTACATTGACGTCATGGGCTTCAATATTACTGTTCAAATTTAAGATAAGACAGTTTCCTATCTCAGTATCATTTTGCAATAACCATAATATAAGAGTTAGGGACAATCTCTAAATAATGTAGGTCTCTATCTCAAAAGATATATTTTCAAGCACGATCAATTATATGTCGTTGTATCTTGAGCAACTAATCTTAAGGTCTAAAAAATACTTATTTTAGACGAGCATAGTATAGTACTAAAATTCATAATCAAATTTGTATCCAAAGATGTCTTCCGAAGCACTTGATAAAGGTAACAACTTAATGTTGTCTAACACAAAATTTATGTAATTTATCTGATAAGTTAAACAATTATATTTTCTTTTCTTAGAGCAATAAAATTACAAATACTAATATATGTATTGATTTTGATGAAGGGTACTTCATCGCGAATCGCACCAAAAGAATTAAGAATGAGTAAGATTCATAATAATTTCACTCAATTTTGTATGATTTGATCTTAACAACTCAATTGACTAAGAGAGTAAAGAGATTCATATCTAATTAGATCTGTTTAGTCTTTTCTTTTTTCATCTCTTGGATTTTGTTTGCTTTTACTATTTTCAATTTTTATTGTCGGTTAATCAGAACATCCTGTGATATATTATTTGTTTTGTAAGAAATTTCAAATTTGATTATTTGTTGTTTGTAAGAATTTTCAAAAATACATATTTAGTGTATATTTTAACACCCGTGCGTACCGCACGGGTCCAAAATTCTAGTAAATATTAAAAAATATACATATATTTTTTAACTAAAATAACTGTATATAAAAAAATCTATTAAATAGAGTTTGAAAAATATAAAATAAATAAAATTATAACGATTAATAAAAAAACAAATTTTAATTAATTATAAAATTAATTTAATGATGTGGAAAAAAAATTCTACAACCTGGGACGGTTCCAGTTCCTCCCTTTCTCACAATGGTGAGGGACACAATAGGAGGGAAATTACACTTTTTTTCACAAGTTCAAACCACACAGTTGTGACTTATCCTCACAACCAGTCCTAGAGTTTAACACCAACCTTTTTAAGACATCATCATATTTATAGCATCTTTTTTTATACAGTGGAACTTTGTAGGAATTTCCAACTCCACGTCCAATACCCCCTCGTAATCAAATTCAAAAGATATATATCTAAGCTTCACATCATTGTCAGAGCTTAAGAAGGACATAGAGGTGCAACAAAAACAATTATAATTTTCAAATATTTTGATAAGGAAGATTCAGGTATATATATATATATATATACTTTATCAGAATCAAAGGTACTTGAAATCAAAGATGACTGAAGGAAAGAAAGCTACCCAACTTTTTCATCACTACAATCACGTTCAGCCATGCATATTGATTGTGGAAGAAACAAGTACAATTATTGGACTTTACTTTTTTGTTGTACATTTGTATTTAAAATCTGAAGCTTGTTTAGAGAGAATCCAGGATAAAAAGCTGAAAAGGAAGCTCACAGCAGAGAGATAACAGAAGTTGCTTTTGTTTTGTTTTGTATTGATTTTATTGTCCACTCTCGTTTGGACCAAGCATCTCTGCTACTAATATATGCTTTGAATTTTAAAATAGTTTGTAAGCCTATAAATATAAACATTACAATTGTTATTTGTGTGAAAAACATAAATTAAAAAAAGTGATTAAAATTATTTTTTATTTGAGTTTTTTTATACGTTTTCTTTTTGTGTAGTTTTATTTAAAAAATTTAACATGGTATCAGAGTCATAGGTCTTTTTTAACTTTTAAAAAAAAAAAAAAAAAAAAGTCTTCAAATTATTCTCTTCCGCCTCCTAATTTTAATGGTGAAGATTATCATGTGTGGGTAGTAAAGATGAAAGCTCATCTAAATGGTCTAGTATTGTGGCAATGGGTTGAAGGCGAACGTTATTTACCACCTCTGTCAAATAATCCTACTTTGAATCAAAAGCACCGAGAGCTTTATCAATTATTTTTTCTGCAGTTTCAGAATCTGTTTTCACAAAAATAATGAATTGTGAAACACCAAAAGAAACGTGGGATATATTGAAGGAGTATTATTTATGATAATGAAAGAACAAAAAGGATGAAAATTTTGAATCTCAAAAGAGAGTTTGAGATTTTGAATATGCAAGACAAAGAAACAATTCAGGAATATTATAACAAGTTGATGATGGTTGTCAACAAAATTCGATTGTTAGGAGAAGATTTGCCAGATTGTAGGATTGTCGAAAAGATGTTCATAAGTTTGCCTGAAAAATTTAAGGCAAAACTTTCATTTTTAGAAGACTCTAGAAATATTTCTGAAATATCTTTATCAAAACTTATTAATGCTTTGTAGGCACTAGAGGAGAGAAGAGCTTTGAGGACGTCAGAAAGTGAAAAAGGTATTTGAAGAAGCTTTAATAGCTAGATCTTCAAATAGAAAAGAATGTAACATTTGCAAGAAGTTTGGTCATGAAGAGAAAAATTGTTGGCACAAAGTTAAACCTCAGTGTTTCCAATGTAAGAGGTTTGGTCATATAAAAAAAAAATTGCAAGTATAACATTGAACATGTAAATTTAGCGAAAGAAGAAAAATCTAGTGAAGGTGAAGAATGTTTATTTTGATGGAAGGAGATAAAGTGCTCCTGTTGAAGTTGGTGAGAAGTGCATCACTATATATGAAGAGAGAGTGCTTCAAAATTGATGAGATGGTACATCAAAGTTAGTTATGAGAAAGTGCATCAAAAGATTAACAGTCGTTTATTGTGTTTGAATTAAAGGAGAATGTTAGAATTAATTCAAACACATTCAAACTTGTTTTGACTAAGTCTAAGTCAATTAGGATTTCATGGGATCTCTAATTGATTTTAGGAATTAATATCTGTTTTAAATTTTAAAATAGTTTGGAAGACTATAAATACAAGTATTACAATTGTTATCTCTGTCAAAAATATAACTAAAACAGAGTAAATTAAAATTGTTCTTTGTTTGTGTTTTTTATATGTTTTCTTTTTGTGTAGTTTTATTTAAAAATTCCAACAGATTCTATAGCTACGTAGAAAATGTAAAGTCGGTGGCTTCACCGATCTTAATGCCTAGAAATAGACAGTTGTAAGTGTTGTTTACATAGGTAAAAAAAATAGAGAAAAGTACCCTTGTTTTACACGCATTGCTCCTTTCTCATTTGTTGATTTGTTCCCCTATTTTATACACACTACTCTTTTCTACTAAAATGAGGGAGAATAAATCCCTTGAAATTGCAAGAGTAAAAATGAGGGAGAATAGATATTTTCCCATTGAATGGAGTTATGATCTAGATACAGCCACGAATGTAAAAGTGGATGAATCATGGATTTGGCATAAAATGTTTGGGCATTTCAACTTTAATGGCTTGAAGATCCTCTACCAAATGAATGTAATGAGAGACCTTTCATTCATACCTGAAAGCAACAACGTGTGCGAAGGATGCATGCTCGGAAAACAACATCGACAATCTTTTCCAAGCGAAAAAGTGTGAAGAGCTAAGAAACCTCTGGAGCTAGTCCATACAGACGTTTACTGGCCAATGCGAACTCCATCACATAACCAAAATAAGTACCGCATTCTCTTTATTGATGATTATACAAGAATGACATGGGTGTATTTTTTGAAGGAGAGATCACAAGTTTTCGATATTTTCATGAAGTTTAAAAAATTTGTGGATAAGCAAAGTGGCCACAAGTTGAAGACAATCGAAGTGATCGAGGAAAGGAATACACCTCAAGTCAATTCAATAGATTTGTGATGAAGAATGAGTACAACACCAACTAACGGTTGGATATGCCCCAGAACAAAATGGAGTATCCAAAAGAAAAAAAAAATAGAATAGTGATGGAGATGGCTAGATCTATGCTCAAGGAGAAAGGCTTGCCAACTACTTTCTGGGTGGAAGCTGTCTACACTGCAGTATATCTACTAAACAGATGTCCAACCAAAGCAGTTCATGACAAGACACCAATCGAAGCTTAGAGTGGAAGAAAACCTTCAGCCAAACATCTTAAAGTATTTGGGTGCATCTGCTACGTTCATACACCGGAGCAGAAAAGAAGCAAATTGGATGATAAAACTCAGAAAGATATAATTATAGGCTATAACACTCAATCAAAGGATATATATAATCTATATCTTAAAGGCAAAAGACATAGACATCAGCAGAGATATCAATTTTGATGAAGAAGCTACATATAATTTGAAGACAGACGAAGTAGTTCGGAGAACTATTGACCTTCCAGCTTCAACTATGGAACAAGATAATAAGGAACACACCACTCAAGAAAAAAAAGGATCTAGAAGCATCTTCACCACCATCTACTCCAAGAAGAACATGGCCACTATTAGAAATATACAAGACATGCAAATTTATGATTATGGAGTCAAAAAAACTATGAAGTTGCCTCTAAACAACAAGTATGGGTAAAAGTTATGGAAGAAGAAATTCGGATAATCGAAAAGAAAAAGACTTCGGAACCAGCGGATCTTGCAAAAGGTAAAGAAACCATCAAAGTTAAATGGATATAAAAAAACAAAACTTAACTCATATGGAACTATTCAAAAGCACAAGGCGCGCTTGGTAGCAAAAGGGTACTCCCAAAAGTATGGAGTTGACTACAATTAGACTTTTGCTCATGTTGCTCGCATGGATACCATAAGGGCACTTATAGCACTACGTGCTCAAAAGAGTTGAAAAATCTATCAAATGAACGTGAAGTCTGTATTTCTAAATGGTTATCTTGAAGAAGAAATATACATAGAGAAACCTGAAGGATTCGTGATCAAGGGTAAGGAAAACAAAATCCTCAAGTTAAAGAAAGCTTTAGTAGGACTGAAGCAAGCACCAAGGGCTAGGTATAGCAAAATTGATGACTACTTTACAAGTCATGGATTCAGGAGGAGCAAAATTGAGCCGACACTCAAACCCAAGGTAATGATATTGTTATCGTTTCCCTATATGTTGATGATCTTATTTATACGAGAAACAACGAGAAAATGATGATGGATTTCAAAGACGATATGAAGACATTTGAGATGACAAACTTAGGTTTGATGTACTACTTTCTTGAGATCGAGATCCATCAAGAAGAACATGGGATATTTATTCTCAGAAAAAGTTTATGCTAGAACTTTTAAAGAAGTTCAATATGAGTGGATGCAAGATGGTAGCAACACCATTAGTTACTATCAAGAAATTAAGAAAAAAAGATGGATCGAAGAAGGTAGAAGGGTCACACTATAGAAATCTAATTGGAAGTCTACTTTACTTGACAGCTATAAGACCTGTCATAATTACACTACGAGTCTGCTATTAAGATTCATGCAAGATTCAACTCAAGTACAATATGGAGCAGCCAAGAGAATTCTTCGGTACCTACAAGGAACAAAAGACTTTAGGATATGGTATCAAACTTCTAAAGATTACTCACTATAAGGATATACAGATAGTGATTGGGCAGGATCTGTGGATGACATGAAGAGTACTTCAGGATGTGCATTCACAATTGGATCTGGGATATTCTCATGAGCATCCAAAAAGTAAGGAAAAGTACTTCAATTTTTAGGAATATAAAGTTTGTTTCTATTCAATATGATATATGTTAGATATCTAATCATATCAAAAGTACTTATCCTTCTCAAGGTTGTAAATCTTCATAACCCTTTTCAATGATCCATAGTGATGTTTAGGGTCCATCTAGGAATTCAAACATCAATGTATCTAAATAGTTTATCACTTTCATTGGTGATCATACAAGACTATGTTGAATATTTCTCGTAAAGAAAAAAATTTGAGCTAGTAAAATGTTTTAAAAGTCAATTTAAAAGAAGTAGAAATCTTGAGAACAGACAATCTAAAACGAGTATTTCAATTTAATTTTGAAAGAGTCCCTTGAAAAATAAAGGGAGTTTACATCTAAGTTCTTGTGTAGATAACCCACAACAAAATGGGATTTCAAAAAGGGAAAATAAGAATCTTCTAGAAGTAGTCAAGACATTATTGCTTCGATCTAATGCACCTAAATGTTATTAGGGTGAAGTTATTTTAATAGTTGCATACTTAATTAACAATCTACCTTCTACGGTACTTGATTTTAAACTCCATATGTGTTAAATTATTTCTTCCTGAAAATAGACTATTTTCAAATGTTCCGATAAGGGTTTTTGGCTATGAAGCATTTGTGCATGTTTATTCACAGAATAGGAGCAAATTGGAACCAAAATCTATCATGTGTATGTTTCTAGGCTACTCACCTACACAAAGAGGATATATGAGGAATTTTGTTCAAATAGACGTAACATTTTATAAGAGCAAACCTTATTATAAATATTCAGGATATGAGTTCACACGTCCTATGCCTCAAACAACTCATTCAACAATAAATCTTATTCATTTTCTAGAATTTGAAGTGAGTAGTGAAGCCCAACTTGACATCAAAATAGATAATACATAAATTATAAATCTGATCCTACAAATAATTGGGGTTTTGAATCTTACAATAGAGAAATTTAAGTTTACAAGAGGAAATATAATGCAGAGAGGATGGTAATAGTCCACGAACATGATATAACACATTGTGAAATTGAACAGTAAGACTAGGTTAAATCTGGAAACTAATCGACCAGTGTAAAGCTTGAAAAAAAAAGTATATGATAGAGCTATTACAAAAAATAGAAGAGAATCTAAATATGAAAAACGATTTATGCATACCAATAGCACATTTCAAGGGCATAAGGAAGTACAAAGAGAAGCCTAGGTACCCTATCACACTCTATATCTCCCTTAAGCACATTAGTCCACATTACATTAATGAGGCACTACAGGATGGAAATTGGAGAAAAACAATGACAATTGAACTACAAGTCTTAGAAAAAGAATCGTACGTAGGAGATAACATACCAGCATATTGGTAAGACAACAGTTAGTTGCAAGTGGGTTTTCACGGTGAAATATAGAGCTGATGGTAATGTTGAAAGGTATAAAACACGACAATGGCTAAAGGATACACTCAATTATATGGGATTAACTACAAGGAGATATTTTCTCCTGTGGACAAAATAAGGACAATGAGAGCTCTTCTATCAATTACAGCGAATTTCAAATGGAGACTACATCAACTTGATGTAAAATATGCATTTGTAAATAGAGACTTGGAGGAGGAAGTGTATATAGATATACCGCTTGGAATAAATCAATCTAAAGGTGTGTGTAGACTCTTAACTTAAAGTCATTATATTGACTGGAGCAGTCACCTAGCACTACAACAAATATGATATTTTATACCTGATATTTTCATATATAAATAGAATTTTATACCCTATCTGTTGTAAGGTATAATGAAGAAGAGATAAAATATAAATAAATTTATACTTTATATTATTAGATATGATATTGTAGTACAATATCTTAGTTTATTAGGTATTAATATAGTTGTTTATACCTAAGGATCGAAAGGTATTAAATAATTATTTTATACCTAAGATTTATAGGTATGAAAAACTATATTTATACCTTACAATATAAGATATTAAATACTAAATTTATATTTTATATTGCGAAGTATTAAAATCTTATTTTTATACTTAATTTTGTGGAATATTAAATGATAGTTTTATACCTGTCGATATCAGATGTTAAATAGTGTATTTAAACTTGAAAATATGAGGTATTGAACACTATTTTTAATACCTGGAAATATCAACTATTTTTAAAGCTGTCATGGTCATTTAAAAAAAAGATTTTTTTCTACCAAACTAAAAAATTCTATAAAATTCTGAAACTCCAAAATCCAAACAACATAAATACCTGTTCACAATCTAATTTTAAATACAAGCTGGCGGCCTGTAACATCGGGCTCTTTCACCTTGACAGTGGTAATCCTTTCTGATAAGCCACACCACTAGCATGAAAACCTGTGATGTAAACCTGTGAGCCGCCTTGACTCTTCAACTCCAGATGATGAAATCCGAAATGGATGGATGTCATATTCCCTGTTATAACAAATGCAGATTATGATTAGAGATTAACAAGGTGCTCTTGAATGAGTTGCATCAGGTGTGGATTTCGCTTTCCGAGCTCTTGAAGCATAGGCTGTTGTTGGACAAGATATGGTAAGCGGCAAAAATAAATAGTGTTAAGAGCATGAGGGAGGAAATTAAAGTAGAACTAAAACACAAACCTGCAAAGTTTGAGGGTTTGCTTGCACCATAGCACGCAAAGCTTGGAACGGAAGTAACAAGAATGAGAAAGAAAAAAAATTAATTTTCACTGTAAATACACAGGCAAAAAGTTTCTATACCGATTGACTGTTGCGCAGGAAATCCAAATTACCACCACCAGCATTTGAACCCATATTTGGAAGGCCCTAGGGTTTCAGAAGAATGAACCATTAGTATTGATACTAAGATCCGATCCAATAAAAGACTCATAAATGACTGTCAATATACAGGCATTGTACCTGTGGGAAAAGATCTGGTGGGTTTGTATTAGGACCACCACTAGTTGGTATAGCTGTTGCAGGTTGCTGGGTTGGGGCCACTGGGTTTATTGCCTGCCCACCAGGAAGAGCACAAGGAACTTGTGGAACAGCAGGTTGCTCAGGAATGCCCTAAAATAATTTTTCATTTGGAATCGATTGGTTAGTATCATAATATAACAGATTGGCACCCAAATAGCAAGGGGGAAAAATCCACTATTTTTTATAAATTCAAACACTTCCATTCTCAAACAATATCTCCTGAGGATCCCAAGAAACCACTGTTAAAATTTTTTAAGAGTAAATGGAAAGTATACAGTAATTAGGGTACAACAGTATATTCTTGGTCCCTACTAAGTTATTTTAACATTGAACGCATGTTTGAAAAGACATTTTGTGCATAAGGAAAAACAGCAACAAAGCTGAGACTTACAGAATATAGGTATTCAACAGCTCTTTCAGGGTTGTTATATGTAGCTCGTAGAGCACGAAGAACAGTTTCCCTATCCCAACTCCCTCCACCTATGTCAAGTATCTGTTGCATAGTAGCTTCTAAATTACTACCTGCAACAAGATTTGAGGCTGCTTGGCCGTAGACATCCGAACTGCTCAACCCAAACAATGAAAATTTTAATTTCATAACCAGTATCTCATTCATACAGCAACATACTTTAGACAGTAATACATGACACGCGTTAACACTATTACACATAAGAAAAGATACTCACAAAGCACGAAGAACATCCGTTGGAGTAGTATCAGGGGCAATCTGTAGCCTATGTTGGTAATAGAAAAAAAAAAAAAAAAAAAAAAGGAATAAAGAAAAATGAGAACATAATCTCATGTACTTTGCTATTTCCAAAATTTAAAATAAATAAATTGAAGAATTTCTAGCTAGCACTTCCTAATTAAAAAAAAAAAAATAAAAAAAATAAAAAAAAAAATAATTGAGTAAAACAAACTCAATATACTAAATAACAACAAATTCCCCGTAAACAAAGAAATTTATTACCAACAAATACTCATTACTCTTCCAAGTTTCATATTCAACAAATAATAATCCAATCAAATGAACTAGCATTGTTTTGTTAGTAGAATATTCAAAAATTGCAATACGTGTGACCCAAATAGCAAGCTTAGACATTTTGCCTCCATGATTAACATACTTTATTTTAAAATTCACACCTATAGAAACACAAATTAACATAATTTATTTTTAATTAATTTTATATTTAATTTTTAAATATAAAACATAAATACATTTTTCTTTTAATAACAAACCTTAAAAAGCAAATATGATATTTTATAAATACTATACTTAATAAAAAAATATGAGATATAAATTAAAATTTTCATATGTAACTTAAATTACAAATATAATTTTTTTTATAAAAGTTATACCTAATTAAAAAATAGTAGGTATAAATAAAAATTTTCATACTTAATCTTAAGTGATAGATATAAAGTTTTACAAAATTTATATCTAATTTAAAATTATAAGATATTAATAATATTTATTATACCTGACTTTTAAGGGTTAGATTTAAAATTTATAACATTTATATCCTATAATAAAATATTAAAGTATAAAACAATTTGTTTTATACCTAATTTAAGCATCATGTATTAAATTTAAGAATTAAGATATAAATTCTTAAATTTGTTGTAGTGTAGGGCATGGTTTGGACGTCTTACAATGGTTGTGATAAGCATTAGGTTCAAGCAATGTAACAGTGATTGTACACCATTTGTGGAGCATTCAAAGTGTGCTATGAGATATTTAAAGTTGAATCCCGGAAATGATTTGTTTTCTAGAAAAAAAGGAACAGATGGAAGTCTACAAATCTTTACAGATGCTGATTAGACTTGTTCAACTGTAGACAGGCAATTAACCATGAGATATTCTGTGCTTACATAAGATAACTTGATAAGTTGGAAGAGTAAAAAAACAAAATATCTAAAAGCAGAGCTATTGCATAGGGAATATGCAAAGGACTATGGACATAATGAGTATTTTTTCAAGAGCTGCAATTAGTTTCATGTTTCCTTTGGTATAAACAAGAATCTCATGTATCCTCCATTCTGTACAGATTTAAATGGAAGCTCACCCATAACAATCATACTAAGTAAGGCTTTTCTAGTGGCATCATAATCAAACTTAACTTCAAAAGATTGTTCCCTAGTTTCACTTATAACACTTTCGCAATATTCATTAATAGTATGAATTTTACCAATAACTGAATTCTTAAGATTAATTTTTGCTTTTTAAAATTCATATTTATAACAACCGATTTTTTGGCCGAGAATTTTATATTTATTTTAATTGATAATTGAATTTTTGAAACTCCACTAAGGAATAAATTGAAATTTGCTCTAGGGATAAAATGATAATTAGAGACTATAAATGGAAGCATAGAGTCAAATTAATATAATTAAAGTGATTTTAAAGTCATTTTCATAAATTATGCTTTATTTTCAAAAAAAAAAAAAGGAGATTTTTAAAAATCGAGAGTGAGTAGAATAATAAATTGGAGGGTTGTTAGGATGATTAGTGGGCAAAAGAGCGAAATGGGCAAAAAAATCCACTCAAGAGCCCACTAATACCCAAAACCACTAAAACCCTTTCTACACCCCTTAAACCCCTCCCAAAATTATATCAATGTCTCACTCATCTCTCTCACATAGATACACAAACACACATCCATACTCCTTTCCACTCAAGCTTTTAATCTCCCAATTAAACTTATAAAACTCACCCTCAAACATCCATCCAAATACCTTTAAGGACTCAATTTATTGTGCTTCAAGAGGATTCAGGCATTCTTCTTCACTTTTAACTATTTGGTGAGGAACCCCAAAACTCTCCAATGGTGTTTTTTATTATTGTTATTAAATTTCAATTAGAGATATGTTAGTAGGGTTATAGAAATGTAATTATTTTCCTGATTATGGTCTCAACTAGAGAATGGTTCTAGAAATCATTTTAAATGAAACTACAATACTCCATATTGAGACAAGGTTAAGAGAAATTGAATTGCTACCCATATCACCAATGTGCACATTGTTTTTGGGGAGCCCAGAACTTGAGAACTCTAAAGTTAAACACACTTAGCTTCGAGCAATCTTGGGATGAGTGACCTTCTGGGAAGTTTGTTTGGAAAGCATGCGAGTGAGGACAAAGCATGCTGGAAAGCGTACTGATGGTTAGTGGGGCTAGTGGTCAGCCTTAAGACCAATCAAGTAATGACATGGCACCCTGCCACCGCGCCTCAGGTCATCCGGGGGCGGGGGTCAGACGTTAAAATTGGTATCAAAGCAACCCTGCGACCATAAGGTGTGCCTGTGGGCAGAAGAGTCTAGGGTACTCACCTAACGGGGGTAAAGGTTCTGATAATATTGTGGGCACAATGATGATGTTGTGTCTTAAGAGGAGTGGATTATAACGCCCCATATTGAGACATGGTTAAAAGAAATTGAATTGCTACCCATATCACCAATGTGTCCGTTGTTTTTCGGGAGCCCAAAATTTGAGAACTCCAAAGTTAAACATGCTTGGCTTGAAGCAATATTGGGATGGGATGGATGACCTTTTGGGAAGTTTTCCGGAAAACATGCAAGTGAGGACATAGCATGCTGGAAAGTGTAATGGTGGTCTGTGGGGCTAGTGGTCAGCCTTAAGACTAGTTATGTGACAAGGTGGCGCCCTGCCACCACGCCTCGGGCCATCCAGAGGTGGGGGCTGAATATTACAAAAACCATAGAGTAGATTCATTGATTTTTAGTGTCATTTGGTGCTTTGGTGATTTGATTGGTTATTTGGTATCAATCATACGCAATTTTGGTGTTGACAAAAATTCACCTGAATGAGCTTAGCTTTGTTATCATCGGAGGGAAGGTTAGCATTTTTGTTTTAAGCTCTATATATTTTATTTATGGTTGTTGGATGTTTATTGCACTAATTAGACTAATGGCATGATGTTTAACATGTAATAAATAGTGATAAATGAATATTGAGAATATTGACTCTTGTTATGATATCTGAAAATGTGATGGCTTAAGCCAATTTGGGTTCTCAATTATAATGTGGTTCTTGTGGAATTTATATGGTTTAATATATATATATATATATGTGTGTGAATTTATGAACATGGATATATATATATATATATATTATTGATTATATAAGACTTGAAATGAGTCTTATGGCTTATTGAAGGAATAAATGACTATATAGTATCAATAACCTCTAAGAGGCCAATGTTAATAATGAAAGAATGGTTAAATGGTTGAATTGGTTGATCACTTAAATAACTTATTTTCCTTTTATCTAGTTTATTAGAGAAAGAAATGGCAATGCCATAGGAAATAGAGGTATCTCAATATATGAATTATATGTAAAAATTGGCTAAGTGATCTAAAAACTAAAAAAACTATGGAGAAGGCTCTCATTGGATGTCATGGCATTACTAGACTTCGGGTCAATTGTTTATTTTGCCAAAAAGGAGATTCAACTAGTTTCCATGGAGTTTGTCTTTTGGGTCTATCTTGAATAATTACTTTTATCGTGACTTTAGTTTATCGTCTCATTTTCACTATGTAAGTTAGAGTTAGGAGTAATAACTCAAAACCGACAAGTTTGATCTTTTGATTGTGTTGATTATGTTGCTTTAAGTTAAACATGAGCCTAGCCTTGATAATTGATAATAATGGTGTTAATGTGTTATATTGGATATGTTGGTTTAAGAATCGTTAATTGTTGTTCTTGCTGTTTTTTTGTACCTTATGGTAGTTTACATCTAGCTCATCAATCAATTGGAACCAAATGAATAAAATGTGGGCGGTTTTGTCTTGAAAATAGAGTTTTTTCCTGCCCAGACATATTGGGCATCTTGTTCGGTGTTTTAGTTAAAGGAATCAAGGTGTGTTACAAGGCTCCAAATACTATCGGTATAAATCTGAGTGTCTTGGTTGGCGTCTTGGTTAAGGGGACCAGGATGCGAGTCAAGACACTGGCTGCTCTCAATACGTTTTTAGCGTCTTAGCTGGCGGTTTGGTTACTTGAACAAGGCATGGTCAAGTCGCCAAAAAATCTCGATATTATTTCTAGCGCAATAGTCGCCATCTTGGTCCAAGCAATCAAGATGCAAGCTAAGACGCTAGAAGTCTCAGTACCGATTTTAGCATCGTAGTCTCACTTTGCCTGGTCAAGATTGCCCGGGAATAGACCAAGGCATTGGATAACTATACGAGCTTGTAGATCTCTGTGTATCATTTTGAATTATTCCCTGATGCTTGTATGTTTGTTAAGGAGTAATCTTAGTTGCATTTGTGTGCTCATGAATGGTAATGATTGAAGAAGCATCTTGTGTATGCTTGTTTGAGCGTGACACGTGACGTATTAATCCAACATTGATAGTCTAACCCTCTCTCTTCATTCTTTTTCTTTGTCCTTTCTATTCTGAATTTGAGAGGTGATCGAGCAAGTAAAAGAAATCAAGGTCATACCACATTCATGAACATAAATTAGAGATCATCTAGCGTTCTTGTTTTCAAGAATTCTCATTTCTTTTACTTTGAAATAATTGTAAAACCATATTGTTTAGAAAAGTTTTTGTTAGGCATTAGTTGTGCTAAACCTACAAAATTAAATAATATAAGTGATTTGAACTTGTATTTTGTCATAACTTATAAGCTACTTGAATCATGAAACATTAAAAAATATTTGGTGTATATGAATATTTATTTGTATGATATGTATGTGTAAGGTGGCGTCCAACCATAATTCCTCGGGACCTTTCAGGGCGAGGGTCGAACACTGCAATATTCAAGTCAATAACATCATTCTTAGAGCTATTGTAAACGTAAGTAGCACCATAATGTTAAGATTTAACTCTTTCGATATCTGATTCAAACATATATGGGTGAAATGATCCTAACCTTTTGCTCTATTCTCTATAAACGTTTGCTCCAGTCGAGAAATAGAGTGTTGAAAACTTGAAGGCTAAGCAAAGGATTGAGGTTAAACATCTTGAATAGAAGATTGGTTGGGTAGGGCAGTTCATGATTAGAGTCTTCTCTAAATACGCTTTCATATACCACTTTAATCTCCTTGTCAATTTTATACAGTGGCCTTCATCATGGATTTAGTAAGGAAAAATGACTCATATCTACAACAAAGACAAATCGCAAATTAATAAACGCATAAATAAACATCAAGCATGAAACTATCATATAACTACAAAAGATTACAAATTACATTTTATATTTGATCTGCAAGGAATTAGCCCAATAAAAGATCTATCATAAAATTATTTTTAAAAAAATGGTATTTATATAAATTTATTAGTTGGTGTTAGGAAAATCGGGCTCGTCGCAGCAGAATTCGTCTCGATCAATAATAAGTAAACAAAATAAAAGACAATAAAATAAAATATCAACGCACGAGGATTACGTAGAAACTCAAAACGGGAAAAACCACGAACGTCAGGACAGACAGAGATTTTCACTATGTACCAAAAGATGTTACAGCCACAACCAGAAAACACTCTCTGACCCAAACCCAATTACAAGTCTCACCCCAAGCTCACAAGAAAGAAACTCACAAGACACTCATGATCTCTCAATTTATGTCTCTACAATTGAAGACTATAACATCATATTTATAGTGAAATATGACTTACTCACCAAGTAAATCATAATAAACTAGAAAACCTATTATTACTAGAATTCCTTAAAAAGAGGAAAAAAGATTCTTTCCTTATTGCAATTCTAGACAAACACAATTCCTATTCAAATATAATACTTCCAAAACAGTTTTCAAATCTTTCACTTCCAAAAGAGTCTTCAAATCTTTTTTAACTTCTAAATAAAGACTAGTATATTAAATATCAATTTTTGTCAAATCCTAACAGTTGGCTGGTACCACTTGAATAGAAAAAACAAGCAATTAATCATACTAAGTACTTTCTACTAACCTAATGATAGTTTTAATTGATATTTAGATATATAAAAAAAAATTATTATGAAGCTCAATCAAAAAATCGGTCTACATGAAGAAAGAAGGTTTTGATTTTGGGAAGAGCTGAGCTGAATAAAATAGCTCAAGAAGAGAATACACGGCTCGTGACACTGGTGACTTTGTGGGTTTTGGCAGTACCAAGGTCCAACAAGACAAAATTTCTACCCTTTCTTTTTTAGTTAAATGAAGCAGACTCTGCGGTAGTGTTGAAACTAGAATAAGCATATGTGGTAAAGGAGAGAGAAGAAGAAATTAGAGCAAGTTTAATATAATGTATATTTTGTTATAAACTTCCTTTTAAAAAAAAAAAATTTCAATTTTCGATTTTGGTCTTAAATTACATTGAAATTTTTTATCTACTCCAAATCGAAATCTCAATTCTATATTTGATATTCAAAATACCAAAATTTTATTTTTGATACATACTGAACGAATAAATACCTCTTATGATATAGAATTCAGTCACTGTTAATATATTAGACCAACCATAATGAACTATCATTAAATTATAAACTTTAAAAATATATATATATTAAGTTCGCATATTTTCATAACCGTTCAATTACAATCAATTTATAATACTCTGTAATATTACGATATCTATCAACCTAATTTTTATTAAATTCAGTTTAATAAAAAAAAATCTAAATGTATGGATGAAAAATTTAGAGTAAATATTTTTAATTTTATTTGGCATTATTTTACATTTTTCACTTTTCGAGGAAGTGCATAATGTACACATATAGTTGCGTCAATACCACCTCCAATCCAATGAAAAATATTCTAATGGAAGTCTCCAGGAGGAAAGACCAGCCGACCAAGTCCCTACTTGAAATCATACACAAAAGGTCGGTTTGATAAAGATTTTATTTGTCATCCAATAATTCATCACTTTTGGACTTTTTGGTAAGACAAAGTACGTTGATTCAAAGTGTTCTTATTTAGATGCATCATTAAAAGTTATTAGTTTATTTTAAAAAATGGACTTTTTTCATATAGTATATAGAGATTTTAAAATTTTAATTTTATTTAAAATTTTAATTTTTTTATTTTTTAAATATAAATTCTGCATTTGAATTATTCTCTATTGATGTATTCACAACATCTCTGTAATTTACGATCACATAAAATTAATTATTAATTTTTTATTTTTAACGTGGATTTGAAAAAAACTGAGAAATTTTTAAAATTTATAAAAATATAATAAAATGACACAACTAAAATTAAAATTTTAAATCCTAAGTAAAATTATCAGTGCCGCATATGAAATGTAAACAAAAATTTATTTTTTCAAAAATTTAAAAATAAATCTATCATTAAAATTTACTTTAAATGACCTATATTATATAATTTTATATATATATAATTTTATATATATATATATATATATAAATAGATAGCAGAAAAAATATGACTATCTTTTAGTGAATGCATGGCAGAAAAATATGATTATTTTTTATTTCATTTTCAAAATTATCAACTAAATATATTTTTAATTTATTATATCAATATAAAATTTATTATTATTATATAATTAAGTATTTTAAGAAAATTTTAAAATGAGAATAAAATTATTTTTATTGATTGATCAACATTTTAATATAATTTGTGATGTAATATTAGGTAATTTATTAATTCTTTTCAAAAAAATTAAAACATAAAATGGTAATTAATTCATTTTCATTTTGTATACATTTTTGTTACTTATTTTTAAAGCTTATTATATACTAATGTTGTTTTCTAATGTTTGCAGTTTTTATATTAATATTAAATTAAGTCATTAAAATAGAAATATATATATATAATATAATTAATGAATAAATGTATTAAAAAATATAGTATGTGTTTTAATAAATTTAATTATCTTATATTTTTATAACAATAAATTACAGTATAATTTTTTATAAAATATAACTAATCGGTTGATTTTTTTTATTAAATATTTTTCTATTTATTTTTCAAACGGTTGGCAAAATACATCTATTTAATCTTTTTCGAAAACTTCAATTTTTTTTAACATGATAGAGGATCGCTTAAATCACTAATTAACTAATAGCTTTTTTTTTTTTTTCTTGAAAGCGGTATACTTTAATAGGGTGTAAAATGGATCAACTTAATGGGTCAACTAAAATTCGTTAATATAAATAGTAATAACACCTAAGCTAAATGTATCCAACTTATTTTTGGTGACACTTTGATAAGTTGGTTGAGTCATAATTCATTAATACATTAGTCTATGGATTTGTTTAAATAAGTTGAAAATAATTATTTTTATATCGGAAAAGATAAAACAGATAAATTTATGGTTTAATTTAACTATATAAACGTTAATACCTATCTATGGTCATGCATGCTATTCTCCATTTAAAATATTTATATGCATAACCATTATAGTATTTGTTGTTTGAATGGTTTAATATCCCTATACAGTTAAACCTTTATATAATGTCGTGTCCGATAATTTATTGATTATAATAGTGTAGGGCTGTTATTCCGATCATTTATTGATTATAATAGTGAAGGGCTGTTTAACAGGCATATAGAAGTTAGATTTCACTTTACTAGTATAAATTCATAATAATATATATATAATATGTATTTGAAAAATAAACTCTAAAGAAAATATATATAATTTACAACATTTTTATAAATTAATTTTTTTCAAATACGATAGAAAAAGTTTGCAATAGTAATTTATTTGGAAGATTCTAATCTTGTATTAACAGTATAACGTGTGAATTGTGGAAGATTTTGTTCCAAGATTTCAGCAAAAGGGTAGTCAATTGTCTTCTCTCGAAAGCAATCCAATGTGGAGATACAATGTAGAGTCTCTTCTGTCAGATGAGAGACTCTCTAAGAGACCAGCACTGCGGATGATCTAAATTTTAATATTTCAAATTATTTTTATTAATTATTTATAATTATGAAACATTTCAAATTCAATCATATTCACTATCATTGCTTATGCAATCTTTTAGTTCATCATTTTTAGTTATTAAATATAAAAAAAAAAATTATATGTTGAAGTTAATTATAATAGTTATTTAAATTTTTTATTTTTATATTATTTTATTTTAAAAATAATGTATTATATTTGAGTAGACCATTACAAATGATAAGTTTTATACATAGTGTTCTATTCAAATTACGACTGTTGCTGTTACAGACAAATTACTATTATAGAGGATTAAAATAACATGAAAAAAATCGGTTCCGAATGAAATCCAGCTGTTATAGTAAATTGTTGTTATAGAGAATGATAGTTATATGTAATTTTAAATTTTTATATTTTATTTATAATTTTTCATTAAAAAAATCATGTCAACCCGTTTAATAATCGGTTTAACATGTCAATTTCGTGTTGGCGTGTCGAATTGGATAATATCCTATTTATTAATCATGTCATCGTATTGTGTTTGTGTCAACTCGTTTCTAATCGTATCGTGTTCATGTTGGAAGTTCACAATCCGTTTAATAATCGTATCGTGTCAAGTTAAACGGGTTCGTATTTGTGTCAGGATCAACACGACCCGCAAATCCGTTTTGCCAATTGTAATTTGAAGTCTGCAATAAATTGGTTGGATTGAGAGGCAAAAGAAAATTTTCCTTAACATGATTCATTAACATATATTGATATCTAACTTTTTCAATCTTATGTAACTACTACTTTAAAAATGGGGTATAATCTATGTTGCACGGACACTAACACGCGGACACGGACACGACACTGACACGGACACGGTACACGAGAAATTTTAAAAAATTGGGACACGACACGGTTTCGACACGGCTACCTAAAATAATATTAAGATAATATATAATAATATTTTTATATTAAAAATACAGGTAAATATTTATATACCTTCTACACAATAGTTAGATAATATATGCATTTATTTTTTTATCTTAAAATATACGATCGATGATATAAATTCATAAATGTTGTTAAATTGCCAACATTCACCTTTCAATATATAAAATTATTAGAGTTTTAATTTTATTTTAAGCGTTTCAAATTGACAAGCGACAAATCGATATTTTTTAAGAAAAAATATAAAATAAGATAATTAATTAATAATAGTTAAAAAGTGTCGGCTATATATAAGACACGCATAAAGAAGTGTGTCGGACACGTGTGTCCAAATTTTTAATTTATTATTTATTTATTTATTTAATGGATACGGTTTGGACACGGTGTGGGGCAAATGTCGGGCAATTAAAGTGTTCGAGACGTGTCCAACACGATATTCCCAGATTTACAGAAGTGTCCGTGCATCATAGGATATAATCATTGAGTATTGTAATATGGATATAAATCCAAAATTGATAAATGTTAAAATATTTAAAGTTACGGCTTATATCACATTATTTTTGTAACATTTTAAAATTGACTTTAAAATTTTTAATACTTTTATGTCGAGATTTCAAATAAAAATAAATCAAAAATCCTTTTTAGAGATAAAATAATAATTAAAGACTATTAATCGAAAGGATAGAATCAAATTAGTCAAATTAATGTGTTTTCGAAAATATTTTCACAAATTGAGTTTTAAATTAGAAAAATGGAATTTTAGGGTAAAGAGTAATTTTACAATCAAAATGTATTTTTGAATAATCAATAAATCATTTTTATATCGAAAAACATTTTTTATTCAGAAATGAGTGAAAAAATAATATTTGTTGTAGTTTATTTCTTGGATTCAATAATTATTGCTCTATTTTTTTTTTAGAATGGTTTTAACTTCTAATCATATTTTTTACATTTTATTTGTTGCGAGAGATTAATTCATTCAAACGTAATCTTTTCTCTGGTAAAAATTGACATTTAAATTTTATACTTATAAAAATATTTATTAAACTTACCGACTAAATTTAAAAATATTCCAAATTAATATTACAATTACATCAGTATACAAGTATATATATATATATATATATATTTGTTATTAATAATATATAAAAAAAAATAAAAATAAAAAAAACTGTTCCGGTGGCTACACAACTAGTACATACAAATACGGCATAAATAATATGTTCAACGAAACCCAAAGCAATTTTATAATCTTTAATCTAAATGCTTTTATGTATTTGCTGGTAGGAATTTTGGTGTAGGGATTCTTTTTAATTTTTTTTAGGGATTTATTTATTTTTATTGAATAAGAAGTTATTGACAGAAAATGAAATAATAGTAAAATTTGTATTGATGTTGAGACGATAGATTTGGTGGGAACACATTAGAAAGGCCTCTGTTTCTTAATAAAAAGGAAGTATATTTTTTTATTGAACTTGTATGTAAAGGATGCCTTTCTTCATGTCTTCAAAAACAAAAACCCAAGCTCTCAAATTCCTATCCAAGTTTCCCTTTACAAATCTACAGGTAAACAAACACTCTCTTCGTTCTAGAACAATGTTCTTTTCATCTTAATAACCATTTTTAATTAATTATAAAACCCACAAACCCATATATGCTTGTTCTAAACCTTTGATTTTAGTATAATTTCATTGACAAGGAACGAATACAAATAGATTCTTTCTTTACTGATTGATTGATTGTTTATTGGATGGATTCTGTATTTAGGCTTTCTTCTACCTCTGGATCTTCTGCATTCTTCATGGACTTTAGTTTTAGTAAATGGGTTCTTGCATTCTCACTCTGTTGTTTCCTCATCTTCACTGTGGCTCTCGCTGGTAACTGTGTTCTTTTATCTTCAAATTAACATTTTTTATTCGAGATCTAGAAATCCATGATAATGCTTATTTCTTGTTCTTTTTGTTGATTTCAAGTGGAGGGATTGCAGAACGACGCTAAAGTTAGAGGTGTGAATTTAGGGGGATGGTTGGTTATTGAGGGTTGGATTAAGCCTTCTCTCTTTGATGGCATCCCCAATGGGGACATGCTTGTAAGTAAGATTCTTCTTTTCCAAGACTTGTTCTCGGTTCTTGAATGTTTTTCTTTTGCAAGTCACCTATTTCATATGTGTCAAATGCAGGATGGAACTCAGGTGCAGTTCAAGTCAGTCACATTGCAGAAGTATGTTAGTGCTGAGAATGGGGGTGGTTTTGATGTTTCCGTTAGTAGAGATGGAGCCTCTTCTTGGGAAACTTTTACTGTAAGAGACTATTACTATTTCTGTTTGCTCAAAATCTTGAGTTTTGAACATGATTACTATTTGTTTTGATAAGTAATGCAGCCTTTTATTGTTATATCACTGCTCCTTTTAACTATCCAAGTTGTCCCTTCTAAACATTTCATATATTTCACCGCGAGATCCATTGATCTATTCACTATAGTATCTTGTGAGGCTGCAGTTGAAGGGGTAAGATACTGAATGTTTAAAAATGTTTTTTTTCTGATTTATTGTATCCATGCTGATAGTTTAAGAAACTTATCTATGATTTACTGTATCTGTTTGATATTTTGACTTCCCATGCAGCAATCTGATTTTGGCATTTTTGGCATTATAGCTGCATTGGTTCCAAATTTAGACTGTCTTCAATGGTTTTCTGCAATTTCTATTTTAGTCCAATGTAAAGTGCTGATTACAGCCCTAAGTAAATGCATGGTCAAATGACATTGAAGCCAGTCAGCACAGTCAACTTTCAAAGGTTTTCTTGTTTGCAATGTTTTAAATTAATCAGAAGCATCTGTGGGTTTAATTTTAATTTATTTTCTTGACAGTGGTATAAAGTTAGACTATAGAGAACTACGTTCATGTTTCTCGTTTAATAGTACAAAGTTACCAATTTGATGTGGTGTTTGTAGTCTATGTCCAAGAGGCTGATTTGGAAGGTGGAATTGTCTGGATGGCATGCATTCTCAACATGAATGAGTATATTCTTGTTTCACTATATACTTCTCTTCATCATCCATTAACGCATCTATGAACTTTGATTGCTTGCAGTTATGGAGAGTCTCTGCGGTGGAATTTCAGTTCCGTACCACTCAAGGCCAGTTTCTGACATGTGATGGTGTAGGATGTGTTATCTCTGCAATAGCAAAATCACCCTCGACATCAGAAACGTTCGGAATTGAAAGAAACAACAATGGACGGGTTCACATCAAAACTAAAAATGGAACCTATCTACAGGTATGGTTTTCAACTCAATTTCACACATCCATGAACTTTCTTATAGGGGTAAAGTTATGAATCCAGTGGGATTGCCAAGGTTCTTCAGAAACTTTATACCTCAGAAAGTGAGCCTTAATTTAAATCATTGTGTTTTGGATGCAGTAAATTTGTTAAATACAGAACATCTGTTACTCTTTGTTTGTTTATTATAAAATTTTGGCCATTATATAACTAGTCTAGACTCATTAACCTTTTGCCTCATTTTTATTATGAATAGCATGGTCATTGTGAAAATAAAGTACTTGGATTACCAAACTCTATTGGGCTTTGCTCTCCTTGCACGTCTCTATATTGGTCTTAAACCTACTGGAATCCTTGCTGAGATGCTTGGGCATCATAGCAGTGTGTTGTAATTCACCTGCCAATGCAGTTAGAAACGTAATAGGTTATGCTTTATTTCTTAGGCTACATTTGGAAACCAGCTGACAGCAGACTATCCAGGGATGCCAGGATGGGATGATAATTCAGCTACATTTGAAATGACCATTGTAGCAAATAATTTGCATGGAGATTACCAGCTTGCAAATGGATATGGACATGACAGAGCTAAAGAAGTTCTGAAGGTATTATTCTACTTCTTGAAAACATTTAGCAAGACATGATTGGTGAATGTAAAACGCTCTTGTGAATTATATCTCCATATTTATTACAGCATGCTCACTATCCCTTGAATCATTAGCTTTAGGAGTACGAAGGAAAGTTTCCGTTAGTATAATTTTAAGTTTCCATTTTTGGTCTCTAAACATAACGTTTGTTTGGAATTCTTGCTTTTTTAGCTCATTAGACATATATGCATGAATTTTTCGGGCGAAAATAAATGCTTTTTTAATTTATAAAGCTTACTTGTTATGAATGAAATATATCTACAGATTGTTACTGGTTTGAAATAAGAAAGGAACTCTTGAATCGATTTTGGCATTTAATATATATGAGTAAACACGCATACCCACATATGCAGAAATTACTTTTTCTTTTCCTTATTTATTCTCTTTTTTCAACTGCAGAAACATCGAAACAGTTTTATAACAGAAGATGATTTTAGATTCTTGTATAGACATGGCTTAAACACTGTGAGAATCCCTGTTGGCTGGTGGATTGCTTTTGATGCTGACCCGCCAGCTCCTTTCATTGGTGGCAGTTTAGAAGCTTTGGACAATGCATTCTCCTGGGCACAGTAGGTCTTGCTTTCACCTTTTCTTGTTTAGACAAATGACGCTGCCAAATTCACTCTTGTTAGGAGTCATATAGATTCATATCTGTACAAATTCTGATGCAGAGCTTATGACATAAAGTGCATAATTGACCTTCATGCTGCTCCTGGCTCTCAAAATGGAATGGAACACAGTGCTAGTAGAGATGGTTGGACTGGCTGGACTTCTACAGATCACATATCCCAAACATTGGATGTTATAGATTTCTTAGCTTCAAGGTACATTCAAATGTTCTTTCTTATTGTTATGATGGTTCATCTCATTAAAGATGATCCATTGAGTCTCTATATGTGAACTCTGATTGCTATATATATTGTGGCGATCATCTTTAAGGAATAGTATGTCCTTGCATACAACAATCGGTCATGTCTTCATATTTGGAAAAAATTAATATCTGTTTGTCTTAAACTACTGATATACATTGGCCATTTCTTTCTGTTGTCGTGGTTGTTCTGCACTAAATGAGGCCGCATCCTTGCATGTTCTTGGCCTGAACTTTATTTAGTAATATAAGCTTTTAATTTGGGTTGCATTCCAAATTGTTACTTCTAGACAGTCATTAGTGCAAAGCAGAAATGAAAGGGCATGAACTTTGTTCATACTTTAAGAATGTCATTTCCTTTATATGTAGGTATGGAAGACATCCTGCCCTGCTTGGTATAGAGCTTTTAAATGAACCATCAGCGGCTACTGTTCCACTGGATACTCTAGTCTCGTATTACAAACAAGGCTATCAGATTGTTCGCAAATACTCATCTGCAGCATATGTGATAGTTTGCCAAAGAATAGGCAATGCAGATCCACTGGAACTTTATCAAGCGAATATTGGCTCGCATCACGTAGTTGTGGACCTGCACTACTACAATCTCTTTGACACTTTCTTTGTCAATATGAGCTCTGCAGATAATATCCTTTTCATTTACAAAAGTAGGGAGGCTCAACTACAAGCCTTGAATGGTGCAAATGGTCCCCTTGTTTTCATTGGTAAGTGAAACTTTATTAATATTTCACCTTACGTTCCTTACAAACACACACATGCAGAAAATTGAATTTCAAAGTATGCATGTATCACTTATCTATATCTATCTATATACTTGAGTTCTTTAAAAAGTGAGGATCCACTTAGATTGGTAATTCTTGAAAATGGTTTCAGGGGAGTGGGTAAATGAGTGGAATGTGACAAGCGGGTCTCAGAAGGAATACCAAGACTTTGGTAAGGCACAGTTAGAAGTTTATAATGCAGCATCCTTTGGATGGACATATTGGACCCTCAAGAATGACAGACAACACTGGGACTTTGAATGGAACGTCAAGAACAACTATCTCCAATTAGGTAATTCAGCCTCTTATCACCTCAGATTTACATATGAATACTACAGTTCATGTATATATCAAATCTGAATTGCATATAAACTAACATTATGCAGGTAGTTCACCAAACACACTCCTGTGCAGTAGCTTACTGAGCCTTGGATTAGCATGTACCGTGCTTTTTCTCTATGCTATGTTATGAGAAATCATGACCAAATTGTGGATAACTCAGAGTTGAAGAGGAAGATACACTGCGGCATTCTTTTTTGTCTTTTTGTGCTCCATTTATATGTTTTGCAAATCGCAAATTACAAGTGTATTAAATGTGTAATTGCAGAGGAGAGCTGTATAGAACATTGAGGCTATGTTCGTTGTTTACATTCAATTCTCAGTGATATACACAAATGAAAAATTCTTTGTACTTCTGTCCTATCTGCTTAAACACTCTTTTCATTGTAGTCTCTAAATCCATTTACGGTATACCAAAATGTAAAGCCTCTTGACCACTTGGCCAACAAAGAAGTACCCTAGGAAAAGCAAAACTAAAAATCCAAAATATGACAATGGCAGTTTGGTGAATCCCATGAAATCTCCAACGACTGTGAAGGGAATTGAAATTCCAATTGCAGAAATGATAATTGTAGAACCAAGTACAGGCCATGATGCTACCTCTTGAATGAAGGGGATTTTCTCTGTTCGGATTAAGTGAATAATTAAAGTCTGCATTAGTAGACCTTCAACGAACCAAGCAGATCGGAAGAAAACCACATTCAAGTGGTTATAAACCTTGTAATAGAACCAAAGAAACAGTAAAGCAGATAAATCACAGAGAGTGGATACAGGACTGTTCCACAGTATGAACATAGGTAACCCTTTTTCAGACCATTTCTGGGGAGTTCTCACATATTCTTCCTCCATCTTATCCCACGGAATTGCAATCTGACCTACACTGTATAAGAAAGTCTGTGTCAGGAGCTGTTTTGGCGTCAATGGCTCATTTCCTAGAAATATGGTGGCAATAAGGAGAGAAAGAACACCTCCTATGTTAGCAACCACTGACATTTTTATGTATTTCATGGTGTTGCCAAAAGTGAGACGGCCCTGTTCTACTCCAGCAACAAGGACATTAAGATCTTTCTCAAGTAGGATAATGTCAGCACAATCTTTGGCCACTGATGCTCCAGAATCAACTGATATGCCTACATTTGCTGCATCCAGAGCCAGAGAATCATTTATACCATCCCCCAAGAACCCAACTACATGTTTACCAATAGTCTGTAATGACTGTACTACACGGAGCTTCTGCGTAGGGGTAAGCCTTGCCAAGACTGTTGCTCTTTTAACAGCCTCATGGAAGGAATCTTGGTTGAGTTGCTCAAGTTCTGGTCCTGTAGTTACATGGGTGGTTTTGATGCCAACTTCATGGCATATTTTTATAGCCAGCGACAGCGAATCACCAGTTAGTACTTTTGCTGTAACTCCTTTCTCGGCTAGCCGCCATAGTGCTTGCTTTGCAGAATCCTTGGGAGGGTCATAGAAGGTTGTGAGGCCTAGGAACACCATTTCTGACTCAACACTGTCTTCACCTTCATTGTTTTGCTGCATGCAATATGGCAAGCAAATGTTATGTCAAGTCCAATGTATGAAGAATGAATATCACAGAAATCAGACTTACTGTTTGTATCCTTTTGATAGCAATTCCTAGACATCTTAGTCCCTCATTGCTAACTTCTTCCCCCAGGTTTAAAATCCTGAGATACTCTTCTGAAGAGAGAGGTGCAATTGAACCACTATCAATATCCTCAACATAAGAACAAACTCTAAGAACTTCTTCTAGAGCTCCTTTGGTAATCATCAATCTAATATTGAATTGACTACTTCTGTTTCCTTTTTTAGTTTCAGTTTCCAGTATAACAGATCCTTTTCTCCTTATAAAATCAAAAGGGATCTCATCAATCTTCTTCCATTTGGAAGGTTGGAATTTGTATCCATTTGTATATACATAAGCCAGAATTGCATCATCCAGAGGATAATTCTGATATGTCTTGAAGTAAGAGTTGAGGAATGCAAATTGCAAGACCTTTTCTCTTGGTAGTCCCCAGCAGTCAATGTGACTTACAAGGATTCCACGGTCCATAGTGAGCGTACCTGTTTTATCAATGCAGAGTATATCCCTGAAACAAATGTCACACCATTGGTAACAGCTTTTTCTAAATTGGAGAATAATATTATTCAGTAGCTAAAATGAGAACTTACATAGATCCCATGTCGCGAATAGCTGTCAAGCTTTTAACAACACATCTATCTCTAGCCATTGCAAGCGCTCCCTTGGCAAGACTTGTATTAACAATGAGAGGAAACATCTGAGGAGTAAGGGCACAGGCAACCGAAATACCGAAAATGAGACTGTGACTGGTATCATAAGATGTAAAGTTATCGATCAAGGTTATTATAATGGCGACTAATAGCATGACACAAATGAGCACGAAAGATATCCGCCTGACACCCTTTTCAAAGCTGTCTGGTGGTTTCTGCTTGCCTATATTGGAAAACATGGTGCTCATATAAGTCTTGGAACCAGTAGACACTACAAGACCTGTTCCGCTACCTGATACCACATTAGTCCCCTGAAATAATGTCATTCAAAACTAATCCATCTCTCAGTGTTTTAATTAACTTCACAAACAAGAAAGGAAAAAGGAAATTACACAAACCATGAAGCAAATATTCTTCAACTCCAGCAGAGGAGTGCGGCTATCTTCTCTGATATCAGCTGTCTTTTCAGCTACCCAGGACTCGCCTGTTAATGAAGATTGACTGTACAAGAAGCATGCATTGATAAACTTGAGATGATATATAATAAAATTGAAAAGCAAGTGAAATGGTATGGTAGTACCTGACAACAAGGTGCTTGGAGGTGAGTAATCTAACATCTCCAGGGAAAAGGTCTCCAGGTTCAAATATGACGATGTCACCAGGGACAATGTCTCTTTGATCGACTTGCACAATCAATTCAGTCTGAACAACTCTACCGGCACAGCGTTGGACCTTAACAGGAGATCTGACGAATTCGACAAGTTTCATGGCAGCTTTGGAACTGCTAAATTCCATGTAGAAGCGGAGGCAGACACTGATGAGAACGAGAAAGAGCATGACGCAGCCATTGGGGCTGTCACTGCCGATGTAAGAGACAGCTGAGAAGAAAATGAGGATGATGTTGAAAGGATGGAAGAAGGCAATCCAGAGGAAGTGCCACCAGCTTGGGAATTTGTACTGGAGAGGTACATTTGGCCCGTTTTCTTTCAGTCTCTTCTCTGCTTCTGTGAAGCTCAATCCTGCCATACATCACGCATTACAACAGTGTTTTTTTAACAAGAATTAACGGATTTCATTTTACAGTTATCCTTCACTTACTAAACACTTTAATTTCAGTTTACAAATTTTTAAATAAAACATATTTTTATTTCACCGCTCTATGAATTTTTTTAAACTGCTCCGAATTTTTAAAGATTATCACATGACCTGTGCCAAAAAAATAATAATAATAATAACTGTAAAACCGTTAAGTTGGTCATTTTATTATTTTTTTAATTTTTTTAATTTATAAAAAATTAATTTTTTAAGGGAGAATTTTATTTTTAGTCTTTTATAACTTTTATTTACACTATAACCCAATTTTAAAAACATCACAAAAATAATCCTTCAAATTTTCACTTTTCAAAAATAGTCTTTCACATATGTGAAAGAGAATCTTCACTGTGAAATGACCTTTTCTAGACTATGAACGGCTATGTCTAAAAATCAAAATTTGAATGGATTAAAAATATAAATAAAACTTTTTTGGATTGGTTTTCAAAATTTAAACTTTATTTGGGTTATTTTATATAATTTTTCCATTTTCTAAAACTTCATATTAATTTAATGGATAATTAAATTTTATTTTAAATTTAAAAATTACTAATATACCTTTAGTAGTATAAAATTCTTCACAAAATTTTGAAGGGTCTTAATAAGATTAGTGAATAATTTATAAAATATTTGTGAAGCTGTAAAAGAGGAATACTGAACATTTGATTTATTTTTAAAATTTTCAATTTGAAAATTTATGAATTTAAAATTTAGATGGTCTACTACGACGATTCTATTAATAATTTTAAAACAAAATTGGAAGGTCTATTAGGATAATTCAAATTTTCAAAATGAAAATAATTGTTAAAAAATATTTAAAAATAAATTAAAAATAATATTTAATTATTATTTCTTTTTGTTGAGGTATTATTAAAATATTTTAAATAATGTTATTCAACTTAAATAATTAAAGAAAATATTTTAATAAAAATAAAATTACAAAAAGTGAGCCTTGTTGGGTCCATGACACCTTACCTTCGGCTGAAGGGTATTGCTGGCACCGACCAAAAGTTAATGGCTCATTATTCAATCTCGGGTTCATTTTAAGTGTTGTTATATTGGATCTGTTTTGGCTCATAAGTTTCAATCGAAGTCCATGAATCCTTGGGATACTTAAGGTATGGTCGGAAATAGATTATACTTTTTGCTATCGAATTTTCAAGGGTTCAGCCTGTGCGGTCGCAATTGTCCTATAACTGGTTTTATAAAGAACTCAACAGACCCACTTGTCCATGTAAGTGGGATCCTGGATCCTTATTCAAATTTGTTAGGATCTGTAACGACTCATGATTGCTCTTCAACCGCTCCTTATAAATAAGGTTCATCGTTAACAGGTAAGCTCCTTAGATCCTACTCGTAACTCACAAATAAACCTTTTTCCTTTCCGATTTCTCTACCAAAGAAACCTAACTTTTCTTGAGCGTCGAAGAGTCAATCGATTAACACCACACCAGTGTTACTCCGGTCTCAAGCTTTTTGGCCTTATAGGTGGCTGGAGACTCAAGCAAATGAGAAGACACCCCGAGCCGAGGAGGGGGATGGAGACTCAAGCAAATGAGAAGACACCCCGAGCCGAGGAGGGGGAAGATCCCTGTGAAAATCTATCTCTTCGAACCTTTTAAACTTTTATATTAAGATAATAAAGCAACCTAACATTATTTTAAGTTTATAAACCTTTTAGAGTCGAAATTTTCAAAAAATAACCAAAACGACAAACATATCTCTCACTCCACATCTGAAAGGTGTTTGTTGGTCAATTTTTTTAAAGTTTTGAATGGATTAAAGTCATATAATATAGTATCTATTTTTATGTTGACTCGAACCCTAGATAAATAGTCCAGAGACGAAAAGCGACATCGTAAGATCCACATACCACGAGCTAAGCCAGATATGCAAGTTCATTTTTTTCTAAAATTTCAACATTGAAATTTTATCAAATTTCATTTTTTTTCTATTTTTTTTTAAAGGACGATCTATTAACTTAATTCAATGTTTCAAAATGACTAAAAATGAAACTCATCCTAAATGGATGTGTGGTAGGGCTGTTTTTTTTCCTTTTATTTTTAAAATTAATTAGAGTTTAGAGTATTTTCAAGTGTGATGACTTTTTATATTTCTATTTGTCTAAATATTTATAGTTTATTGTTATTTTTATTAGGGTTTAACCTTGGAGAAGGCTTCAACCTCTTGTTACACAGGGCATTACCTCCTTCAGGAGTCGACTGTTTCTTGATGTAGAGGATGGTTATTTTTGTGGGTTTGGCGGAGATTTCTTGGAAATGACGAATGAGGACTTCTAAGTTGTTCAAGTGTCTAGAGCCTTGAATTGTTGATGATGAACCCTTTTTACGGGGAGCAGTTTGAAGAATAATTATGAGTTTGTTAAATATTCTAATTAGATTGGTTAAAGCTTCTACAAACTCGAATGAGCATCCGGGCTATATCCCATTTGTTAGAGCAAGTGGGGTAGTTATTCTGCTAAGTTGTTACTGAGTTAGTTATATGACAACGGTAAGAGAATCATGGTGGTAAGAGTTAGGTGTAACCACAAAATAGATATAAGGAGGACTCCCTTACCCATGATCACAATATAGATTTCATGGGAACTTTATAAACCCGACCAAAATTTACAGATCAGAACGACGGATGGGCTCTTTCTTTCAACCGTAAATGAAAAAAAATATATATTCTCTGATTCAAGTAGGGCCTTAAAAATTTTTATTAGAATTTTAGTAACAATATTTATTAATTTATATTAATCCTGGACTATTGTTGAAACTAGATTTATTATTTTTTATTATTAGTTTATAAATAATAACAATTATAAACCGCATTTATTTTTTCTCATTAAAATTTTTAATAAATATAAAAAAAATTATTAAATTTTTTATAAAATGAGAATTAAAAATTAATTTTATTAATATTTTATTTTTTTTCACATAATTTGAGTGCTAATTTAATTTATTTCAATTAAAAATAATTAAATATTTATGTTGTATAAATTTTATCAGTTAATTAAAATATTATTTTACCTAACATTATTTATTTTTTAAAAAATACTTAGAAAGTTAGATACAAAGTACTACTTAAAATTAATAAACACTTATTATAAACATTACGTAGAACACACTATATACAATCGATACTTTTAATAAAAATAATTTTAATTGACTGTTATTATTTTTAAATATTTATAAACATTAAAATAAAAATATATAATATTATAATATTATTAATACGCAAAACACGAAATATTTTAATAATTATAAAATATTTATAAATTATAGCCACACCTCATGCTATTTTTTTTTTTTTTTCAGTTATACACCTGCACCAATCCCTGTTAAGATCAAAAAATAATGGATGGTCGGCTTCTCTCTTGCTCCTACTATTGGTGGATCCATACTAAAATTAAATCATGAAATTTAATAACTATTAATAAAATATTAATATCGTTATAAGAGAAATAAAATGATTTTCATTTTTGTTAGAAAATATTCTATTGATTAAAATTTAATTTATATTATTTAGTTAAATTTAATTAAATTTTATCAATTTAACATAATTTTAATTCAACTATTTAATTGAATTTTAAATTGATTTTTATTTTATTTTTTTTACTTTTTTACTTTTTCAACTCAATAGCAATTGTCAGGTTAATTTATTTTTTATTATTTTAAAAAATAATAAATATATATCGTATTTTGAAGAGTTAACGGTACATGGACCCAGTTACAGAAAACATCCCATATACCAAACTGTAGAAACGATCAGAAATCAAAATTTCACATATTATTATTTTTTTTTAATTGATCTTATATAAAAACAGCAGCAATAAATCATGAATAGCTGAAGCAATTGGGAAGTCACCTCTTTCGGTTGATTTGACATACTCAAAAGCAAGATCTCTGTGTGTCTGAGCCAATGCATATAGCCAAGAATACACTTTCTCTTCCTCTTCTGTTCTAGATCCTCCATCAATTTTCGCTGCACAACAATCACAGAACAAAACATATTAAATTATTACTATTTGGAAGATCAACACCAACAAATGGCTGATGATGACACATACGTCGAGACAGCAAGCGCTTCAGAAATTGGAGAACAGAGTTGGAGGTGGTGTCTGTTTCATGTTGGAGGGTTTGATTAGTTGAATGAGAAGAAGGAAGGAGATGGTTACAGTGTGAGTTGTTGGAAGTGGAAGTGAAAGTGAAGAAGGAGAGTAGTTTGAGTCTCATGATGGGAACATGTTAATTCCAATAGAGGGGTTTTTTTTCTTCTCAATGAAAATAGGTAAATTATTGGTGTGACATAGGTTAGGTTGGTTCTCTGTTCATGTTTGGATTCAACTACCAAACTTCAAATGACCGTTAGGTTGCTGACGAGTTAGGAGACCACACCAGTCAATCTAAACACTTCACTTCTATTGAGTTTTTGTTAGGTTCAGAATAAATCAAACCCAATCTGATTATAGATAAATGAGATCCGGTCGTGCACAATCTCATCTCATGCTGCCAAATTATTGATGTGTAGTTTTGAAATTTAGGATTTATAAGATTTTGAGTCTCCAGGACACTTTGATGTTTTTAGTATTTAGAAATGATTCAGAGGGCACATATTTCAAGGATAAATTACACCTCCATTATTATAACTTGTAATTTAATGTCTGAAAATATATTGATAGTGCATAATAGATATTTCATTAATAAAAAGTTTGGCTTTCATTTAGCAATTTTTTTTAATGACTCATAGCGTAACACTTATATCTGTTCTCACGATTCGTAGTGCACAGTACAGTTCGAAGACCGCAAGTCACCCTTTACCATGGGCTATGCCCATTTAGCAATTTTTTAATAACGTATTTTTAGTTCTAAAATATTTTTTTATGTAATGTAAATATTTAAATTAGTTTAATTTATGAATATATTTATCTCTCTTTTTTTATTTGATTTTATTTATCTTATTTTTAATTATTTTTGTTTATATTTAATATTTATATCTTATTCTATTGATTTTATTTATTATAATTTTATTTTTTATATTTGATTTTTTTCTCCTTTTAAAATTTTAATTTGATTTGATTATTTACTCTTTGATTTTTTTATTCCATTAAGATTTTGATTTAGGATATAAAATAAAAATTTATATCTTTCTTTAATGAATATTTTAACACTAATGCAGTTTATTTAGGGACAATCTATACAAGTAGATTTGAAGACTAAACAACGTTAACGAAATAGATTACAGCGATAGAGATAGATAAATATAAGTTTTTTATTTTAGTTATGTTATGTTTTGATTTTTTAAAATAATTAAATTATATATTTTTTAATATTTCTTATATTAATTTAATAAATTTTTGAATCAAGTAAAAATAAATAAATAAAAAAACTTTATATAACTGAACTCATGAATCAAAACTAGTTCCATATATATATATATATATATATATATATATATATATATATATATATATATATATATATTCCTACATAACTTGAATAGTTTCACTCAATTAATCAACGGTAGTAAAAATATATTAAAAAAAATGATTACTAGTCAACATTTTTCTAATAAAATTAATTTTAAAGAGAATAATACATTAAATAAATAAAAATATAAAATATAAAATAATAATTTATTATTATTAACAAATAAAATGAAAATTGAATAATATAAAAATAGTAATATATTAAGATAATAAAACAAAATAAAAATTTTAAAAATAATTATTCAGCTAATAAAGAAAAAATATTACTATATAATATAATTATTATTATTTAAATTTTAAATTTAAAGGATATTTTAGAAATTTCCATCTAATTTTATGTTACACTTAGCAAGCAATTTGTGTGTGGGATTTAGCAATCCTGAAAGGTTTAGGACGTAATATTATTAATATTAATATTAATATTAATATTAATATTAATATTAATATTAATATTAATATTAATATTAATATTAATAATAATAATAATAATATTATTATTATTATTATTATTATTATTATTATCATCATTATCATTATTATTTGGGTAATTAAGATTTTATCAAGTTTTGTTAAAGGAAATTATTTCACCCCATTTTTTAAAAAAAATTTCAAAAAATCCTTTCACTATTAAAAATATTGCAGCCATATTTTTAAGATAAATAGTGATTTTTAAGGATGATTATCAATTTCGACAATAATTTACCTTCACTCCATTACTGTAAATCAATCACTAATATAATTTTTTAGTTAAAAATTTAAATAAAAATAAAATATAAATAAAGTAAAATCACACGACCATTACGATCATTACCGAAACTTTATCTCAAATAAATTTTAAACATGGATAGATTATCGAAATACTTTTAAAAATTTAATGGAAAACCAAGAATTCCTCTCTTTTTAAAATACCGTCCAAATCGAATTAATGCAAAATCGTCAAATTAAACCGGTTTAAATTTTGTCTTATACAATGAAATAAATGATTATGTCTTAAGACACTAATAAGATGATGCTCAGATTAGCAATAATACAGAGACAAATAAGGCGCAAAAAAGGTAACTCCTGGCTTTATCGAGAAATTAACTTACATAAAATATAAAATACAAAATTAGACACATACAAGTATTGACGACTAAACTGATCCTCGACCATTGAGAAATGATACATGAAATGTCTAACCACAATAATAACAATTTCAATAGAGTTTCGGAAGTTTAAGTGAGTGAATTAATGAAGATACTCCTATTTATAAGAGTCGAAAAAATTTGTCAATGGAACATTCAAATGCGGAAAATTTGAAATTTTCACTAACCTTATCACCCGTAAGAATGGAAATAGGTGAGACCGCTCATCGAACTGCCTAACTCATTTAAAACTTACTCAGACATGGTCTTTAATGAAAAAGTCGAATTCAAACTTTTTAATAAGTCCATTTAATTAAATATAAAATTTATATATTTTAAAATTTTAAAAATTAAAAAATAATAATAATAGAGTCAAACTACAACTAGCCATGACGATTTTAGTGGCTGGTTAGCAAGTTTCAGGAAACAACAAATCCTTTTAATTAGATTCTATTAGCGAATAACTACCATTGAGATTCTATATGCCTTTTCAGATGATCTAATTAAAACAATTTTTGAAACAAAATTTTGATAATCTAAACTTTTCAATAAGATTTCAAAAGATACATTGCAAAATCCAACTTTACTTTTCACTGTCTCCTCATATTCAATCTTGTAGGAGACCCATTTATTATCAACCACCTCGTACCCAACTTTACCAGATCACAAAAGTCAAGACCAAGCCGCTCTGTTATTAGTCCAAGCAGCAACAGCACCGTTCATTTCTCTCCATTCTCTCGCAAATTTGACATATATTTATGCTTTTTGTCGATTTCATCAATTCGATGTCACTAGAGGTGTCATCATAGTTTTCCTAGATCATAGTTTTCCTAGATCACAATGAACAAATCCCTTTCGTTCACATTCAAATAAAGTTTAAATAGTGGTGGTTGAACCATTGGCTTTTAGCAAGATTCCAATAATTGTTAAGACAACTTATAACTATGAATGGATGGTCCACATCACTAGAGTTATTGAGAATGACTCGTTATCTTTCGCTGATCAAATCAGGTTCAAGTTTGTCGTGAAGTTGCCTAAAAAAGATAGTGGGTAGCCATTGCAATCTCAGTGAGGTTTATTTTTATCTTCCAATGCTATGTTGACCGCTTAGCTAGCCAATAAGCTACTGGTCAGCAGTTAATCCACTGATGAACCTGCCAACTCATCGATTCCATCATCCAAGAACATTTTTCAATCTTTCAATTTTCAAGCTTCAAAATATGATCCTTTAGACGAATTTTGAATTAGTTATGTAGTGATCACAATAAATGAGACCGAAAACTTGGAGGATCAACCTCAGACCCTTCTTGCTTGAGGACACCTGAAGTCGAGGTTGATTCCAAGACCTTTTAAAAGATATGATCGAAGTCGTTTCAGCCACATGGAAATAGTCAACACGTAGCCGTAAACATGAAACCTCCTTCGATGATAGGCCCAAAAAATGTGCTTCTACCAAGAAAAAGAAATACCTAAGATCTTTAATTGAAGATCTTTAATCGAAGATCCTAACAAACGAAAATACACACTCAAAAAGAGCCTAAACGCTCTAAAAAGAAGGAAACTTAAGGATCAAACGCCATTCCAGATAGACAGATTTGATCACCCATGACCCTTTAATTAAGCGATAATCTATTAGGAAAAAATAATTATTTAAATCCCAATAAATCTGGAAATAATCAATCAAATTTTAGTAAAACAGGAAATAATCAATATAATCAGAAAAATAAAAATAACAATCCTATTCAAACTGTGATTATGAGGAGGTATTTTCTCTCCCGAACCTCTATAAATAGAGAACACCACACATTGAAAAGGGTATTCAGAAACACTTTACAAAAATGCTGCTAAAATCCTCTTTCAACACAGATCTTCAAGGTTATAACGGACTGTTTTCGGGCTTAGTATCTGGTGTCGTAATTTGGGGGTTTATTTGGGATTTTTCAAGAGCCTTGATTTAAATTGTAACTTGCTGAGTGGCTTTTTCTATTTGTCACCCTATAAAACTATTAGTTAACCTTAATTTCTCATTTGTGCCTCTTTTCATGAATTAGAACTGAGAGAAATCGTTGAGAGCCATAATGATCATTTGATCGAGTCCTCGTCGCAGTCTCGTTCATGTAAGTCTCGTCAGCTTTTGTCCCGCTTGTGTTTTCCCTGTTCGTATTCTAACGTAAACTCGCTGGAATCTATGTGTAGGTGTTCTTTCCTGAGATTCTGAATTCTCGTTAGGGTTCTGTTCAGGCTCCATTTGAGGTCTCGAATTCCAGTAAGTCTTTTCTGTCCGACTCTCAAATTTGGGGTTTATATTGTTAGTCGGGTTACTAATTTCACGATTCTGCAATTAGGTGTTGTTTTGTCAAGGTTCTATTCGGTAGGCATTACGGATTGCAATGACGCTGTAGTCTAAGTTGTTCGGTAAGTCTCGCCTTCCCGTAGAGTCAGATTCGTAGATTTTCAAGAGTTGTCCGGTTCGGTTAAGGTTGTACAAATAAAACCTAATTGGAGAACAAAAACAGAAAACCTAATTAGAGAACAGAAATAATTTTAGATTCAAGACATTACAATAATCTCAATGGATAGATCCATGTAATCTGGTATAAGCATCAATAAAAATGACATGGTAATGATGTCCTTCAATTTACTAATAGGGAAAGAGACGTTATAAATCAAAATGTATTATTTCTAGAGGATATGTGGCTAAAATAAACTGAGAATAAAATGATAATTTGTGTATTTTTTTTCTATTTTGTAAGCTTTACATAAACACTATTTTTATGAATAGAAATTTTCATTGATTATAAGATTTACTGTAATACATGATCATTGGGATGAGAGACGCCTATGCCATAGATTTACATCTTTATTGATATTAATAGGCTTATTTTAAATGCTTTAAAAGATTCATAATAAGAGTTGTGTTCAGGAGTGTATAGAATTGAAAGAGCTTTCTTAGTTTAGATATGAATGTTGTACAAACCACCCCATAGAATCCCTTCAAGAAGAGGTTTTCCTGAAAATTTATCTTTGAACACACAAATGGAGTTAGCAAATTCCACACTTACATTGTTTTCTTTTTTATTTTGTGAAATATCAAGCAAGTTCTTTGTTATGAGTTGAACATGTAAAGTGAGTTTAAGAGTGGCATGTGTTTATTTTATGTCTTGTAAATGTCGAATAATATAGCCAATATTGGATATGCATAGGGAGTTACTATTTCGCATAGTAAGTTAATCTGTACCATTATATTCATTATTGATTGAGATTGTTCTAGTTAGGGGTGACATGATTTTTTGCTCCTCTATTAATGAAAAAAGTAGGTTTAATTGATACTTTAGGAATAGAGCTGATGGCTAGGCTTTGTGTGATGCAAGACAAATGATGGGGTAAAGCAGAGAAGTGATTTTGATGTTTTTAGTTTGTTGAGTTAATGTGAATGTTAGGATCCCTAGATACGGATCGTGTCACAGGACGATGAGCAGGCAAAATTGGATACTTCCTTCTTCTACCTACAGTGATAAGTCTAATTCATCAAAGGGAACTAGGACCTTGGAGACTCGTTAGAGAGAGAATCCGATCTCTGAAACCTTTCAATTTCTTTTTAATCCTCTGCTTAGCTTTATTATAGAAAAAGACCTTTAAATAAGTTACAATAATAGTTATAATAGGAAATAAATAAGTAACCCTAATTCTAATAGAAATAGAATTCCCTTTTAAGAAGGAGATCTAATAAGGAAAATTAATACTAATCCTAATAACTAATTAATAGAATAATAATCTAATAATTCCTAATTCCTAATACGATATGGAGGTCTGTAACATCACTCCCCACCCAGAAAATCAGCTTGTCCTCAGGATGAGAATGTTGAGAATCTTTTTTTGACGGTCAAAAGCTACCTCCAGGATCATGTATCTGCGAGCTGTCCTCCAATTCTATCCAAAACAATCTTTTACACTGATGGTTAAATGTGTAAGGTTCATCACAATTATAGCACAGTTCTTTAGATCTATTTTCTGCCATCTCTCTTTGAGTAAGCTTCTTCACAACTAGAGCAAAGTATTGATCACTAGCTTTTCCATCTGCTGTGTTCTTTATATTGTTGCTGACTTGACTGGATGTAGTGTGGGCAACAACATCAGTTGTATCAAAATTTTGTTCTTCACACACCTTTTGTTCATACGCTCTTGCAAGATTGATTGCGTGATCCAAGTCCATCGGATGCTCAATTTCAACATCAAGCGAATGGATTTGTTTAAGCCAGTCATAAAAAATTTAGTTTCTTGGTTATAGCTTACTGAATCTCCGGCGCGTGCCAACTTTTCTTGAAATTTTTCTATATAATCCTCTAAAGAACCCCTTTGCTTTAGTTCGATCAGCTCTCCTATATCATTACTACTCTGCGGTGGACCAAAATGTAAGATACAAGCTTCTTTAAAGGTTTCCCAATTTATGCGCAGTCGGCGTCTTTTCAACTTGTGATACCAGAAGATCGCAGTTCCTGTGAAGTGGAATGAGGCAAGTCCTACCTTTTCTCTCTCGCTGGTTCTCTGATTGTCGAAAAATTGTTCACACCGACTTAACCAAATTAGCGGGTCTTCCTTCCCATTGTAAGTGGGAAATTCAAGTTTAGCGAATCTTGGCACCACCCCGCCTGAAATTGTTGACCCTTTGCTGTCCTTTGGCAATTTATCTTGACCTTGATCAAGATCGTCCTCATCTTCCTTGTTATCGAACTTCTTTGATAGCTCCTATATCCGTTTATGGAGTTCAATAATTTGTTTCTGGAACTCTACACGATCTGCTTCTCGAGCTGCACGTTCCTCCATTAAGAACTTCTTTAATTCATCGCCCATTGTGTTAGGCTCTGATACCAATTTGTTAGGATCCCTAGATACGGATCGTGTCACAGGACGATGAGCAGGCAAAATTGGATACTTCCTTCTTCTACCTATAGTGATAAGTCTAATTCATCAAAGGGAACTAGGACTTTGGAGACTCGTTAGAGAGAGAATCCGATCTTTGAAACCTTTCGATTTCTTTTTAATCTTCTACTTAGCTTTATTATAGAAAAAGACCTCTTTAAATAGGTTACAATAATAGTTATAATAGGAAATAAATAAGTAACCCTAATTCTAATAGAAATAGAATTCCCTTTTAAGAAGGAGATCTAATAAGGAAAATTAATACTAATCCTAATAGCTAATTAATAGAATAATAATCTAATAATTCCTAATTCCTAATACGATATGGAGTTCTGTAACAGTGAAGTAATAGAGTAGAGTTTAATTTGTTTCTTGATAATTATGAGAGTTTGAGTTGTCTTGCCATTAAATGTTAAAAATCCCTTATGGCATTTTTAGAGCATCATGTCCTTGGCGCTGATATAATTAACAATATAACCAATTATTTCAGCCTGATATCCTCTAATTCCTATACCTCTGAAGTTGCCTCATCCACTTGGTTCGAATGATTGTCATAGTTGTTGTTGTAAGCAATGTTATATATGAGATAGGAATGGAAAAATTGAGCAATGGAGTTTTGTTGTTCAAGTCGAGTCCCATGCATCATGAAGGCATATTGAATATCTTGTAGAGTGAACATTTGAATAGAATGAGTAAGATGAACAACATATTTGAATTTTGATCCTAGTTCATTAGTCCTCATAGAATAAGTTCTTGATTTGAGACAATGTGCCGAGCTATGTTTCCATAGTCTCCAATTTGTTTTAATTTTTAAAAATAGTATGAGCTTGAGAGAGAATCTTTCTAGAAGGCAAGAAGTTGTTGTTTAAGTTTTAAGAATCTAACCATAGAGGTTTAAGTATAAAGATTTGAGAATTAGACATGCCTCTCTATTATTCAAGCATGATTGACTTTGGTGATAACCTGATCACTTATAACAATGAGTAGCAAAAAGAAAAGTAATTGATATATTCTTATCCAAAGTTTATAAGCTATATTTTCTGTAAGGGGAGTATTTTTAGAGGTTGCATATGTTACAATAGAGAAACAATTTGGTGTATTTATTATTTGTAGGATGTATACTTCCAAGTCAAGAGCTTTAATAGTTGTTAAAATCTACGGTTTCGAGTTTATAAAGTTTTGGAGGCCCAGTTTGATGGGAAGATTTAAGTTTATAGTTTTGACTAAGGAGGATAATGTGATATAGATTACATCTACGGTTGAAGAGGTAAGAGATGAGTTATTGTTGGAGTTGTTATTTGTTGTCATTGATGAGTTAGACTTAGGTCTAGTTAAGCTTTGTTAATACATATGAATTTGATTCTTTATTTTTTCATTAGATGATAAAATTATATTTATAAAAATTTAATTTTTAATTTTAACACCACTTATCAATTCCTGTGTAAATCAAATAGATATAAAATATAAAATAGTGGAAATTATTCAAAATGGGCCTTGAAAAGTTTGAATTATTTTTATAGGCCTAAATTCAAAATCTTTCAAATATAAGCTTTCTAAACTTTACTTTGCACCCAATATGCTGTGCTTTCAATTATACCATTTTTTTTTAAATTATTGACAAAAATGTCATTCAAATAATTTTCATGTTATATTTAAATGTAGAATGACTTTTCTATCCTTAAGTAAAATTAACCATTAAAATAATTTTTAAAAGAAAAACACAATATAACCAAATTAAATAAATTAAAATCATCATTCTTCAATAGCAGATATCATTGCTCTTCCCCCTCTTTCTGAATCATCGTCACAATTCCACCAAATCATCAGTAATCAATTTTGCCGACATCTACCACTCCGCCTCCTCATCATAGCTCCTCCCAAGGGCGGATCTGGAAAAAATTTAAACGATGTCAATGATTTAAATAAAAAAATTGAATTTTATTTTTAATGTTTATAAAAATTGAAAGAGTTGGTGTGGGTAAATTGATTTCGGTATTAAGGATTTGGTGGTCGTGGAGGTTATTTAAAAAAATGAAAAGATATAATAAGAGTAAATTGATTTGGATACTAAGAATTTGATTTTTATTTTTAATATTTAAGAAATGGAAAAACAAATAAAAATATACGATCATTTACTTGGGTTTTTGGTAACACCTAGAAAACAAATCATTTAATTAAAGAAAGTGAAAGACTACTTTTTGGAGGCTATTTATGTTAGAATTTATTATAAAATTTTAATTTTTATTTCTATTTTTATATGTAATATATTAAATTTTCCGAAGTCAAACGCTGTCAATTGACAGTGTTGACATCATGTTAAATCCGCCCCTGACTCCTCCGCCATCTTCTTACAGCTCCTCCGCTCTTCTTCACAACTCATTTGCCTCCTCCTCACAGCTCTTCCGTTTCTTCCTCACAGTTCCTCCGCCTCCTTCTGACAGTTCCTCCTCTAACTTAGAATCAAATCGTTCTTCAATCTCATAGTGTGGGTGACGATCTAGGTTTTGATTTACTTGATACGCATCTACTTAAATTCAAGTATTTTTTTGTTTAAATGATGTGAGGGATTTGATTTTTATTGTAAATTTTGGGGTTTTTTTATGTACAATTATGTGGTAGTGTGTTTCATATTTATTGGATAATTTTATGTGATAATAAGCAAAATTAGACTTTTTCAACTTCTTTTTTTTAGTTTTAGACCAACCCTAAATTTTTTACACTTTTAAACTTTTTTATAAAAAAATTGTAAAACTAAACTTTAAAAAAAAATTGCAGAAAATGAGCTTCCCGATATTACTATCGGGAAACAAGCAAAATTCAATCAGTTTCCCGATGTGTAATACAGGGAAGCAAAATTTTTCTTCCCTATATTACACACAGGGAAGCTGGCAAAATTCAAGCCAGCTTCCCGGTGTGTAGTACCGGGAAGCTGAAATTCGCTTCCCGGTACTACACACAGGGAAGCAAGCTTGAATTTTGCCTGCTTCCTGGTGTGTAACATCGGGAAGCTACTGGATATGATTTTTCTCGGTATTGAAGGGTAAAATGGTCATTTTGGTCTATTTTTTGCAAAAAAAAAATCAAAAAGTTTAGTTTTGTAAAAATTTTAATGTTGGTTTAAAAATATAATTTTTTTAAATAAAAAGTCTAAAAGTGCAAATCACCCTAATTTTATTGCTTGAATTTTCATGGGGTTGGAGTTGGATTTATCTTATAGTCGAACTGAGTTTATATTTAGGGTTTTGATTGTTAGGATTTCCTGATAATAAAATGGAGTTTGATTTTGACGTGGGATTGTGTTTAGTAGCTGAAACAACTTAAGGGAAATCTTGTTATAAGAGTAAATATGTCGGCTTTGTAGACAAGGTATGTGTGAGTGTTGCTGTGAGAGTAAATCGTCATTATATCCTGTGTTGTGAGATAATATGATGTGTCTTTTGAGATAATGTGTTGTTGTGAGAGTTGCTCTATATCCTATGAGGTTATGTGAATCTTGTTGTGAGTCTTACTTTATATCATTTGAGGTTTGTTGATTTGTAATTGAGATATGTACATTTTGCAATTAATCAAAAGATTTGTAGGCTGGAATTCTAATCTGTCAACAATGTGATAGGGGCATGATAGACACCGTGTGCAGTTCACACATTTGTGATCTATGTTCACAAACTTGTAAACAATTATCATATATATGTGAATTGTATCCACTGTGAAAGAGATCAATTATAGTTGTTATTTGGGATGTACAATCAATTTAATTTAGCAAGTTTACAAATTGATTTCAACTAAATTTGTTAGATTTTTAAAAAATAATAATTAATTAATTTTGTTATATTTTTCTATATGAGCTGTATCATTTATTCGTTAGATTTATCTGGTCTTAATTAGTAAAATTATTTCCTATTTGAGTTTATTTGACTTGATTTTGTCATATGAGTTATTTCTTTTCTTTGTTAGTTTGGTTCGGTTTTAATTAGCAACATTATTTTTTTTTACTTTAATTGATTTGATTTTGTGATTTGAGTAATATATAGTTTGTACTCTATTTGTTTATACTTTTATTCCTTTAGAAGACATCTTCTGATTACTAGTATTTTTGGGTCTTATACTATGTCTATTTTATGAAATTATTTATCTCATACAATTAGTATTTGATCTCATATTCAATTGTTGGGTGCAGTGGTGGATGTTGAGTGCTTCCCTCATGTGCGTGCAACAGCAAGAGTCACCAAGCTCAGGATGATATTGCAGGTGTTTAAATTGGGACTTTAAAGATAACTCCAGCAAGCAGTTTGACATGATATTACAGGTATTTTTAAATAATCTGTTACTTGTTTTGGTTTCAGTTGTTTCTGAAGTCAAGTCAAATATGTGTAATCTGTATTCACATATATCTGATATTACGTACATTTTCAGGTACTTGGTAAAAGAACATTAGTTCCTTTAAAAGCAGAGAGAACGTCATGGTATTTTAATTGAGAGAGAAGAAAAGGGTTGCTAAGAAAAATATTCAGGTGTTCTTATGTATGTTTAGATTTTTTTAGATAACAAATTTATACCTTGTGGTGTCCTTGCAGGAAATGGTGGGTTAGGACATCAATTTTGTGTAAGATCTGCATGTTAGTTATGTTTAAGTTAAGGATACCAATTTTTTGTAAGCTCTGCATGTTTGTTATGTTTAATTTAAGGACACCAATTTTCTATAAGATTTGCATGTTTGTCTGGTTATTTTTTTATATCATTGTGAATGTTCTAATATCTTATCAAATTTATAATTTCAAATTTTTCGAAGTTGATATCAATTTTTGGAGGGAATATATGTTTACGACACCAATTTTGTTTAGGGTCTAGACCATTGTTATGTTAAATATAACCGTCCTAATTTTCCTTGTTTAATTGCCTTACATACCTAAGTTGAACCATAAGGATATACATTTTTCTTATCTAAGATTATATTTCTGAACTGAAATCCATCTTTGATACCACATCAGACTACATTTTTAGTCTTTCCCATTTTAACTTCTGAATTGTATATTAAATGTCGACTGGAGCCCAAAGGGGACTTGTGTCTAAAAGTGGCCAAAACTGAGCTTTTAAGGGGAGTTGCAAATGCACTTGTCTATTTGAAAGTTTAGTACTACTTGTGTAAGGGACATTTCATACATGAGGAAAGCGAACTGGAGTCCAAAAGTGGCCAAAACTGGGCTTCTGAGGTGCTGTCAGATTTCTGATTTGCCATATTACCGTTTGAGGTCACATCAAAGTCAAATCAATTCAGAAATGGCTAAGCAGATCGACCCCAAATCTTGCAAGCCTTCATTTCCCTCCACATCTGACTTATCTTTACAGAAAAAACTAAAAAAACTCAAGAGACTCGACTATTGGACTACACTTATGTACCTCTTAAAGTAGAAGTCTCACATCTAGTCCCTTACACTTATGAATTCCACTAAGGGAAGTTGCAAATGCACTTGTCTATTTGAAAGTTTAGTACTACTTGTGTAAGGGGCATTTCATATATGGGGAAAACAAACAGGAGTCCAAAAGTGGCCAAAGTTAGGCTTTTGAGGTGCCATCAGATTTCTGATTTGTCATATTACCATCTAATGTCACATCAAAGTCAAATTAACTCACAACTGGCTGGGCGGATCGACCCCAAATCTTGCAAGCCTTTATTTCCCACCCCATCAGACCTATTTTTATAGAAAAATTAAAAAAACTTAGGGGGCCCGACTATTGGACTATACTTAAGTACCTCTTAAAGTAGAAGTATCACATCTAGTCCCTTACACTCATGAATTTCACTAAAGGGAGTTGCAAATGCACTTGTCTATTTGAAAGTTTAGTACTACTTGTGTAAGGGACATTTCATACATGAGGAAAACGAACTGGAGTCCAAAAGTGGCCAAAACTGGGCTTTTGAGGTGCTTTCAGATTTTTGATTTGCCATATTACCGTTTGAGTTCACATCAAAGTCAAATCAACTCACAAATGGCTAGGCAGATCGACCCCAAATCTTGCAAGCCTTCATTCCCACCCCATCTGACCCATCTTTACAGAAAAAACTAAAAAAACTTAAGAGATTCGACTATTGGACTATACTTAAGTACCTCTTAAAGTAGAAGTATCACATTTAGTCCCTTACACTCATGAATTCCACTAAAGGGAGTTGCAAATGCACTTGTCTATTTGAAAGTTTAGTACTACTTGTGTAAGGGACTTTTCATACATGGGAAAAGCGAACTGGAGACCAAAAGTGGCCAAGACTAGGCTTCTGAGGTGCCATCAGATTTCAGATCTGTCATATTACCGTCTGAGGTCACATCTGAGTCAAATTAACTCACAAATGGCTGGGCGGTTCGACCCTAAATCTTGCAAGCCTTCATTTCCCACACCATCTGACTTATCTTTACAGAAAAAAACTATAAAAAAATAATAATAAAAAACCTTAGGGGACCTGACTATTGGACTACACTTAAGTACCTCCTAAAGTAGGAATATCACATCTAATCTCTTACACTTATGAATTCCACTAAGGGGAGTTTAAAATGCACTTGTCTATTTGAAATTTTAGTACTACTTGTGTAAGGGACATTTCACATGGACAAAGCGAATTGGAGTCCAAAAGTGGTCAAAACTGGGCTTCTGAGGTGCTATCAGATTTCTGATCTGCCATATTACCGTCTGAGGTCACAGAGTCAAATTAACATACAAATGGCTTGGCGGATCGGGCCCAAATCTTGCTAGTGATCATTTTCCACCCCATCAGACCTTTTTATCTAGAAAAAAAAACCTTAGGGAACCCGACTATTACACCACACATTAGTGCCTACCAATGTAAGAGAAGCACCTCTAGGATGACACACTCATGCATTCCATTAAGATGTAAGGTATCGGCACTTATTTTTGAAAACTTTCAATACTATATGTACAAAACCTTTAAAATGCAATAAGAGATCGGATTGTATTGTAATAGGGGCCAAAAGTTCAATTCTGAACTGTCATAATATTTCTAATCTGCCATTAAATTTTTTATCTGTCATTCTATCGTCTAATGCCACATCAAAGTCCGCTTTACTCACAGCTACCTTAAGGATTCGACCCCTAATTTGGCAGGTCATCATTTCCCATACAAGCAGACCTTTTTATCTAGAAAAAAATAGGGGACCCGAATATTACACTACACATTAGTGCCTACCAATGTAAAAGTAGCACTTCTAGGATGACACACTCATGCATTCCACTAAGATTTAAGGTATATGCACTTGTTTTTGTATTATTTCAGTACTATATGTAAAATAATAATAAATAAATAAATAAATAAATAAATAAACCTTTAAATGCACTAATAGATCAGATTGTAGTGTAATAGGGGCCAAAAGTTCAATTCTGAACTGCCATCAGATTTTTGATTTGCCATTAAATTTCTGATCTATCATTCTATCGTCTGATGCCACATCAGAGCCCGTTTTACTCATAGCTCCCTTAACAATTTTACCCCCAATTTGGCAGGCCATCGTTTCCCATCCAAGCAGACCTTACCTTATGGTAACCCATACGATCCCTTAAGACACCATTGAACTTCTTTCACTACCATTTATCACTTCATTAGAAAAAAGAAGAAAAATACAGGACATAATTTATATTGATCCAACCAAATTTCTACTTCCTAAACAAACTACGATTTAAGGTAAGTTACAGTTTCTGGATGCAATAAATTACATGCACACAAGTACAACGATTACACAACTATAACTTTGTCGCTTCCTCATAGTGAGTCGTCAACACTGTTCTTAGGTTTATCTTTCTTCAAATATATTCTTCCAAGGACCTGCTCATAGGTCGCAACACATTCAAATACCTCATGCCCATCTCACAATTCAGATAAGAACTACCATCCCAAACAAAATCATTAAACTGCAAGAACATTCAAAGACAACAACCATGTGAACATACATGTAAGATATCTAATCAATTAAGACCAATTAATCTAAACAAAAAAGAAAGCAACTTATCAACTCATATTAGAATATATATTCAAATCAATTAAACTTAAAAAGAAAACAATCTAACTAATTAAGACTAAATAAATCTAATAAGGTAAAAAAAAAAAAAAAACAACTCATCATAAAATCGAATTAATTATAAATTCAAAAGGAAACAATCTAACTAATTAAATAAATCAAAACATAATCAAAACAATTAAACTAACAAAGAAAGAAACAATCTAACTAATTAAGACTAAATAAATCTTAAAAATAAAAATAAAAATAAAAATAAAAATTATCATAAAATCGAATTAATTATAAATTCAAAAGGAAACAATCTAACTAATTAAATAAATCAAAACATAATCAAAACAATTAAACTAACAAAGAAAGAAACAATCTAACTAATTAAGACTAAATAAATCTTAAAAAATAAAAATAAAAATAAAAATAAAAATTATCATAAAATCGAATTAATTATAAATTCAAAAGGAAAGAATCTAACTAATTTAGATTAAATAAATCAAAACATAATCAAAACAATTAAACTAACAAAGAAAGAAACAATCTAACTAATTAAGACTAAATAAATCTAGTAAGGTTAAAAAAAATAAAAAAAAATAAAAAAAAAAAAACCTCATATCATAAAATGGAATTAATTATAAATACAAAATGAAACAATCTAACTAATTTAGATTAAATAAATCAAAACATAATCAAAACAATTAAACTAACAAATAAGGAAACAATCTAACTAATTAAGAATAATATTGCATGTTCCTAAATCATATATTCGTTAACAACAACCCTAAAATAGCAGCACTGGTCTCTCATCAAATTAATTTGTACAACCCAGACTATTCTGAACTGAGATCAAAAAGTCATATTACAATTCAAACCTATGTGATCTACTATCAATAACAGTTTAAACAAAGTGAGGTCTGATAATGTACCTGATATATGCAACGGCGTGGAAATAATGGAATTTATCAAGCTGCAAAAGACCATAGGAATTGTAATCAAATACTGCTGATGTTGGATTACCAATAATAATGATTCAAAAGAATGAGAAGGAAGAAGCAGAGCATATTAACAACAACACCAAAATCTGGAATGATGTCGGATTACCAATAATAATGATTCATATCTACAGAACTTCGTCCAAACAGCTTGTAAGTATCACTACACTTAACAACACAATTTCCTGCCTGATACATTCAACAGCACAACATAACTGAATAATAAACCACATCAGATTAACATATGTACCAATAACAGAAATCAACAAGCAGTTTATATCAAGACTACAATGTCAAGCAGCAGTTTATAATTTCTGTTCATTTACTACATCAATTTGTATTTCAAGAACAATAACTGATGCGTACACACATCTACAAAATTATATCCAATAACAAACATATCAATATGAACTAACTGGATGTAATTTCCTTGACTCCCACCATAACAATGCCACATAAACATTACAAACAAAGCGTGAAAAGAAGTTTAACTCCATCAATTAACATCAAACAAGCTTAGCCTCGAACGTGTACCTTTTCAAATTGATCCATAGTTTAGATTGAAAATCGATTTGGGAAATGCGTCTTCTTGCACAAATTAATTCTTCCAATCAAAAGACTACCCGATGTCGATGCGCTTACCCAGACAAATTGTGACAGTTTTTCTACGAAATAATTCGCTGCCAAGGATCGAACAGCGAAATGGGAAGATTACACAAGTGAAATCAAACAAGAGGAGGAACGGATGTGATTAGTTCGTGGGTTTCGAACAGATCGGGCAATTGAGAATCGATTTATCCTTACGTAGTCGACCTCTATTTGGATGCGGCGTTGGAGCTGGAGTTGATGATGGAAAAAGCTGTCGTCGTCGATAGTTATGTTGGAGCTGGAATCGGAAGTCATTGAAGGAGGAAGATGAAATAACGTTGAACAAGGAGGAAGAAGAAGAAAATCATGGAAGCGTGATACTCAAATGGATTTGAAGGGTTCGATCTGCACTTGGTTTCTAGATGGGCATTTTGGGAATATTGTTTTTTCTTTTATTTTTTCTATTTTTAATTTGATTTTAAAGTAGAAGGGTATAATTGTCTGTACAGGCTATAGAATGAAATGTAAAATTTAGAAAACTCATTTACGAACTATTTTGAGATTAGGCCTATAAAAATAATTCTAACTTTCAAAAGTTTAAAAGTGAAAAAAAAAAAAAAAAAAGTCTAAAAGTGAAAAGAGTCCAATTGTATAATCATTACTAAGGTGAATACATTCTTATCATTAAAGTTTCTTCTGAAATGTTATTTTTATAAGTAGATGGATTTTTGTGGTAGATTATATTTAGGTACTACTCTAGAGAGGATGACATAATAAAATTTAAAAAATAAATAAATAAAAGAGAGAAAGGGAGGTACATATGGAAAGTGACTAATAGATAAGCCTGTTTTTTTTGGTTGGGTTGTGTGTGAGACACATGAGAATTAGCAAGCCCTACCAATACTCGATCCAAGATAGTCCGTGGAGATATTTATCACCAGACCAGACCAGACCAGAACAACCCTACTTTAAATCTTATAAATTTGGGCTGATATACAATCTCCACACAAAATGTACACTTGATCAATTAAGTTATAAACTATACGTATAACAAGATTTGCAATCATTTTATTGAGATTAAGAGAAAATGTGTGGGTGGACATATGGGCCCTAACCTTCTTGTACTTTTTTTGGCGCAAAAAACAATCACAATAGTATATAATGTTCCAAATAAGTCTAATAATAATTAGAAACAAAAAAGAAAGAATAGAAAACAATAATACAACATAGAAATGTCTGCATTATGTACATTCCCATGTGGTTGTACGGACCATACCCTGGTGTTGTCCATTTCTTGATATGATGATTAGTGTGATGATCTATAGAAGAAAAGGCTAAGTTCCTGACCATCAGGATCGATCAAATGATAAGATTCGGAATCAGACGATCCACAGACTCTCTTAAAATGTGCTCTCAAGTACATGACCTCGTCATCATGATGACCAACAATTCCAGCTCCGACCACAACGGAATCCATCATCCTCAGGACTTCCAAGTCAGGGTTCGATATTCTCCTCTTAATTGCGTACCCGAATCTCCTGCCGTTACAGTGGAGGGTCCAGATGGGGGTGGAGAGAAGAGATTGGTGAGAATGGAGTTTGGATTCGAAAGCGAGACGGAGATGACCGCCTTGCATTTCCTTGGCGAGGAGAGAGGTGGGGACAGACAATTCCAGGAGGAGAACAGGGGAGCTCCTGGATTTGGATTGGATGCAGAATTTGAGCTTTCCATTGGGATGGGGATGGGGATGGCGGTGGCGGTATCCGAAAATGGTGCCGGTGATGATGTTTAGAGAGGAGGGTTGTTGTGTTTGGATGCAGGTTGGAATTAGGAGTTGGAGGAGATAACGTAGAAGCCTCCATGAACGGACTTGTTTCTCGCACTCCACTGTAGTCATCGTGCTTGTAGTCGTTGGATAGCTCATGTTTGTGTTTCCAATATTGGTTGTTTGTTTGGTGAAGCCACGAATTTTATATAGAAATAATAATAATAATTTTTATTTTTAATTTTATCTCAAAATGTAGTGAAATCCTATTATATTTTATTTTTAAATTTATAATAAATTATCAAATAAAATGAATTTAAAATATTTGAGACTAAATTTAGTGTTAGTAATATTATATTTATTATTCAAACGTAATAGTTCAATCCATTTTAATTGTATTATTTTAATTTTATTTTACTTCAATTTTAATATTGTTTATATTAAATTATTAAAGTGCACAATATTAAAAGGAACTAAATTACTATATATTTTAATATCAATATAAATTCATGGGAAAATGATTAATTTTAAAAATAAAAAAAGAATAATAATAATAAATAAATAAATATTAAATTATTTAAACTATAAAATAATATATATTTTTTTAATTTAAATTTTAAATTTTATAGGATGGTAAGTAGTTTTTCTGAAATCACTGATCAAACAAACACTACAGAAAGTAAATATATAGATGATATAAAAGACCTATATATTACAGTGAAAAAGCAATGTCGTCCAGTCCTCTATGGGAACACTAAGGAAAGTGAATTGCTGTAGTGTGACTTGAATCCCTTCAAATGTGATCTTGCTTCCTTTTTGCAAGATCAAATACGTTTTCTATTAGAATACAAGTAAAAAACACTAAATTTCGTATCCTACATCAACTGTCAAAAAGTAGATATTTTTATAGACCCACAAGATAGACTCTTCCTGTCTGGTGATGAGAAAAATGAGACAGTGTGCAAACTCAAAAACAAATGGGGTTTGGTTTGTTGTGCTTTCTAGCCTGGTTTCGTCCACTCATGTCTCATTGCCTGCGCCTTTCCACGTCTGTGTTTTCACTAAATGACAAATACCTTCCTACTTTTTCCTAGATTACAAATTCCTCCATAGATTTGCCAAACCCAAAATAGCCAGAACCATATGCACCAACCCTACTAATCCCAAGTCAATAGCTCATTTAAACCTCTAATCTAATATTTATGACACTCAATGAAAGATGTTGAACCAATCTCATATGAAATACAGATCAGGGCTTATTGAACCACTCTTATCTCAGTCTAACGAACAGAGAATCACCAAAAGGTTGAATGCTTCCGACAAAGTTCTTCCTTGGCTAATTATTATAATACCGACGAAACCATAAACAATGATTGATCACTTTTTCTACACAGTTCAGTGTCTATAATTGATAAAATGGAATAATGAAGCGATGCACTAATTCCACAATAAACAAAATAGAAACCAGCTATCTCAGGACAATTGAGTGTGTACCATCTAAGATTTATCAATATAATACTCAGGTATGAACTTTTGTTGCTAGATATCTGAGGAAACGACAAATATCATCATCATACCACCAAACCTCAACTAGAAGCAGAATAATTTGAGTCTGGCCAAAATGGCCCCAATTCGGCTTGTATAACCAACTAATAGCAAGAAAAAAGGCCATTTGATTCAATAATCATAAGTCTTCTTAATACTTTTAACAAACACTTGGTGAGCACCAAACTAAGATAACATTACCATTAAAATATTTAACAATCACATCACATAGTACTAATCTAAGCATCAGAAACGATATTGATAAAGATACACGACATAATAGACCGGCAACAAGGAATCTAGCACCTAAGCCCTCTCGCCTCTGATCCTCCTGGCAAGCTGAATGTCCTTAGGCATAATGGTGACCCTCTTAGCGTGAATAGCGCACAAATTAGTATCTTCAAAGAGACCAACCAAGTAAGCCTCGGCAGCTTCCTGCAGGGCAGCAACAGCGCTGCTCTGGAACCTCAGATCGGTCTTGAAGTCCTGAGCGATTTCCCTGACGAGTCTCTGGAAAGGCAACTTCCTGATGAGGAGCTCAGTGCTCTTCTGATACTTACGGATCTCACGAAGAGCCACAGTTCCAGGACGGAACCTGTGAGGCTTCTTCACTCCACCGGTGGCCGGTGCTGACTTCCTGGCGGCTTTGGTTGCCAACTGCTTCCTTGGAGCCTTGCCTCCGGTGGACTTGCGAGCGGTTTGCTTGGTACGAGCCATTGGAGAATGCTGATTACGGATTTGAAATGTAAGAGTTTGTAATGCTTTGTGAGTTGAGATGAGATGATTTAAGATGGGGTTTGTTAGGGTTTTATAAGTGGAGAAGATTGGGGTTGAGGAGAAGTTCTGAAATTGGGATTTTAGATCCGGAATGAGCTGATCTGATGGTCCAGAGTGTTCCTTGAAGCTGTGACGCGGATCGTGGTCCGCGTGAAACTTAGACGGGCCAATAAGAAGCTTTGGTTTCTCTTTTCACTTGGCGCCTTTTTTGTTTTTGGCTCTCATTTTAAACCGACAAATTTTTTGAATGAGGCGGCTATTGAATTTCTTAATTTACCGTCCAATTGAGATATTGAATTTCATTCAGCTTCTAAATGCTAGCCCAACACTAGCGGGTACAACATTATCGGTCCACTCTAACTGTACGAATATACATATAATCAACTCGGTATTATGTAGATTTAAGTGAATCTATCAATTTATTTAATTTTTTTTATTTATAAAATTATTTATTTTAAATTTAATATAATTTAATAATATTATAATAAATTTTAATAATATAATAAATTATGTATGAAAATTTTAATTTTACTTATATAATTTATAGTATAAAAATTTATTATTTAAAAATTATATTTTTAAAAATAGGTGTGTTAGAGTGCAAATTAGGGTTTAAATATATTTTTTACTTATTTTTGTTCTATTTAAAAAGTATTTTAGAAAATTAATTTTTAAATTTTCACATAATAATAAATCGAAAATTAACTATAGAGGACAAAATGGTAATTAAAGATGATAAAACATAAGCATAAAGCCAGTTCGATTAATATAAGTGATTTAAAAAATTAAAATATAGACTATTTTGAAAAAGGTGAATTTTTTATTTTATTTTGTTTTTGAAAAAAAAAACTAATAATCAAAATAAATTTAGGGTGTGAGATAAACTATTTTTTACCCGAACAATATTTTTTAAACTAAAAATAAGCGGAATAGAGAATCGGAAGGGTAGTAAGGTTAATTACTAGGTTAAGAGTAATAAGTCTAAGTAGGACTAGACATGAGCCAAGTTAGGCAGCTCAATTAATTATTATTTGGCTCGAGACTCGATTAATTAACTATTTTATTTTTTTTAAGCACAAGCTTACCAGCTGCTCGAATTCAATTTGAAAACTATATTGGTTTCATGTAATTCATTTAAAATAATATTTAATTTTAATCAAATGATAATTTGAAAATAAATGAATAAAAATCATGAACTGCCAAATAGTCGTAAAAAAGAAGTTCATAACAATAAAAATGTGAAAATCAAAATTTTAGTATTATTTATTTGATACTATCTTTCTAAAACTCTAAGCTTGCATAGTGTACTTCATGCAAAAGCTTTATCTTCCTCCATACATGAGAAATTGCAGTATTCTATAATTTTTTATTTATTTATATATCTATATGTGTATTATATTTTATAATTTTAATTGATAAAACTTATCAAGTTAGCTCACGAATCAATAAGTTAAATACATCCAAACTCAAATTTAAAACATTTAATAATTAAACTAAAAATTAAATTTCAAGCTTGACTCACTGGCTCATGAATAGAGCTTATCAAGCAATTACCGAATTGAGTCACAACTGACTCACAAGCCGGTTTCGCCCATGTCAAGCCCTAGGCCCAAGAGTGACTAATGAACCCAAACTCACTGAAAAACCCAACTCCATAAAAAATCAATCACTTCCTCTCTACTGCCCCAAATCCCTTCTCCTCTCACTCACTTTTTCAAGAAATATTCAAACACACATACCATACTTTCTCTCTTTCAAACACTTCATCTTCATCTACCAAACTCACTCCATTTAATCCTCTCAACCACCTCCTAAAGTCTCATTTATTGATATTCAAGAGAAATTAATGCATTCGTTTCCATTTTCATCCATGGGTAAGAATCCTTAAACTCCTATAAAAAAAGATTTTCTAATTTGTAGTGTTAGACTTTAAAGAATGCTGGCACTGAGTTGAAAGGAGTCCATTTATGCTTCTAGTCAGTGGTGTAAGGTGGAGATAGTTTATAATGTCACTATGAGTGAGGCCCCAGAGTTGAGAATGTGAAACAATTGTATTATTTGTGGTATATGATTGAATAGTTACTATTGTGATTCCAAATAGCCAACCTTAGTACAGGAGAGCACAAAAATAAAAGGTGTCTAGCTTTCGATCTCGGAAGGAATATTAGCATCTTTTTTATGTTATATTGTATGTTATTGTGTGGTGATTGTTGCATTAATTGGATTAATAAAGCACTTGGCATGATATGAAATGAATTATGATGATGTGAAAGTTAATAGATTTTTTATGTGGAAATTATTTGAAATGGGTCTTGAAAAGTTTGAATTATTTTTATAGGTCCATTTTCAAAATAGCTCATAAATAATCTTTCTAAACTTTACATTTCACCTAATAGGCTATACTTCCAATTATACCCTTTGCTTAAATACAAATTTCAAAAATGCCATAACAATACACCAGATATTCTATTTTGATGTGAGAATACTTAAATACTCTCCTATTAACAAAACCGTTGATTTTAAACAAAGCAATTTAATTTCAACCTAATCGAACACCTAATTGAATCTTCAACTCTGAAACGGGTTAAAAAACCTTTGAAACTTCGCAATCTCTTCTATCGCACGAAGTTGAACTCTAACAACAGATCACGTTGAGTTGCAATAGTTGTTGCGGTTCGTTTGAGGACAGTGTAAATCTCAACTTTTTCTTTTTTTAGTAATCTCCGTGTGAGTAAGCATTATCTCTTCAAGTCGGTTGAAATCGGCATTATTGAAGCAAGTTTCTTGAGAGTTGCAGTCTATTCTCCAATTAGGGTTGTAGATTGTCGTCTTTGTTGCTGTTTGTTATTTTATTTAGTTTTGCTTCTATTTTCTTCGAATTTTAAAGTTCGAACGATAGCTAATTGTTGGTGTTCTGGCAGACTCTTTTTTTGAAGTAATTGTTCTGAGCGCAGAGTTAATTAGGATGGCTGATACATCAAACTCAACTGAGGTAAGTTTGTGTATCATTTTCGCATGTACTGTTCTGTTATAATTTTCATTGCTCTCATCATGCATGTACTGTATTTTTGGTATGTTTAGTTTGTTTACCCTGCTTAAATCCTCATTTTGGCAACATCTAATCATGTGTTTCATTCAATTTGTGTTACAGTAGTCAGTTGGTAGAGTAAGACGATGTTATTTTTTTCTGGAATATGTTTATGTTGTTAATTGAAGTAGGTTGTTCTTTGATGAATCGTCTATGTATAAGTTGCCTGTTATTTTTGTTAGTGTGTTTCAATCTTGTTAAATGGTAATTAGAATGGGCATTTTTCTCAGTTGATAGTGTTTGTTATTATTTTGATGTGAAATATTGTTGCAATCTTGCAAATGTGATGTGCAATTCGTAATTGTCAGGTTTTAAAGTACAAATAAAAGTGGAGCAAACAAGTAACACAGCAGCGTGTTAATAAACCTCCCGATTTGTCATTTTGGCTCTGACTTCACGAAACTGGCAAGAACGGTAAACTTCTTAGGGAGTCCATTGTGAGCGGGTCATTCAGACAGTTATACGAATGCGCAAGTAGGATGGATTTCAAGTCCATTTGTTTCTCTGGAAATGGGGTTCTCAGGGTCCTTAGTGCGGAGGTCACCTTACCCGGTGTTAAGGATGACTAGATGTGATTCGTTTCTGTCGGAGATTTACATCATTTCGGTAAATAGAAATTTGCTCTAGTCACAGGGATTAAGTTTGGAGCAATTGATATCAATGTAAAATATTTAGAGAATAAGCCTCTAAATGGGGAAAACATAGTAGCCAGGTTGTTCCCTAATACTAAGAGATTCCATGTATGCGGATTGGATATACAAAAAGTACTAGACAAACAGATTATGAGGTTAGATGCAGAAGACGTGGAGAAGTTGTTCCTTGTCCTGGTGGTGTATCACTTTCTTTTGGATTAGTCAATGAACAAGGTCATCAGTAATTTCATTTGGCATTTGGTAGATGATCTTGAAAGATTTAAAGCATTTCCCTGGGATTCGTATGTATACGCGGAGACTGTTAAAGATTTTAAATCCAAGCTTGGCGGTACCTTCTTCAATAACCCCATTCGAGGCGTCCATTTGTATGGTTTCCCTTTAACTTTTGTGGTAAGTACTTAACTTCCTTTAAACCGGAATACGAATACACTATTTACTTATATTTTGAGGCTGATTTTGGTAATATTGAAATGACTGACGTGTAGTGGTGGATGGTTGACTGCTTCCCTGACGTGCGGGTGGCATCAAGAGTAACGAAGCTCGAGCGGGACGAAGATGATGAAAGTCTATACCCAATTTGTCTTAAGTGGGATTTTGAAGATAACTACAGCAAGAGGTTTGACTTAATTTTGCAAGTATTTTCAAGTAATTTCTCTTTAAATTGATTCTGAAGTGGTTGCAGTTGTTTTTGATGTAACGTTAGACAGTTCTGATTTTAATAGGTTATATATTCTGTTTATATTTCGTTACGTGTGATATCCTACCGCAGGTACCAGGTGAAATGACTTTAGTTCCTTCTGAAGCAGAAAGAAATTCTTGGTATTTCAAATATTGTGATTTTGAAGTGGACATGAGTGATCCAAAGAGGGAAAATTTGGAAGCCGATTCAGAAATGAATATGCAAGATTATATAATTAAGACCAGGGAGAAGAAGAGGGTAGAAAATCATGACAGAAACGGTAAAGGTATAATGTTGGGTGAGCTGAAAAGGAATATTGAAGACTTGGTAAAATGGCGTAGGGAAATGGATGAATGGCGACGAGAGATCGAAGATCTCTTGAAAGGTAGATGTAATGAAGTGCAATCAGATGCTGATGTGAATTTGAACAGGGTTTCTATTAGACCAATATCTATTAAAGAAGCTAGTATGAAGAAGAATACGACAAAAATAGAAAGCTCCAGATGGGGAGATTGTACTTGCAACATTGGTAAAGACTAGAAAAATGGTTTCGGATGAATTAAAGATTGCGGATATTGGAAAACCAACACCAGTAGTTGTTGATGAGGATTCAACTAGGGATTTAAATGTGGATGAGAAAGTTTTTGAAACTATTAGCACATTACCACTGCAGCAAGAAGTAAAGGTTTCTCCTAGTAAGCCTAGATATGGTGTACAGACTAGGACGATGGCCAGGAAAGAAAAAATTACAAATTCAGTTGAGGAAACAATGGAAAGAAAAAAAATGATCAGGTTAAGAATGATGCAGTCCCAGTTATGGAAATTGATGAGAAAGATCTGGATGACCAGGTTAAGAATGACCTAGCTATCGCGAAGGTTTTTTCTGGATTGGCAGGTGATGTTCAGGAAACTGAGGGAATTGATACTGACACATTACTCGCCCAGGAGATGTCATTGAAAATGGTTGCTTCCAAAAAATATGTTTCTGCAATACATGAGCCTCATGAGTGGCCAGAAAATAAGAGATCAAGTCTAAATGATTCATCTACATCCTTCTTGCCATTGCTTGATAAGAGCTTAAAACCAAAACAACTATCCACCAAGGCAGATGGTCTGGACGAATGGTTGAATGTAGAAGGAGAGTTATTGTACGTCTTATATTCTAGCTTTTGCCATATTTCGTTAGTTTTGCATTAGTTTTGTTAATTCTGATTGGACTTCACAATTGCTGGATCTGCCTTCAGATATAGTGATGTCACTTCACAATTGCAAATTAAACATTTTTTATTTAATCTTTATGTTATTGCAGGCAATTTGTCGATCATCATCCCTGCAAGAACACTATCGTTTGTGAAATACTCAGTTGTACAATGTGGTTTTCCGGAGAATTGATCAACATCTTTATGCACTACATTAAAAAGCTTCACTTTGGTGTTAAGAACCAGAAAGTAGGTGTCCTTAGCTCATTCTATTACTCAGCTTTGTCTTATCAGTATAAGGAAGCGTTAAAAAAGAAAAAAGGACTTAAGAGTTTGTTTGTGCCAGAATTGTGGATTAAAATCATTAACGGTGAGGCTTTAGAAGATTTTTATTGCTCTCCTTGGTGGGAACTGGATACGGTAAGCTCTCCTTGTTGACACGCATTGGGTAATCGTCGTTTTGGATTTGATGAAACAGGAGATATGGGTAGTAGACTCCAGGTGCAACAAGTGTGGCAATGACCAACAAAATTGGGAACTCTTGGCAAATCAATTCAAGGGTGTAACATATATCATCCCATAGATCTTGTCTATGTCTCAGTACTACAATCATAAACCACCAGTTTTAGACAATGAGTGGAGGGTACACTTGTCATCGTATAACTCTATTCCCTGCCAGCCTGATAGGTATGCTTTGGACCTCTGTTATTTGCTACTGGTTTGGTTATATGTTTATTAAAGAAGTTAATTGTAATTGTCTTATTTCAGTCATGCCTGCGGGGCCTATATATGTGTTGGTATCGAAGACATTCTACTTGGAAGAAAGAAGTGGTCTGTTAACCGGGAAAGGGATTGGCCTAAGTTAATGCGGCAGCATGTTGTGAATGTCATATTCCAAGCATCCCACTATCGTACTTAGCATATTATATAATGGAATGTGATTTAATGTTTAATGAACTAACGTTTATATTTATGGATTCTGTAATCTTACAATTTGGTATGTATTCTGAACAAATGGTAATTTATGGATTCTTGTTTGATTATATGTTATTGTTAATTCTATTTGGAATCAGAAATTTGTGAGTTGGGATCATAATTTTTAGAAAATAGTTGCTTGTCACGAAAGTTACCAACACTTACACCCTTACTACCCGTTACATATCCTACCTTTCTTAATATTCTGATGTGATATCAAAAACAATATACTGATACATTTCACAGTTAATGAGGAACTTGAAAGGAACTAGTAATTGGACCAAATCTTGCTACCACACACTCACTATTTCAATTACCATTTTCGATAACCGGGTAATTTCTTTTTCTGTTTTGATTTTCTCTCAGATGTATTTAATTTTAAATCAATTTTTTAAGTAGTCAGATCAGGGTCTAGAAACAAATCACATCTTTTGACCAAATCTGTACATCTTCTGCTAGACTTTTCATTTCCAAATGTGTGATGTCATATCAAATCCTATTATTTAAAATCCACTAAGTAATCTGGTAAGGGATTAATGTACTTTAATTAATAAGTAATATTTTAATTAAACTGGACACACCTACTAATCTAACTCAGGTTCTATTTATACTTACTGAGGTACTTGAAGGGGTCAGTTCTTTTGTAGGTGTGACTTTTGTATCTTCACAATGTCTTTTTCTTCTCAAAGCATGACCGACGTCTTACCTCTAGAAATCATGTGCCAAGTCGTGGCTGTAGTTGGTATAGGATCTATCTGCGACCTCTTTAACGTAACAGACAGTAGCAAGATTCTCCATGGGCTTGGTAAAGAGAATCAGGTATACAAGGAAGCTAACTTGGAGTTCTTCTCTTACGACCGTTGGGGTGTCCATCCACAGAAATAGGAGTTCCTCTTGAAATGTTTGGAGAAAGATAACCCTGATGCTGCCTTCATAGCCGGGTTCACCAAGATTTTAACTTTGATAGAAAAGAATGTCGGTATCCAACTACTGTAGAAAACGGTTTTGGAAGGGCACAAACTGTCTTGTTATGTTTTTGGAATTTTGCTACTGTGCGTTAATGTGGAAAGAACGAAGAAGAAGGGAAAGGAAATTCTCTCGACTTTGTCAGTAGCTGATATGATGCACTATCACAACAGGGTCAGTCGAATAACAAGTGGGTCATTCATCAATTTCGGCCTCATATCAGAAAATGTGAACCGAGGGGAACCCTGTAGGTTTGGGCAGAGCAATGCTGTGTCTGGATGGGATGAGGGGCCTGTAGGGTGTGACTGCAACTGGTACTACCCTTAGGTTATGTCCTGCAATGAGAGCTGAACTAATAAATATAAGGTTGTTTGATTTTTAGGTTATATTTTTGTAATGTGTCAAGGTATATTTGTTAACAATGTACCTACTAGTGTCCTAGTAGGAAATGGGAGTTTAGGGCGCCAATTTTGTGTACTTACTAGCCCTTTTCAATGTTCAATATAACTAGCCTTATTATCCTCGTTTGACTGTCTAACAATATCTGATACCAGTTCATATGTCTGATCTGAGTTTTTTGACTTCTGATAGCAACTGCGGCTGCATTTCATTTTCCCAATTAAATGTTGTGACTGTGGTTTATTTATATTTTGCAATATCTTTCAACAATGACCACCAATGTACTAGGAAAACTGGACTGAACAAAATGACATTGCATAAGGAACCATCAGTTTAAATCTGAAGTGTTTTCAGATTTCTGATGTGCCTTATTTTCGTCTAATGAAAGGTCAGAATCCCTCTAACTCACATTGTCCCACACCAATCAACCTCTCTTTAGGCAGTGTATCATATCCCACTACAGAACACACTTTAACATTGAAAAAAACCAAACAATTCAACAAGAAATCTGAGTGTGGTGCATAAGGACCGAACAGTTCAAATCTAAGGTGTCTTCGCATTGACCCACGACAAGCTTATTTTTTTTCTGGTGACAGGTCAGATTCTAGCTAATTGTGGTGAAAATGGACTCGTTTGAATAATTTTGAACTGTCATTAGATTTCTGATATGACTTATTTTCATCTGATGGTAGATCAGAATCCATCTAACTCGCATTTCCTTATTCCCTGCCCATTCTTTTGCAGTCCAACGTTTCTCGTCCCTACAGAACTATAGAATCAGAAAAAAAAAATGAAAAAAAACTTAGGGGACCCGATCATTAGCAATCCAACCTTTCTACCAAGGTATGACTTCCACCCCTATTAGGACAAACTCATGCAATGCTCTAAGGCCAATGGTATGGCCAATTTTATTTGATAAATTTTAATAAATTATCATAAAAGCCTAAAACAATCATTAAGGAAGCTAACTGTGGTGAAAAGGGACTCATTTGAACAATTCTGAACTGCCATCAGATTTCTGATATGACTTATTTTCGTCTGATGGTAGATCAGAATCCATCTAACTTGCATTTCCTTGTTCCAATGGGCCCATTCTTTTGCACTCCAACGTTTCTCGTCCCTGCAGAACTATAGAATCAGAAAAAAAAAATGAAAAAAAAACTTAGGGGACCTAATCATTAGCAATCCAACCTTTCTACCAAGGTATGACTTGCACTCCTATTAGGACAAACTCATGCAAGGCTCTAAGGTCAAAGGTATGGCCAAATTTATTTGATAAAATTTAATAAATTATCATAAAAGCCTAAAACAATCATTAAGGAAGCTAACTGTGGTGAAAAGGGACTCGTTTGAACAATTTTGAACTGCCATTAGATTTCTGATATGACTTATTTTCGTCTGATGGTAGATCAGAATCCATCTAACTCGCATTTTCTTGTTCCAATGGACCCATTCTTTTGCAGTCCAATGTTTCTCGTCCCCGCAGAACTATAGAATCAGAAAAAAATAAAAAATAAAAAACTTAGGGGACTTGATCATTAGCAATCCAACCTTTCTACCAATGTATGACTTCCACTCCTATTAGGACAAACTCATGCAATGCTCTAAGGCCAAAGGTATGGCCAAGTTTCCTTGATAAATTTTAATAAATTATCATAAAAGTCTAATACAATCATTAAGGAAGCTAACTATGGTGAAAAGGGACTCGTTTGAACAATTCTGAATTGCCATCAGTTTTCTGATATGACTTATTTTCGTCTGATGGTAGATCAGAATCCATCTAACTCGCATTTCCTTGTTCCAATGGACCCATTCTTTTGCAGTCCAACGTTTCTCATCCCTGCAGAACTATAGAATCAGAAAAAAATGAAAAAAAAAACTTAGGGGACCTGATCATTTGCAGTCCAACAATAAGAACTATGATCGGTTTTCACATTTTACACAAATTTTTTTTCCAACTCTAATAATACATCAATGTCTGAACTTTCATAAAAAAGGAAAACATTTAACCTGTTCATTATAACCTATTCCCTACTGACTGAGGCAAATTTAGAGAGTCAAAATCCTCTAACGTTATATAGTAAAACCAAAATTGTGGGTGCTCACTCTGGGCTATTTAATGTCTCACTCTGGCTTTGTTCTCTAGCAGCCTGTCCATTGGAAGGTACATGAGAGCTCCTGTCACCTGTTCCATCCACATCAACAGTAGCTTCCTTGCAGCTGCGAATGGTATGTCCCGCACCCTTACAAGGAGTACAATGCATGACACGCTTACATTTACTACTTGTTCTTCCCGCAGATGACACTGGAGGATTGCTACAGGTTAGCATGGTATATCCCTTTTGACGACACCGTGAATATTGTTTCTGTTTGTTTTTCTCCATGTGAGATTTATACCACTTCTCCTTTGGATGACCGGCTTGACGCACAACTTCCATTGGCAAGACTAATTGGGTTGTCATTTCTCAAGCTTCTTTTCCTGGAATGGGATTTATAGGACTACCATATGCACTAACCAGATATTCCTTATTGTAGTATGAGTGGCATAGCGAGCTAACTCATGTTTTAACATACCTGTAAGAAGAATTAGAATATAAGGTTTTAAAAGTTAAGGTGAATAACAATAAAATCTTGAATCTGCATTTCTTAAAACAATTCACATTTCGGCGGATAAATCTCATTTACTTACTAACAACACTAGTATCTAATTTGAAATCTGTAAATATGCAATCCTAAACTAACGTCAGAATATCTGATTCTAAATCAAAAACATCTTATTTACCCTCAATTTGGATAATAATGTACCAAAAATGATGTGGGAATGTACCTCGTATATGCAACAACATGGAAACATGGGAATTGATCAAGTTGCCAAAGACCGCGGGAACATGTCCTTTCCTCCACATTGACAATTCCATATCCTTTTTCTGCATTCCTTACTTGGTACTTGGCAGCCTCTGTGATTGGGAAGACATCACATCTGTCGTCATCGGCCATCATCTTCTGAATTTTGTCGATTGAGGCCGAGGTGATTGAAGATTGAAGTTTCTTCCCAGCATCATATCTAGCACTGAACCACCTCTGCGTCATACCCCTTAAAAACTCACGGGCCGCTGTAATAGGCAATCGGCGAGCTGGAAGAATTGTTGAATTAACTGACTCAGGTATGTTGGTTGTGGGAATATTATATATTCTTCTAGGGCAATAAGGTTTTTCCCATTTCATTTTCCCAAGCACGCTGAGTTCATGATGCAAATTCGGACAAGCAACATGTATACCTTCCAATAACCTATCACATTCTGCTGTAGAGTGGGTATACACAGCTCTAGCAAAAGCCTGTTCAATGTCTGCCCTTCTACTTAAATACTTTATAAGACTTTTCTTTAAATGGTAGTAGCAGGCAACATGGGCGACATTGGAAAAGACAATACAAACTGCCTGAGGTATACTTTTCCCACGGTCGGTGACAAGAACAAGATTTTCTCTAACTCCAATCGCCCTGCGTAATCTCTGCAGAAACCATGTCCAAGATGCATTTGACTCCTTCGGAGCAAATCCAAAAGTTATAGGAAAGATACAATATGAACCGTCCGTACCAATAGCAACCGAAATTATACCAATTGACTTCCCCTTCATGTGAGTAGCATCCATACACACTACTGGACGTATATATTTCTAAAATCCCTCGATACATTAGCGAAGGCTGAAGAAGGAATACAAAAAATGACCATCTGCAAATGTTTGCATCTCAATAACACTGCTAGGATTTGTTTCCAAGAAAATTTTCAGATAAGATTGGAGCAACTGCCACGATTCTTCATGGGTGCCGTAAGCAAGGTCTTTGGCAAACTGAAGAGCCCTCCAAGCCTTGTTGTAAAGTAACTTGACAGCATACCTTGTTCTAATTTCACTCATTATATTGTCGGCTGAAAATTTGGCCTTCGACAAACGATTGGCGAACATGTGCCTTATCACTTTATAGGCTGCTTCCGCCTTTCTGCTCTATCCGGATCATGTAGACAAGTGCATGATGACACAAACTCAGTGACGTGCCATATAGGAAATTCCTTCTTGCATCTTCTTGCCCGGAATGCAAACTTACAGCCTTTATTTGTGCACTCAACCTCATACCGCAGACTATTTGAATTCGGAGTACATAAAGATAGCTTATTTTCGAGAGTGTACTTGAAAATAACAATCTTCATATCCTCCTTAGTGTTGAATATAGAACCTTTGATCAAACCACCACAAAGGTTGCCACCATCTAGATAATATATCTGCTGGTCACTAAAATTATGCTTATCCATTCCAGGGAGCTGATATACACCTTTTTCTTTATCCTGCCCAATCTGAGAATCTAATGCAAAAACAGCTTCTCCCTCCCAATCACTCATATAAACTTCATCTACATGATCATTCACATTACAATCATCCTGGTCATCATTGACATCAACTTCATCGTCTTCTTCATTTCGTACGTCAAACTCAGGTTCAACATCAGAACATTCTGCAACTAATAACAACCTTGGATCAACATTGCCATTTAAGTCATCAAGAAATTCAGGGTCAGCAAAATCACCATCCTGGCGCAGAACATTACCAGACCCAGCAACCAAGTCTTTTGTCCCTCTGCATGACAAATCCAAACTCCTACCTGTGCACTGCTGAATAAAACCAACCCCTATAGAACAAACATTCTTCTCCATCTTTTCTACATATAATTCTAACAGATCCTCATATTCACATGCAAATCTAAGGTCCCCATTATCCCGAATTGGCAATCTACGTGTCGAACATCCAGCTTTGGTATAGCAAAAATAAATAAACAAATCCACACTATCCTTCGGTATCCCCTTTTGCAAATATATTCTCTCCATTACCTCCTCGTAAGTCACACTCCCATAAAAAACCTCCAAGCCCGTGTCACCGTACACATAAGAACTACCATCTCACACAGAATCTTAGTTGATAATATTTTTGAAGGACCCCGTCCAACTGAAAGAACAATGGAAAATATTTACTAGGTAAACAAAGATGTAATATATATGAAATCAAATAATCTAGATCCCACATAAAAAATGTCTGATACCGGTTCAGAAACTAATACATTCAGGTCATAAAGTGATATAGCAGATTAAATGACACAAATGTTACACAAATGTAGAAACGTACATTCCTATACTAAACTAACATCCAACCTAAACAAAATTTCCTACCTAAATAAGGTTTGCGTTCATATCAGATTGATCTGATCTTCGATCAGAATCAACCTGAAACTATAGTCAAGAACATCTTGTAACACTACCTATTACAACACTACGTATTATAACCAAATGCTTGTCAAAACAGCATGTATATAGTCAAGAACAATATCTAAATAACATCATAACAAAACTGAATAAATAAAGAAGATCAGATTAACAAAACTGAACAAATAACACAAATATGATAAAGAAGATCAGATTAACAAAACTGAACAAATAACACAAATATGATGACTGCAATGTCAGGCAGTACTTTATAATAAATTTATGTTCATCTACAACATGAATCTTTATTTAAACAACAAAAGTTGATGCTTCATACATGGACAGAACTATATAAAATAACAAAATTTTCAATATGAACTAATAGCATCAAGAGCGGACCATTCAGATTGACTCAAACCACAACAATGCCCACATAAACAACGGTGAAATGATGTTTAACCCCATTAATTAACATCAAAGAAGGTTTGAATCGAATGCTTACCTCTGCAAATTGATTTATCCACAGATCAGGTTGAAATTCGATTTGGGAATTAGGTTTTCTGCACAAATTGGTTCTTCCAATCGACACAGGACATCAATTCGGCAAGCTTACATAGACAAATTGAAGAAGTTATTCTATCGTCTATGAAATAAATCGATGCGTAGGTTTTCTAAAATAAAAATGGCGAGATGACGCAAGTGAGGAGCTGCATCAGCGAGAGGACGGAACATATGAAATTTTTTCGTGGGCTTTAAAGAACAAACCCACTCTGGAAAAATCTAACAGGATGAAAAAGACCCTGAACAGGATGACGAAGAACATGAGGAGTAATTGCAGCAGCAGGTAGTTTTGCTAAAACCGATTTCATCATTCGAAAACCGGGTCTGTGCTGACAAGCAAATTTAGGAAATCGACATTTAATTTCTTTTCTTTTAATTTTCTTAATATAAATAATTATAAAATATTTATTTTTTAAAACAAAAGGACAAAATTGGAAGGGCAGCCTATAGAGTGAAATGTAAACTTTGGAAAGCTCATTTGTGAGCTATTTTGAGAATGGGTCTATAAAAATAATTCAAACTTTCCAATGCTCAATAGTGAAAAGAGCCCATTTTTTATTCTTACCTTAATGGTTATAAAATGTGAAATTTGGGACATCTTGGATGTTTGACTTGCTTGGTGGTGATTATGAAAAAATTGATGTGAATTGGATGAATATATGGTTATATGATTGGTTATAGGTTGCTTGTGGCTCTATGGTCATATGATTGTGTACAAGTGTGCCTTAGGGCTATATGGATACTATATGTTGCTTTGGGCTATATGAACATTGATATGTTGCATTGTGGCTAAATAACCATTAAATGATAATGCTATGTTAAATACCTCTAAAATGTCGATGATATTAATGAAAGAATGCAAAAATTGTTAATTGTGGTTGAACTAAAATAAATAAATGGCATTTAATTTAACTTGTTATAAGAAATATATTGGTACATCATAGAGAAACTAGTGGTACCTCAAGCTATGATACATATGTGCTTTTAGGCTAAGTGGCCTATTCTAAATAAAAATAAATAAAAATTAGAGCAATGACACTCATAGGATGAGATGACATCACCGGCCTTCGAGTCCATATGTATAAGGAATCTAAAAAGTGGATAACCGACCCAAAAATGGATTCAACTGATTTTCATGAATTTGATTTTTGGACCTACAATGAGTATTAGCTCTTCTCTTTAGCTTTGACTTTATAGTCTCTTCTTCATTATAAAAGATAATGTTAATATTAAAGGCGATTACTTAAAAACCAGTATATTGTGTTCTTTGAATTGGTTTGTTGTATATTTTGAATTTGACTTGACCTTTGATCTTGATTGCAATGTTAAATTATTTTATTTTGAACTTGAATGAATAAAAGATGGCTAAATAATGTTAGTCATACTAGTATATATCTTGTGTGGCTTTGAGTGAACTCACTGTCCTAAGGGACCTTAAATAATTAGCTTTGTTGGTTAATATGTGAATTGTTACCACTCTAGGCTGCCTAAACCAACAAATAAATGAATGGATCATTTTTAAGTTTCTTGAAAAATACACAACTATCTTATGAACTTCTAATGCACTCAAGAGAAATCATAAAACCATCAAAACGCTTGTACCATTATTGGGGTGATTGTTTGAGCCCATATAAAGATTTCTTTAATATGCACACGTGATCTTCTTGGCCAACAACTTCAAAACTTTTTGGTTGATGCATGATATCTCCTCGTCAAGTCCCCATGAAGAAATGTCATTTTCACATCTAATTGCTCCTACTCCAAAATTTCAAGAGCAAGTAAAGCTCAAATTGAAAAATGCTTCAACACAGGTGAGAAAACTTCATGAAAATCAATGCCTTTAACTTGTGTGAAACCCTGAGCTACAATTCTTACCTTGTAGATTAGAGCAACTATCTATGAAATTTCTTCTTTCTTTTTAGACGCCCACTTAGAGCCAACAACCTTCTTTCCTTGTGGAGTTAGCACTAGAATCCAAGTTCTGTTCTTGTAAAGAGATTCCATCTCCTGTTCCATGACACTTATCCACTTATCAGCATCAGGAAGAGTTATAGGTTATTAAATGTACTGGGATAATCTTTAGTCTCAAACTTACTTGAAACACTTACCACTTGTTTGGATGTAAGGTTTTTTGTAGTATGGTTTGGTTAGAACCAAACCGCACCATATTTGGTTCCACTTCCACTTATATTTCTATGGTTCTATATGGTTCATCATGGTTCAATTTGTTTCATTTTTTCAACCATCAAATCAGTGTGTATGCAAGATTGAGATACTTTTCATTTCCAAACCATCGTTAATGATGTATTTTTACTAAAAAAAAAATTACCCTTTTCTCTTCCCGATTAGGTTTACGATTGATAAAAAATAGTGAACACTCTATTCTAACACATGTTATTTGAGAGTGGTTTTAGTTCTAAATTTGAGTTCTCACCTCATATTAATATATATATATATATATATATATTAGTATATATTTTGTCTTTAAACTATATGTATACATGGATCTCTACATGAAAGTTACACCAATTATATGTACACATGTCACCGATACCTCAAAATTAGAATTATATTAAAGGCATCTGCACACATTTCATCCCTACCCTAAAATTAGACTATAGACATTCAAAATATATATATATATATATATATATATATATATATATATGGTTCTATTATATTTAGAAATAAATGTATTTCTAACTTATTTTGAATTATAATATTTTTATTAAAATTAAAATTATTAATTTTTATTTGAACTTTATATTTAAATTTTATAATTATTAATTTTATAATTTATGATATTTAGAAACACACATAAAATTTAAAAATTGAGCTCAAGAATTAAAAGGATGTTATTTTCATTTACTTACAATTACACCATACAGTACTTCCAAACCAACAAAAAAAGATACATTCTATGGTACTAACCATACTTTATAAAATCATATATCCAAACATGAAATCATGGTTCCAATCTTACCGTATGTAATAGAATGATAGCAACAAAAACGAAGAACTAATAACAGAAAGAGATCAGAAACACAAAGCAAGAACAACTTTTACGTGGTTCACCATAAATGGATAATCCACTGGACCTCAGTATAGTAGAGAGACGGGTCTATGAATCAGAGTCTGTACAGATCTTACAAGAAAAAATCATGAAGAATCGCACAACAATCACAAAGAAACAGGCTATACAGAGAAAAACCCTTACAAAAAGAAGTGAGACAGATACAATCAAAGAAACATTCTCTCACTAAGGTTATCAGACGAAGAAAAGAACACTTATATACATAGGTTTAAGAGATGGATTTGGGTCAGCACGCGGATCTTCATTGGATCCGACTGAATAAGGCCTGTACCACCATGCTTATGTGAGCCCAAAAACCAAATAGATGGCCCACCATATATACAACATTACAAACAGATAAAAGAGTGAATAGAATGAAATATTACAAAAACTTCCCCTAATATTACATCTAATAACAAATCATAACAATTTGTTCTTCATCTTCAATCCTGGTGCCATTCAACATCTCTCAATTTTGCATCATTAGTCCCAAAAATTCGTACAGAAATTAGATCCGGGTGATATGCAGGGAACTTTTGCAAAATAGAAGTTTGGTTCCCATATTTGAAGAACTTTCTCTTTGATAAAGATAATATAGGATACAAGTACACACTCCATATTCCTCCATCTTCCAAAAACAGCTTCAATAAGAGCATACTCATAAGATGAATTGTCTGCAGCAATCAAATTTCTCCATTTATAGGACTTTAGTTCCCATATCAGCTTGATCAATTTGTACCTGGTTAGGTTTACATAATACCATTCAACTAATTAGATGAATAAAACATACACCTTCACACCCAGTTCTGTCATGATAGATAATAAAACTAGAATTAATATGGGCTCCCTTTATGCCCTAATTTAAACAAATATAATATGATATAGCAGCAGAGAACAAGAAATATAATTTTAATTAAGATCACCAATCTATAATATCCGCACACACTAGAAACATACAAAACAGTGGAATGTCTAAACTTTATATTTATTGACAAAGAATTGCATTAAAATAACCAGATAATATCAACAATGATCAAATATGATCTCCAAACAATAAGCTAGCATTTGAAATAATTGCCAAGTATCACAAAATGAGAATTAACAGCTACAAGATGTCTAGCCTAATCCTCAGTTAAAAATGATCTAGAAATAATCTTATAATATGCATAATTTGGCCTTAATCATACAATATCATACACAATACTACCAATAGAAGCAATACCAACAGTTAAAGGCATAACATTAAGTTCTGAATCAAAAGAAAGAAAAATATTGAAAGTTAAGAGTATCAATCAAATAATCATATTTATTAACACAAATCATAAATCCTCATTTCCTTGTTCTGGTTATCTAGGTTTAAGGATCCAAAATGTTTCTCCTGAAATTTTCATTTCATAAAATCACTAATAGAATCAAATTTGACATATTTAAAGCACCAAAATTCTAGTCACCATTAACAAAGTACTATCAACAATGAAAGCAGAGATATAGGTGTCATATATGGTAATATGTAACTCAGGCATACATCAAATAAATATTCTTTTATACTAAAGACAAACCAAAATATAGAATGTAACATTTTAGTTTTTATTAGACGGTTAAAAACATGAAGTGACCATATCTGTAAACAAAAATAGGCAAATCCATTTTAACTGCCATATATATACATATTCCAATTCTCAATTAATAACAAATATTTAAAATAAACATTATTTTGTAAAATAAAAGCAGATATACCACACAATGAAAAAACTAATTGGGAAACAAAAATATATCACCAAGTGAACTATTGTTGGAACCTTTTTGGATGGGCACAAACAAAACAAATTCAATGTATTCTAATCTTCTTAGTCACTAACAACTAAAGATCTAGAGGTATTCGGTGCCGGGGGTAATTATATCAAAAACCATACTCTTAGTGATACCAAATTCAAAGTAAAAATATTAAAAAGAACATTTTATTTCAAAATTTTAGTTAAATTTCAGTTCTCCGGAAACTTCAATTTTCTTCTCAGTATTACTTCCAACTTGATTTTCCAAAAATTATAGATTTTCAAACGATTTAAAATGTATAAACCAGAAAATTTAACTAGATTGAGAGAAAACATTTATTGAGGACCACAAAGTAAATTTACTAAAAATTTACAGTTCCACAAACCAAAGTGAACTTTTCTAAAAACTCTGACTATTTTATTCAAACTCTAAAAAAGGTAATCAAAATATTACTTATCAGGTACATAACTCAAAACTAAGGAGTATCACAATTTAAAACTTTTCAACCTTAACTAGTTAAGGTTAGACAAACCGGACACTTCATACTTTGGGTCATATGGTAAGTGTAGTCAAGATTTATAACCCACCCATGACATAGATGTTAATAAACCAACATAACATTAGACAAGTCAACAATAACAGTCAAACAATAAAAACTAATAACAATCACACAATTGGAACCACAAATTCAAAATATTCTAAAGGTTTGTCAGACAATTGCCAAATAATGGTATGCACAAAGAATAGAATAGAAGTCTTTATTTACAACACCTTTTATCTTGTATGAACCAAAATAGATTAAAATTTTAGATTTCCAAAACACAAAGTTCTGAATTCCATTAAATATTTCAAATATTGACAGAAATTGTTTAATGGTAATTTTAATTCAAAATAGACTCAAAATAGAATGTCTAAAAATAACATTTTGAAACTAAATTGTTTGATTAGCAACTGATTTTGAAAATAATCACAAAGCAGGTAACACTTCATATTTAACTGTTTACAAAACTTTAATAACTGAGAGTGTTTAAACTAAAACAAAACTAATTTGTTTCACAAATTAAGTCTAGACTTAAATCACAAATATTAAAAATTAGTAATATTATTTGTTTAAATCAATAATCAAATTTAAAAAACAAAACCCAGAATTTTTAAAACTGAGAAACACAATTGCATTGCAATATAGAGTTTCTAGAATTTTAAAAACAGTGTTTAGAATTTTCAAGAAAATTTCAAGTAAAGACTGATTTTAACAATCACAATTTGACTTTCACCAAATCAGTTTAGAACAAGAACTAATCTCGCAATCTAAAATATTTTGTAAACTGATAACTTTAAAGTTTTAAAAAAACTTGTTCAAAACAGGTTAAAACATATCTAAAATCTGACAAATATGCCTTTTAAAACAAAGGTACATCAGTAGTCTTAACAACAATTTTTTAAACAAAAATAGGTTTAAAAAATATATAAAAACAAGTAACTAACTTTACTTTGCAAAAGACCAATAATAGCACTGTCTTGCTCAAACTTTGAAAGTATTTGATTTATTTATTTCTATCCTTTAAAAATAGATAACAAACTAACCGTAGAAAAAATTAAAAAGGAATAGATATATAAAACCTTTAAAATCAATGACCATGTTTAAAATCACCATAAGTGGTTTCAAGACTGCGAAAAACCTTTAAAATACAACAATTTAATCAGACAACATTTGGTTCACAACTAAAATAGTGTGTAAACTAATTGACTTCTATAATAACCAACAAATTAGCCGAGCAATTAGTCGAGAAAAAAAAAACAGACAGACTGCAATCAATCAAAGAATACATCAAACAATGAAGAAACATAAGAAACTTCTCAACATAAACACAAAGTTATACATATCAAGAAGTAAAGAAAGCTTTTAGTAGTCACAAAGACTCAGACAATTATTAACAGTAGCAACAAGCAGATGAGATACATAGAACACTTCGGTCTCACAATCAAAAGATTTAAGAATCTAAAACAAATATAGTTAGGGGTGTGCACGGGTCGGGTTCGGGTCAAACCCGGACCGACCCGAAAAAATCCGTACCCGAAATCTTGATTTTTTTTTTTACCGGACCAAACCCGATTACTTTTCGGGTCGAAACGGGTCAAGGTCGGGTCGGTCCGGATTTCGGGTTTTCTTTGTTAATTGCTTAAAAATGGTGACCCAAAAAAACTCGAAACCCGAAACCCATATATTTAGCGGACCGGACCGAACCCGACTTTTTTTCGGATCAAAGTCGGGTTGAGGTCGGTCCGGTCCGGGTTTTCGGGTTCGGGTATTTTGCTCACCCCTAAATATAGTCATGTATCCAACAATCACTGAAATTCATATAATATTTTAAGGAAACAATCCTATTAATAATGTAGTGACACATAGTCAAGGGCAGGAGACAGACTCCCAGCCAACACAATTACACATAATTCACTAATTATGTCTGTATACCTATGCATCACACAGATTTACACAGGAAATACCATTGATGTTGACACAAAACACACACATGGATCACACAGATCTATGAGAATATTTAAAACACCTTTGTATCACAAGGATAGACACAAATTTTATCAATAATTTCTAGGTGTGATTTAATCAACAACAATCCAGACTCAGCCTTATTCAAAAACAATCACAAAGGAATGACTGAACAAGATCAGACAGAAATTATTGAGCAATCACAAAGAAATAATTGAATAATCACAAAGAACATTGAACATGATCAGTACTTATGGATCACACAATACAATGGAATAAAATCATAGATTTGACACCAGATACAAAATGGGTCACTACAGAGATATAATTTGAAGTAATTAACCACAAAGATCAGACATATTGTTATGTGTTTTCACTTTGATACATATTAATTTGTATCTTGGGCTTGATTGTAAGCTTTGGGCCTTGTTGTATTTGTTGTTGCAAGCTGAAGTCCTCCACCATCAGGATCCGCTCCTTTTGTTCTTGGAGCGACCCGACCCACCTGGAACCCTAGCTTTATAAGCTTCCTTTCACCACTGTTCACAGACGGCTGCTTCAATTGTATTTTCTTCCTTTGTGTTTCTGATAGGATTCTCTATTAGGGTTTCGTCTATCTTTGTAAATCTCTATGGCTTGGTGGATTATTTGTTGGTAATCTTTGTGATTGCTTTTGTACTGGTACTGATTCTCTCTTAATGGTAATTGCTGGGCTCTGTGTGAGTCCGTCCCGTGGATGTAGCCAGTTTCTGGTGAACCACGTAATCTTGGTGTGTTACTATTTGTGATCTGTGATTATATGTTAATTTGGAACTTGAACTTTGCTTAATTGGTAGATACAATGTTATTAGGGTTTATAACATGTGGTATCAGTGCTGTATCTTCCTGTGTTTGGGTTCTAACTTGCTTTTCTTCTTGAAAACTTCTGAAGTAGCCCTCACTTTCAAAACCCTAGGTTGATTTCGTGTTTTCTTGTGTCTTTTAATCTCTGTGATAATTTTAGGGTTTTTGTATTTTCTTCTTCTAACAAGATCTTTCAAGTTACAGGTACCTATTGTGCTAAAGAACAAAGGCGAGAGACGACAAGGGTTTAAACTTCAAGACTAGCAGGGTTTCTTCAAGGGTAACCTCGTTTTGGTTCTCAGTCCTATTTTGTTTTTGTAATACTGTGGATATTTGGGTGTTTGTTGGTTCTGGCTAAGTAGGATACAGACTTGTTTCTTGTTAAAGTCCTAGAACAGTTAGCTGGTCTGTGCAAACCAGCTTGTTTGTCTGGCTGAAAAGGGTACAAGTGAAATACTCTTGTGAAAGCCCAAGGGTACAAGATCTTACATCTTGTTAATGCCCAATAGAATAGGTTCTGTTGTGATATTTGATTCTTGTTGTGTATAATTCTTGCTTCATTTGATATATCTTTCTGCTATTATTGCTTGACTATCTGTTTTGCTTTTGTCTTTCTGTTTTGAGTGCCTGAGTTGTTGGATAATTGGAAAACAACAAACCAGTTGACCATTAAGTCTTCAGCATCAAAATCTTTTACTTAACTTATGTTTTAAACTTCTGTGTTTTATATAATCTTCTTCAAAATGTCTTCAAAACCTCAAACAAATAATGTCATGAACATTGAAGTGTTTGATGGCTCACAAGATTTTATTATATGGAAGAAAAAGATGCTATCTGTTTTAGTATACAATGGTCTTAATGCTGCTGTTGAAGATGACTGGCCAACTGGCATAACATTACTGAAAAGGGTAAAGTTAAGAAAATGGCCTATCACACCATACTCTTGCAATTAAGTGATGATGTGCTAACTGTTGTCTCTAAGTTTAATAATGCTTCTGATCTGTGGAGGGGTTTAGAAAACTTATACCTGGTAAAAGATGTTTCGAATAGACTCTTAAGCTTACATAAATTGTTGGGCTTTAGATTTAAAACTGATAAGTCTATGTCTGAGAATCTGGCTACCTTTAAAAGATTAGTTCAAGATCATAATAGTAGAACTGTTGAGGACCAGAGACTTAGTGATGAGTACCTTGCCATGATTATTTTGCATTCCTTACCTGACTCTCATTCTGTAGTTAAAGAGTTTGTCTCCTTTAATAAAGAATCCCTGACAACTAAGCTAATAATGGATGCATTAAAATTCAGATCAGTAGGGGAAGAGATAACTAAAAATGAGAGTGAAGGCTTATTCTTGAATAAATCCTCCACTTCTCAAAATGCTAATCATAATAAAGGCAAAGGTAAAAAGGGCTCTAATAATGGCAGTAGCAATAAGAACAAGAATAACAGTAATTCTGGAAATAATGGGAATAATAGGAATAATTGGAAAGGTAAGTCTAAAACCGGTAATGAAAGAAAGTGTTATTACTGTAAAAAAACTAATCACCTGATTAAATATTGTTTCCAGAAGAAGAAGGATGAGGCTAATGGAAAATTTAAGAATGAAACATCTGGTTCTTCAAGTAAACCAGATGTTCTTAACTGTGAGGGCCTAACTGCTATTTTTTATGCTTCTGATAATCTTTTTGTTGCTGATTCTGTGTGTAATGACTGGGTGATTGATTCAGGCTGTACCCACCATATGACTCCTCATAAAAACTGGCTTAGTGATCTAGATAATAACTCTGAGGGCTTTGTCTTGATGGGTAGCAACCATAAGTGCAAAATATAGGGAATTGGGACCATTAAACTGAGGTAGTTTGATGGTAGTGTCACCAGACTTGAGAGGGTGAGGCTTGTACCCGACCTTAGAAAGAACCTTTTATATGTGAGTGTCTTAGGAGAGTCTAACCTAAGCTGCCTGTTTAGAAACCAGTCTGTTGAGATTATCAGGTCTAATGGGAAGGTTGCTATGAGAGGAAATAGGGTAGGAAACCTTTATATACTAGAGGGTAAAACCATAGAGTCTCTAAATAACACCACCATAAGTAAAAATGTTGTCAAAGGCTTAGTGTGGCATAGCAGATTAGGTCATATATGGTTAAATGGGATGAGAGAGCTAAAAAAAAGAGGGATTATAGATAGTGATATCTGTCTTGACTTGCCATTCTGTGAAAGTTGTGTTTTGGGAAAACAAACAAAGCATTCTTTTCAAAATTCTGATTTTAAATCAAAACATGTTTTAAATTTTGTACATTCAGATTTATGGGGCCCTGCTCAGACTTCAACTTTTGGTGAAAAACTTTATTTTGTCACATTTATTGATGATTTTTCTAAGTTCAGCTGGCTATTTTTATTAAAAAGTAAATCTGATGTTTTTGAAACATTTAAAACCTAGAAAGTTTTGATTGAAAACCAAAAGGATTGCAAATTGAAAATTCTGAGAACTGATAATGGTTTAGAATTTTGTAATGAAAAATTTAATTTGTTATGTTCAGAGAATGGCATTGCTAGACATAGGACTGTCCCTTATACCCCCCAACAGAATGGTATAGCTGAGAGGTTAGACAGAACCTTACTTGATACGGTTAGATCCATGCTATATGAGGCAAAATTACCCAAAAAGTTCTGGGGAGAGGCTATTAACACTGCCAACTATGTGAGAAATAGATCCCCCTCCTCCTCTCTAGAGTTTAAGACCCCTTATAAGCTCTGGAATGATAGGATTCCCAATCTGTCCCATATTAGAATATTCGGGTGTAGGGCCTATGTTCACCAAAACCAGGGTAAGCTTGAGCCTAGGTCACACATCTCTCTCTTTATGGGCTATCCTGAATGTACCAAAGGGTTCAGACTAGCCTATAAAGAAGGAAACGTATTCAAGTTAATTGTAAGCCGAAATGTAGTATTTAGAGAGAATGAACTTCCTGGCTTTCTTGGGTTAGAAGAAACCTCTGTTAGGACAAAATCTGTACCTATTAGTATTGAGGACTTTGGAATAGAACCCCCACCTGAATTAATAGATGAGAGTACACCTGTCGATCATCAAAGTAGTGACACTGTTCCACTAGCTGATAATCTCAACGGCGGTCCAGACTCTGAAACTGAAAATCCTAACCAGTTTGATTCCCTTGATCCTAATCAGATTGATCCTGATCCTATAGAGAGTCTAGTTTAGATAACTATCTCCTTAGTAGAGATCAGGTTAGAAGGGAGAATATCAAGAAACCATCTAGGTATATGGATGCTAATTTGGTCATTATTGCTTTAAATGCTTCTATTTCTGATAGTTTCATACCTGAATCATATCAAGATGCTATTTCTTGTCCAGAATCCTTTAAATGGAAAACTGCTATGAACAAGGAAATGGAATCCCTTAAGAAAAATGAAACCTGGATTTTGGTTCCCAAACCTGAAAGCAAGCTAGTTCCTGTAAATGGGTCTTTAGGATTAAAGAGAGCCTGCCCATAGATGATCGAAGTAGGTACAAAGCCAGACTGGTAACAAAAGGTTTTACACAAAAACCTAGTATTAGTTACCCTGATATTTTTTCCCCTATTATCAGATATGGCTCTATTAGGATTATGCTTGCCCTTACCGCCTTCTTTAATTGGGAATTATAGCAGATGGATGTGAAAACAGCCTTTCTGCATGGGTTCTTAGACAGAGATATCTTTATGGCACAAACTAAAGGTTATATTGAAGATCCTAAGCTGGTATGCCTTTTGAAAAAAATCTCTATATGGCCTGAAACGATCTCCCAGGCAATGGAATGAGAGATTCCACAATTTTGTGTTGAAAATTGGCTTTAAGAGAAGCCTGTATGATGCTTGTCTGTACTATTGTACTAATAATTCAATACCTGTATTTTTACTTTTATATGTTGATGATATCTTGCTAATGTCCCCTGACAAGGACATATTGAAATCTGTAATGTGACGTCGGACCCTTACCCGATTATTAACCCGATAAGAGACCAACGTCACCTCATCAAATTACATTTACCAATTAATTATCCATTTACTAATGTCATATATTAATAATCCAATCAATTAAATAAAACAACATTAATACAAGTATAATTATACAATACAAACATAAATTAACCCGTACAATTCTTCATCATTCAAATCTCTTTATTATACAAGTACGCATTCAGATTATGCATATAACTGTACATAACACCATGTATTTTACTTATCATCATTCTTTCTCTTAACAATTTCATTTGCTTCACATGGTAACCTGCCCTAGTCTATTCCTGAAACCATATCTTCATACATAGAGTGGTCCTTGATGTTTTCCCCCGATTGCTTTTCCTGGATTGTTTTTAAATAAAAGAAAAAGAAAACATAGAAAATAAAACGTCAGGCAACAATGCCTGGTTTGTACCCCGTGCCCAGGGCATGCAACACAAATGCTTACCTTTATTTTCAATACAAATCAACAATTCAAACAAGTACACACAAGATCAATCAATCCATAAAATGATTCCAAACATCATTACAAAGGCAAATTCATTAAAGTTTCCAAGAATCCAAATAATGTAAATTTTCATGTTAGTTTAACTTACATGTGGTTAGTAAGTCATATAGGAATCCATTTATTTCCATATATTCTATTATTCAATAAGATTTCATTTAGCCTTATATTTTTAATCATTTGAGATTTAAACACAACTTATGTTAGTTATTCATTTTCTTATTATTGATAGCCCTCTTAGAATAACCTATAGAGGAAACGGAACTGTTTCGACCCGAGAGCTGCCGATAGACCTGAAGGCCGCTAATAGACCCGTAGGCCGCCGATAGACCCGAGGGCCACCGATAGACCCGAAGGCCGAATCATCATCATCATCGTCTCATTTCATTCAACTTTCAGGGTGAAGTGCACTTCTAGTTCCTAAGGCATGCCTTTCATCTTCTAACGGTATTCTACAAGGCTATCGCTTCAATTCATCTTTCATATGTTTATACTATTAAATCATTCTTTTATTAAGTACTAACGATACCATCATCATTCGATTCTATGCTAATAATCACTTTACTTCTATTTCCAATAGGATGCATAAGCATCCAATATCATCCATAAATTAAACATTTCTTTCAAATATTCTTTTACAAGATCTCTATTTATGTCATCTTTACATTTATGTATAAATTATCTCACATTAAACACGTATGCTATGCTAAACATCAAGTAAAAGTGTTGTTATAAAAGTTTATTATCTGGTGGTAACAATTCCAGTTTTCAAACAAACTGAGTAGTTCGAATTCGATTTGGCATAATTTATTCTATAGGTATTTAATTAACTTCAAACAACTTCTATCATTTTCGTAACTCATCCTTATATGTTATGATGGCTTCACATGTCATTAATTCAAGGTCAAAATATTTTTAATCATCTCATTTTCACCATTCCAGATTCACTGAAATCTGGGACAGTGTTACATGGCTGATTTCACTTTGCTTAAAACCTTATCAAATCAATTCCAATTATCATGATTTTTGGTGTGAGTCTTATTTGAGGTCTTACATTTCTACTGTTTAAATTTCAGTACATTTTGAGTCTTTTAGCTTAGGTTTTGGTATGCCATAAAATTAGGTTACCAAACTGCCCTGTTAGGGACAGTTTGTATGTATTGGACTCTTATCATTAAAAGGCTTATCAAATGAACTTATTTCACTTTCAAATTTTTCCAATCCACTAAAACACATGTAAACAAACGTTTTTCACTTACACAACTGTTTCCAAATAGGCCTTTAGCTATTTTTCACGTTTGTATCGAGTTTCAGACATGCCCTGTTTCAGGACAGTCTGCAGGTATGGCCTTCTTGACATCAATTAGGGTATTAAATGGAATTATCTCAGCACCAAATTTTACTCGTTTACACTAGACTTATAAAGGAACATTTCATTCTCGTAGGTCTTGGTCTAATTATATCTCTAACTATTTTTTTTAAAAATTCAACCAAATTAAAGGACAGCTTCAGTATTTTCTGGAGTAGGCTGGAATTGTTTTCAAAACCATATCATTTTATTCAAACAAACATCAACCATCACAAATCTATTATTTCTTAGAGCCAAATACTTCAAATAAGTCTCTACTAACTTTATAGCATATGTCCATGCTTCCAAAAATATTGATCAAAATTTTTAAACCAACAAACAATTATATACATCACCATAAAAAACCATTTTAGCATGCAAATCATATCAAACATGAAACCAACAACAAAACCTTTAGGCTTAGGGTACAAACCTTATTTGAGAGCCTTCTCCTACACTTGGTCTTGCTCCTTAGGGTCCTCTTTTGGTTCTACTAATCACAAAAACAAGAGTTTAGCATTCATTTTTACAAGTTTCAACCATAAACAACACTAACAACAACCTCATGCTAACTTGGGTACTTTTCTAACTAATACCATAACTTTCAATTTAAGAACATAACCAAGGGCTTTCTAACCATCAAAACCATCTCCTTAACCTCAAGAACCCATTACCATACCATTCAAACCACTCATTAAAAGAAAAACTAAACTAAGGTTTCATGATCTCACCTTGATTCTTGTTGTTTCTACTTGTTTCCTTCCCTTGAATGCTATTTCTAGGATATGGAGGTGATGGAGAAGTGGTTTTGGAGCTTAGTTGATGGAAGTAGGTGAAGAAAAATGGAGCTAGGTGGTCATGGGGGTGTTCGGCCAAGAGGTGAAGAAAGGGAGAAGATGGCTTTCTTGAATGGTAGAGAATTATGTGGAGATTTCTAGATACCCTCCCCCTTATATATTAATCATCTCTTAGGTAATTGTAACATGGTCCTTCAACTTTCCAATGATTGCTAAGTGGTCCTTTGACTTTCTAATAATTGCTAAATGATCCAACTTTCTAATAATTCCATTTCATGACCACCAACTTTATTCTATTTATATTTTGATGAAGACTTTTCATTTCTTTTCATTTAGGTCCTTTGACCATCTTTGACATTTCCCTAAATTAATTTAAAATTAACCTTTGAACCCACTTGAACTTGGGAATTAAAGAAAATAACCAATCTTTCTATAGCTCCTTATATGTATTCTATCACCTCTTAGGTGGAAAAATGACCAAAATGCCCTTGGATGTTTCTAATATCTACTATAATACCACAAGTACCCAAGTTGCACTTCTTATGGTTCTAAATTATCTCTAATAACCTATTTACTATTCTAATAAAGGAATAAAAATTTTATCGAAAAATTCTAGCCTATAATTGCGGACCTTACATGTAAAGGAACAACTTGGTAGTGAATTTGATATGAAGGATCTTGGTATAGCTTCAAAGATTCTTGGAATGGATATTCACAGGAAAAGGAGCAACAATCAGCTTACTGTTAGTCAGAAAAATTACATTATCAAGGTCCTACAAAATTTTGATATGATTGATGTTAAACCGAATTCTTTGCCACTAAATGTTGGTCACAATTGAGACTGCAAAACTGATTCTGGTGATGAAATTCTTACTTCTATACCTTTTGCAGAAGTCATTGGCAGTATAATGTACATTATGGTCTGTACAAAACCGGATATTGCGTATGCTATTAGTGTCTTGAGCAGGTACATGATGAAGCCTACTATGAAACACTGGAAAGCTGTTAAGGGCCTTCAAAGATACCTGAAAGGCACTGTGGATGTGGGTTTAGAGTTTGGTAAATTCACTGATAATGTAAATATTTGTGGTTTCTCTAATGCAGATTTTGCAAAAGACCCTGAATTCAGGAGGTCTATTTCCTCCTATATTGTAACTGTATGTGGGAATTGTGTATCCTGGAAATCTAGGCTACAATTTGATATTGCACTATCAACTACTAAATCTGAGTACATATCTCTTACTGAATGTATTAAAGAAGTTATGTGGATTCAAGGCCTTCTTTCTGAACTAAATGTTTTAGAGTGTAAGTCTACTGTATATACTGACAGTCAGGGTGCTTTTAATATCAGCAGGAACCCTGTCTTTCATGACAGGACTAAACATATAGGTGTGAAATACCATTGTATTCGCTTAAATGTGCTTAATGGTGATTTACAGGTTAAACAGATATCTACAGACAACAACCCAGCTGATATGGGTACCAAGGCTGTAGTGGGAAGGAAGCTTCTGTTTTGCAGAAGCTACCTCCACATCAACCGGACCTAAATCGGCTGGGAAGTGGCGGACGATGAGCTTTGGAGACCCTAGTAGTCACCATTTTAGAGAAAATGATGTAGTTAAACCACCAAGTTATGAGTCTGTAATGTTTTGTATTGTAATTCATGTAAATATGTATACATGAAAACAGGGGAAGTTTGTTATCTGTTTTCACTTTGATACACATTAATTTGTATCTTGGGCTTGATTGTAAGCTTTGGGCCTTGTTGTATTTGCTGTTGCAAGCTGAAGCCCTCCACCATCAAGATCCGCGCCTTTTGTTCTTGGAGCGACCCGACCCACCTAGAACCCTAGCTTTATAAGCTTCCTTTCGCCACTGTTCACAGACGGCTGCTTCAATTGTATTTTCTTCCTTTGTGTTTTTGATAGGGTTCTCTATTAGGGTTTCGTCTATCTTTGTAAATCTCTATGGCTTGGTGGATTATTTGTTGGTAATCTTTGTGATTGCTTTTGTACTGGTACTGATTCTCTCTTAATGGTAATTGCTGGGCTCTGTGTGAGTCCGTCCCGTGGATGTAGCCAGTTTCTGGTGAACCACGTAATCTTGGTGTGTTACTCTTTGTGATCTGTGATTATATGTTAATCTGGAACTTGAACTTTGCTTAATTGGTAGATACAATGTTATTAGGGTTTATAACACATATCAAGTAGAGTATTAGCAAGTTTACAGAATCAACAAATTACAAAGATACACTTAGTCAGGTAATTTGTGAATCACAAACTAAATACACTCAACAATCAAGAAACAAATTCAGATAATCCTCAAAGGAACAAACGACTAAAAAAAGGCCTCACACAAGCTGAGTTAACGTGTCAGCAGACGTTTGGGACGTTAACAGGAGTAGAGCATGTATCCCTACAGCTAAGACAAGCAAGCCAGACTAATGCACTGGCATTTGGTTGGGACTTTAACAAGTACAAAGCTTGTATCCCACAGCCAAGACCTAAAAGTCACCACAAAGATACTCAACAATAAGTAGAAAATATTGACAGATAGTAATCAACACAAGAAAAATATATGAGACAAGGTTTAGAAATGCTCAGGCTTCTTAAGCTGCTCCGCAATAGAATCCTGAAGATATCAGGTTCTGCTTTCCTCTAAAATTTTGATTTCTCTTGGAATGCCTTCAGCCGCTTCTTTCCAGCTTGTTCTTCAGAAGTTTCAAGAATACCCTTCTACTTCTCCAATTTAGCTCCCAGGTACCTGTCATCTCCAAAAAAAATTTGTTAAATATGTAAAAATGACAGAAAAATACACAAATAAACCTAGAGGCCTAAAACTACTCTGTTAGGGTTTTCAAGAGAAACAACAGAATCACCAAGAAGACTCCACAAAAGATCAAGAAAACCTCTCAGACTCGTTGTTCTTCATAGATCGACAAGTAAAACCACACAGCAACCAAGTAAATCACATAGATACAAACAAACATTCAATATTTGCAGTCAAAACCCTAATCTTTATGCAATAGTCCTAGATATCATTCTAATGCTCTAATACCACTTTGTAATAGAATGATAGAGACAAAAACGAAGAACTAATAACAGAAAGAGATCAGAAACACAATGCAAGAACAACTTTTACGTGGTTCACCATAAGTGGCTAATCCACGGGACGTCGGCATAGTAGAGAGACGGGTTACACTATGAATCACAATCTGTACAGATCTTACAAGAATACTCATGAAGAATCGCACAATAATCACAAAGAAATAGGCTATATAAAGAAAAACCCTAACAGAAAGGAATGAGTGAGATACAATCAGAGAAATATTCTCTCACTAAGGCTATCAGACAACGAAATGAACACTTATATACGTAGGGTTAAGAGGTGGATTTGGGCCAACACGCAGATCTTCATAGGATCCGATTGAATAAGGCCTGTACCAGCCTACTTATGTGAGCTCAAAAACCAAACAGATTGCCCACCTATATATACAACATTACAAACATATACAAGAGTGAATAGAATATGAAATATTATAACACCATATGAGACCATACCATATTAAACCATACGTTATGAAACAACGATGGAAGTTATCCAAACAAGGGGTTAAAGCTTCGGTGACCAAATCACAATTACGAGAATATCTATCTAGAGATTTTATTTGTCTTCTTTCTTTATCATTGGCAATAGAATAAGGATTTTGTTGTGACTGATCATCACAAGCTCCACCTTCAACATAATGGAATGGAGTATCTTCCTCTAAAATTTGAATACCATCAATTTCAAACTCAACCTTATCTTCAGGTTTTGGCATATTTGTATCAAATGTTGTAGAATCCTTTCTCGAGGATAACATTGCAGATTCATCACAAACAATATCTGTACTAGTATTGATTTTCTTATTGTCAGGACACCAAACTCTATAGCCCTTAACCCCGTAACCCATAAAAACACACTTCTTTCCACAAGACTCAAGCTTCCAATCATTTACATGAATATAAGCTGGACACCCAGAAACACGTAAAGAAGAATAATCGCTCAACTTCAAAATTTATTTAAAATTTTTATATTATTATAAACTTATAGGTTTCTTTAAATATAAATATCAATAAATAAATTTAAAAAATATTGATATATTTAATAGTTATTTTATTTTTGGAAAAATAAATATAAAAATAAAACTCAATTTTTCATTAAAAACTATTTAACTTACATAATTTTTGGTTATCACACATACAAGGAAGCATAAGGAAAATATATCCGCTTCCTCGTGTAGATGACAGGGAAGCACCTATTGGTATAAAATTAAAAATTAAAGGTTAAAAATAAAAATTATTTAAATAATTAAATAAAAGAATTAAAAGTTTTAAAAATTATTGATACTAGCTATAGTTTAGTAAAATAAAAATTAAAAATAAGAAGTTATTAATTTTTTAAAATAAATAATAAACTAAAAAATTAAAAATATTTTAAAATATAATGTATTTAGTTTAGTAAAAATTAAATTATGAAATTAAAACTATAAATTACTAAAATTAATGAATTAAAAATTAAAAATTTCTTAAATTATAAAATTTTTGTTTAGCTAGGTAAAATTAAAAAAATAAAAAATATTTAAATTAATTAATAAAATATTTAAAATTTATTAAATTATTTAACCAAAAAATTAAAAATTAATTAAAAATTTGAAAACTTAATAAGTAGTAAAACCACTCAAAAATATAAAAACTACCCACACATCACCAAAACCACTAGTAGTTTTGATTTTGGGTGATTTTAGGGGTGGTTTGGTAGAAGTTTTCAAAATAAGGTGCCAAAAGTAAAATATTTCAAAAATTATGTGGTTTTTGGAATTAACCCTTATGTATATTATGTAAAATATATATTAAAGTCGTAAACTAGCAAAACATATACACACAAAACAATATAGATATTTGAATAATTACCTTTTGCATATCTAAAACTATTGTCAAATCGTCTCAATTTCCAAGCTACAAATCTTATTTCAAGTGCTCTAGAAACCAGCTCTAAAATTGTTTGGACTCCGTATGTAAAACTGCCCAGGCAATAGGATACATATGCTGGTTCCCATTTTTTCTCACAATAGACAATAATTGACCCTTGCAGGCACCTCTCAAGAAACTGTCATCTAATCCTATGATCCGTTTACAGCCTGCTAACCAACCATTTATTAAAGCATTTAAACAAACATAAAAATATTTTAACAGATTCTTCCCTTCACATGTCTCTCTATTTATCCTATTCCCTGCCGAGCTACCCGGATTTGTTTGTTTGATAATCTTAGCATAATCTCCCGATCGAGCAAATTCAAGTTTGAAAATCTCTCAAAAAATTATTAATCACTTTCCTCCTCGCCTTATAACAAAGGTTTTTGCTTACATACAACCCTAATTTCTCATTAATTAGAACTTGTAGTTTCCACAACTTAATACTGGGTGTGAAACAATTCTCTCTTCAAACCTTCGAGCAATGAATTCAGCATTGCATAACTTGTTTATACTCTTTGTTGTGCACTTATGTTGAGGTTTGTATGATTTCACTTTAAAGTCACCACACTCTTCATCTATACTTGCAAATAAAGACTACTCACAACCTTCTACTTTACACCTCACACGACATCTCTTCTTTTTATCAGGCTTTAACTTCTTCAACTCTTTTTTTATAACATAATTTGCAACTACTCTTCTAAATCGAATTACATTCCTAAATACCATGCCCAGTTGAAACCATGACATTTTACTAGTTGGATCATATCTCAGTTTTTTAAATCTTCTCCAAGATCTAATATCTACAGCTTCTTCAGCTTCAGGATCTAATTCCTCCCTACTAACCTCACTTCCCGGATAAGATGATCCATAATAGTCTTCATTTCCACCTAATCTTCCTTCATTTCTGTCATCCCTAAAAATAACAACACCTTCAAAGCCCTTGTTAGTGCCTACTTCGCCTAAGTTTACTTCCTCAACCAAAGTTACTTCTTTTCTTTTCTTCTCTCTTCTTTCTTCCCTAGCAGTTTCTCTATACCTCAATAACTCCTCATCGACATCACTCTCGTCTTCCTCTAAATCAAGTGTAACACTGCTATTATCTGAATCCAAATATGCTTCTACTATAGGTTTTTCCTCAGATCTTCTTTACCACTTTCATTAGATTCAACATGATGTTCAATTTCTCAGCCTACACTTAAACCAACTGGTATATCAGATTGTGGAAGGTCTTGAGTCAAAGACCCTAATCCCTCAAAAGTCTCACTTTGTAGTATATTATTATTCTCTATTTGCAGAGAATCTTTTAAACCAACAAAAGCATGAGAGTCCTTACCATCACCATCTGTATTGGATAGTTGTAGATATGATGTTGTATTAACCTTATGTTAAATGAAAATATCATTAATATCCTCATTTTTCATATCCCAAGTTTTCCTAATAGGACTTTATCATCTACTACCTCCCTAAATTGATCTGTCAGATCCATAAAGAAGGATTGATCAATTTCTCTATAACCTAACCAATTGCCTCAATGTCAAACTCTCTAATAGACAATAAATATTTATCAACAACTCACTCTCTATAACCTTGTTCATTAAGAAACACACCTAAGTTATCATCCTTAAATGAACCCCATAATATAATCCAACGATAATAAAGTCAAATGCCATCCGAAACAACCTATTCACAAAATGACCAAAAAAAACTATAGTTAACAAAAACTCCCACTTGTATAACGAAAACAACAAAAAATACCATAACTTGCGTGCAGATAAAAAATATTAGTAAACAAAGCTCAAGAAATAGAATAACCAAACTAACCTGGTTGCTTCAAGTTGTAGATGTTGTTTTGATAGTCTCTCAAATTCCAAATGGTTGATCGATGACTAATATAGTGTTGAAATCGAAGTCAACAATGTTTGAAATGCTCGTTTGAAAACCCTAATGTCTTTGGAATTTCTTCTTTGCCTAAACCTTACTAATTGAAACCCTAGTATTTAACACTTCTAAATCGCTTCAAAGTTACACTTATGAAAATCAAAATTTTCATCTCAAATTGGATGGGCTTTGACGAAATCGCATATTCCTTCAAACACAAAATTAATGTCACATCAACTTATACCATCTAACTTACATGTGATTTATATGTAAATTTTAAATGTCAGTGTTTATATAATTTTAGTACGTCGGAGCGATTGCAATTAACGCAATGTGATGTGAGTTTTTAAACTTCTTGAAATGTCTAAATAACTAAAAATAGACAAGTTGGAAGATTCAAATGGAACCCCGCAAAATTAAAAAGTTCAAAGAAAATAATTTACAAATTTAGGGTCCAAAATTCCTTTATCTCTTTAATAAAATTCTTTTTAATTCTAATTTGGGAACAAAAATCTCATAATATAATTCTAATAAACCCTTCGTATAAAAAGTAATTTTATCTTTATATTTAAAACTTTATAATTAATTGGAACTAAAAAAAATTATAAAATACCAACCCCTTACATGGCTCGTATATGAGATAATTGTTGTGATACTACAAGGTGGATTCCGCCTCATGCCCACGTGTCTCTTTCCTTGTGTTTGAGCTTTGTATATTTGGCATCTGACTTGTTCATTTATATATATATATATATATATATATATAAAATACTGAAATCAATAACACATACATTTGCTTCTCTGCATTCTTTCTCCATTTCTGCGGTACACAATATTATATTAATATGATATCAACAAGTTAGTTCTAAGATCCAATTCAAGATTACAGGTTAATTTCTGATCCCAATTTATTCTTCAGTAAATATTAAACTGTTTTCTTCTCTTCTCTCCCAACTCTCTTTTTATTTTTACAACAATAATATATATATACGAGTTGACATTAGAAGAATTATAGAAATAAGTAGGAAGTTAATTTGATACCAATGTAATTTTATAATAGTTTTTACTGAAATTATAAATATTATTTTTAGAGTATTTTTTCTAGTTAACTAATTAGAAATATATATTAAAAATATAAGATTAATATAATTAAAAATGTTATTTTTAAAAAAAAAATATTTTTTATTTAAAAATATTTAAATTAATGATTAAATATGTTTGATGTGACTATGTTATACTGTCAAAAATTTGAGAAAAAAAATTAAAAAGATTATTAATCATTACTTTTAAAAATAGTTTATTTTGTTTACAATTATATTATATTAATATAGACGATAAATTGAAAATAATTAACTATAATTAAATTTAGAAATGATCATGGATTGATTTCATTCAATTATTGATGAAATTCAATTAAAATTTTTGATTCGATCCGGTTTAATATTGTTTTTAATTTTTTTAATGTTCACACTAATTTATAAAACTTTTATAATATTATATTTTATTTCCAATTGGTATCACTAATATAATATAAAAATTTTAGTAATAATAATAAATCAGACTAAAAATTTAAATTTGGTTGGAATTTTCTTTCAAATTTGATTTAATTTAATTTTTAAAATCAAATCGACATAATATATGTCTATATTTAAATTAATTATTAATTTAAATGTTTTTAATTTATTTTATATATTAGTATAATATAAATATACATTTTCTCAGAATAAATAATAATTACTTTATCTAATTTTTTTAAAAAATAATATAATTTTACTATTTTACTTTAATTCAACTTACAGAAAAAGAAAAACCAAGTACAATATATCATAAGCTATAAAAATAATCTTTCTAATTTCAATTAAAATTGCTACAAAGCTGCAATTATATCAAATTACGGTCGGATGTGCTCAATATTTTATTGTTAAATTAAATCCGTTAATGATCCCGTATTTATTATTGTATAGTTCCATGGATTTAGGCATTATTGAGAGTTGAATACTTATATTATGAATGTCAATAAATTTTCCAACTAACTCGAAGTTAATCAAATGTAATATATTATTATTAGTTGGAGCCACATGAAATTGACTTGACTATAAACCTGCAGCCACCATACCAACTAGTGGCTTTTATACACCTGAAACCACCAAGTTGCCGAGCTTAAACTATATTTCAAGTTAGCAAACAGTGTCTGTCAGACCCCTCTATTAATTTTAGTTTGATGATGAAATCAACGTGCTACAGTTACCAACCTCTGTTTCCAATGGAGACAATCCAAATTGGCTGTTCTATTTTCCCGACAATAGATCCGGGATGTTTTCGGGTCATATTTCTTTGTTACTCTGTCATCTATAGAAAGGATAAGCAATAGCACAGAATTGAAACTTACTTTGTAGGTAAAGAACAGTGACCAACATAAATATCCTATTTATATACATAAATCCCAACAGAGAGTAAAAATACGTCGATAAGGTACAACAATAAACAATCAAATCAAAACCTCTCTATACCCCACACACTAATTTAAAAAGTGGTTAGTTGGTCCATTGTTGACAAATTTGCTCTTTTCTTCTTCTCGTCGATCATCTTCCTGTGAATTAGTTTCGGTAATGGGGAAATTAACGAATCTAATAGGCATAATCAAGGACAAAGTCTCGCAAAGCAAAGCCGCTATAGTTTCAAAACCCAACACCATCTCTCTTCACTTGGCTCTTCTCCGCGCCACCACTCACCACCCTTTCAATCCACCAAACAACAAACACCTCACTACTTTCCTCTCCTTCGGCCACAGCTCACGCGCCACCGCCTCCGCCGCCATCGAAGCTCTCATGGACCGACTCCAGACCACTCGCGACGCTTCCGTCGCCGTCAAGTGTTTAATCACCGTCCACACTATAATCAAACGCGGAACCTTCATTCTTCAAGATCAGCTCTCCATCTACCCTTCCACCGGCGGCAGAAACTATCTCAATCTCTCCAATTTCAGAGACGACAGTAGCTGGCATCTCTCTTACTGGGTCAGATGGTACGCTCGGTATCTCGAACATCTGCTCTCGACTTCTAGGGTTTTAGGTTTCTTTCTATGCTCGATTTCCGATCGAGATGAGGAGAAAATCGCTTCTCTGTTAAACAGCGATCTGATTGCGGAAATCGATTCTTTAGTCAATTTGATTCAGGAGATGTGTAAAATGCCCGATTCGTTACTGTTTAACGGTAACGAATTGGTGGATTACATCGTCAGATCTGTGTCCGAAGACTATCTATCGACTGCTAATGAGGTGTCGAGTCGAGTGATTGAGTTCGGTGAGAGACTGAGTTGCTTGAGTTTCGGTGAGTCGCTCGAGTTGGTTTGCGTTTTGAGAAGATTGGAGGATTGTAAGGAGAAATTACTGATTCTGTCCAGTAAAAAGAGACTGTTGATTGAATCGTTTTGGGGTTTGACGAGTGAGTTGAGGGACAAAATTGGAAAAGAAAAGGTTTACACACAGGAGGACAAGATGATAGTGAGTTTTGGAAGGAGAGATAAGGCGAGTGAGTCGGCTCGGTTCGGGGACCGTGTCATGACGTATGGCGACTCGTTGCGATTCGCGTCAGCGAGATTTGAGCCAAATGACTTCTCTCTTGTGGTTAAATAATATAATGATTATTATGTTAATTATTACTAATGTATTGTGTATTATAATTTGCTTGGTTAGGAGAACAAATATGATTTTGTCCGACTAGGATAAGGGTGCAAATATTACGTACAGTGGAAAGATTTTGATTTTGATTGCTCATTTTTCATAAGCATTAGTATTATCTGGTTTCCATTGCTTCACTCAATGGCATGTTTGAGTTAATCCAGATGAAACAGGATTGTTTAGTGTAACATAAAATTCAATGAGCAAGGTTTTTGATGAGGATTTGCAATTTTTTTTCTTTTCATTTATTTGGAAGCTGAACAAGAAATTTAGTCGTGAAATGAAGTTATGTGATTCGCTCGCAATTCAATAGAGATAGATGTAGTGATGGTTCATGTGAGCAATCAATAAGGCACCATAATCTTTGACAATAAGGCAAATATTAAAGGGAAGATAACTTTTTCTTTTTAATTTATTATTATTTTATTTTTAACTTCTTCCCGTGTAAAGATTATAAAATCAGGAATTGAGGATCTAATCTTTTTATATATATATATATGTCATTCGAATTCTTCGAGAAGCATAAAAAATCACACCACAGTGTCACTGTAACGTTTAAAATTATATTAACGTGACGTTTAAAATTGACGTGTACATAAATGTAAGTTAGATAGTATAAATTGATGTGGCGTTAATTTTGGAAATCTGTAATTTCGTCAACCCATTCAATTTGAGATGAATAATTTGATAAGTGCAACTTTGAAGTGATTTAGAAGTGTTAAGGATTAGGGTTTAGATTAGTAAGGTTTTGGCAAGAAGAAGTTCAAGAGACATTAGGGTTTTTAGACGAGTGTTTCAAACATTCACGACTTTGATTTCAATACTATATTGGTCATCGGTCAATCTCGAATTTGAGAGACCATCAAAACAACATTTGCAACTTGAAGCGACCAGGTTAGTTTGCTCATTTTGTTTCTTGAGCTTCGTTTACTAATAGTTTTGATGTGTATGAAAGTTATGGTATTTTTTGTTATTTTCGTTATACAAGTGGAGGGTTTTGGTAACTCTAGTTTTTTTTCTATTTTGTGAGTAAATTGTTTACGATGTTATTTGACTTTATTACCGTTCGATTACATTATGGGGGTTCATTTGATGATGATAACTCAGATGTGTATGTTAATGAACAAGGTTGTAAAAAGTGAGCTGTTGACAAAGATTTATTATCTATTGGGAGTTGGACATTGAGGTAGTTGATTTAAGTTATAGAAAAATTGATCGATACTACTTTAAGGATATTACTAATTAGTTTAAGACTATAGTAGATGATTAAGTCCTTTTTGGAATACTTGGGGTATGAAGAATAAGGATATTATCACAATTTCATTAAACATGTGGTTAATACAACATCATATCTACAGCTGCCCAATACAGATTGTGATGCTGGGACTCACATGCTTTTATTGGTTTAAAAAATTCTCTATAGATAGAGAATAATAATATACTACAAAGTGGGACTTTTGAGGGATTAGGGTCTTTGACTCAAGACCTTCCACAATCTGATATATTAGTAGGTTAAGTGTAGGCCGAGAAACTGAACATGATGTTGAATATAATGAAAGTGGTAAAGAAGATACTGAGGAAGTACTTATAATAAAAGCAGATTTGGATTCAGATAATAGTAATGACACACCTAGTTCAGAGGAATATGAGAGTGATGTTGATGAGGAGTTATTGATGTATAGAGGAGCTGCGGGGGAAGAAAGAAGAGAGAAGAAAAGAATAGATGCTACTTTGGTTGAAGAAGTAAACTTAGGCGAAGCGGGCACTAACAAGGGTTTTGAAGGTGATGTTATTGTTAGAGATGCCAGAAACAAAGGAAGATTAGGCGGAGATGAAGACTATTATGGATTATCTTATCCGAGAAGTGAGGATACTAGGGAGGAATTAGATTCTGAAGTTAAAGAAGGTGTAGATATTAGATCTAGGAGAAGATCTAAAAAAGTGAGATATGATCCAACTAGTAAAGTATCCTGGTTTCAACTGGGCATGGTATTTGAGAATGTAATTCAATTTAGAAGGGTAGTTGAAAATTATGCTACAGAAAGAAGAGTTCAAGTGAAGTTAAAGCCTAATGAAAAGAAGAGGTGTCGTGTGAAGTGTAAAGCAGAATGTTGTGAGTGGTATTTGTTTGCAAATATAGATAGAGAGCGGTGACTTTGAAGTGAAGTTATATAAACCTCAATAAAGTGCACAATAAAGAGGAAAAACAAGTTATGCAATACTGAATTCATTGCTCGAATATTTGAAGAGAGAATTGTTTCATAACCTGATATTAAGTTGTGGAAGCTACAACTTTTAATTACGGAGAAATTAGGGTTATATGTAAGCAAAACTCTTTGTTATAAGGTGCGTAGGAAAATGATTAAGAAGTTTATGAGAGATTAGAAACTTGAGTTTGTTCGGTTGGGAGATTATGCTAAGGTTAATAAACAAACAAATCCGGGTAGCTCGGTGATGATTAGGATAGATAAAGAGACATGTGAAGGGAAAAATCTATTCAATTATTTTTATGTCTATTTATATACTTTTAAAAAGGTTTGGTTAGCAAGTTGTAGACGAATCATAGGATTAGATGGAAGTTTGTTGAGAGGTGTTTGCAAGGGTCAATTATTGTCTACTATAGGGAATGTAACACCCGAACTCCCGCCCTGATGGAAAGGGACGCAGAGTCCGGATGCTACCGATGCGGAGACAAATAACATACATACAGATACAAAAATAAACGGATATACCGATAGTAGACTTAGAAAGCGGAAATCAAACTAAAAGGCAGTTTTTATAATTCCAAAATCATTTAATTCAAAACAAACCCAACATAATTCGAGAATAAACTCTTAATGTTCAATATTACTTATTCTGAAAACAAATCCCAAAACATGGTGCAGTAGGTACAAATACAGAAATAAGTCCAGCTAAAGTAAAACAGAAATGCAATCCAAGTCTGAAAAGGATGCCATGTGATGCTCGATGCTAGTGATATCCTGCTATCCAACCTGTCTGTCTGAACTCAGCAATTTCCATTCCTAGAAAGGGTTCAAATATACAAAACAAAAATGAAAACAACGAAGGGTCAGACTATCGATGTCTAGTTAGTAAGCCAATGCCCAACAAACACACACAGATGCGTCTTATTAAACAGAATAGCATGTCATTCACATATGCAGGTTAGTTGACAACCAAAGGGTACAAACAGAAGCAAACAAGTTGTTTAACAAATCAAGTTATCCCAAATATAATCCCCTTTAAGTGTTTTAGGATAAGTGATTACATATTATTGCATTTACCGTCTGAAAAAGACTTTACAGTTGTCAAATTATTTCCAGAAGAGAGACCGAAACCGAATAGTAGTTCGGTAAGCAGTCCGACATGTAATTCAGTCCAAGAGCACTACCAGACTTACTGAATTGTAATTCGATAGACAGTCCGGTAGGTAGCTCGGTCAGAGAGCATCACCAGAGTTACCGAATAATATTTCGGTAAGCAATCCAGTAGATAGCTCGGTTAGAGAGCAATTATACGATTCCAAGGAAGGTTTAAGTGACAGTTCGGTTCCTAATCCGGTATGAATCTTGGTCAGAGAGTTTCAAGTCTTCCAGACACACACCGAATTGTAATTCGGTATCTAACTTGGTGAAGAGCTCGGTCAGAGAGGTTGAACAGTCTTTTGAGATTTATACTGAACTATAGTTTGGTAGCTAGTTCGGTAAAAAGTTCGGCCAGAGAGTGAATCTAATAATCTCAAGGCTGACTGAATTGTATTTCGGTAACTAGCTCGTCCGGAGACCATCCTACGTCCAGTTTTCCAGTTTTTAAGTGACAATCCGGTACTTAGTTCGGTATACAGTCCGATTACGAACACTGGGCACATTTTTAGCCTAGTTCAGATTATGTCGCTCGCTATACCAGTTCTGACCATAAAATGGATCTAACCCTAACATCTACAGCCAGTTAGGAGTCACAATTCATACTACCCAAAGTTAGAACCCAAAAGACAATAACAAGCATCAACAGAATCAAACCAAACATATCAAACATACATAATCAGAAACAGAAACAGTTCATAATCACAGAGTTCAGATTACCCAATTATTTAGGTGTTTAACTTACCAGGACTGTCTTTAGTTTAATAACAAAATTTGGAACAGAAATAGACAGATAGGGTTAAACCCTCAGAGATGGATCAAAGATCCCAGAAATGATGTCGTCGCAGCAGAAATGAGCCAAGCTCCAGAAATGATGTCGTCGCATCCAGAAAGTGGTTGGCAATCAAGGCCATATACGCTTTCGCGCATTGATGTATACATCTAGTTTTCCCTAACAGCATGCTGGTCTTATCGTATTAACCTTAGGACAGGACTTTAACAGATTACAAAATTCCAATTTCAGATTACAGACAAATAGTAGACAGATAAGGACACTAGTTCACATGTCCGATCATAAACAGATAATATGGCAGCAATATACCCAAATAGTTTATGTAAAAAATGCAGCGATTTAAGCTATTCCAATCAGAATTCGTCTTGTATAAATTTGATCAATTTACATACAAGCAAACAAACAAAAATAGATAAACGTGAGGGCGTAAACACGACTACTAACCTTATTCACTAATCCAATCAACCGAATCTACTCCGGTCGGCGATCCTCAACTTGGTCTACACCAAATCAAGCATAAAATCCATAAATCCCAATTTGAGAAAACTAGGGTTTATACTAAAGAACAATTTAAATCAATTGGTACTCAAATAAAACCCATATATGAAATTACATCGAGGGTTGCAAAACCCAAACCATGAAGAACATAAATCCCAATTCAATTTGTTGAAATCAACTTCAAATCATCAAAACCCTAATCTAAACAAAAACCCCAAATCGATTAAAGTAGTCAAACTCAAAGAGTAGAGAAGTTATTACCTAGGTTATGAAGAAATCGAGACCAAACACCTACTCCCAAGTAAAATCCTCAACCAATAAAGCTTAGAAGTTCGTGAAGGTGTTTTTGGTTTGAGAGGTTTTGAAGAATACGTAAAAGTAAGTTTTTAGGGTTTTGTGACAAATAATCTAAATCCACCCTTTTCATATTTATATGGGTGGCAAATATCACCACCAACCCATATGTTACATGTAATTTTAAAAACAACCCCATTTGTAAAATAATTACCAAATTGACTCAAAAATCTAATTGTTTTTAAAATCAATCCAAAAGTCAAATTTAGTCAAATCCTTTGGTCAAACTGGAAAAGTCAACATTTTTCAAAAATGACAAATTTACCCTTATAAAGAAAATAAATAAAAAGTATGAAAAATTTCAAAATAAGCAGACAAATAGCCCCAGATTACGGCGTGACAGGGAAAAAATGGAAACCAGCAAATTTATCCTATTGCCGGGCAATTGTACATATGGAGTCCAAATATTATTGGAGTTGGTTTCTTGAGTACTTGAAGGAAGATTTGCAGTTTGGAAATGGAGAAGATTTGACAATAGTTTCAGATAAGCAAAAGTTAATTATCAAAATCTCTATACTATTTTGTGTGTATAATATATATTTTACATAATATACATAATGTATTGCTATGTTGGTTTACAAATGTTATTGTTAACTTAACATAATGTGATAGATAAATTTATGCATAATATACATAAATTTATGTCGGTTTTTAGAAAATCCAGAACTAAATACCTTTGTCTTTCTGACGACTCATTCTCGACCTGGACTAGCTTTTGATGTTGGAGAAAAATCTATATACCCAAGTTCATTTGGTAGGTATTGAAAGTCAAGGCGGTGCTCCAGATCAGGTGGCTGTATTTCATCATCGTCCACGAAAATAGGGTACGGTATGCCATAGAAATTTGGGAAGTAACGTGCAGACCCTTGAATAATCATCGGTGTTCTTTTCTATAAAATATTCTGTTCTATTCTAACTTTCTTTTCTTCTTCCCATTTCATATATTTTTCTGATGTACTCAACAAGCGATCATTTACATCGGCATGTAGCAATAGATATTCTGGTGTGTCTGGAGCAACTATTATGGTTACTTCATTATGCGCAATTGTAGACTCCATAGATCAGCACATAAAGTGATGATGAATCGTTTTTCAAAAATTTGAGAAGGAATGAAAAGCAACACAGAAGAAATCTAGGGCTCGCAGGGTGCACATGTGAAGAACATATAATATTGTAATTAGGCAGTTGAGAAGAGAATTGATTACCAATGTAATTACATTTTGGTATTATCTCAATTGATAGGTGGCTATAAATTAAATAAAGGTATTATAGACATTTAATCTTTAAAATTTTACCCAAAAAGTAATATTACAGATATTTAACAACTTTTTTAAATGAAAAATGTTGCTTGAAACGGAAAAGTATTAAATTGTTGTGAATGTTGCTGTCAATTGGATTTCCACTTTTATTATATGTGTCATACATGCAATGTATATTTGCATGCAGGACGACACGTTTTCTGAAATTTGTTATATATATATATATATATATATATAATCAATCTTGTGAATTAATGAGAGACGACAATTGCTTCTCTTTGTATATGTGATTTGCTTTTATGTTTTGCATTTTCCTCTTTCCTTCTGCACTCCATTTCAACAATAATTTCTTTCTCTCAATATATCAAGATTACCAGGTTACTTTCTGATCCCAATCTATTTCTATTTTACATTGAACTGTTTTTTTCTCTTCTACCAATATTCTATTTTTAATTTTACAACACGTTATCAGTACGAGTATGCTCTCTTGTTGTCACTTAGATGGATCTTTCATATCAGAAAGTGTTTGGTAATTATAATTCTGGTTACAAGAAATTGGAAATCTGAAAATTGGGAAATTACGATTATTCACCAGAAGTTGAATAATTGAATTCTGGAAATCTAGAAATTTAAAGAAAGTGTTCTTGTTTTTGCAGAAAATGAGTCGATACAAATTTGAGCCATTGTTGGTTTCTGGAGCAAATTATATGAGATGGTTGAGTGATTGTGGAATAAGGTTGAAATCCAAAAATCTGTACGAAACTCTGGATAAGAAAAATGAAACAACTGAAAATAGTTCAATATTAAACGGAAAATATTCGGATCAGAAAGTAATCTCGTAATCCTGATTGGATGCTTCTTGAATATTGTAGATTGTGATATATTGAATTGTTTTCTTCTCTTCTACCCCGACTCTATTTTTATTTTTACAACACGTTTTCCTAGAAGCTGTTGAGATCTCTGAAAATAATCTCCCTGAAGGAGAAAATGATCAAGGAATATCATAATCGAAAAATGAAGAAATTTCTATAAATTTCAATAAGGAATTATGAAATAGAAATTAAATGAAAATTGATGATCTATTTTCGTACACAGTTGCAGTAGATATTTTATATGATGATCATGAGCCACGTAGTATGGAAGAATGCAAGAATAGACATGATTGGAAAAAATGGGAAGAAGCAATCCAGGTAGAGTTGAACTCTCTGAATAAACAAAAAGTTTTTGGACCCATAATGAAAACACCAAAAGATGTTCAACCAGTTGGTTACAAATGAGTATTCTTCGAAAAATGAAATGAAAGAAATGAAATTGTGAGATACAAAGCACGTTTGGTTGCTCAATGTTTCTTCCAAAGACCTGGAATTGATTATGATGAAACTTATTCCCCTGTAATGGATACTATTACGTTCCGATTTCTAATCAGTCTTGCCATTTCTGAGAAACTGAAAATATGTATTATGGATGTAGTCACTGCATATCTATATGGATCACTTGATTCAGATATTTACATGAAACTCCTAGAAGGATTGAAACTTCCTGAATCATACAGATCGGGATCTTGAAACTTGTATTCCATAAAGTTACAAAAATCCCTGTATGGATTGAAACAATCTAGGAGAATGTGGTACAAACGCCTTAGTGAGTGTTTAATAAAAGAAGGATACCAGAATAATGTTATATGTCTATGTATCTTCATTAAGATATTAGGGTCTGGTTTTGCCATTATAGCAGTTTATGTGGATGATAAGAATATCATTGGGACTCCTGAAGAGATTAAACAAACTGCTGAATATTTGAGAAAGAAGTTTGAGATGAAAGATTTGGGAAAAACAAAATATTGTCTTGATCTGGAAATTGAAAATAAATCAAATGGCATATTAATTTATCAATCAGCATACATTGAAAAGCTTTTGAAAAGATTCAATATGGATAATGCCCACCATTGAGTACACCTATGGTTGTAAGAACACTTGATCCCAAAAAGGATCCATTCCGACCGAAAGATGATGACGAACAAATACTTAGTCCTGAAGTACCATATCTGAATGCAGTAGGTGCACTATTATATTTGGCTCAATGTACGAGACCGGATATCTCGTTTGCTGTAAATTTATTAGAGAGATATAGTTCTGCACCAACCCGTCGTCATTGGAATGGAATCAAACATATTTTGTGTTACCTGAAGGGTACGAAAGATTTGGAATTATTTTGTACGAATTATGATAAATTTCTGGGTTTGACTGGTTATGCCGATGTTGGATATCTTTCAAATCCACATAAAGGACATTCTCAAACTGACTATATTTTCACATGTAATGGTACTGTGATCTCCTGAAGATCTACGAAACAAACTTTAGTAGTCACGTCCTCGAATCATGTTGAAATTTTGACATTACACGAAACCAGTCGAGAGTGTATTTAGTTGAGATTAATGATCCAACATATTCAGAATTCATGTGGTATCTCCCAAACTACAAATGAGCCAACTGTAATTTTTGAAGATAATGCGGCATGCATCACCCAAGTTCGGGGAGGTTACATCAAAGGAGATCGAACCAAACATATTTTCCTAAAATTCTTCTACACCAACGAGCTTCATAATACTGTTCGAATAGACGTGAAGCAAATCCGATCTTCCAATAATCTAGTCGATCTATTAACGAAATCATTACCGACATCAACGTTCGAGAAACTCGTTTATGATATTGAAATGCGAAAACTCTTCAGATTAGAAAATTAGATGTATAGGTGTCATCATCGGGGGAGGAGAACTTTTGTAATATTGGATTCACCCACTGTACTCTTTTTTCTTTGTCTAGTTTTTATCCCCCGTTGGATTTTTCTAGCAAGGTTTTAACGAGACAGTTAAATATCTGAAATGGTGGAAATTCAAGGGGGAGTGTTGTGAATATTTTTTGTCAAATGGATTTCCACTTTTATTATATATGTCATACCCGCAATGTATGTTTGCATGCAGGACGACACGTGTCCTGAATATATATATATATATATATATATATATATATATAATCTTGTGAATGAATGAGATACGACAATTGCTTCTCTTTGTATATGTGATTTACTTCTGTGTTTTGCATTTTCCTCTTTCCTTCTGCACTTCATTTCACTAATAATTTCCTTCTCTCACTGTATCAATATTATCAGATTATTTTTTGATTCCAATTTATTTCCATTTTGTATTGAACTGTTTTATTCTTTTCTATCTATATTCGATTTTTAATTTTACAATATAAATAAAAAGATCATGTTGTCATTCTCTCAAACAATGTAGGTTGTTACCCATAACAACTAATTATGATTTAAATTAGGGGGTGAACATGTATTTGTTTGATTTTGGACAAAACCGTTATCAAATAAAAAAAAAAAAAGTTTGATTTCACTCTCAAAAATCAAATCACCATGAAGTTGACAGGATAATCGAATTGAATTATTTTTATGTTTGGTTTAATTTTGTACTTTGATTTTATTTTTATTTTATTCTTATAATATATTTATTCAGCATTTTGTTACTAAAATTTAATTATATTTGTTACTAAAATTTAATTATACTACAGTTAAATTTGTTAATTAATTCAATATATTTAATTTCATATTGAAAATTCTTTATTAAAGTTTATTAACTAAATTTTTTGATATGTATAATTTATCTTAATTTATATATTTAAATATATGAATCAATTACTAATAATTTAAATTTTAAATTAGAATATGAATCTATAATATAAATAGATAATATAAAATTGTAACGGTTATAAATTTGGTTCAATTTAATTTTTTTTAAATTAAATCTGAATCAAATAAGTAATAAATAAAATCAAATATTTTTTTAGTTCAATTTGATTTTGGTTTTTATACCTAGCAACTTAATTTTCTTCTAATATATTTAATTATCCATTATGTACTTTATGATAGATTACAATTTAAAATATTATTTTATCAGATAGAGTAAAGGAATTATTTTCAAAAGGAATAAAGAAAATTCATACACAAAATGAGTTGAAAAAAAATATATATATAGAACATTTAAATTGATCGTTTCCGTAACGGTGGGATTCTCCACAGACATCATGGGCTTTAGAAAGCAAATATTACAGTGGGCTAAATTGCAGTGAGACTCGCTCATGGACTTTGGTTAGCGGCCCAAACATATTCTGAATGGTTTCGTTTCGCAATCAGAACCAGATTTGAATTGAAAATATTACAATTAAACATGAAGATTGAGAACTGTTTGTCATTCAATTCACTTGTTGTGCCCACTTCCTCACATGCATGCTTGCTTTCTCTGCCTGCAATGCAATTAATAAACAACGTTAACAACCATTGAATGACCATCCCATACCATACACAGTTGTAATTGATAGTAATTGTGGTACCTCCTTATCCCAATCACATCTGATAGTAATAACAGCGAGTACTATGGTCTGAACAGCTGTTCCACCAAAAATCATCCCAGCCCACACCCCCATAACCCCTTGTTTGAAAACCCAACCCATCACAAAACCAAGAGGTACTCCTATCAAATAGTAGCACCCTAAGTTTATGTATGCCACGTAGGATTGCCATCCTGACCCCACAGCCACCCCTGTATGTACATCATCAAAACCATTTTAGTATTATTAACATACAAATAAAATAATAATGTTTAGGAGAGAAGAATGAGAAGTGTCAGACCGGAGAGAATTGGCTGTACACTGTTGAGTAGAATAGTGAAAGCCAAGAGGAGGGAGAGCTTGTTCACTGCCTTGAGAACTTCTTCACTTGTTGAGAATATCAAAGCCATCTCATTGTGGAATATCATTATCAAACACCAGAAAAATATGCCAATTACGATGGATGTCATCACTGCTACTACTGTTGCAAATTTTGCTCCTTTCCCATTTCCTGCTCCCAGCTCATTTGCTACTCTCACTCTGCAATTATTCACTTTTGTTTCAAAACTACTAATCAAACAATAATTATTTAGTGCATAAATCAACCATATAGACTTTTCGTGTTTTAAGGAGCCGTACATGGTCACTATATTTCATTCAATGAAGTGACAGACACAACACAACACAACAAATTGAAGACACTGAAAGTGACTCCATTTAACATTTTTTCCACAAGAAAAGAAAACATATATGGTCCCTTTCAATCATTCATGCACCATCTATGGTCACAGATTTGGCTGTATTCCTTTCACTCTTACAATTTGTCAATCACATAAAATAAACTAATCTAATCAACTCTCAATTATTTATGTAAAACAATTTCGTATGTGAAACAGAAATGGGAAAAACCAGACAACAAATCTAGACCTCAAGAGAGTTTTAAATCATTTAAGAAGATTACACATTAAAGACGTGATGATTTCAAATTCTGATTTTGTGTGGAACGATGTTCACATGTGGATCAGACAAAAGTCACAAGAGAAGAAAAACACAACTTCTCTATAACGACACAAGTTGAAGATAGGAAAGTGTAAACTGTGTGTGTCCAAATGGTAACCATGAATATCGACAATATCAAAGAATATTTTCATGTGTGTTTGAAAATCAGCCAGTTGTTCAATTCCCCTTTTGTCATAACAAACTTAAACATTGGTAAAGTTGTCTATTTAGATTATATAGTATAGTACCTTTTTTTATGAATGAAAATTTGATAAGTTTAGGCCTAGTAAAAGTAAGAGACACGTACCCGACTCCAGCAAAGAAGGCAAGTGGAATCATCATTTCCCATCCATTAATTGACATACTGGGAAAACAGTGAAAATAAATCAGATCAAATTTCGATGTTAATGTAAATGTTGATATTGATTGATCAAGTGACACGTACCATATAGAGAGAGCATCAACGGCTATCTTTGCATTCTGCAAATTTCCAGTCATCAATATCAAGATTCTATAGTACCAATTCTCCAAGCTGCAATAAACTTGACAGTCAAAATAATGAAAAAAAATGAATGATTGAAATACGGATACAGAGAGAGTGGGAGAGATTGTACCAGAGCATGATACCAGAGGCAGCAGAGAGCTTAACAAACTCCCAGAGACCAGAAAAGGCTTCAATGGAGAAACCAGTCCAAGTAAGAGGACATCCACCGCATACAACATAACCATAATGACCAAACACCAAAACCCACCATGAGAAATTCAACGTCGCAGCTGTCCCAATAACGCCAAGCTGCATGTGATACACAAAAAGCCAACTGACAAACACATGGACCAGTAAAGCAGCTAAAGACACCCAGGCGATGACCATGGTCTTCAGCTGACATTGCAGGAATCTCTGCAGAGGGAACTGAAAAGCAAAGCTGAAATGAAGTGGTATCATCCATATGGCGACTAGACCGGATAGCTCGGCGACATCTTTTGGTTGCCCTAGAAGCTTCAACACCGGTGAAGCGAATAGATACAGAGGCAAAAGCAGAACACAACAGAGGAACAGCACTATCCATGACCGTTGCATGTATACACCCAACATGTAGTACTTTTTTGCTCCGAATGCTTGCCCACATAATGTTTCCAGTGCACTCGCCATCCCCAGCTGAAAAAAATGATAAAAATTAATCCTTTACAAATTGAAAAACAGAGGGAGATTATGTTATGTGTTAATTAATTACCAAGAGACCGAAATCGAAGCCGACGATGACATTGTTGGAGATGGAAATAGCGGCGAGTTCGAGATCACCCAAATGGCCAGCGAAGGCTTGGGTGATTACGAGCATAGAGTAAGAGGCGAGTCGGCTGAATATAGCAGGACCAACTATGTACCAAAGCTTCTGCGATTCTGTCCAAAACCGACGTAGAAAAGGACTTCGAGAGTCGTCGATGGAGGGTCGTTCTTCAAGAAGAGGAGTTTTGGCTTCCATTGTAGACTTGTACTTGTGTTTTATTTTCTCTGGTGGATTAATATAGCAATACTAAATACTAGAAGGAGATGTCTGTGGAGAGTAGATAGATATATATGGTTGGTTGTTGGTTCGGAAGCCACGTATTTATTATTGTAACTTTTCTGTGTAGATTGAGCCACGTTTAATAATAATGTTTTATAACGTTGTGGGTGTGCTTTGGCGAATGGTGGAGAGTTTGCTTAGTTCACTGGGCCTAGGAAAGAAACAGAACCAACTAATGAGGTCATTGCTAACAGCAGCAAAGCAACTCTTCTTTGTTTGTTTTTGGATCAATGAAATCAATGATTACGTATGACGAAATCTATTTATCTTCAGGAAACCATTAAGAAATTGACTTCTACTAGTACTATCATTTAGAATTCTTGGTCTTCATTCTATTTGTATAAAATATATTTTGTGACTATCACTTCTGTAGAGGAAGTTTCTTGTTAGTCCATCGTGAGCCTGGAATACAAAATGGATCGGTGGAAGGCCTCGAAAACACGAGTGGCCGAGCAATATCCGGATCATGCCGGGCGGGAGAGGCAGAGTAAAGGTACTGGCATTCCACTTATTTTGTATATATAAAAGATAATTATATTTTTTAATCAAATATTACAAAATTTTCTAACATAAAATGTATAATATTTATAATAATATTAAAGAAAAAATGTTTTTAAAATAATTAAATTTAATTATTCACGTTATAAATATTTTTAATATATATTTTTAAATATATATAACATTTAAAAAATATTAAATCAATTATAATTAATAATAATTTAAATGACATAATTTTTTTAAAATTTGTATATAAAGAATTAGTAGCAACTAGATTAAATTGGGAGTGGGAGTTAAAATTATTTTTAAATCTGGAAATAAAATATTTTTGTGTTAAAATGTATATTTTTTTGTTAAAATGACTATTTTATTCTTTTCAAAGTATAAATTTAGAGTTTCAAAACCAATGGCGGCTTTTGATGAAAATTATGAAAATAAATTTTTGAAAGGTTATCGAAGTGACAAAATCGAGTTTCGGTGGAAATTAAACTCAGAATTGGATTGTGCCCAAAATTTGCCTAATTCAAAGCTCGATCTAAAGCTATAACTTATGAACTGAACTGCGAAGCGGTTTTCTCTTCTCGCCCAACGGCGAAGTGCCATGACACTTAAACACCACTAGCCAAACACATCCCACCACTCTCTATCTCTCCTCCATGACCTCACTCACCTATTTCCTATTTCCAACTCAAACCCTAACTCTCAAACTCTCATTTAATCTTCATAACCACTGCCATCGACCTCCATTAACAACCTTCATAAAGGTTCTTAAATGCTCTTCTAGTGTTTTTAAGACCCTATTTATCAAGGTAACAAAACTCTCTCACTGTACATATGGTATTTTCGAAATTGTGGATGAGTCTTGCTCTAGAATATCATTTGGTTTTTGTTGAGTTGGTTTAGAGCGATTAAAATGTGTCTTGAGCTTCCAATAGTGTCTAGGTGTTATATGCCTTGAAATCCATCTAGTTGTGCTCTTGATTTTGATTAAACAATATTAAAATGGTTTGTTAATGGTTTTGAAATAATTCTTGACTTGATTTATTGATTATAATTCTTGTATGATTATTAAGCAACCAATAAGAGGAGATTCAAGAAGGGGGTACCAACTAGCTTGAGTAAAACTTCTTGATAAGGTTTGTGATTTCGTTTTAAACCCTATGTTATTGTTTGATGTATGTTTTATAATAGGAAACTTGCATTAGAAACCGTTGTTAAGGTGTTATGTTTGCTAGACATAGATGAATGTAGCTAAATTGATGAAATTGAAAGGATTGTGTTAATTATGATGGAGATTGTTTGGATTGGTTGCCATTGATGGTTATTAATGATATTTTATGTTATTGGATGATGTTTAATGCATTTGAGACTTGATAGTACCTTATGGCTAATTGAAAAATAATTAAAGTTAATGTTACTAATAGCCTAAAATGAGATGTGGGCTAATTTGATACTTTTACCCTTGAAGGGTCTTGAACTAATTGGTAAATTGGTGGAAAAATGATTGAATTAATGATACTTGGTAATCACTTCAATGCACCATAAACTTGCTATACATTGTAGAGTGAAAGACATGTATAGAGATAGAAGTACTTCGACCCATGAATGTATCATGGTTTAATAGGCATAAACAATCTACCTACGGGGTGACTACTCTGTCTTAGTATTACGAGTTTACCCATCTTGGAATGACAATCCATTCATGGTTCCAATGCACACTTGTGTGATAGGGTCATTTTGGAATTTTAGTTCAACCACGGACCTGCCCGTCTTGAGACTTTATTCCATTTTGATCCCGTTTTCAAAAACTATTGTCTGTTTATGAACATAACTTATAACTATTGGCAACTTGATAGTTGATTGTGCTTGTTTTGATAATACAAACCCAAAGAATAAAATGAGTGTTAAGCAATAAAAGGGATTCAATGCTAGTTTTTATTGCCTATATAGAAGCCTAAAATGAACTCTAGATCCTAATTGAAGCTTTTATTGCTAATGACTTGATAATGTGGTATAAGGTTATACTTGAGCTAGTAATGCATCTAAATTGGTCAAAATATTCCTGAAATCACACTGTTCATAAATCTGTGAACTATGTTCGTAGTCGGTAAACTACGCTCACAGTCTATAAATGACCTATGAAGTAGTTCACAATCTTAAATGGCCTATGGAGTGAAATTAAAACTTTTAAAAGTTTATTTTTGCTAACTTTTCAAAAGGATTAATTCCAAAAACCACACAGTTTTTGAAACATTTTAACACATGATTTTGTAAAATTTTACTAAGTCACCTCCAAAACCACTAGTGGTATAAGGTGAGTGTAGTTTTTGTGTTTTTGAGTGGTTTTGCTAATTATTTAGTTTTAATAATTTTAAATAATTTTTAAATTTTTATTTTAATAATTTTATTAAATTTTAAATATTACTTTACATATTAAAATAATATTTTAGTTTTTATTTTTAATTTTACCTTAACTACATAAATTGTTTTATAGTTTTATAAATTTTTAATTTTTAATTCATTAATTTTAGTAATTTATAGTTTTAATTTCTAAATTTTATTTTAACTAAACCAAATACATTATTTGTTTAAATATTTTTAAGTTTTTTAGATTATTATTTTTTAAAAATTAATAACTTCTTAGTTTTAATTTTTAATTTTACTAAATTACAACTAGTATCAATTATTTTAAAAAAGTTTAATTCTTTTATTTAATTATTTGAATAACTTTTTAACCTTAATTTCAAATTTTATACCTACAACCAAACATTATATAATTTAAATATTTTTTAATGCCAAATTTAGTTTTTTTTATATTTATTTTTTTCAAAAGTAAAATAACTATTACATATGTCAACTTTTTAAAAATATCTTTAATTTTAAATATTTTTATTTATTGATATTTATTTCTAAAAAACTATAAAATTGTAATACAATAATAATATAATTTTTAAATAAAATTTCAAACGTATCTATTATTATATTCTTGCCGGAGGTTTTAGTAAATTAAAAAACAAAAATCAAAACAAAAAAATATTGAAAATTATTTAACCAAACATTTAAAAAGTATTAAATCTACACAATATTTGTTTTTAATTTAGTAAATTTTAAAAATAAAAATTAAAAAAAGTAAACGAAAGATTTAAAAAATACTAAACTATATAATAATTTATTTTATTTTAGTAAAATTTTATTAAAAAAATTAATACAAAATATTTAAATTATTTAATAAAATATTTAAAATTTAGTTAAATTATTAAATAAAATTTTTAATGATTATTAAAAATAAATAATTAGCAAAACCACTTAATAATACAAAAGAAAAACACTAAAAAATACAAAATTCACCTACACCTCATCAAAACCACTAATAATATTGAAACCACTAATAATATTGGTGTTTGGGTGATTTTGGGGTGATTAAGTAGAAGTTTGCAAAATTAGGTGTTGAAGTAAATATTTAAAAAATTGGGTGGTTTTTGGAATTAGCCCCTTTACAAAATAGGTATATAGGGATGAACACGGTTTGGTTTGGTTCGGTTTTCAGTCAAAACGAACCGAAAAATTTTCGATTTTGGATTAGGAAAACTGAACCGATTAGAAAAATATCGGTTCAGTTTGGTTCGGTCCAAAATCGAAAAAGTTCGAATTAATTTAACTAAATTTTTTGGTTCAAATGAAAATCGAACCGAACCAAAAATCCAAACCGGACAATCGAACCGAACCGAATTTATTAAAAACTAAATTGAAGCGAATTGAACAAATCGGTTAGGTTCAGTTTCTATTTTTTTTCACCCCTAACTCTATACTTAAACTTTTTGTGGTCTTAATTTTTTTAAAAATAAATATTATATAATATATTTTTTATTTCATGAATATATTATTATAAAATTTTAAAAATCTTTAAAAAATAATTTAATAAATGAATTGAAAATTGAAATAAAATAAAATACAAATTATACCTTTTATGTCACTTTATATCTAACATTTATTTTAACATTTCATTATTTTTATCGAACTTTTATCTCAAATGGTTACATCTCAAACGGTTGCAAAGCGTGTATTTGGTACATAGATTTTTAGATAGTGATTAGATTTTTCATTAGGTAATTTGATTGTTTACTTGAAACTTTTTTATTAATGATTAATTTTTTTATTAACCGATTTCTAAACCGCTACTTGAAATAGTTTGTATATAAATTTTTAATGAAAAAACTCTTATTTTACTCTCATAATTATGAGTATTTACTAAAATACCCATTATAATAATAATGTTAAAAAATTACTATTTACAATCAACTATTTTAATTTAAATATTATTTTTATTTATTAAATGTGATTAAAAATTTTAAATAGTTCTTTTAATTGTATTTTATTTTTTGAAAATTAATAGGTGAATATAATATCATAAACATTAAAAATCACATTAATTTTAATAGTACATTAAAAAAATAAAATACTATTTTACAAATTATATTATCATCATTTTATATTGAGCAATTATTTCATTATTTTCCTTATTACGAAACAGTCCTTTCAAACCGTTTTAATATAATTTAATAGTTAATCACTATTTTATTAATTAATTCTGTATCAAATAGCATAAAAGTTGATTATAAAAATAGAATTGATAGTACAGCATTTTTCTATTTGAAGATGATAATGAAAATGATCACATAATTATCAAAATTTAGATATCAAATCTAATCAATCTAGAAGATAGTGGATGAATGGATGGTGTTGGTTAATTTCATAACTAGAAGAAATTGAGGAGACTTTGAATTGAATAATTGACAAGAGTGGCAATTATGTTTCATATCCAATCTCTACTCCTTTAACTGGACTACACTACAGATCTTAGTGTAGGTAAGTCAGAATCAGCTTATGGGCAAAGTAAAAATTAGGCTTCATAAATAGAAGTTTGAAGATTGAAAATTAATGGTTGAAAGTTGATTACACAGTAAGCTCTTACATCTTAAACTCAATTTGGATGGAGATAGGTAAATTTGGAGTTGTTTTAAATTATAAAATTATTAATTAATTATTTATTAAATTGTGATATAATTTATTATAAAATAATTTGGTAGTTGTTTAGAATTTTATAATAAATAAATTTTGAAATAAGTGGAGTATATATGTATGAGTGAATATTTTTTTTTTAAGTTGTTTTTTTTTTTTTGTTAAAATTCAAAATTTTCTCTTGTCTTTTTTGTTTTTTGTTTTTTTTTTTTTTAAGTTTAATATTTTATTATTTATTTATTTATTCCTTTCTTTCTATTAAGTAATTTTTTAAATTTTTTAAAAATATATATTCTAATTATTTTTTATTAGGTATTTGAATAATTTGGAGTGATTATTATAAATTATTAAAATGAAAAATTTTATTACTCATTTTAATTTTTTTAAAAGAATATTATTATGCAAACATATTTATAATAATAGTAATTATTATAAATTGAAATTGAGAATTTATTATTATTTTTCAATTTTTAACCAATTTAATTATTATTGCTAACAAAAAAAAATAGTAGAATAGTAGAAAAAATCAATGATTACACAAATATTAAGAAATCAATATTGAAAAAAAATATAATTACTTTCTGATTAATTTTTTTAATTATAACTATAAAAATATAAGTTGTTATATTTCAAGTATTATATATAAAAAATTAAAATTTAAAATATAAAAAAATTAAAAATTATATAGCATCGAAAGAATACTAACAAAAATTGAATTTATTCTTATAATAATCGGTGTGTAAAAACATCTCTCTACGTGTTCTCAAAATCCGATTATTAAATAAATAATTATTTAATAAAAATAATTAAATAATTTAGTTTTAGATAGATTTTCAAGTATCCATCCGAAATAAGTATATATATATATATATATATATATATTGATTTTTAAAATTTTTATTTTTGAAAATAGTCTAAATTGACGATTTTATTTTTGTGGGAGAATAAGTTTCGTATGTTATGAGTGGTTATATAGTTATAGTAATTTATAATAATTTTAAATTATTAATTTAATTAAATAATTTAAATACATATATTTTAAATTTTTTAAAATTTACATTAATTAATCAAATAATTATGTAATTTTAGAAAATTTCAAATTTTAATTTAATAATTTGAATAATTTATAATTTTAACTTCTAACTTTTAGTTTCATTAAATTAAATAAATTATATTTTAAATAATTTTAAAATAATTTAGTTTAATACTTTTTAAAAAATAAAAAATTTTTGTTTTCATTTTCAATTTACTAAACTATAACCAATTTCAACCATTTTAAAAAATTTTAATTCTTTTGTATTTATTTAATTATTTGAAAATTTTAATAATTTTGAGTTTTAAAATTTAATTTTAAATTTGTTATCTACAACCAACAATTATTTAATTTAAATTTTTAAATATGTATGTCAAACATAGTTTGCATTATTTTAAAATTTTAAATATTTTAATGATATTTATTAAAAAAATTATAAAATTATAATACAATAATAATATAAATTGTTTTTGAAAAAAATTAAAATATACCTATAATTAAATAATTATATGTGGTAGATTTTGGTATATTAAAAAATTAAAACTTAAATCTAAAAGAAAACTTGAAAATTATTAAATAAAATAATTTAAAATTATTAATATTACATAATAATTGGTGTTATTTAGTAAAAATAAAAACTAAAAAATTATTTAATCAAATATTACAAATTATTAAATATAATGATTTCAATTTAGTAAATTTTAAAAATAAAAAGTATTAAAAATCATTAAATCAATTATTTAAAAATACTAAAAATATATAATAATTTATATACTAATTTATTTTAATTTAGTAAAATGAAAAAATAAAAAAATTATTTAATAAAATATTTATAACCTTTTTAAAATTACTAAACTACAACCAAACAACTTATATTAACCAACGTTATATAATTTTATAATTTTGGAATGATTTGTTAAACGTTTTAAAATATTTAAAAATTACATATTTTTTAAATTAAATTTAATATATCCCTACATTATCCCATATTCATTAATCATATGTCTATATTCTTTTGGGAAGAAAATCATGCTTAGTAATTTTATATTTTGTACTCTTTCAAGGCTCGCAGTACAACCTACCGATTATAAACTTTCACATACTGAATAATAATATAAGTCAAGAAGCAAGAAAATATTCCAACCTTACTAAGAGCGTAGCTATTCATTAAATGTTATTTTCATTCGTGGATTAGGTGCACTGTTGGAAAGGAAAGCAGTAGTTCATTCGTGGAAGAAGGGATGGTAATTTTGGAGAACGCGTACCATTTTTCCAATTTAACAATTTTTACCGAACCAACAACCTTACACACTTGTTCAACTGATATAAGCAACCATAACTCTTTTGCTTTCTCCTTTTGTTCTCTACCAATTCCACAGTTTCAACAATGGAAGCTCAAATAAATATAAATATAAATATAAATATTCTGGACAAAACAGATCATCCATATATTGTATTAAAAGAAATTTGTGATATAGTACAAATCTGTACTAAGTTAAAAAAAGACAACAGTGAAATAAATAAACCTATCGCTTAATTATTCATTTGTTCTTCCACCTATTCTTTTCGTCCCTTGTTTTCTCGATTACTCCTTAATCGAGAGGGAGAGAAATGTGAAACAGAAACAAGAAAATAGATATAGGGAGGGAGAGAAATGTGAAACAAAGAAAAAATTTAGAGAGGAGGGAGAGAAACGTGGAGCACACGCAGAGAAGCTTTAACAGATACTCCACAGTCCGTCTGCACCGCTGCTCATACCCAAAAAAAAAAAAAAAAAAAAAGAGATTAAGAAGTGCAATCCATTGGTAACCAACTTCTCTAATTTTGTTAAGTAATAGTATCATTTTCATTTCCTCGAACCAGAAAATTTGATTCCCAGATCTAGTATAATCTCGATTTTACCAAATCAAATCGATAAAATAAATAAATAAATCTCACCTCCTCTTCTTTTTCCAGCACCACCCATTCCGGATCCGTTAGACTTCCGATTCAAATTCTCTAACGATTGAACTTGAAGACATAACCCTGAACAAAACAGACATTCAAGACGAGCATATATAGAAATAGATGACTGGAAACTTGAACACAGTAAGCACTTACTTGGCATAACAATGGAGATGCAGGAGCAGAGAGGAAGAGACAGACATGATGTGAATGAGAAAGGGTGCGGGGTTGGTGGGGTTATAAAAGTAAAGGAAAAGGGACAGATGGAAGGCATGCAAATACTAAGCAAGCCACGTCGCCTACATGCATCAACCGAGGTTTTGTGTGTGGTTGGCCCAGCCCAGCCCAGACCGGCCCATTTTAAATAGCGTATGTATGAAGATTATTCTGGAATTCAGTATTTGGAGGTATGCTGCGGTCAAAATTGATTAATTTATCAGACATGGAATGACGATGGCCACCTGGTGAGGTGGAATTAGACCGAACATCACCAGAATTTAAGAAGCATGTCGGTCAATATTACCGAATTTACATCTGTTAACAGTCCATTCCTGTTAAGCTTGGGAGATTGCAGCTTTGTTCCCAAACATTCATCTGCATACACCGGGCAGATTGCAATTGTATAAGAAAAGACCAGTGGTAGTATCAACTGTGCCAATGCTAATGTTGTCAATAATTATATATATATATATATATATATATATATATATATATTTTCATTTGAAAAAATTTGTAGGGGCGGCACTTTTTAGTTTTGCTTATGAAATTTTAAAAATTATTCTTTTCTTTTCTATTATTCAACTTAAAAATATGCCGGTTAATACCGGTCACAGAAAAGATATATATATATATATATATATATATATATATATTATATATATATATATATATATATATATATATATATATATATGAATAAAAAAGATAAATTTTTCAGAGTTAATTTTTAAAATTTTTAAATTTAATTGTAAATTAAAAAAAAAGTTACTAAAAAAAAATTATAAAATAAAAAAATAAAAAATAATATTAGCTATTATCAATATTTTACTGGAAAATTTTCATTTAGTTCCTTCTTCCACCACAGTCCAAATAGTTGATACCAACACTAATGCAGTGATCACAATTGAAATTTATATTAGACGCACAAGCACCAATTTTCCATTCAAATTTCTTTGAAACAGGAAGAGTACTCCTTCCTTTTGATCAGAGGTTAAACTTTTGATTAATTCATTAAATTTTAAAAGAATATTATGAAAATTATATTTTAAAAGTTTATAGAAGTTGAAATTGTAAAATTTGTGAAAGTTCAATATAAATTTATAAGGATTTATAAATTTCTTTTTTTTTTTTTTCTTTCAAAAGTTATATTAATCAGGAGAGAGAATAAGAATGAGAGGTTAGACTTTTGATTTCTCAGTATTTTATTTTCATTCTCTATTTTCTTAAAAACTTGTGTATGGACATGGCAGTTGAATACTATTTTTTTTAAAAACTTTTGTACGGACATGGTAATTGAATACTATTTTTTTTTAAAAACTTTTGTACGGACATAGTAGTTGAATAATGATGCTAGTTGCCCGTCGTTAGCTAAATTCTCTTAATTCAGTGAAGTAAGTTTTTTTTTTTTCTTCCATTTATATATGTTATGAGATTTATTCTTTATAGTTTATGTAATTCGATATTTATGTATTTCTGCCTTTTTTGGTTTACGTTTAGATGTATTAGTCTATTGGTTAAGTGATGTGCACAGTTGATGAATTAAATAGGTTAGTGTCTCGCTAGTCAATAAAATTAAATCCTTAATTATTCAATTAAAATGACGTAAATAGAAATCGGTGTGATATGTCATACTGTGATAACATTATGATCATAACTAAATGAATGCACTGAGTTGATTTGTTTGTTATGAGAAGGAGTCTTTCTAATTATTAATGCAATAAGCGGTTTAACCTATCAAGCGCTTGTCAGGGTTACTGATAGGTTAGAGGCTGGTTAGTAGGCGGTGATTCCGATCAGTCTAATAGGTTAGAAAAGTTTAATTGTTAAGGTGTTGAGCTGAAAACTAAAACTGTGTCTACTGAATTACTGTAATTTATTCTTAGTTTCGATAATCAGCACATAAATGGATAGATTTGCTTCGCTAGCTTACCTTTATCATTTGATTAATCATAATTATTTTATTTCTCTCTCAATTAGATATTAAAATTCCCCATTATTTATTTTCTTTGTTAATCTGTGTCATAAGAAAATTTGATTTTAACTATCTGTTCTCGGTGGGATCAATCCTGCTTGTCTATACTACTGTTTGTATAATTTAAATATTATTTTAATGGTTTCAACGCTCGTCGTATGATGACATGACAAAGCGTGCACAAAATGTAGAAGCGATAAATTCTAGAATGACAATAATTATATATGCCACACTAGATGCATATAATTAATAGGTTCTATCAAACATCCATATGCAAACATCAAGTAAAAAACATACAATTTTTTGAAAATTTGGGAAGGTGTCGAGTTTGTGTGTTAAGATCTTGTTGATTTTGAAACTTGGCAACTCAAGAAGAAAATGACATATAAGAAGCTTGCCGAGTTGCCAACCAAGCAACTTATTAAGCTATAAGCTCAGTATCAAGCAAGAAAACTAGATATCAAGGAAATTAGAGACTAGTTGCCGAGTTTTTAATGAGTTAGAAGCTCAAAAATTTGTTAAATCAACTTGGAAAAGGCACTTGCCGAGTTACTTATCGAGATCAAAACTTGGTATCAAATGAAGAAAACAATGATAGTGGACTTTACTGAGTTGGTTGCTAAGTTTCTACCGAGTTAAGAACTCCACAACCTACTCAAACTAGACTTGGCAGTAGCATTTTTCAAGCTACTTTCCGAGTTCTTGTTGAGTTACAAGCTAAAGAAGAAAACTAGGATAGAGGTGTTTGTCAAGTTAATTACCAAGTTAAAATCTCGGCAACTTGCTCATTTGAATTTAGCGTAAGCACTTGCCAAGGTTAGTGATGAGTTAAATACCAAGTTAAAAGCTTGTGTATTTGAAATAGGGTGAAAATGACTTCCAAAATCTTGTTACTGAGTTGTAGCTTGGTAACTTATGAAGAAACAAGACCTAAGTCTAGTTGCCGAGTATTTACCGAGATACATGCCGAGTTGAATCTTGACAAATTAGTGAAAAATAATGAAATAATGCACATAACAAGTTGTTGACAAGATAATCGTCGAGTTCCAAGCACAATAATTTAGGTAGAACATCACACTATTTAGGAGTAAAAAATACACGACAATTTAAGCATCTTCCAAGGCATCTTTTAGCAGCTAAAACCAATCATACCAAGCTCATTTGATTATTCAAGTTGGTTATAATCAATTATGTCATGGAATATACTTGTTTGGTCATCTTAAGTTCATTAAAAAAAAAAATTCAAGATTCACAACCATAATACATTAGATTATAACACATGCTCTCAATTCTAATTTACATAGCTAAAACAGAACATATAAGGTCGAAGCAAACATATAAGAGTAGAGGCTCACATGTTGGCGGTGTCATCACACCCATATAAGAGCCATACCATAGTTGTATCATGTAGGCTAATTAGGCAAGTTTTACTTATGTTGAGATATCATAGATTTCCTATGCATGCCATTTCATTCCCTATAATAAGCTAAACTAAGGGCATATATCGTTTTAGTGACACATACAACAATTGTCCTTATTCATTATTTCATTAAAAAACTTGGCCTCTTAGAGGCATTTTGGTTACATAACACACTGTAATCCATATAAAATCATAAGACACACGCATATGCACAGGCACACGTGTGCGTGCGCACACACAACCCAATATTCATATATACTCTCAAAAGTGATTGTGGGCACCCAATATTCAATCATGTAGACAAGTTATCACCATTTCATTATATTAGAGCTAAATTAACCATAACACCAATTTATTATCATATTTCTCATCAATTCAACCATAATCAAGTTCTATTCAACAATCATATATCACTCATTCAATTAACACCATAATTTACATTTAATTTCATTTAATGCATCCAATAAACAATAAGCATCAAAGAATACTGTAGAGTGTAAAACACGAATGCTGACCTTTCCTTCGAAGACACAAACTAAGCCTCCTTGATATAGTTTTTGTAGTTGTCTAACCAATTTATCAAAAGATTCAATCACTTTACAACTCAATTAACATAATAGTTTTGTCTCCACACCCTAGGACTTATTCAAAATTGGTCATTAAACACATTAAGCACACAAGCTACATTCTAGAAGCATAATCTATCCATTATAGTCCTAATTACATGTCTCTATTGAAATTGGAAAGTAAAAATTGAAGACACCATAAAAAGAGGTTGTTGTAGAGCTTACCAAATGTTAGAATAGAGAGCGAGAGAATCTAAGAACTCTTTTAGGGCAATAATTAGATTCGAAACTCGCTAATTTGATTGTGTTTGTTGCTTGAGAATTGAAATGTGAAGAGTTGTATGGTGGGTGCGTTTCAAACGTGAGTTGAGAGAAAGGAAGGAGGTGTGAGAGAGATTTATTGGGTGGTTTGAGAGTGTGATAGAGAGTGAGATTGATTAGTAGGTTTAGGGGTATTGATGGTGGTCTTAAGTGGATTTCAGGCCCATTTAATCCTTTTGTCTACCAATTGGCCCATCCAAATTTCATGCCTCAATTCTTCTCACAGAAGGTTCTAAAAACATCATTTAGTTTTAAAGTTGTTTTTAATACCTAAAAAATCCATTTTTGTTATAAAAATCCATTTTGCCCTAAAAATTTCAATATTTGAAATAAAACATAATTTTATGAAAATAACCTTGTGAACATATTAAGTAAATTATTTATGACCATATTCTTCCATTTATAGTCTCTAATTGCCATTTTTTCCATAAAGTGAATTTTCAATTTATTTCTACATGATTTTTTTTAAAATTCAAATTTAACAAAATATCAAAATTGTCTAAAAAATAAAAAAATTTTGGCTGAAAAATTGAGAACTCCACCCCACTTACGAAATTTCATTCCTAAAATTATCTGAATCGAACAAATGATGATATTTCTTCTTCCTAGCCTCTTTGGTCTCATATGTCGCTTCCTTGACAACATGGTTGCACTATACGACCTTGGCTAGAGGTACTGACTTGTTCCTCAATAAATTCACTTACCTAGCCATATCTCGACCAACTTTTCCTCATATGAAAAATCTGGTTAAATCTATGACGTTTTGTGTTTAAAGACATGAGATGCGTCAAATCAATACCTATGTAGTATCGATACGTTGAAAATATTGTGAATCTTATCCAATTTCGATGGTAAATCCAATCTATAGGCAACCGAGACAATACACTCAAAGATCTAATAAGGTCCTACACACTTAGGTGTCAATTTCCCTTTCTTTTCAAAATAGATACTTTCTTCCATTGAGAAAATTTGAGAAACACCTTCTCACCCACTTCAAATTCAATTTACTTTCTCTTCAAGTCAACATAGGATATTTGGAAATCTGATGCCTCCTCGAGTTTCTCCCAGATGAATTTCACTTTTTCCTTCACTTCATCAATCATCTTCGGACCAACTATCTTCGCTTCACTTAGTTCGGTCCAATACAAGGGAGTCCTACACTTTTTTCTAAAAATTGTCTCATTTGGAGCAATTTGGATCTTCGTTTAGTAGCTATTATTGTAGGCAAACTCACCAAAATGCAAGTATTTCTCGTATAACCCCTTGAACACTAGCACATAACACTATAACATATCCTCTAAGGTTTGAATTACCCTATCAGATTCCCATTATTTGTGGATGAAAAGCTTTACTAAAATTCAACTTAGTCCCTCTTGCTTCTTGAAACTTCTTCCGAAATCAAGAAGTGAACCTATGATCCTGATCGAATAAGATCAATGATGGAATTCCATGTAATCTCACTATCTCTTTCACATATAAATATGCTAGCTTCTCTATTGAATAATCCACCCAAATAGGTAGGATTGTGCATGATTCCTCCTGGAACCGGGAACCAGACCGGAACCGGTACTAGAATTGTTAAAGAACCGATCATTTTGGAACAGTATTAGAACCGGTATCGAAAATTATATTTTTCAGTATCGGTTCTAGTCCATTGACTGTAATTGAACCGGAATAGGATTTGGTACTAGAATCGAACCAAAACCACTAAAGGAATCGATTTTGAAGAATATTATTCCAAATATTATATGTTTCAGCACTAATATATTATACCCTCTTGCTTCTTGAAACTTCTTCCGAAATTAAGAAGTGAACCTACTTCGATCCTGATCAAATAAGATCAATGATGGAATCCCATGTAATCTCACTATCTTTTCACATATAAATATGTTAGCTTCTCTATTGAATAATCCACCCAAATAGGTAGGGTTGTGCATGATTCCTCCTGGAACCACTCTAGAACCGGGAACTAGACCGGAACCGATACTAGAATTTTTAAAGAACCGATCATTTTGGAACAGTATTAGAACCGGTATCGAACGTTATATTTTTCCAGTACCAGTTTTAGTCCATTGATTGTAATTGAACCGGAATAGGATTTGGTACTGGAATCGAACCAAAACCACTAATATATTATGTTTCAACATATATATATATATATATATATATTTATTCCTACTTCAAATATATTTAAAATTTAGAAATCATCCTGAAATTCGGAAGAATATTATTTCATGAACTGAAGTGGAATGTTAGATGTGTTTACTTATACAATTTACCAGAAATTTTGAAGAATATTATTTTTTATGTTACAATTAAATTATATTAAACTATTAAGTGTATGGTAACTAATTAATTTTAAGATATTGATATATTGAATATAGAATTAAAATATGGAGGGCTATGCGGTTTAGACCTAAGCTTGCAGAACATTTGGAATTTTTTATTATTTAAAATTATGTACAACTAATTTGTAAGGTTATGGAGTTTTTAAACTTATTTTCTTCATGACATCAAGTTTAAGTTTGTTAGTAAAATTTTTGGGTTTTTTTTTTTTTTTTTTTTTTTTTTTTTTTTTTTTGCGCAACTTGAAAACCAACTTAACAAATTAATTATGTTGATTTAGCATATCAGTAACTTTCTTATATGTATAAGTTTGTTTATTATATTGGTGTAATAATGATTATCTTGTAAATATAGATTTGGCAAATAGTGATTTGACAAGTTTTTTTTTATTAGTTTAATTGTGAAAAGTTTGGCTATTTTTCCTGAACCTGTACCAGAACCATTTCTAAATAATTGGTATCATTGGAACTGGACCCGGTACTGAAATTGAACCGAAACTGGCACTTATTCTAGGTACTAATAGTATTGGCATCAGTTTCTCCAAAAAAGGAACTAGTAATTTTGTTTCGGTACTGGTTCTTCAAGGAATCAGTACCCGAACGGGTCATGTTCACCTCTACAAATAGGTATGAAATGGGCAGATTTTTTCAACTAATCTTCTATCACTCATGTACGCATCATGTTTCTCACGAGTTAGGGGCAAATTCCATAGCCACACTACCCCATTTCCATTTTGGTATAACTAAAGGTTGTAGCACTCTAGATGAAACTTGATGTTTTGCCTTCACTTGCTGACAAATCAAGCATTAGCCAACAAATTCAACTATGCACTTCTTCATAGCCGGCCACCAATATGAGGCTTTCAACTCTTAAAATATTTTGGTGGCTTTCGGATGCATAGTGAATACTTGAGCAGGTGCTTCCTTCAGAAGTTCATCCCAGAATACCATTCACTGATGACACATAAATCCTCTAACGAAAATATAACCACCACCATCTTTCTTCTCGGTGAATTCTATTATTTCCTTCTTCAATCTACTTCACCCATTTGGTCACCTTATTATCACACTATTTAGATTCTAAAATATATAGAACCAAGATAGGTTTCAACACTAACTCAACTACCACTACATCTTCTATCACGTTCAATTGAGAAAATATTTTTACCAAGACATGTACTGATTGCTGACTCATTGAATCCGCCGTTACATTAACCTTTTCGGGATGGTAATAATCACTAATTATAGTCTTTCAGAAATTCCACTCATCTTTGTTGCCTAAAATTTAGCCCCTTTTAAGTAGAGAGGTATTAAACGCTTTTGTGGTTTGTATCAATGTATCACTTTGCTCTATACAACTAATACCTCCAAAATTTGAGAGTAAAGACTGTAGCCGCAGTTTTCAAGTCATGAGTCACATAATTCCATTCATTTCATTTAAGTTTCCGCGAGGCATATGCCACCACCTTACTATCTTATATGAGAACACATCCTAAACCATGCAAAGATGCATCGCTATAGACCATATAGTCTAACCCTTCAACTAGTTGAAACTTCCATTAGCAACTTATTCAACATTTCAAAACATTTTTTATGTTTCCTAGTCTACTCACACTTAGCCCCTTTATGAGGAGTTTAGTCAACGAATTGGCGGTGTAAGAGAATTTTTTAACAAACCGGAAATAGTACCCCACAAGTCTAAGGAAACTCCATACTTTTGTCACATTCGTTAGCGATTTCCAACCTAACAGTGCCTTAATATTCTTTGAATCCATATTGATTCCCGTTTTTAATATTACATGACTAAGGAAAGAGACTTCTCCCATCCAAAAATCATACCTGGATAATTTTACAAATAACTATTTTTCTTTGAATACACCAAAATATCATTTATAAACACCACGACAAAGTGGTTCGAATATGACTTGAACACCCTATTCATCAAATTCATAAACACCGATGAGGCGTTCATTAAGTCAAAAGGTATGACCACAAATTCATAGTGCCCATATCACTTTCCTTGATCCTCTATTGATGGTAGCCCGACCTCAAATCAATCTTTGAGAACAATCTCGTACCTCTCAGTTGATCGAATAAATCATCAATTGTTGGATGTGGATACTTGCTATTCACCATAAGCTTATTAAGTTGTCAGTAGTCGATACACAGTTGGAAAGAACCACCCTTCTTTCATACAAACAAAATTGGTTTTTCATACGGAGACACACTCGGCCTTCTGAAGCCATTGATGAGTTTATTCACATGATATGATACCCATGAATAAGATTTTGGATTCCTTAATGGAGATATATGAATTATAGAACTAAATTGGTTCTTTTAATAAATGGAATATGATTAAATGAAAATGGTCATTAATTAGTAATAAATGTTCTTAGGGTAGTAGAATTAAGGAGTATGCTCTAGGGATGTTAAAAGTACCTCAACATGATTCTGACTATGTTTAATAGACTAAAATTTGATATTTAGTTGTCTTTATGAGGTGACAGTCTTGTCTTGAGAATATGGTCCATTTATGGTCAATCCTGTTATTGTGAGATAAATTGGCCCATTTAGAAATTTAATTCACCTATAACTTATAGTCCATCTTGGGACTTTGGTCCAAGCCCACAACGTTTATATCTATATTGATCTCGTTTTCACAACATATGGCTACTTTAGACATAATGAATAAATGATTAAGAAGTGAACTTGATCTATATTTATGTAAAAATGTTTATATATATATATATATATATATATTGTTTAAACCAAAAATTGGCTTACAACAATTAATTGAAAGAATTAATTTGGGTAATTGATATATATATCAAGATTGATTGGAATTGAATTGAAATTGGAATTGAGTTAATTGACCTTGATTACAGAATCAATTAGTCTCATCAATGTTGTATACAAATCTCTTCTTATTCCTCATTCATCTTTTTGTTCTTCTTGAACCTGCCTAGAGATGAAGGAAGAAAAATTCGAGCCTTTCACTCTTCCTTCTTCATCTTTATATTTTTCTTTTTGACCACTTTAGAGATGAAGCCAGAAAAGTTGTTTCCTTCTAATGTTATTCCCCCTTATATGGTCTTTAGCTCTCTCTCTCTCTCTCTCTCTTTTATCCTTGGTCGTCCTTTTTGCCTGATTGTTAAAAGTGATAAGCTTCTCTTTATGGATTATTGACTGCCTTTCTTCATCTCCAAGATTCTTTCGACGTCTCGTGATATTTATCTTTCCATTACTGATTCACCCCTTTCCCATCCTTTCCTTCATATGACTAATGTATACGTCTTACTTTTTTCTCTCTCAAACTTGGTTTCTCTTATTTGTCATGGTGACTTATTTTGATGATGATGGCGTGCCGAATGGCGTTGGAATCGAGCTTCCTTCTTTCTCACTGTCACCGCTGTCTTTGTCTCCTTTTTGACGACTCATCACGTGCTCTGCTCTTTGACTGGACTTTTTCCAATCTTGTCCAGATTCATTTTGTTTGTGCATTCTTGGTCTTGGGCCCTGCTTTGACTTCATATATATATTATCAATTTAACTAGGCCCATGATCCAATCCTTATTATTAAAGCCCAACATCTTTCCCTAAACACCAGCCCCTAATCTTGGTCAATGATGAATTGAAGCAGGCCAAGATTAATATTAGTTATTAGCTCGTCTTTGGATAGTAAGTGCAATCCAAAAATAATTTGGGTAATTTTTTGGCCCAGCCCAAAAATTTCTTTTACCCTAATCCGACCAATACTTTTCCTAAACCAACCATGTAGTTTGAATCTAATGACCCACTTTCCTTTGTACTTACAACTTAAACTTTTTGATTTCCTCCCGCTCCAGTAATCATGTTGGTGTTGTTAACCATCTAATCTTTGCGCTTCTGAAAGAGTTTACTTCTCGAGAACATCCTGAATGTCTTTATGTTTTCTATTCCCTCTGTATGTCTATCACATCTCATTCTCACCCCCTTTTTTCTTTATTTTGTTTCTTTTCCGTCTTTTTTAGGTAATTTTCTCAAGTTCTTATCACTTGAATCACGAGCTTAAATTCACGACTTTATTTTTTGATGATGACCGTCACTCCACTTTTCCGCTCACCGATCGTGCTCCTTCTTCTCCTCTTTCGGGATATGATTGTTCGATTTTTACCGATACTAATATTCACAGCAGTCAAACAGAAACCCTATCAATACCTAATGTAGTATTTTAGATATCGTCTCCACAGGGATTGTAAGCTAAGAAGCATGATTGAGACTAAGATTTAAACTGAATTGCTAAAAGAATCCTATATACAAATTGAATCATAAGAATCATAGAATTGATGTGAAGTAAAAGATACTAGTGACATTCATTCAAATTAAACTCAAGTCAGCAGTCTATTCTGCAATTGATCTTAACAATGAATAATTTGATTGCTAAATCTGTTATCAATTAACTTCTCATGCAAGTCTCACCTTAAATCACAGTTTTACCTTCTAGATCATCATCAATGATCTGTTAAAAGATCTCTCAATTCAATTTAATAGATCTCAAATATATAGTTTCATATATCTATACTACAATCTATACAACTGATAAGCACAATCTGTAGAAAAACAGATCTATAGTCTATCTCTAGCACTACGATCCTCTGTTCTTAGATCTGAAACCTAATCGCCATCTCTGGTCTAAATCAAATCTCAGATTAACAATATTACGTAACTCTCATTCTTGTAATTCAATTAGCTCATGAAAATCAAGTAGATCTGGCTATAATTGAACAAGAAACATTGCAGTTGAAGTGATAATCAACATCAAAACTCAAAAAGTCAACAGAGCTCTTAAGCTAACATGTATAGTTCAGCATAAGCAATTACAGTACAAATTCTTCATCAACATGTGTAAGATCCGAATCTTACCGAGGAAGACTGAAGCTAGACTCTTGCACAGTTGCTGCTTCACAATCTTCAAGCTAATCTCTAGATCAACACAAACAGAGTACAAAACTTCTTCAAGAAACTTCTCTGAAGATGTTGAATAAAGTGTATAGAAGAATCTAGAATTTCTCTCAAAGTATATCAGAATGTCAAAAGTGAAATCAATTGTTAATCTAAAACTGTCTCCAAAAAAACTCTTTTTTTTTCTTCATCTGAGCTCCTATTTATAGAGTTTGGCTCAGTGGCAATTTTGAAATAAAATCAACAAAGAAACACAAATTGGCGAAGTTACATTTTTCTTTATTTATGTCGCCTGTTCCTTCGCCTGAACCAAACGATTTCTTTAAATCTCGCTTGTCCTGATCGCCAAGCTGACAATCTCCTTAGACAAAATGTTCTCTATATTGCCATAGTCTGTTGCCTGATGCTTAGGAGAGTTGATCTTTTTCGCCAAAATACTTTTCCAATTAAAGAACATTTTAGGCGATGTCCCATCAAATATCGCCTGTTATCATCCTTTGTCTTGGCGACATATCTCCTTCATTGCCTTAAGAACCGCCTTACGGTAGTCGAGGTCCAAACTTCATCGCCTAAGTTCTGCTAAGATGGCGACGGATGAAGGTAAAAAAGTTCCTGATTCGCCTTGCGTGCTTTAACCTTCAAGGCGAGATCCTCTTTAAATCGCCAGCTTCATCGCATTCTTCTCCAAATTGTGGCGATGTCTTCAGGCGAAATCGTTTCTTTGAAAAATTATTTTGCCAGTTTGCTGACTTTGGATGAAATTCTGATTTGGTCATTCTTTCTTCTGATTTTGCATGTTTTAGCTCCTTTTCCACAACTTTTCATCCAAGTCCCTGTCTGAACAATAATAGTCTAGAATTAATAAAAATGTATTCAGTATCTCACCTTTTAAGCTCGATTTTATTATATTAAAGCTTAAAAAGTATGCTAAAACATAGGTAAATTCTAGACTTATCAGGATAATTGCACTCTATTTCAAGCAACGACTTTTCCGGTGATCAGTATTCTCTTGTTCTCTTGGGTAGCCATATTTTGTTTCTCCCATCTTCAAAATGTCCCTTCTCTAGGAGCCTAGCCCAGTGCGCTTGTGAGCCAAGCCCGCTTCATTCAGATAGTGATTCTAGGTCCGAGTCTTCCTCAGAGATAAAAACAAAGGTTCCATGATGGGATGAAGCTCGACTGATAATTATATTCACAGTACTCAATCGAAATTCCTATCAACGTCTAATGTAGTATTTAAGATATCGTCTCCACAGGGATTGTAAGCTAAGAAGCATCTTTGAGACTAAGATTTAATCTGAATTGCTGAAAGAATTTATATACAAAATGAATTATAGAATCAGAGAATCATGGAATTATAAAGTTGAGGTGAAGTAAAAGTATCTCATGACATTCATTCAATGAAAACTCAAGTCAATACTCTATTCAGCAGTTGATCTAACAGGAATAATTTGATTTGCTAAATCTAATTTCAACTAACTTCTCATGCAAGTTTCATCTTAAATCACAGATTTACCTTCTAGATCATCATCAATGATCTGTTAAAAGATCTCTCGATTCGATTTTAATAGATCTCAATTATATAGTTGCATATATCTCTATACTACAACCTATACAACTGATAAGCACAATCTATAGAAAAATGGATCTGTGGTCTATCTCTAGTACTACAATCCTCTGTTCTCAGATCTGAAACCTAATCGCCATCTCTAGTCTAAATCAAATCTCAGATTAATAAAATTACGTAACTCTCGTCCTTGTAATTCAATTAGCTCATGAAATCTAGTAGATTTGACTATAATTGAACAAGAAACCTTGCATTTGAAATGATAATCAACATCAAGATTCAACAGATCAACAGAGTTTTTAGCTAGCACATCTACTACAGCATATTCAATCAAACACAGAAAATCATCATCGACATGCTCAAGATCTAAATCTTACCAAGGAAGATTGAAGCTAGACTCTGTCATAGTTGTTGCTTCACAATCTTCAAGCTAAATCTCAATGATCAAGAAAAACAGAGCACAAAACTTCTTCAAGAATCTTCTCTAAAGATGAAGAATAAAGCGTATAGAAGAATCTAGAATTTCTCTTAAAGTATAACATAATGTCAAGAGTAGAAATCAAAATATCTAACTGTTTTCTCTAAAAAACTTCATCCCCATTGCTTCATCTGAGCTCCTATTTATAGAGTTTGGCTCAGTGGCAATTTCGAAGTAAAATCAACAAAGAAACACAAATAGGCGAAGTAACATTTTTTCTCCATTAAGTCGCATGTTCCTTCGCCTGAACCAAATGACATCTTCCTATTTCGCTTGTCATGATCGCCAAGCTTCAGCTTCTTCCAGGCGAAATATCCTAAATATTGCCTTAATACGTCGCCTGATGCTCAGGCGAGTGACCCTATGTCGCCCAAAACAACATTTCAGTTAACATCTCCTTAGGCGATGTGTCTTCAAATGTCGCCTGTGAAAATTCATAAGTTTGGCGACATCCCACTTTTCTCGCCTAAAACATCGCCTCAAGGTAGGCGAGACTTCATATTCATCGCCTACTTCACTTATCGAGAAAGCAAAATGCAAAGGCGAGGCATCTCTAAGTCGCCTTCCTTACTTGACTCATCGAGGCGAATATGTCTTGATGTCGCCTGCTACGTTGTCATCTACTTCAAATCATGGCGAGATACCTAGGCGACTTTTCTTCTTCAGCAATATCATTTCGCCAATCGCTGATTTTGGATGAATTTCTGATTTGGTCCCTCTTTCTTCTGAATTTGCACGTTTTAGCTCATTTTTCACAACTTTTCATCCAAGTCCCTGTCTCAGCAACAATAGTCTAGAATTACTAGAAATGCATTCAATATCTCATCTTTTAGTTTCAATTTCAGTACATTTATACTCATAAAAGATGCTAAAATATAGGTTAATTCTAGACTTATCATTCCACTAGGGGTTATGTCTTCTTATACTCTAGCCTCTCTTGTTTTTCATTCTAGGGCAGGTAAGAAATCCATCAAACCCTACTTCGACACACTCGTTTCTCATATCTCTAAGTGTGATCTCCATATGCTTTTGAACACTCTTGATTTTCCTGATGGCGTGACCATTCGACTTTCTTATCACTCTGACTGTTCTACTCGTCCTCCTCCAAGAAAAGTGGCCATTAATATTCATTTGTTTTGCCTGTTGTGAGGCTTCCTCCACAGTCTTTCCTCCATAACCTCTTGAGTTGTACGGGTATCGCCCCTACTTAACTCTATCCTCACTTCTTTAATTTTTATCCTGTCTCGTTGCGATTTTTGGATTTTGGAAAGCCTTCATTTTATGAGCTGGGTGACATTCTTTAAACCATCATAACTGGAACAGTGGTTGCTAAGCCATGTAATGTCGCTTGCGATCTTGTTAATTTAGATACTTTCAGTGATAAAAAATGGGATTTAAAGTGGGTGTTCATCTCAGAGAATTGGAGAGAAGAAATGGTGATCAGTGGCAAGCATTGTACGATCCTTGCAGCTATTAATTACACGGTGTTCATCCTTGCATGTTGCTTTTATTTTGATATTCTTACTTCTCTGTTACCTTTCTTTGTTACCTTTCTGTAGACAATATTTGGGCTACTCAGACTACTCTTCCACGCTAAGATCTCGGTTTTGAGAGACTTTGTTACTGGTTAGTCTCGAATCATTTATTGAGTTCTATGTTTGAGTTTATTTTGCTTACTGCTATTTTTTTAGCATCTTATCCTTGTATGGGTCACCAAACTTCTTCTCCCTCCAGGGGTATTTTTTTTCTCCTGCCACGAATGACAGTCTTCCCTCTAAGGGCACAGTAAAAAACGAGGTTCTCGCCTCTGCTAGCGAGCATAAGATTGCTGGTAATGATGGCATTATTGATCATTGCTAATTTCTCATTAAGTCCATTATGAAATGTAACCCTGCTAATGCTAATCAATATTACTCTCCCAAGTCCGTGATGCCTTATTCTCGTGCTTCCTCCAATTTTCGTCCTCCAAAGCGGATCAGGGGAACATCTGTTTGCCTCTTCCGACAGATTCTCTCATGGACGTGATCACCTTCTTTTCAGGAAATCTCAACATTGAGAATGTTTGCCAAGTTACTCCTGACTCAATTTCTCAGGCTATTGATTATTCTGGTGTTTCTTCTTGTCTGGTAAGCTTTTCTTGATTTTTTTTGTGATGTTGATGATTTGTCATGGATTGGCTGCTATGTTGTAGTTGTAATTGCCGACATATTGCTATTGCTACCTTTGCCAATTTTTTAGTGATATATATTATATTTGATTTGTGCATTGTTCTTTTCATCTTTGTAGGTTTCATACTCTGTTCTGCATACCAAGAAATCAACATATCAATTGAACTTTTCGATCTTCATCACGAGATGGAATCTCTGCATAACCTGAATAAATCCTTGGAGACATTGCTAGCTTTTGTTAATGAGAAACTAAAGGTTGAACTGGACATGTATCAGGTTCTTGAATTTGACTCGTCTTCACTGATGTGGCGGCGATTTAACCATGTCTCAGGAAGGAATTATGTGGTTATATCTTGAACTTTCGGGAATAAGTATTCAGCCTGCTAATTCTTGTTGCGATCATTTCACCTCTTTGTGGTGATGTCGCGAATTATGAAGCCATTACCGCTGAAGATGATCCCTCAGAGGATGAGAAAGCTTGATATCCTGGATCTTCATTCTAGTTTTTTTTTTCGAGTTCTTAATTTTCTCTGAAATATTTGATTTTACCTTTTGTGTTTAATGACTTTATCATTTTGTTGACCTTAAATGCGAGGTCTTGGGTATGCAATTTCTCGGATGCTCTGTAGTTGGACCTCGTTGTGGGCCGTTTTCCCGCTGATACAGGCTTTATTCTTTTGTAATTCAAACTTTGTTGCAATATTACTTCATTCTTACTCTGGTTGTTTGATTGTATTATTTCACCAAATAATTAAATGTTGTATCCTGTCATGGTTCTAGGACGTCTCCTTGAACCTTTTAGGATTTGCTGCCATTATTTTAGGCTTTGCAATTCACCGAGTCGCGACCCTCGGTGTTTTATTTACCCACAATTTTATAGGTTTTACTTGATTCCAGCCTTTTTGGTCGTGTATGAATAAGCTTGGGAGCTTTTTGCCCAAGTTTGGTTATTTTAATCTCGAGCCCCAATAATTTTATTGACAGACTCAAAATTTGGAGTGGCAGCCCCAGATAAAATTCTTGGGGACTTAGGCCGATCCGAGACTTTTCGCTCAGGATTTGAAGAAGCAGCCTCGGATAAAATTCTCGAGACTTAGACCGATCCGAGACTTTTCGCTCGAAATTTGAAGTAGCGGCCCCAAATAAAATTCTCGAGGACTTAGGCCGATCCAAGACTTTTGGCTCAGAATTTGAAGCAGCGGCCTCGGATAAAATTCTTGGGGACTTAGGCCGATCCGAGACTTTTCGCTCAGAATTTGAAGCAGCAACCCCGGATAAAATTCTTGGGGACTTAGGCCGACCCGAGACTTTTGCTCAGGGTTTTCATTTTGAACTTTTTATTTGACCTTCTCGCACTACAGCAATGTGCTTGAATGCTTTCAAACGGAATTAATCAGTTAAATTCTCGCACTCTATTCTGAAACTTGACATCATAGTTGTCTATTTTCCTTGGCTTGAATGCAATTTCAGCCAAATGAATTTGTGAAGGACTGGCTTATAGTTTGCTGTAACTTCAACTTTTGCAAAAAGAGTGGTCATATAATATAATCTAAGATTGTAAAATTACTATAAGGTTGTAGTGTCTCTTTACATAATGTAATAGAAGAAATATAGTGCAATTGTAGCTACCAACGAAAGAGATAAAATCTATAGCCAATCTATAAAGTTACTAGAGTAGGGAAATAGATTTGATTGTGAACCTGATGATTGTGCAAATTGAAGGGAAAATTCACGTCGTGCTGAAAATTCAGTTTTCCGCATCCTTTGACACCAAGTTGCTATTCACGTCAAATGACTTAATGAAAAAGCTTTCATCTCTTCCAGCTAGTTAAATTGTTTTTTCCTTCACCTTACTTGTCTCTAACCCTTTCTGTTTCCTTTGCTTTTCTAATATTTATAACTTGTATACGGCAGACACATCCAACTGGTTCGTAATGGCATCAATCTCTCTCTACCATTCATCTCATTTATATTATGATGCCTTCAACTACGTGTTTTTCATGTTCATTCTCGTCGCTTACCTTTAGCCGGCCATTGGTCAAGATTTCACTTGGTTGCTATTCCACTGGTTACATTATCATACTTACGTGCATACAGTCTGCATTTACTTGTTAATCCAGTTCTTGGATTTAGGTATTGGAAATCATATGTCTTCTTTCATCATCTGTTGTTCATCTTCCGTTCATTCCACCTTGTCTTTCATGGTACACATTTCTTCTTCTAAAACTTCACTCTTATCACGCTTTACATCCCTCTACCTCGATGGTGCTTCCTGAAGCAATGAAATTATTTGTTCGAAATCTTGATGATTCCACCAACTCTTGTTGCCTTTGACTTTCTTTCTTCCTTTGACGCATTTGTTATTTGATGCAAGTTGTATCATGCTTGTCATTTCTTTCTTCATTCTTTACTGTCCATTCTTTATGCGTTTTATCTTGTCCTTCATAGCTCTAAATTCTTCTTCCAGCTCGTCAACTCCATCTCGTGCAACTCCCTTCTGTCTTGAAGTTCCTTCTTGAAATATCAATATCTCGATCAAGCCTGTCATTGCTCTGCTGGATCTTGAGTATCCTGAGTTGACTACGGATGGATAGTAAAGCTTTTTGCTCGAATCCCCACAGTCGGCGCCAGTTGTTTAAACCAAAAATTGGCTTACAACAATTAATTGAAAGAATTAATTTGGGTAATTGATATATATATATATATATATATCAAGATTGATTGGAATTGAATTGAAACTGGGATTGAGTTAATTGACCTTGATTACAGAATCAATTAGTCTCATTAATGTTGTATACAAATCTCTTCTTATTCCTCATTCATCTTTTTGTTCTTCTTGAACCTGCCTAGAGATGAAGGAAGAAAAATTCGAGCCTTTCACTCTTCCTTCTTCATCTTTGTATTTTTCTTTTTGACCACTTCAGAGATGAAGCCAGAAAAGTTGTTTCCTTCTAATGTTATTCCCCCTTATATGGTCTTTAGCTCTCTCTCTCTCTTATATCCTTGGTCGTCCTTTTTGCCTGATTGTTAAAAGTGATAAGCTTCTCTTTATGGATTATTGGCTGCCTTTCTTCATCCCCAAGATTCTTTCGACGTCTCGTGATTTTTATCTTTCCATTACTGATTCACCCCTTTCCCATCCTTTCCTTCATATGACTAATGTATACGTCTTACTTTTTTCTCTCTCAAACTTGGTTTCTCTTATTTGTCATGATGACTTATTTTGATGATGATGGCGTGCCGAATGGCGTTGGAATCGAGCTTGCTTCTTTCTCACTGTCACCGCTGTCTTTGTCTCCTTTTTGACGACTCATCACGTGCTCTGCTCTTTGACTGGACTTTTTCCAATCTTGTCCAGATTCATTTTGTTTGTGCATTCTTGGTCTTGGGCCCTACTTTGACTTCATATATAGATATATATTATCAATTTAACTAGGCCCATGATCCAATCCTTATTATTGAAGCCCAACATCTTTCCCTAAACATATATATTGTCATTTTTGAATGCTAATGACATGGAAAAATGGTTATTGAGAATATCAAATGCTATGTAAGGTGGAATGATCATTTAATATGCTAAAAGCTAACCTAATGACCTATGTCTTTTAATCTTATTTTCAGCACAAAAGGAATCAAACAATTCATTACAGAATTCAAGACCATTATAAGTTCTTAGAGCCTTAACATTGTATTAGATTCAGTTTCAACATGCAATTTCCAGATTTTGAACTTATCAAGAGCTTCGTCTTTACTCTTTAACAGATAGATCCAAGCAAACTTAGAATAATCATCAATTATAGACATAAAGTAAACACTCTTGCTAAAGATTTTGGTCTTTAAAGGATCCTACAAATCAACACGTACATATTCAAGACTAGAACTAGCTCTAAAATTAGATTTAGTAAAAGGCATTCTAGTTTGTTTACTAAGAATACAATGCTCAAAGAAATCCAGTTTACAATTACTATCATTCTCAATCAGCCCATCTTTTATTAATTCCCTTAATCCGTTTTCACCCAAGTGACCAAGCCTGTTATGCCATTTTTTCATTTTAGACTCAACATATTTATCAGCAGTTAAAGCCTCAACAGTTTCACCTTCCAATTTATACAAATTACCACATTTATTCACTTTCATCATTACCTCTTTAGTGTTAGAGTCCATTACGCAAACAGTCTGATTTTTAAATACACATTCAAAACTAAGAGAGTCCTAAACACTGACAGAGATAAGACTCCTCCTCAAATCAGGCACATATTTCACATCATTCAACAATCGAACAGTACCATCAAAATGCTTAATTTTAACTGAACCAATCCCTTGTATCAAACATTTATGATCAGATCACATTAGAACCAGTCCCTCATTATCAAGTTTGAGTTGATTAAACTAGTTCTTATTAGGTATCATATGATGCGTACAACCTGAATCTATGACCCAATCCAAAACAGATTCTTTATTGACAACCAATGCATCAGACAATTTAGCAACAATAGTCAAACCTTCACAAAATTAAACATGATCATCAAAAATAGCAACAGAGCTAGAAGAAACAGGTTTAGAGATACCTTTAGCCTTATCATTCTTCTTTTGGAAGTAGTCTTTCACATGATGATTCTGCTTCCCACAGTAAAAACAACTTCTTTCTTTATCAAATTTACCATTTCCTTTAGTATTATCCTTTGAATTACCATTGTTATTATCATGACTGTTACCATTATTATTTTGAGAATTAAACTTCTTTTTCTTATTCTTGGAAGGTTTATGGTTTTGAACCATTAACTCTTCAAGTTCAGATTTCACTTTCTCTTCATTAGCAGTTCTAAAAGTCAAAGCATTAATGATCAATTTAGTGGTCAAAACAACATTATTAAAAGAGATAAATTACATAACAACACTGTGAGACTCAGGCAAAGCATGCAAAGAATCATAGCAAGATATTATTCAGAATATCTATTTTCTTCCTTAGTTCTACTATTAAAATCCTGCATAAGCCTTATAAAAACAACCAAATTTTCAGCTACCTTCTTTTTAGGGTCAAATTTAAAACCATACAACATATACAAGCTTAACAGTCTATGTTAAACATCCTTTTCTGAATAATCCGTTTCTAATGAAATCCACAATTCAGATGCAGTCTTAGAACTAGCAAGATTGGTCATGATATCATTAGACAAATGCAATAAAATCATATGATATTGACAGATGTCGAATCCGTCAATATTTAATTAACTTGCAAACACAATAAAATTGTAGCAAACAAGGTCGATCCACAGAGAACGGCAATCAATAAATGTAATCGTAATGACTAAATCAAACTAAATAGGGTTTCGAGAATATGTGAATATTTAAACTAGAAATTAAATCGAAGATTAAAAATCAATTATAATTAAGCATCTAGTTAAGTCGATTCATTTGAATTAAGTGTTGAGTATAGAAACTAAAAATATCTATGCCGTTTAAAATTCACAGTTATAGTTATTGACAACGTGCCTAATAACCAATCATTTCTTTAATAGACTGACCGGATAGGACCCTTTGAATAAATCACTAATTTAACATAGACCGCATTAAGAACTAGAAAAGACCTGTGACTATAACCAATTGAATCAGTACGATCGTTCCTGAATTATGATTATGCAATCTCAACATTACCTAGGTCAAATTAACAATGAGCTATTTGACATGCAGTGTGTTAATCCTAATTAATCAATCAATTGCGCACTTAATTAACTAATTAGAATAACATGTGCATTTAACCATGCCCATAGAGAATACATAAATATTAAATAACATAGCACGATAAAATAATTCTCACAACACAAATAATTAAATACGATTTAGCTGGATGAGTTTTTTTAGCTCCTCATGGGCGTGGCGAACATCATTGGCTCAAAAATATTGATCGTACGAGAGAATAAAAACTGCAAGTGTTTATTCAATTCTCAATTGAAAACGTTGAATGTGGAGGAACCCCTCATAATCGTTCTTTTTCATAAGTAAATGCTTCCTAGAAAAGTCTAAAAATTAACTCCTAAATTCTCTAATAAAAATCTTAATCGTTTACAATTCAAATTTGAGAAATTAAAAATAAAAGGAGTCTGATAACATCCAATTGACTTGGTCTTTTTTTACTAGTCTTGGCAAATTTTGCTTAAAGTCCCCAAAATTCTTCATTATCCCACAAATGCCTCCAGACTGTCAATAAATACAAAAATAAAGCAATCAGATAGTAGATATTCAATAAAGTCCTAGAATTATAAATAAAATAATGCAGAAATATGTATTTCATACTCAATCAGATATGCCTTTTTATTTAACCTTTTCTTTTTTGATCAGAAGTACCCTCATGATACTCACTATCAACTGCTCCCTTAACCCCATGATAAAAAAACAACAGATAACATCTTTTTCTGCCAAAGAACAAAATCCTGATTTCCATCAAAGACCTCTATATTAATATGGCTTGAACCAAGGTTTTAGCCATATTAAACCTAATAAAGCAAGAAGCAAACAAGGCAGAAATACAGTGCACTAAACAGGTAAACCAGGAAACTAACACTACAATCACAAAAAAAGCAGCAGCACAGTTTAGCCAAACAACAACAAACAACAGATTAATACTACAATATATTCCAAAGAAACAGTATCAATCAATCACAAAAGGATATTTCAATTAACACAATCAGAGATTGAATTCACAATGATAAGTTCAATCAACAAATAATACAACCAATCATCAAGAATCATAAAGATTTTTCAATCAAGCAATTTCCCTAAGGGCGTAAACCAAACCCCACTCAGGCAGCAATGTTGAAAGCAGTAAACAGGAGACCTAAACTAATAGGCTTGACAAATGTACCCAACAAAAACTAAAGGCCATAATATCTTCTAGTATTCCTTTTATTAGCCATTTCTGTACCTATTTTCTTTTCTTGAGTTTATTTGTCTTATTTTTTTTCCTTCTTTTCCAGATTTCAGTACCTGTAAAAACCCTACGTTAGAACCACCATAATCAAATATTAAAGATGAGAAAAGAAACAGTGAGAGAAAGATTCGAAAGAGGATGTCAACAAATCCTTTTCAGATTTGTTTATCGATTCTTCAGAAGTTGACTTAGGGTTTTCTTAGCCATTGATAGGGGTTGCGCCGACCACCTGTAAAAGATAACAAAAAATATAAATCAGTAAAGAATATAAAGAAGAAAACGAAAAACATAGAGTTAGAGTTTCGAAAATGAGCGATTAACCTCTGATACCACTTGTTGTAATTTCTACAACAATTAACCACTCGATTATGAACACAAAACTAGAAACATCACAAGAACACAAGCGTAATGTCCAGCCCCCGCCCTTGGATGACCCGAGGCGCGGTGGCAGGGTGCAACATCATTACTTGACCGGTCTTAAGGTTGACCACTAGTCCCACAGACCACCATTACACTTTCCAGTATGCTTTGTCCTCACTCACATGCTTTCCAGAAAAAATTTCCAAAAGGTCACCCATCCCAATTGTAACACTCGAACCCCCACCCCGATGAAAGAGATGTGGAGAACGGATGTCACATGCAGAATGAATGGACAAACAGATAAATACATACATACATACTAAACAAATAAGAATAAATATGGAAAGATATTTGTTATCCAAAATTTGCAAGTCTGAAATCCAATTACAAATGAAATTAGTAAGCAGTCCGGTACGTAGCTCAGTCATGAGGTATTGCCAAGGTTACCGAATTGTATTTCGGTAAGGAGTCCGGCAACTAGCTCGGTCAGAATGAAATTATTCGAGTTCTACAGATGATTAAGTGACAGTTCGACACTAATTTCTGTATATAGCTAGATCAGACAATTTTGTAATCTCAGAGACACACCGAATTGTAATTCGGTATTCAACTTGGTAAAGAGTCTGGTCAAAAAGTTTAAATAGTCTCCTAAGGCTATATTGAACTACAGTTCGGTAACTAATTTGGTTGGGAGTTCGGCTAGGGAGTAATACTATTGATCACAAGGTTGACCGAATTTTTATTTCGGTAACTAGATCGGTAAGTAGATTGGCTAGGGACCATTCTACCTTCTAAGTTTGAATTAAAGTGATAGTCCGGTTACCAGTTCGGTTTCTAATTCGATCAGAGCCATTGGGCACGTTTTCAGCCTAGTTCAAATTATGTTTTTCGCTATTCAAAGCTCTAAGCATCTACTTGGGCCTATGCTTATCACCTACGACCAATTAACAACCAATATTAGGCTACCCAAAGGTCAGATTCCATATAACCAAGCAGCAAACAAAAATCAAAACAATTCATAGCAAATATTCATAAGCAGAAGCAGAAGAATTTCATATCATATCAGACTTCAAATTATCATATTATTATGTGTTGTTTAACTTATCAGGCCTGTCCTTAGTTTAATAACAGAAATCGGGAACAGAAACAGAAAGAGATAGGATAAACCCTCATAAATGGATCAAGGATCCCAGAAGTGATGTCGTGGCATCCAAACATGAGAAAAGCTCTAGAATGATGTCATCGCATCCAGAAAATATATTGGCAATCAAGGCCAAATACGCTTTTGCGCATTGATGTATACATCTAGTTTTCCCTACAACATGCTGGTCTTATCGTATTAACCTAGGACATGACTTTTATACAGATAACAGAGTTCAAATTTACAGTCTAACAGACAATCATGAATCTTAACTCATATATTCGCATTAAAGCAGTAGAATTAACAAAGTGTATAGAATCATCAAATAGTGTGCAGATACAAAGGCAACAGACAGATCCCAATTAATTTATACTCAATGCAGTTGCAAGAATATAATAATCTAATCTCAGATTTCAAATTTCAGCTTATAATAATTTGTTCAATTTTACACCACAGAGAAGCAAATAGAAACAAACAATCGTGGAGCATAAACATGACTACTAACCTTTATTTGCTAATCCAAAAATCACCGAAATCACTCTGGCTGACAATTCCCAATTTGGTCTAAATGAAATCAAGAATTAAACTAATAAATTCCCAAATAAAAAATTAGGGTTTCCAACTAAAGCATCGATTAAAACCCAATCGAATCCCAAATCACATGTATTAAAATCAAGGGTTTTAAAACCCAATTCAATTGAAATAAAAAACCCTAGATTTATATAAAAATACCCAAATCAAATTTAGAGTGATTAAATCAAGAAAAGGGAATAAAACCATTACCTGAACAAAGAAACCAACAAGAAATTAGGATCCCAAAATTGAAATCTTGAAAAGCGAGCTTCTAGAAATCCGTGGTGAGGTTTTGGGTTTAAGGCCATCTCCAACCGAGACAGTATGATGGCATTTAACGTGTATTTGTCTCCAATCGAAACGTCATTTTGCGTTGTCCAAAAAATTAATAACGCGTATAGCGTTTTTTGATAATCGAACCCACCAAAGACAGCGTAGCTACTATTCATCAAGTTTTATGTCTTATCAAGCTTTTAAAATTACATAACCACCCCTTTATTTTTTTTAAATTATATTTTATGCTTTATATTATATACAATTAATATAGTATTTAGCTTATTTTTGTACAGATTGTTTTTTTTTTTTTAATTATAACTGGATAATCATATGAAAATATTAATTTAAATATAAAATTGAGAATATTTTATATTTAATATTTTAGAAAAAATTAAATTATTTATTAAATTATTATATTATATATTATAAAAAAATATTAATTGAATATAAATATAGTTAAAAATGTAATAAATTATTTAATGTTTTTGTAATTTAAATTTATTTTTTCAATTAATTATTAAATTATTTAATTATATTGGTACATATAATTAACGATTGAATTTAATATATATATATATATATATATTATTAATAGGTTATTTATAATTAATTGTTAAAATAAAAAAATACTTAAATATAAAACATAATAAAGATCTTACATAAATAGAAATAATATTTTTAAATATTACAACTAACACCAACATAAAATGCATGAAAGAAACATGTAATATGAAAACATAAAGTAGTACAAACACATAAAACTAAAGTCCAGAAAAGTCATTTCCGTCATTTCCAAAGCCGAAAAATGGTGGTTCAAAGAGATTTGAGGATCCGCTACCTCCTTGAGATTGTTGCTCTTCTGCTCTTTTTTGACAAATTCTCGATCGTCCCATTCTCATTAACTCACGTGATGTCGGATCGGTAATTGAATCTATGTCCATGGATAAAATTTTGTTCTCTTCATGCCGCATTTTGTTCCATTCACGTTGTTGTTTAACCTCTATTTTTCTCGCTTCATTTTTTGCTCGCAATAACTGAAGTTCATAGTTTTGTTGCACTTGGAAATGACCTTGTTCCATACTAGTTTGACTTGCTTTGAACATCTCTATTATTTTCTTATTTTCTTCTTTTAAGTAATTAAAATGTTCATTCATCTCATCACTTTGTTTTTTTTTCATCTTTTCTTTATTTCTTCTGGTGGGCCTTTCTACGTGTTTACTAGCGGAACGAATTTGTTCTTCATTTTCAAATTCTTCATTTAAATCAATAGAGAACGATGACGTACCTTCATAATTTGGAATGCTTGAACTAGATTGTTGTGACTCATCTCGATCAGAACGCTTCCTACAGCTAGGATTTTGACCACTTCCAACATTAGAGTACTTCTCTATGTCTTTAAGTTTTGACCACACATGATCAAATTTAAAACCTTTTTTATATTTAGGGTCTTCAATGAATAATTGTTTGGCTTGATTTAACTGCATAAAGTGGACAAATTTCAAAATATAAAATATATAGCGAGTTGATAAGTAAAATAGTCATAAAAAATTAATATAAAGATATAAAATAATATTATAACTAAACAGTTTGAAAACTCACAATGTCTTGTTCGGAAGCTCCACTTGGTCTTAAATTCTCCACTTGTCGAACGCATCCTCTCAATTTTGCAACTGCTGTTAATTACCGACCATCGAGATTGCAAAGATCGTTTCGAACGAACAGTGGTTATATGACTAGGTAAGGCTTTATGGTATTCGACTTCGATGCGAGACCAAAAACTCTCAAATGTTTGATTCTTACCCATTATTGGATCTTGAGATATGTCAAGATATATATGACATAGAAGTTGGTCTTCCTCAATAGAATAGGAAGAACTTCGAACATTTTGATTTGGTGAAGTCATTTCTTTTAGGATGAGTTTTTTCTTTTGTTATGAACTTGGTATGCCTTGCTTTGTAAAGGAATGCCTTCTATTTATAGACTTCATTTGTGCACATATTTTTTTTTAAACAATAAAAATTAAAAAAAAAATTTCAACGGTCTAGATGTCTAGATGAAGATAATATCTAATCTAATGGCTAGGGATAAGCTTTGGAACTTGTGTTATTCCATTGGTAAAAGAGAAAAAGTAAGGTATACCAATCGACGGTTTCGATTAAAATCTAATGCCATCCAATGGTTGGGATGAAGATAAGATTGAGAGTTGTAAGATTTCATTAGTAAAAGTGTGATTTGTTGGTAAAAGATAAGGAATACCAATTGATGGTTCAGATTAAAATGTAATCTCATCCTACGGTTAGAATTAAGATAAGGTTGGTAAATGTGAATTTTTTTAATAAAGTAGTGTTGATGGTACAAAATAAAAAGTAAGGAATACCAATTGACGGTTGAGATTAAACCGTAATCTCATCCTACGGTCAGGATTAAGATAAGATTGGTAAATGTGAATTTTTTTAATAAAGTAATGTTGATGGTACAAAATAAAAAGTAAGGAATACCAATTGACGGTTGAGATTAAACCGTAATCTCATCCTACGGTCACGATTAAGATAAGATTGGTAAATGTGAATTTTTTTAATAAAGTAGTGTTGATGGTACAAAATAAAAAGTAAGGAATACCAATTGACGGTTGAGATTAAACCGTAATCTCATCCTACGGTCAGGATTAAGATAAGATTGGTAAATGTGAATTTTTTTAATAAAGTAGTGTTGATGGTACAAAATAAAAAGTAAGGAATACCAATTGACGGTTGAGATTAAACCGTAATCTCATCCTACGGTCACGATTAAGATAAGATTGGTAAATGTGAATTTTTTTAATAAAGTAGTGTTGATGGTACAAAATAAAAAGTAAGGAATACCAATTGACGGTTGAGATTAAACCGTAATCTCATCCTACGGTCAGGATTAAGATAAGATAAAAAATAAAAAATAAGTAAATAATATCATTTCTAATCTATAAAAGAGCGATCATTCGACCAAAGATCATAAATCTAGTTCAGTTGTAAATTTCTCAAACTCATCAAAATATTGTTATGTCTTCTTCTTCTCATCCAACTTCATCATCAAGTTCCGAAGATGACACCAATCTTGATCTCAATGCATATATTGAGGCAAGTAATTCTCATTTTTACAACCAACGGGGAGCACTACTACAAATGCACCATAATAATAATCTCTTCATGTCTTACTGGTCCAACGAAGTAGCTAATAACCAACCAGTGCATGGAGGTTCTATTCCAGGCCATTGAGTGATTAATCGTGGACGAGCAGAAGCTGAACGAAATTTATGGAATGACTATTTTTCAGAAAATCCATTATATGGTGATGAAATATTTCGTCGGCGATTTCGTATGAGTCGGTCTTTATATATTCGTATAGTTAATGCTGTAACAAACCACGATAATTACTTTTTGCAACGACCCGATGGAATCGGTAGGCTTGGATTGTCAAGTTTACAAAAGATAACAGCTGCTTTTCGAATGTTGGCATATGGTGTACCGGCAGATTATACGGACGAGTATATTAAAATTGGAGAATCTACTGCTGTTGAAAGTTTGAAACGCTTTTGTCGAGCCATGGTGGAAGTTTTTGGAGATCAATACTTGAGAACACCTAATGCAAACGATGTTGCAAGATTGTTATACATAGGTGAGCAGCGTGGTTTTCCTGGAATGTTAGGAAGTCTCGACTATATGCATTGGGAGTGGAAGAATTGTCCATCAGCTTGGGCTGGACAGTATAGTAGCCGTAGTGGTTCTCCAACAATTATTTTAGAGGCCGTCGCTGACTATGATCTCTGGATATGGCATGCATATTTTGGTTTGCCAGGCTCCAACAATGATATTAACGTGTTAGAATCATCTCATTTGTTTGCTAACCTTGCTGCAGGTATTGCTCCTAAAGCTCATTATATAATTCAAGGAAAAGAGTATGACACGGGGTATTATCTAGCTGATGGAATTTACCCTAAATGGTCTACTCTTGTTCAAACTATTCATGACCCTCGAGGTCCAAAAAAAAAATTCTTCGCAAAGATGCAAGAGGCATGTAGAAAGGACGTAGAACGTGTATTTGGAGTTCTTCAGGCACGATTTGTTATAGTTAAAGGACCAGGTCGTTTTTGGAATAAACGAGTTTTGCAAGATATTATGAGAACATGCATTATAATGCATAACATGATTATTGAAAATGAACGTGATCTTGAAGCAGATATCGATATTTGGGGAGAACCACCACTAGCAAACGTAGAGAGAAATCCAATGGAAAATGTGGACTTCGAACAATTTATTACTCGATCTAGGCAAATTAGAGACCGAGAAGCACATTTTGACCTTCACAATGCTTTAATTGAACATTTATGGGAGCGGTATGGAAACTCAGAAAATTGAATGAATTTAGTATCTTAATTGTAATAGTATTTGTTTACGTAATTATTTTTCGTTTTTAATGTATTATAAAAAAATGATGTATTTTTAGTTTTTTTAATTGAAAATTTGTTTTGATTAATGGACTTTATCATATCTATATAATCAATAAACTTACACTCATATAATATAATAAATAAATTAATTGAATTTATAATTATATTTTTATTTTATAATAATTTAAAATAAAATCTTAAATTAATTTAATTTAACAATAAGTATATAGATAATTTTTTAATTTTGATATCTACCACTCAATTTTATCTTAATTGCAAACAAGTCCCTACTTTAAAATAGAGTGGTGTGTGGTTGGAGAGGGATGATTTATAGAGTGAAAAAGTGTGAAAGAATATTCTTTTTGGAACTTCAAAATAGAGTGGAGCTTAGTGCGTGGTTGGAGATGGCCTAAGAGAAAAAGATGAATATTGAATTTTTAGGTTTGTGTGAAGAATGAATTCTAAAACCTTTTATTTTTACTTTATATATGAATGACAATTATTGTCACAAACCCACAACTTGCACTTAGTTTTAAAATGACCCATTTTGAATAATATTTTCAAAATACATCAATTTTTTAATTTATTTTCAAAATCATCCCTAAAGTCAAATTAGTCAAACATATAGTCAAACCGAAAAGTCAATATTTTTAAAATACTCATTTTACCATTGAATGAAAAAAAATAATTAAAAATTAAATAAAATTCAAATAACGAAAATAAATTTATAAAATACGAAAAAAATTAATAACCCCATCTTACGGACGTGACACCAATATTGTTCCAAGCCAAGCACGCTTAACTTTAGAGTTCTCAAGTTCCGAGCTCCGGAAAAACAATGTGCACATTGGTGATATGGATAGCAATTCAATTCCTTTTTACCTTGTCTCAATATGGGGTTTTACAATCCACCCTCTTAGGACATAACGTCCTCGTTGTGGTTGGCCCACGTCATTCCCAGAATCTTTACCTCCGCTAGACGAATGCCCTAGGCTCTACCGTCCACAGGGGCACTCGCAGTCACAGGGTTGCTCTGATACCATTTGTAGCGTCCAGTCTGTTAGACTAATGAAGAAGAGATAGAAGAGATGGGGAAATTGTATTGAACTTGATTGTGTTCTTCACACATATCAAAATGAGATTACAAGCACCTATTTATACTAGGTGATAACATGAAACGGTTACATTAGCATAATAACATAATAAAGACCATGAATGAACATAAATATAAAACATAAACTCCTAAAATATTAATAACCTGGATAAATGCTAATTAATTCTTTCAACACAGTCCCCGCTCCCTTCTATGATCCGAGGTGCGGTGGCAAGATGTCACATTATTAATTGACCGGTCTTAAGGACCACTAGTCTCACAAACCACCATTATGCTTTCCAGCATGCTTTGTCCTCACTCGCATGCTTTCCGGAAAAACTTCTCGGAAGGTTACCTATCTCAAGATTGTTCCAAGCCAAGCACGCTTAACTTTGGAGCTCTTAAGTTCTGAGCTCCCGAAAAATAATGTGCACATTGGTAATATGGCTAGCAATTTAATTCCGTTTAACCATTTCTCAATATTGGGTGTTACAACAAGGCAATTTTACGTGGTTCCAAAGAGCCTCCTAAGAGGTGTACGTCCACAGAATTTCCGGTTCAGCGGCCGGTTGCACTATGGTGGTGCTATATTACAATAAAAAAGAGCACAAAAACCCTGTTAGAGATCCAATGAGAAGAGAAATTCAACAGAACCCTAATTCACCAGAGCAAGAACAGAGACGAAGCAGAGAACAACAAGAACAAAATCTACCTACTACAGTAACATAAGAGGGCTTATATACCTACTATGTGTAAGGAGTGGGCCGGGTCAGGTCAGGTCAAATGGATAGATATTATTAAGTAACCCAACCCATTAGCCCATACCAATCAACATGATAAAAAACATAAAACATTTCAATTATTTTTTTAATTATTTAATTTTTATTTATTTATTTATTTATTATTATTTTTACATTTTGCTCCATCATTAATTAAAATATTACCATTTTAATGGTATTTTAATTTTTAAAAAATAAATCATTTTCTCTTTTAAAAATATATTTCTTCAATAACAAAGTTAAAATATATACACCATTTAAAATTCATGTAAAATAGATTTTTTTTAATAATTATTTTATTAAACAAATAAATTACAATAAATAAAAAAAATTAAGAAAAATTTTAAATAATAAATGCAGACCCGTGAGTTGAAATACCACCTTTTCAATCGGAAGCACAATCTATCTACTGTCCTATTTAGATACCATAAAACCAACTTCTTCAGCCACCCCCTTTTCAACTACAAACGCAATTACTATCTACTGTCGTATCTAAATTTCATTTAATATAAAACCAACTTGTTCTGTATTGACCTATCGTCTATTTCTCTGCACATGGCCATCTCTGCACAATAGCATCCATGTTCACACTAGCCAATTTTCTATAAATCAAACCGGGCAGAATCAGTTTTACTTTCACGTTCATCTTCTCTGTCTGTGTTAGAAAAAAAATGATTTTCTTAGTATGGAAAGAAAATGACTCTCCAGGTATAATCTTACTCTCATTCTATTTTATCTTTTATGTTTTCAGATTTAGTTATTTAGTTTATTTTCTTACAATTATATACTTTATTTATAGAATAATATTTTGAATATATTTTTAATTTTTTATTTTATTTTTTAACAATTATATGATTCATTTGTTGGATAATGATTTTGAATATAGTTTCAATGGAATGGAAGGTGTTGGAAAGAAGAAAAATGAGGTAATATATTTAAGGGTTATTTCTAAAAAAAACCTCCATTTTTTCCAGATGTTTCACTTTAAACTCCGGTTTTGAAAAGTTTTGTAAAAGCAACCTCACAATCAAAACTACTAGTGGTTTTGGTATTTTTGTGGGTGGTTTTGGTATTTTTGTGGGTGGTTTTGGTGTTGTATATGTTTTAATTTAGAGATTTCAAAATTTTCTAAAATCAAAACCACTCACAAAAATACCAACACTCACAAAATACCAAAACCACTAAGTGGTTTGTGATTCTACAAGTAGTTTTTGCAAAACTTTTCAAAATCGGAGGCTTAAGATAAAGCGTTTGAAAAAATGGATTTTTTTTAAAAATAATCTATGTATTTAATCTGTTGAAATTTTTATGAATAGATTAATTTATTTTTAAAATAAAAATTAAATTTAATTAAAAATAATACTTTTTATATTTCTTATTTAAAAATATTTTATAAAATTGATTTCAATTCAATATGATGTTTAAAATTAATTATTTAAATATTAATTTTGTAGTTTTGCAAGTACGAGGAAGAGATCTAAAAAGTATAGGAAGAAAGAACAGAAATATCTCTCCTTCCAGCTAAGGAAATTGAAAACCTCCATTTATGTGGAGTTTCTCAGATTCTTTTTTCATACGGGGCTGAAGGACCACATCAATTGCCAAGGAGAGAGTTGTGTATGTCAAATGTAGTTGGCGCGATCCCTTTCAAATATTCTATTTGAGAGGCTTCATTATTTGATGTAATCTGTTAGGAACATTATCCTGGAATAGAGGATGGTGAGATCTGAAAATAGTGTATATAAAAATGTTTTTGTTTATTATTTGATCTTGTGTTTGGGGAATTTTTAATTACAATTTAAAATTTGAAAATAAATTTAGGAAAAGGAAAAATTTGATATTTTAAATTAAAAATGTTAGAGAGGTATATCATGAAAACTTGCTTTTGATATCAATATAGTATTTAATATATATATATATATATATAATAATAATAATGTTATAATAAATAATATTAAAATATATAATTGTAAGTTAATATTGAAAAGAAAAAATAACATCTTATGTATAAGTTGTAAATTTTTTTTTTTTTTAATAGTGTTTAAAGTACAATAGTTTAAAAGTTGGTAGTGTTTAACTTAATTCTCTATGTAAGAACAATATATATATTTTTTTTTAAAAAAATACAATTAAACACTCAATGGGAAGAGATATCCAAAAATTCAATGTCGAAGATTCATTTGGGACTGGTATTTATATTATGGTTATTCATAAAGAGGTTTCAGTGCTTATAAAAGTTGTAATGATTTATTGAATATCAAAAAATGCTCTATATAAAGAGTGTTTTACATAAGCAATGAAGTAACAAACATTCTAAAATAACTTAACAGCACAATTTAGATTAAAAGTTATTCAGCAAACTCTCAACTAAAGCTACTAACTACAATTTAAAAATATAAGATACAAACACTTTAATCCTTATTCACTTTACACCCCCTCAAGTTAGCAGGCGTGTCAATAACAATTAACTTGCCAAAACAATGATCAAATAGTGAGCGAGCCAATGGTCTCCTAAGAATGTCGGCAACTTGATTAGCAGAATGAAGATGTTGCACAGTGATTTTTTTCTCTGAACTTGATTTCTGAGAAAGTTGATTAGCAGAATGAAGATGTTGCACAGTGACTTTTTTCTCTGAACTTGATTTATGAGAAAGTGAAAATCAACCTTCATGCGACTATAGAACACAAGATTCGGACATAAATAAGTAGCACTCACGTTATCACAGAAAATAGTAGGTGAATTTCTATTAATAGATTAGTGAGCCAATTGCATTTAGCAAAAGAGCTAGCAATAGTGCGGCACTCAGCCTCTTTGGAAGAGCGAGAAACGGTACGTTGTTTTTTTTATGATCAACTAATAGTAGAAGAAACGAGATACACAATATAGCGCGTTGTAAAGGTACGATTGATCAGATCTCCTGCCTAGTCAGAATCAGAATAGAACACCAATTTAGCATCTTTGGTGCAGGAAATATGAAGACTATGGTTACAAGTCCGATTTAGATAACGAGGAAGTCGCTTCACAGCTCGCCAGTGAACATCCATGGGCTTATGCATAAATTGAGAAAGGTGATTAACAACATACATAATATCAGGATGTATAAAGGAAAGGTATTGCAACTTGCCAATGATACAACGATAGTTATGCTCATCAACTGGCGAATCCAAATTCTCAAAAAAAGAGGCGGAGGAAGACATAGGAGTAGCCACACCATCAATGCCAACCATGTTAGTATCATGCAGTAAATCTGCAATGTACTTTGACTGAGATAAAAAGAGGCCAGATCTGTGATGCAAACCTGCACACCCAAAAAATAGTTCAAAGGGCCAAGATTCTTGAGTAAAAAACAAAGGGACAACCCTCGAATGATACCATTTACACATTCTGTATTATTGCTAGTGACAATAATATCATCAACATAAATAAGGCCCGAACGATGTAAAGTAAAGAGTAAAGTATTAGATTAGGATATGATAAACCCAATGGACAGAAAATATGAACGCAATTCATTATACTAAGCCCGATGAGCCTGCTTCAACCAATAAATTGCTTTTTGAAGACAGCAGACATGAAGTGGATGCTCAGGGTCTTCAAAGTCAGAAGGCTAACATATATATAATACCTCTTCCAAATGACCTAGAAGAAAGACATTATTAACATCCAACTGTTGGAGCGACCAACCATTTTGGTTTCATAATAGGGCTAAACGTAGAGTGATAATCAATTCCTACCCGCTGAGTAAATCCCTTCACAACTAAACAAGCCTTGTGCCTATCAATGCTACCATCTGGTAAATAATTGATGCAAAATATCCACCTGCAATCAACCATGTTAGTAGATCGATCCATGGAAATAAGAATCCAAGTTCGATTTTGTATTAAGGCATTATACTCTTCTTTCAATGGTTTTAACCAAAGTGGATTAGATGTAACTTGTTTATAAGTATTAGGATTAAATGGAAAAGAAGTAATGGATGTATGAAGAGTGAATGGCACTTTGGGAGTGAAAATACCATTTTGAAAACGTGTTATCATGGAATGTAAATGGGTAGGCGGAAGCGAAACAGCTGGAGGCAGAGAAGAAGATAGAGAAATAGTGGGAGAAGGAGAGTCAACATATGAGGCAGTATGTGTAGATGATGGAGAGTCAACATATGAGGCTGTATGTGTAGATGACTGAGGAGTCGATTGTGATGGAGAAGAGATATCAGTGACATTGTCAGAAGTAGAGAAGTGAGAATTACTTGCGGAGGACGAATTTGGTCATGAAGCAGAAATAATCATAGGATGCAGGAGTTGCAGAGCATATGGATTCTTAACTATGGAAATATTAGAATAGCACTAGGTAAAAGAAATAGAATCCCATCCAAACTCTATTGAAGAAGTTTTGTATTTTTAAAACATATCAGAGTAAAGAAAATGAATTTCAAAGAACAAAACATCACGAGATAATATAATTTATCATTCACATGATTATAACACTTATGACAGTGATGTTTAATAGAAAAACCCAAATAGACACAAGACGTGGACTTCGATTATAATTTATAGGCACTATATGGTTTAAGCCACGGTAACACAAACACCCAAAGACCTGAATAGAATCATATTTAGGAGACTGAGAAAATAAAACCTCATATGGACTAGTGTTGTGAAGAATAGGCGTTGGAAGACGATTAATAAGATACATAGCATGCAACAAGCAAACGACCAAAAACAAGATAGAAGAGCTGCTTGGTGTAGCAAAGTTCTAGCGGTTTCAACTATGTGTCTCTAGCATCTCTCAACTGTAGCAATCCTTTGAGGAGTATATGAGGGATAAACAAAATGCTCAATCCCTCGTTCAGAAAGAAAAGTGGATAAATGCTTAAAACCACCTCCTCGGATAAAACCACATATCTTAGAGTAATGATCACTAAACAAAGCATAATAAGATTTTTATTATTAGAACAACAGGAATTACAAAACTGAAACTGTGTAGACTTTGAAATAGGAAAAGCATAATGATTAATGATATGATTTAAAATACGACGGTGATGATGTCCCAACTGAAGATGTCAGAGAAAGATAGAAGATGCTGCTGCAGCCAAATGAATACGAGGTCCATGATTATTCTAGCTGCGAACCAAGATTCAGCTGTTTCACACAAAAATAAGAAGGAAAGAACTCAATTGAGGTATTATTAGTATGACAAAATTTAGACACATAAACCAAGTTGGTTTTAATATCAGGAGAGCACAGTGTGTTTGATAAAGTAAAGGCCTAAGATGAAGAATGAAGAAGAGCAATACCGGTATGAGAAATCAAAATTGTATAACTGTCACCCATGGAGACATCTGCAGAGTCATGGTAATCATGCATAGAGGTCAATAATCACGGTTGAGTAGATGATGTCATACGGCTCATGTAATTGGCTTGGCTTTGACTTGAAATGATTATGAGAAAGAGATCGGCATACACTAGCAGAATGTCAAAACTTATTACAAAGTTGACATTAAATGTTGAAACACTATTTGGGAAGGAAGGTCGCCATGGATGAGGAGCCTGTATGGCTGGCCCATTAGAAGGAGGAATTGAGGATCATTAGGATACCATGAACCACCATGATCTATACCAGAAGAATAATTATAATTACCAAAAGCTTGGTGCTGACTCTGAGAAAAAGAGTTATGTCATTGAGTAATAGCCGCAGTAACAGATGTATTTTTTAGAAATAGTATCATGCTTGAGAAAAACCTCATCATCACTCAACTTTTCATAAATTTCTTCAGATGTGATGGATGTATCCCGAGCATGGATATTAGTAGAGATTTCCTTGAATTCAGATCCAAGTCTACTTAAAATTTTGACTGTAAGCTTTTTATTGGAAATAGGAGACCCGACAGTAGCGAGTTCATTTGTCAAAGAGTGAATAACAATCAAATATTCTATAACAAGTCGTGAGTCGAAACAATGAGAGAGTTGATCATCGAGGCTGAAAATTCTAGTTTGAGAATTATTTACATAAGAAAGATGCAAAGAGTCTCATGCTTGCTGCTTGGCTGAGGAAGTGACAACAACTGTAAAGGCAATTGTGTGCACAACAGAAGTAATAAGTATGTTTTGTATCAACTAATCTTGGCGATACCAAATAGTGTAAGCAGGATTAGCAACTTGTTGATTATTTTGCATTAAGAGAAGACAATGAACCATCAAAATGACCAAAAACAGCATGTCCATGTAATAGTATGGAAGTTTGAGCTTTCAATTTAAGAAAATTGGAACTGCTACTAAGTTTGATAAGAAACTGGGAGGCTAGATTGAACTAAACAACTGTGTTGGTGTTAGCTTTGGTATTATCGGCATTCACCACCGTAATTGGAATAGAAGCATCAGCCATGAAGAGAAGAAATGAATGAATGAAACTTATGTGAGAAGGAGCTCTGATACCATAAAAAAGTTTCAGTGTTCATAAAAGTTGTGATGATTTGAGTATCAAAGAGTGCTTTATATAAGTAATAAAGTAACAAACATCTTAAAATAGCTTAACAGAGCACCATTTAAACTAAGAGTTATCCAACAAACTCAAAACTAAAACTACTAGCTCCAATTCAAAAATATGACAGAGAGACACTTTAATCCTTATCCTCTTTAGTTCATTGAAAAAAAATTCTTTAACTAAATATTATAGTACATAATATATTTTCCTTAAATGTATAATGTTATTTGAAATATACATAAATAGAAAATTTGATGAGTTTAAAATAACTTCAAACAATTTAAAAAGGAAATGATTTCAAATATTTTAATTATTTAATATATTTGTACATTTTTTTATTTTATCTAAGTTTTTAAATGATTTTTCTTTTTCAAAATTTAATGATAATAATTACCATTATGAATTTCAAATAAAATAATATATTTTTTTTATACTTAATACTAAAAGAGAAGTTGAAAGGAAAATTAAAAGTCAGTATTAAGTAGAGATGATAATGGGAAGCGTTTGTGTGGGTAGGCTCATATCCATATCCTACTCATATATTCTAAAATCCTATCCTAATGGATACAGTAGGGTATTATTATCCGCTGATACGGGTATATCAAAAATTATATTCATATATTTGTAAAATAAAAAATAATATTTAATTTATATTTAATTCTTCCATATAAAATTATATAAAATTAAAATTTTTGATAAATAAATTAAATATAACCTATATAAAGAAACTATTTTATTTAAATTATTAAAATATTATATTCTATATTTTCATAATTTACTTATATTATTCCTATCCAATAATTTATAATAAATTATTATATGGTATTAAGGTAAGGTAATATATTTCCATATATAATTATATTTACATGACTGCTATTGCTCACCGGGGAAATACTACATCCCAAAAGAATATTATTAAAGTATCCTACTATATTTAAATAATTACTTTAAATATCTTTTAATTTAATTTTACTAATTTCATTATAATAAAATTTTAAATTATTTAAATAATATTAAAATTATTTAAATAATATTCAAATTATTTAATTAACCTAATTTAATAATAAATATAAATTAAATTAAATTTATTTATTAACGTCTCAATTTCTATTTCAATTCAAGGAATTAAATAAATAAATAAATAACCAATTGTATCATCAATTACTTCTTATATATCTAAACACGACTTTTGTAAATTTTTATAAACTTTTATAGACTTTAAAAAGTAAATGACTTTTAAAGACTTTTATAGACTTTATAAATCCAGCAATGACTTTCATAAATTTCTAAAATGATGATTTTTGTGGATTTCAATAACTTTTATGGACTTTCATAGATTTTCATATATCAATTGGTAAATTTCGATAGAACTTTCAAATACCTTTTAAAAATTGATGAAAGTTTATTGATATTGAAAATAAAAAGTCTTTTGACATCAATTTTTTTTTCCAACAATAATCTTACTAAAGATTATATTACTATCACGTCATCCACGATTGGTGGCGTCAACCCTAAATTTTAATAAGTCGTTACTTTATTCTAATATCCATATTTTATAATTTTTTCCTCCCATTTTCTCATTCCTATCTCTTTCTATTATTGTGTATCTTTTTTTCACACTTTATAAATTTACCGAATAAATTATTATGAGTAATGATAAATAGTGTACTCTTATAGCCTACTCATACGTGATGATTCATGATTGGATGATTTTAATTTGCATTTATTATAATTTATTTATCATCTAATCGTGAATCGTCACATATAAGTAGGTAACAAAAGTAGGCTAAGGCTAGGCTAGGCTGTGTGGCATTACTCAATTATTATTATGTTTACACTTTGAATGTAATTGATAGAATGAGACAATCTATTTTTTCAATTTAAATATATGATAGATATAAAATCACTGTTTCAATAAAACAAAAAATATAACACTTGATAAAAGTAAACAAATGGGAACATTCTTTTAATGGGCCATCAAAAGATTTTATTTTAAAAATAGGCCCATTTTGAAAATATTGTAAAACTAATCCTTTCAAAACTTTGTTTGCACTCCCTAGGCTGCGGTGACCATTATACCAATTAAATTTAAAAAATAAAACAAAATTTGCAAAAAATAAAGAAAAAGTTGATTTCCAAAAATATCCTTCTGTAACCTAATCAAGTTTTGAAACTCAAATCAGGTTAACCTTCTAATTGAAATCGATTTCCACCATCGAGTTTTCTCATCCCCCTCTTTCTTCACAAAATTTCTATTGCTGAATCTTGTTTTATTCTATCGACATCTTCTTCCTCCAGCAACAACTACAGATACTCTCATTGTCAATATAACATGTGCTTCTGTCATCGAGTCCAAATCCATCGATTCTTCCGCCACTGTCAATCTCGTTTCACTAACTCTTTCACAGTTGTCAATCTTATATTGTCGACTCTTCCGCCGTTGTTGACTCTAGTTCCATCGATTCTCGTATCATCGTTGATTCCAGTTCCATCGATTGCGTTGTCAACTCCAACTCATTGTGACAGCTACATGCTACGCCCCATCAGAGTTCAATTGTGCCCAATTAATGTTGACATTGCTTTACTATCAACAATAAAAGGTTAGTCAATGACTTGATTCCCCAATTTGATTTCAACAACAGAGTTCAATAGTTGAATGTTGATTATTGTTGAATGTAGTTGGATGTTATTAAACTGTGAAAGTGAATTGAGTTATGTCTGGTGTTTGTTGAATATTGTTGAACAGTAAGATTGAATTGGTTATTGAAATTGAATCAGTCGTTTGAGCATTTTATTTTTAGATTTAGTTGGTTTTGGTTTTGTTACAACCTGATGAATGGTGAAATCTAATTAATTTTTATTTCAACTTTATTACTGATTTCTTAATCATATTGTTGTTATAAACTTCATGATGGTGGTCTTTTAATGTGCTACTCGAAATAAGTTATGACATGACTCTGAACTTTAAATTTGGGCTGTTTAATATGAAGATTTAATCAACTTTGTTCTGATATTGAATTGATATTGCTATTTTTAACTTGAGATTTTTACTTTTGATATTATGCAATATTTTTTAATTAATCTTGATCTTGTTCTTGTTTATTGTTATGCAAATGCTAGATGAACAAAATCCTAAATCTTACTTTTGATATTGAATTGAGTTTATTTTTATTTTATTGATTTCAGTTTTGCTTAAATGGGTTTTTTACAAATTGATCTTAATTAGTTAGATTTTTTATAGCTTCAAATAATTTGATTATATGAGTCGTTTCCTTTATATGTTAAATTAACTTGGTTTTAATTAGTTATATTGTTTCCTTTTTGAGCTTATTTGATTTGATTATGTGATATGAGTTATTTCATTTCCTTATTAGATTGATTTTATCTTAATTGATTACATTATTTCCTTTTTTTTCTTTTTTTTTTCTTTTTTCAGTTTCATTGATTTGATTATATTTTCTAATATGTACTCGTTTTTTTGTAGGCTTATAATGTTCAAGAAGGATCTTAATGACTCTAATTTTTTGTAGGTTATGTCTTCGATTATGGATGATGATAACTTGAAGCTTGCTTTTACTGGAAGGAAATATTAGTTTGGATGTTTTATAATTTGTTAGTTGGCGACTATATTTTTTATGTATTATATTGAAACATTTGAGAACTATTTATCGCGTGTATTTCAAGACATATTTATTAAAGAAATAGTGAAAATAATTTGAATTATATTCAGTATGTTCTAAATTGCTTATACAGGTAGTTGTAGACAAATTTATTTAACCAAGTTGAATCGGTTCTAAGGGAGTTTGAAAAGAGCTCATAGAAATCGAGAAGCTGTCAATAAATATGAAAACATTTCAAAACCTATCCTTGGGCAGATCTATTGCGCAGGAAAGGCCGGATCTATGTTTGACATTTTTTATAGCACGCAGGGGATGGCTTTGTTGCGAAATTATTAAAAAAATTAGGGGTCACCCCTAGTTGGTGTACTATCTTTAGTATTCCCAAATGTAAGAATAGATTATTTAAATGGTGCAGGAAGCACTTGGTCCACTCAAGACGGGAGAACCATTTGCTTTTGAAACTGCCGTTTGCACTTGAATTCGACACAACACAAGCCCTTTAGGGGTGGCCAGTGATTTTACTCAAGTTAAAGTTGTTCTAAGGGAATTTGAAAAGAGCTCATAGAAATTGAGAAGCTGTCAATAAATATGAAGACATTTCATAACTGATCCTTAGGTAGATCTAATGGGCAGGAAAGGTCTGCTATGTGTTTGATGTTTGTTATAGCACGCATCGGATGGTTTCATAGTGAAATTACTAAAAAAAAAATTAGGGGCCATGGCTAGTTGGTGTACTATTAAGAGTATTCTCAAATGTAAGAGTAAATTGTTTAGATGGTGAAGGAAGCACTTGGTACAGTCAAGATGGCGGAACCATTTGATTTTATAAACACCGTTTGTAGCACGCAGGGGATGGTTTCGCTGTGGAATTACTAAAAAAAATAGGGGTCACCCCTAATTGGTGTACTATCATTAGTATTCACAAATGTAAGAGTATATTGTTTAGATGGCGAAGGAAGCACTTAGTCCACTCAAGATGGGTGAACCATTGTAACTGTTGTTCGCACTTGGACTCGACACAAAATAACCCCTTTAGTGGCTAGTCAGTTGTCTTAGCCAAGTTTTAATTGTTCTAAGGGAATTTGAAAAGAGCTCATAGAAATTGGAAAGCTATCAGTAAATATGAAGACATTTCAAAACCAATCCTTGGGAAGATCCATTAGACAGAAAAGGACGGCTCTATGTTTAATGTTTATTGTAGCATGTAGGGGATGGTTTCATTATGAGTACTAAATCAAAATAGGGGCCATGACTTGTTGATGTACTGTCATTTGTATTCCCAAATATAAGAGTAGATTGTTTAAATGGTGAAGGAAGCACTTGGTCTACTCAAGATGGGTGAATCATTATAAATGTTGTTCGCACTTGAATTCGGAAAAAAAAAAAAACCCTTTAGGGGTAAGTCAGTGGTCTTAGCCAAGTTTTAGCTCTTCTAAGGGAGTTTGAAAAGAGCTAACAGAAATTGAGAAGCTGTCAGTAAATATGAAGACATTTCAAAACCGATCCTTGGGCAGATCCATTGGACAGGAAAGGCCGGTTCTATATTTGATGTTTGTTGTAACATGTAAAGGGATGGTTTCTATGTGAAATTACTAAAATAAAAATAGGGGTCATGACTAGTTGGTGTACTATCATGAGTATTCCCCAAATGTAAGAGTAGATTGTTTAGATGGTGAAAGAAGCATTTGGTCTACTCAAGATGGGTAAACCATTTTAACTATTGTTTGCACTTGAATTTGACACAAAATAACCCTTTAAGGGTTGGTCAGTGATCTTAGCCAAGTTGAATAAATTCTAACGGAGTTTGAAAAGAGCTCATAGAAATTGAGAAGCTGTTAGTAAATATAAAGACTTTTCAAAATCGATCCTTGGGCAGATCCATTGGGCAAGAAAGGCCGGCTCTATGTGTTGATGTTTGTTGTAGCATGCAGGGGATGGTTTCATTGTGAAATTACTAAAAAAAATTAAGGGCCACAACTAGTTGGTGTACTATCATGAGTATTCCCAAATGTAAGAGTTGATTGTTTAGATGGTGAAGGAAGCATATGGTCCACGCAATATGGGTGAAACATTTGCTTTTGTAACCTTTGTTTGCACTTGAATTTAACAATAAAAACCCCTTTATAGGTTGGTCAGTGGTCTTAACCAAGTTAAATCAGTTCTTAGGAAGTTTGAAAAGAGCTCACAGAAATTGAAAAGCTATCAATAAATTTGAAAATATTTCAAAACCGATCTTCTAGCTAATCCATTAGGAAGGAAAGGCCGGCTCTGTGTGTTGATGTTTGTTGTAGCACACAGGGGATGGTTTCGTTATGAAATTACTAAAAACGTTAAGGGCCACGACTAGTTGGTTTACCATCAAGAGTATTCCCAAATGTAATAGTAGATTATTTAAATGGTGAATGAAGCACTTGGTCAACTCAAGATGGGTAAACCATTTGCTTTTGTAACATTTGTTTGCACTTTAATTTGATAAAAAAAAGCCACCAATTCTCTAGCTAATCTATTGGGAAGGAAAGGCTGGCTCTGTGTATTGATGTTTGTTGTAGCACACAGGGGATGGTTTTGTTATGAAATTACTAAAAACGTTAAGGGCCACGACTAATTGGTTTACCATCAAGAGTTTTCTCAAATGTAATAGTAGATTGTTTAGATGGTGAAGGAAGCACTTGGTCCACTCAAGATGGGTGAACCATTTTCTTTTGTAACCTTTGTTTGCACTTTACTTTGACAAAAAAAAAACCCTTTAGAGGTTGGTTTGTGGTCTTAGCAAATGTGAATCGGTTCTAGGGAGTTTGAAAAGAGCTTATAGAAATTGAAAATTTGTCATTAAAAATGAAAATATTTCAAAATCGATCCCTGGGCAAATCCATTATGCAGGAAAGGCCGGCTCTTTCTATTGATGTTTGTTATAGCACGTAGGGGATGGTTTCATTGTGAAATTACTACATATAGCTTGGAACCAAGCGTGGTCACATTCTTGAACATCCTAACAGCTTTAGAGATACTATCATCCTCATAGAGACCTTTAATCAAACAATTAAAAGTCACAATAGTTTGCCTAATATCTAACCTCAACATCTTCCTATAGACTGCAAGACTAGTAGAAGTTCTCTTTACATGCCACAAGCAATTCACCAAAATATTATATATAATAAAATTAGGAGACCATCCAATAGAATCCAACATCTTGACAAAGTATAAACAGTGTTATAGCTTAGTAAGAAAATTAAAAAAATACTGAATAATGACATATGAGGGGTGGGCTTTCTCTATATCAAGAAATCAAACAATCGATGAGCTTCGAGGAGAAAGATGTTGCCTGATCTGTATCATCTTTAAGGAATCTATCAAAAGCCTTTAGATGATTAGGTATCTGTAAGAAATGTCGACATTTGAAGGCTATGGAGATCAAAAAAAAGAAACAGAGCAAAGGGAGGTTCTGCAATCCATTCCAATTTCGTACCCTTTATTGGATTGAATGAGTGAAGCAAGATAAGTTGGATAAATGAAAGAGATTATCAGAGTCGCATTATAGAGATAGAAGCAATGAAAGAGAGGCGGAGGCGGAGACAGATGTTGCGAAGAGGAAGTGGAGACAAAAGCGATGAGAAGGAGGAATAGTGATGTCGGTGAGATTAAATGATGATTTGGTAGAGGTGGATAGGAGGAGAAGACCGGTGAGAATGATTTGGGAGAGGATGAGCGATGAATCTGATTGAAATCTATTTTTATTTTTTCTTTTTAAAATTATTTTAATGATTAATTGTATTTAAGGATAGAAAGGTCATTTCACTTTTAAATATAACATGAAATCTTTTTAAGTGGCATTTTTGTTAATAAATTTTTAAATTAAGGGTAAAAAAGTCAACACAACCTATAGAGTAGAAATAAAGTTTTGAAATGATTAGTTTTGTAGAAATTTTGAAATGGGCCTATTTTTAAAACTCAAACTTTTGATGTCTCATTCCATGCAATTTTCCCCAAAAAATATTATCCATTAAATACATATAGATAATTTCAAAATATTTCACAATTATAATTAAAGTAAAAACTAAATAAATAAAAGAACTAACTAATGGGGTTGAAATTGAGTTTTTACTTGTAAATATTTTTAAGTCTTCAAAAGTCCGTCAAAATTTGTGAGAAAAGTAGGAGACAATTTTTTAATTTTAAATTTCCTTGACTAGTTAAAAAAAGTCAACGAAAGTCTATAAAAATCTGCCAAGTATAAAGTCTTCAAAAGTTATGAAAATAATAATACCCCAAAACTTTTATAGACTCTATAAAATTCACGATTAGATATCCTAAAACTTTTGAAGACTTTTTAAAGGTTCATAAAAGTCATGATTAGATACCCCATAACTTTTGAAAATATTTTAAACGTCTATAAAGATCATGATTCGATACCTCATGACTTTTATAGAGTCTTCAAAAGTCATGATTAGCTACTTGCAGAATTTTAATGACATTTTGATGCACCGGGCTTTCGGCATTGATTTTGGGTATGGAATTTAGGGCCCAAATTTGACAGTTTGAAGCGAAACGGCGATCTGAATCAAACTAATCGCCTTTGGCGATGATCTACGATGCATTTCGGTGTTTCAGGATCGTTTAGAGGGGTTTTTTGAACTTTTATTATTTTAAGGGTTTTTTCGTAATTTTGGAATTATTTTGTTAGGGTTAAGAGTAACGCCTTATAAAAGGGGTGTTTAGGGTTTCTAAGAGGCAGATTTGATATTATATTTTTCAATAAATCAATTGAGCGAACGAATTGTTCCTCTTATTCAATTCGCAATACTCTCATCAAAAGTCATGATTATAGACACCCATATAAATCAAAACTCTTTCCCTCAGTTAATCAATCCACATCATCTTTCATCAAACTCTTACATTAAAGAGATACTGTCCATTTTGAGTTAAGCCGAACTCGCACGAGTTTGTTCTTGGGTACCACCACCCCAAAAGATCTCATGCTAATGGAGTTTTCTGGTTTCTTTATATACAAGTCAATATCCTCTTGTATTACCGATGTGGTATTGGGTTTGACACTCCAACAATCACATCATCATGCAAACTCTTTAAAGTTCTCAGTAAAAAAAGATCAAAACTATTTTAGATGATCTTAAAAAGTATTGAAGATTAATTAATTTTTCAATTACACATTCGTATAATATTATTTTGTGCTTGAGTTACAGAAGCAGTATAGAAAAAGAATTTTCAAATTAATTATAAAAAATCAAATTATATTTTTAATGTCTTAAAACATAATATAGACACATAAAAAATATTTATATTAATTTATTTGAATAATTACCTAATACAATCAAAATTAAATTTTAAATTAAAATATTATGTATAAAAAAATGTTAACTTTTAACTATAGATATGAGAAATAATAACTTATAATTAGAAAATTTGCTATTGATGATATTTTTATAATATTATATAAATTAATTTAAAAATATATATTTATTATATATAAATTTTAAAATATAATGTATTTATTATATTAAATGGGGAGTATTTTTTCCCACCCATACCCTATGGGGACAGACTAAAATTTATGTTATTCAATAAAATATTAACCCAACCAAAATATAATTCCCAAAATAAGAAGATGGTGATTTTTTCAATTAGGAAAGTGTGATCTAAACTTTTCAAATTCACATCAAATGAAATTAAAATTGCTATTCAATAAAATTAATTACCAATTGATAAACAACAGATTTGTGTAGATGCATCCATGGAGAAGAGAAGAAGATTGAAGACAGGAAGTAAATGAAAGAATAACAAACTGTATTATTCCAATATAATTAAGATGTACACAGCCCCATCCATCTCTACAAATCAGTCCAAGAAAACCCCACCCAACCGCTGTCAAACCAAATGAATGAACAATAAACACAATAAGCAAAGACACTACTCAAATTACAAAGAATTCATGATAGACAAGGACAGATCCGAATAATAATCTTAAGCCAAGACAGCAACGAAGAGGGTAGCGGCAGCAGCACCGAAAACGGATGCTCTGGAGACCCAAGCAGCATTGGTTCCATCAGCAGGGGTTGGCTCGGCTGCCGGACTGCCGGTTGGAGGTGACGGAGGGGAAGCAAGGCCGGGGGTAGGAGCAGGTGAGGCCGGGGTGGGTGCAGTTGAAGGGGTTGGTGTTGGTGATGGTGTTGGGGACGGAGTTGGTGATGGTGTGGGTGATGGGGTTGGTGTGGGTGAGGGTGTAGGTGCGGCGGTTGGTGGTGATTGGGTGGGTGGCGTGGGTGTAGGTGTGGGTGCACCACCTGGTGCTTGAGCCAAGCTACAGCTCACCAACAGACCCAAAATCAAAACTACTTGAAAAACTGAAGAACCCATCTCTCACAATAGCAATACAAGAAATAAAAGGCTTCTGATTTTGCTTTCGAGTGAGGAAAAAAGGCTGAGAACAGAGGAGATATAAAGGGAAGAATAGTCACTCAATAATGTTTCAGATTCCTAGAATCGTTTTAAATAATTTGTGATAATTTTTTATGTTGTGTTGGGTGCATTACATGTATATTTATATACACAATTTCACGCGGCACAGCAAAGGCGGTGGTGATGCCAGTTATGGAAGGTGTGTTGTGCTGCACCTTTCTTTGAAGTTTCTTTAAGAATCGGGTAAAAGTGGGAACACCTAAGTAAGCTCTCTATTCTACGACACGTGTCGATATCCAGGGGCATATTAGTCATTGAAAATTTTGACACGGTTTAGTGAGATGTTACTTTCATTTTGTCAAAGGTGTGAAAAATTTGGTCACCTTTCCTTCCTTAACTTACTCACTCACTTTGTCTTAAACGTTAATTTTACTTTTCAACACTTTTGTATATGTATTGTATTGTTATTACTATAATGCCCTCTGATTACTGATTAAATATTAATAATTTATATCTTGATTTAGTTGTATTTTCTTGTCACTGCTCAATTTGTTATACATGATTGTTGGGATGATCAGGACAAGGTCAAACATTAGCACTTCCCCTCACACGTGTCAAACAATTTTGACATTAGATGGTGACCGTTGGGATTTATAGTTTTTTAAGATAGGATTAGCTGTGTGAATGGGAGTGATTGGTAGTTGATTTAAAAAAATTGTACTCTGGAAAGAGAATAAACAATAAGATAAGAAGAATATATTAATATTATCATTTTTATTTAAATAATATAAATTAAAAGTATCGGTTGCTAATGGAAAACAACTTGCATCTTCCAATTTTGAGCAAAATGTGCATGTCTTGTTGTCGTGCTCTAACGTGGGTGACTGGGACGATCAACATTCTCACGTCTGGGTGTATTTAGGAAGACTTTTTTTTTTTTCATTTTAATTATACACACGTCTTGTAAATATATATTTTTAATATAATTTATTTTTCAAAAAATAATAATAATATGGTCGATTATTTGTCAACCATTTTAAAATGTGACCGTAAATTGTAAAATTGACCTGTTTTCTATATTAAATTATTCATAGATATAATAAAACTTGTAACTTTTTTTTAAAGTAAATTGTAAGTAAATGGAAATATAAACAATTTCATATTAAAAAATAATAAGCATCTAAACACTATGAGATAACCGTTTAAAACAATGTAGAAATAACTATTAAATATAAAATGACATAAAATAATATTATTATGATAATTTTTAATTTATAATATAGTTTATTATATTTTTAAATACTGATATATATTTATTATATTTAAATTTTTAATTAAAAATATTTAATAATGATATCGAACTAATTTAATATATATATATATAATATTTGAGTTAATAAAAAATATTATTTATTTCAAATACTTTAAATTAATTAATAATATTTTTATAATTATAATTAAATAAAAATAAATTGTAGTTTTTCAAGCAGTGAGTGGTTTGAAAATCACGCTTTTTCTATATATGAATTTTTAAAGTTTAAAATTTTATTTATAAATCTACTTTCAAATTTTTTTAGAACAAAAGTTTTATAAAGTTTGATTTGTATTCTATAGTTTTTGTTTCCAATTTTACCCTAAATTTAAAAATTTTCAAAATTCAATCACTTTACAAATTTGTGATCTACAACTACACAAAGTTAATTAGTAGTTATTTTATTTTTTATGTGAGTTTATTTGATAGTCTTCAAAAATTGTAAAAATATATCAAAATAACACTGTTGAAATTAAAATTTTAAATCGATGGTAAAATTGTCGGTGCAACTTATAAGATAAAAAATAAAATTCTCAAAACTTATTTTTGTAAGAATCTGGAAATGCACCTATAAATAAAATTTAAATTTAGATGGATTACATTATGTAATTTTCACTTAAAAATAACCATTATTTTAAAATAGTCACTATTTCAAAATTAATCCAACTTAAAATTTTAATTATTTTAAAAACTAATTTAAGCTACAAATACTATTATATTTGAGTTAATTACTGGGTACGGTTAACTATAATTATAAAAATCAACTATTTTAAATCAATATTAATAATAAGAAGATATTATAATAATCTTAGATATAAAATAGTTAAAAAAGGATCACTTATTACTTTCTAATATTTTTAGTTTATATTTTATTTATTCTTTTATTTTACTGCTAAGAGCCTATTTAATATGAATTTGTTTATGAAATAAAGTTACCATACAATTATAATTCTTAAATGATTTTGTTAAAAGCATGTTATAACCTTGCCAAATAAGGTACTGTAATATATATGGAAATGACAAAATTTGAAATGTCATACACATTTTTAATAAATATTTACCATTTTAGTTATTATAGATTTTTTTTATGATCTAATTTGATTTTATTATAAAATGGTATTGCTATAAGATAACACTTAGAGCCTCTATGACAATTAACCGTTAGTCGTTCGCAGATTCAATAGCCGTTAGTAATTAGGGATGGGTGGATTTAATTAATGATTTGACCAACTATTAGTAGATGAGTAATGTTATGTAGTCTACTGTTTTGTACTACTATCCTTGCCTACTCGTACATGTTAGTAGATGATTGGTTGAATTACTATTAATTATTTTATGTATTTATTTTTATGTATTTAATGTCCAATCAATTGCTGACACGTATGAGTAGGCAATAAAAGTTGTACAAAAGAGTATGCTATGTAGTATTGATAGCAGATTGATTATACATCGTTTGGTAATTAATTGTTTAATAATAGTATTATTAGGGGATTCGATTATAAAATAACGTAAAACATCATATTAAAAGAATTTTTTTTTTCACAAGGTATATTTTACACTACTAATTCAAATACGTAATACAATGAGTTAAATATTTTAATATTTACTAATAATATTAATAAGTTGTAATTTTAATAATATTTACTATTTTTATATCAATTATTAATTAAGATAATATACTAAAGAAAATATTATACTTACTACAATAGTAAAAAAAAATATTATAAAAATTTTTAATTATAAAATATTATGATAAAAATAATACTGAAAGTATTAAATATTATTATAATACATTTTATTAACATATAATCAATATTGTTATGAAATTTCCGATTCTATCTCACTTTCTTCCTAGTTCCTAGTTCGATTCAACCAGAACAATCAACCCAAATACAAACACAATATTTAACGTGGTTCGGCGAATTGTCTAATTCACGGAAAGATAACAACTTTACTATAAGAAATAAGAATTACAAGTCATTCAAACAACACTCTCTCTCCACACAAAATTGCTTTATTTCTCAAAATCTCTTTTAGGCAAACAACTCCACCATGGCGAGACAATCCAATACAAAATCTCCTTACGACGAGACAACTCCAATACGAATCTCCTTAATGACGAGACCCCAACCGTAATGAACATCACCCCCACTGGGCATGACCTCAATCTAATGATCACAACCTCATAGGGACAGGATACTTTCTTCTTCATGAGACAACTCTATTTATGTGATCATCAAATATACTTTCCTAATTTGTTTCCTTTCCAACTAAGGAATACAATCAACCAAATTAGGAAAATCAAATATTTCCAAAACAAGGAATCAAACAATTAGGAATAGATCCAAACTCAAAATATGAAACTTTCTTAAAAGGAAATCCTTGTGATTCAAGGCAATCCTAACAAATCTCCACCTTGACTTGAATCACCTAAAATTTTTTAATCTTTTTCCTTTGATCACTACGAATCCAATTTTGTCTCCATCATTCAATTCATTATCTATCAAATCCAAAATATTTCTCCACCTAAAATGAGAAACTACCAAGTCCAAATCCAGATATTTTCAGTTCTTGATCTTCAAACAAAATTCCACCGAAATTTCAGAAACCTAACAAGTCTCCCCTCGAGATAACTCACTGATCCGTCAAATCATCTTGCACAGTCATTACCACCCAATGGGACTCGCCGCTTGACCACCACAATATTAAGAAGACTTTTGACACAAGGCACCAAACACGGATCTAGTCATGGAATCCATCTTCGAACGAAGCTCTAATACCAATTTGTTAGGAAATTTTCGATTTTATCTCACTTTCTTCCTAGTTCCTAGTTCGATTCAACCAAAACAATCAGCCCAAACACAAACACAATACTTAATCCACGGAAAGATAACAACTTTACTATGAGAAATAAGAATTACAGGTCATTCAGACAACACTCTCTCCACACAAAATTTCTTTCTTTTTCTAAATCTCTTTTAGGTGAACAACTCCACGATGGCGAGACAACCCAATACAATTTCTCTATGGGGAATGAGCCCTCAGAGAGTGAGCATTGAATCACCATAACCGAAACATGAGTGGGTGATTAGTATGAGATCATAGCATAGACTTTGGTCTACATAGTTTTCAATTTTGTTATGGTATTAGAATTAGAGTAAATTACAAAAATCCCTCACTTTTTTAAACCTTTTGCATTAATCCACTAGTTTCAAATTTTACTTACAAAAAATCCATTTCTAGTTTTGAAACAGTACTTTTTAACAGAAAAATGTCTTAAACTAGTTGGTTATTATTGCAAAAAGTTTGCATGATCTGAATTTTTTATAAGGAACGTTTGAAACCATTGGATTAATACAAAAAGTTTTAAAAAGTGGGTTTTTTTTTAATTAACCCATTAGAATTATTGGCATAAGATTGGAAATGGTTTACATGTGGCTTAAATGTGGTTAAGACATGCATAAATACTTGTTAGTGTTTAGTGTCGAATTTGGTATTTTGGTTGGTGAAATGGATACGGATATTTAGAATTGGTTAAATGGTCTTATTTGGTAACAATGGTAAAATGGTGTTGAATTCTCATTGATGTTGATGTTTTATGTTAGGATTGTCTTGAATCACAAGGATTTCCTTTTATGAAGGTTTTCCTATTTTGAGTTTGAATCTATTTCCTAATTGTTTGGTTCCTTATTTTGGAAATATTTGGTTTTCCTAATTTGGTTGATTATATTCCTTAGTTGGAAAGAAAACAAATTTGTCTCATGAAGAAGAAAGTATCTCGTCCCTATGGGGTGGTGATCATTGGATTTAGATCATGCCCAGTGAGGGTGATGATAATTGGGGATGGGGTCTCGTCAATAAGAAGATTTCTCGTCGTAATAAGATTTCGTATTGGGATTGACTCGCCATAGTGGAGTTGTTCGCCTAAAAGAGATTTTTGTTGAGAAAGAAAACAATTTTGTGTGGAGAGAAAGTGTTGTCTGAATGACTTGTAATTCTTATTTCTCATAGTAAAGTTGTTATCTTTCCATGGATTAGGCAATTTGCTGAAGCACGTTAATATTGTGTTTGTGTTTGGGTTGATTGTTTTGGTTGAATCGAACTAGGAATTAGGAAGAAAGTGGAATAGAACCGGAAATTTCCTAACATTTTATAACAACTTGGATCTTAGTAGATAATGAAATTTGTGATGATTGGTTGAGTCAAATGTAAATTTTAATTCAAATAATTTACATAGATGGTGATCCATGTTTTGAAATGGTTTGGTTTAAATTTTGAATGGATTTGGTGAATGTTTTTTGGTTGGTTTTAAAAAGGGTTTTGGAAGTAGGTGTAAAAATAGGGTATCAACCATGCATTTTCACCCTGCATAATTTGTTAGGCGTTCTTCTTAGACCAATTTCAGGTGCTTAGGCCAACTGAAATTTCTACTTTTCAAATGAGTGTTCCAATGGGAAGCAGACCAATCACAAAATGGTTAGGTCTTCTGTAAATTTCATTTTTTGTTCAGTTGGTCTATTGGACTATCTATGTAGACCGATTTGGTCCAGTGGAATATTTGAAATAAACAAATTGATTTGCTAGGTAGTTTGACCAGACCGATCCAAACTAACCTTAAACAATTTGGTCTTCTCAAAGTTTCAAAAATTTTCAATCAATCTGTCTAGACGCCACTAGAGCAGTTTCTTCCTCCTGAAATTACTGTCAAAATGATAATATTTTAGATTTTTGAGTTACAATGTATTTGAAAAATAGTCATTTAACCTCTGATTCACTCCTAAAATATTGTTAGGAATGATTTTGAATATTAATCTCGAATAATGGATATCCATGGTTGTTTCTTACATATCAAATAACTTAGACATAGACATTAATCGCACAATTTGGAATAGAATGGTTAATGTAACGTAATTACTCAACTTAGTTAAAAATTCCATGCATTATAAAATAATTTTCTGCCGTATCAATTTTTTTTTAATTACTTCTATGATCTTAGGAAATATTAGCGATATTACGATAGGACTCACACATATGTATATATGTGTGAGTCCTATCGTAATATCGCTAATATTTCCTAAGATCATAGAAGTAATTAAAAAAAAAAAAAAACTGATACGTTGTGTTTAAATGATAAGTTCATATTTTCTCGTGTGTCTTTGGCTAGGATATGAATGTGCGAAGCAAGCATACTATAGCCTAACCATTATTTGTTGTTGTTTTTCTTCCTTTCCTTTTCCTTTTCCTTGATATAAAAATGTGAATACGTAACCAGTTGAGTTATCGTCGAGCAGTCATAAGTCTCATGGGCACATACGTACATGCATCAATTTCTACTCATATTTGTAAAACTGAGTTATATTTATATTATTCTTTTGTCAACTTCCCGGCTACATCTAGTTTAAGTAAGAAGTTGAGCTCTTATGTGATTGGGTTAGATGATTTTATGCTATATATAAATATTTTAAAGTCGACAATCTATATTTAGATGAAGTACTTTCACCGCTAAAAATATTGAATTATTTAATTATATATTTATATATTTTAAATATTGGTATTCAATATTTATAGAGAAATATATAGCTATTAGGGTAGGGCTGGGAATTCGGTTAACCGAAACTGAAACCGAACTGAAAATACAATTTTTGGTTAACGGAATTTCAAATTTTGATAACTGAATACCGAACCAAAATTAAAATGGTTAACCAAAAACCTTAACCGAATTTTTGCTGTTAACCAAAAATCGAATAATTAACCGAAAAATTACATTTTCTTCAAAATAACTAAACTTTTAAAATAAATTTCAAGATAAAACACCAAATTTTTCAGTAAATTAACTGAAAACCAAATATATTGACAGTATATTTACTTATTTCTTAAAAATAAATTAAAATTTTCCAATAAATTTTAAGATAAAACCCTTAAATATATTATTTTCAGTTAAAAATTCGATTTTTGGTTAATTGAAATTTTCCAATACCGAAACTGAAAACCGAACCGCAATTTTTTTGTTAACCGAACCAAGCTAACCGAAAACTGAAAATATACATATTTTCTTTTAACCGAACTAATTTATTCTTTTTTATTATCAGTCAGTAAAAACTGAAGACATACTGTCCCTTGCGTTAAGGTATACATACGGGTTACAAAACCACTGGGATGAAATCGAATATTACAGGAACGCGTCCCATTATCATTACTATTTCAAATATTGAATTCCCCATAAAAAGATTATGAGATAAAAACATGTCCCTCTATATATTCTGAAAATAATAATAATAATAATATTATCATTAATTTAATCAAAATTAATTGAAAATATAATCTCACTCAAGCACTAATCAATAAGTTTTACTCAACCCACACTAACCATCTACTTCAATACCAATTTTAAGGGTTTGAAATTCTATTTAGCATTTTATTTTCATGAAAAATTTACACGTTATTAAATTTCATCTAAAACATTCATTCTAATTTTGTAGTAGTATATGTGAATTTCAAAATATATACATATTGGTCATTTTATATTTATAGTTTAATGTAACTAAAAATTAAAGTCAAATGAATTTTTATAGGTAAGTTAACTACCAGGATTCTCTTTTATCTGTTTTATATATAGTGTTACTACTATTACTTGTTGTATTAAAAAAATATTTCTTATAATAAAAAGAAAATAATTTGATTATAATTATTATAATTATAGTTTATTTTATTATCTATTGAAAAGAAAATGATTTTTTTTTAATTCTTTTAAAACATTGAGGAGGGTTTGTGGTGTGAAAACAGTCAACTCTAAATTAAATGTAGTGGAGAAAAAAAGAGTTAATAAATATAGGACCAGAAGCTGGCAAAAGGCTGGCATGAAGTAGGTTGCTCTGTAATAAAAAATAAGATGAGACGAGAACACATGCCAGGTTTTATTTTTTATTTTATTTTTATTATAATAGTAATAGGAGTATTGTATTATTGACTTTAATCATTGTTGGTAGCTCAAGAAATGGTGTTATTGGTTGTCTCAAAATTCTTGATCAAGACCTCAATGACTACCTAACGATACTTTTTTCCCTTGGACGTACCAACTACCAATTTGATAGATAGAATAGGAAATGAAGTAAACAAATAAAAGTTTACAGTTGTTTATGATTTGTCTGTATATGTATGTTATTTTCTGAGAGGAACTTGCGGAAACGTGTGTGAGTTAAAAGAATAGTAGTCTATTCAATAATTAAGGTAGGAAATATTGTAAAAATAAAAATAAAAATAAAATTGGAACAGAAAAGGAGAAAATAGGTTGATATAAAATGAAAATATATTCAAATCAGAAAGTAAGCCTCACAAATTTTGTTATATAAATATGGTGTTAAAATCATGTTCAATTAATAGGATTGACTTGATGGTTACATCTTATATGGAGAACAAGCAGGTCATGGGTTCACTCCTTTGTTACCACACATTTTTTCATTTTTTTTTGTTTTCTTATTTTTTTGATATATAGTTTTTTTTCTATAATTATAAAATATTAATAATAAAATTTTATAAACTTAGAAAATATAAAAATTTATAATATATGTAAATATAAATAAAATTTTCTATATCCCTAAAATTATTATGAATATCCATAGTAAGTAAATTCATCAATGTTTTTAGTAGGAAAACCGTTATTTAAACTTCAAATACTATATTTTATATTTAATAATAATAGTAATGCTAAACATAAAATTTTAAATTATAAAATAAATTTAATAATTTATAATAAATTATAAAAATATACTTTTTAAAAATTATTTTACAATAAAACTATAATATTTGAAATAATATTTTAAAAATTTATTAAAATATAATTTATCATACCACGGCGCTGCCCCGCACCTCGTAAATTACTATTACAGTATTATTTGGCCCCCTCACCTATATTTTCTAGCTCCATCTCTGAAAGTAACCTAATAATTTTAATTAATTCTCGATATGTTTTTGGTATATTACAGTCAGTGATATATTAAAAGAAATATTGATAATAAGAATGAATAAGGAGAATATAATGAAACAACGGCGTATATCAGTATTCATTCGGAATATTTACATATATATGGGAAGGTTTTCGAACATGTGTTATTTAGCCTAGTACATTCCATGCTTGACACGTATAGAGAAGTGGAAATTCACAATTTCATTGTCAAATATTCAAACACTCTTCCTTAGATATCTTGAATGATAGTTTCAAATTTTTGGTAAATGCAGACAAAATTGGAAATTGTCCCTCCACTTGCTTGAGGAGTGGAGAAAGTGGAACCCGTCCCAGTTTTGGGACGGTTTCCAGTATTTATTTTTCTATTTTTAATTTTTTTTATGTTGTCAAATCAATTAAATTAATATAAAATCAATTAAACTTGTTTTTAATTTTTTCCTAATAATTAAAATTAATATATATTTAAATTATTTCTAATAATTATTATTTTATTTATTTTTTATTTTTTAAAATATATTTATATTTATTTTTTTTATATTTACTACTATTTTAATTTAAAAAATTATATTTATAATATTTAGTATTCATTTACCAACTATTATTATTAAATAAATATACATAAATTTAATTTAATAAAATTATTAATTAAAGTTTAATATATATATATCCTATTAAGTATTTATTAATTATTTAAAATATAATATTATAATAAAATAAATTATTATTTTTTATTTTAATATTAAAATTAATAAAATAATAAGTTAGGACCACATGTGGAACTCAAAACTGGAACCAATTATTGTTGGAGAATTTGTTGAGAGTTTCAGTTGCTGACGTGGCGGAACTAGAACCCAAAACTGGAACTACCATGCTCTTAGATTTCCACCATATGACTGCCTCGTTAAAGATTTGTTAGAAACACCCAGTGGGATAAAAATAAGACGAAGGAAAAAGAGTACAGTTGGTGAATCCAATATTACAAAAGTTTTCCCCTTGTTAACAACACCTATAAAGCTAATTTTCTAATTTAGAAAGTTTTTTCATTCTGATCTCATGAACCCATTTCTTGAACGTTGATGTTGGTAATGATTTTGTTAATAGATCGGCTAAATTACTAGAAGATCAAATTTGCTTCACATCAATTTCACCAGTATTCTGAAGCTCGTTGGTGTAGAAGAATTTGGGGGAAATATGTTTGGTAGGATCTCCTTCAATATAACCTCCTCAAACTTGGGCGATGCATGCCGCATCATCTTCACATATCATTGTTAGCCCATTCATAGTTTGGGAGATACCACATGAATTTTGGATATATGATTCGAGGACGTGGCTACTAAAGTTTGTTTTGTAGATCTTCAGGATATTGCGGTACCATTGTACATGAAAATATAGTCAGTTTAAGAATGTTCTTTATGCGAATCTGAAAGGTATCAAACATCAGCATAACCAGTTAAACCCAGAGATTTATCTGAATTTGTACAAAATAATCTCAAATCTTTTGTACCCTTCAGGTAATGCAAAATATGTTTGATTTCATTCCAATGACGACGGGTTGGTGCAGAACTATATCTTGCTAATAAATTTACAGCAAATGAGATATCTGGTCTCGTACATGGTGCCAAAATATTAGTGCACCTATTGCATTCAGGTATTGTACTTCAAGATCAAGTATTTGTTCGTCATCATCCTTTGGTATGAATGGATCCTTTTTAGGATCAAGTGTTCTTAAAACCATGAGTGTACTTAATGGATGGACATTATCCATATTGAATCTTTTAAAAGCTTTTCAATGTATGTTGATTGATAAATCAATATGTCATTTGATTTATGTTCAATTTCTAGACCAAGATAATATTTCGTTTTCCCTAAACCTTTCATCTTAAATTCCTTTTTTCAAATACTCAGTAGTTTTTTTATCTCTTCAGGAGTCCCAATGATATTCATATCATCCACATAAACTACTATAATAGAAAAACCGGATCTTGATCTCTTGATGAAGATATATGGACATATAGTAATTTTTTGGTATCTTTATTTTATTAAGTATTCACTAAGACGTTTATACCACACTCTCCCATATTGATTTAACCCATATAGGGATTTTTTTAAATTTATGGAATATAAGTTTCGAGATCTTGATTGATGTGATTTAGGTAATTTCAATCCTTCTGGGAGCTTCATGTAAATAGCACAATCAAGTGATCCATATAGATATGCAATAACTACATTCACAAGACACATCTCCGGTTTCTTAGAAATGGTAAGACTGATTAAAAATCGAAACGTAATAGTATCCATTTCTGGGGAATAAGTTTCATCATAATCAATTCCAAGTCTTTAGGAGAAACATTAAACAACTAAACATGTTTTGCATCTCACAATCTAATTTCTTTCATTTCGTTTCCGAATGAAAACCCATTTGTAACCAACTAGTAGATTTCTTTCATTTCGTTTCCGAATGAAAACCCATTTGTAACCAACTAGTTAAACATCTTCTGTTATTTTCATTATGGGTCCAAAAACTTTTCATTTATTCAAAGAGTTCAACTCTGCCTCTATTGCTTCTTCCCATTTTTTTTTCCAATCATGTCTATTTCTGCATTCTTCCATATTATGTGGCTCACGATCATTCTATAAAATATCTATTGCCACTATGTAGGAAAATAGATCATCAATTTTCATTTCATTTCTATTCCATAATTCTTGATTGAAATTCACAAAACTTTCTTCATTTTTCGATTCTGATATTTTTTTATCATTTCCTTCCTTAGGGAGATTTTTTTCAGAAATCATAACAACTTCTGGGATTTCATTTGATGTGGTTTTAGGATCCAGATCAATTCTTTTTCCTTGGAATTGTATTTTTGAACTATGTGGTCTTCCACGCTTCTGGCGTGGGATAGGAGTTTCATTTGCTATTGTCTTTTGAGATTGTCCCTCCGGAACATTTACCATTGCTGGTACATTAGCAGCTCCTATATAAGACTTGGTTATTTTTGAAGTATCATTATATGCATCTAGCATTTAATTAGCTATCATTAGGGATGAGAATGGGCCAGGCTACTTGTCAGGGGACTATGGCCTGACTCATTTAAAGCCTGACTTGGCCCAACTCGTATAATAAATAGGTCAAATATAGACTTTTTAGAAAGCCTAATTAATTAAAAAGGCCAGGCTTGGGCCTTTATAATTATCTATTAGGCCTATTAGGCCAGCCTAAATATTAAACAATAATAAGGAGTAATAATAAATTTATTAAGGTGTTTTTAAAAATAGGCCTAAGTTATATATTAAAAAAAAAGGTTATTCAAACCCTAATTTTATGAGCCACTTAGTATACTTTTCTCTAATCGAAGAATGATGACAACGATACTTTGCCCTAATTGAAGAACAAACGCAAAGAAATAATATCGAACATGAGTGGAAATGGATTTCGTTAACTTCATCATCTATTTCAAGTTTAACGATTACTAACGCGGCACCCATGATACATAATTACTAAAACACAATTTTAACATGTTTGATTTAATTCACCAATTTACCTTCTTTAGTAAATTTTAATTTGATAGCTTGGAAAATACTAGTATCCTATAGATGGCAAACTGACAGTTTGCTCAGTTATTTAAAAATAAAAAACCATTTGAGAGACTATGTTGCTACACGTCTAAGGCATTTTATTAATTTACTTTATGTAAAGTTGCATAGATTTTATTTTATTATGTTACTTTATATAAATTTGCATAAATTTTAGCTATTTAATGGTCTTTTGGAAAGGTTTTAGTTACTTTGGTTTTGGTTATGCTACATATATGTTCATAAATTTTAGTAACATTTTGTCTTTTGTCTAGATTAGTTAAGTTTTATCTTTTTTGTATGTGCATAGATTTTAGTTACCTTTTGTCTTTTTTTACATGAGTTATTATATGGTTTTGCAATTGATAAGACAAAGATGAAAGTGTGAGTATAATAGGGACAATATATATATATATATATATTGTAATCAGAATTAAATTAATTTTAATGTAACTTATAAAAATTAGAGAAAAGTAGGCTGTAAATAAGAATTTAGATGCTTAATAAAGTAGATTAATCCGTAGACATAAGATATATTAGAATATATATATATATATATATATATATATATATATGCGAATAGGTTTAAGTAAAATTTTGACTTCGCATAGGTTAGTTAACTTTGATATGCACATAAGGCAAGTTGCATGATGCATCTGGAGATAGTCAAGAGAGGTAGAAGAAGACATCATATTTTTTGTTAATTATTTTAAGTATCTTTGTTATCTTTATGCACTTATTGGTTTGTTAAATGATGTTTCTTTCTTTTACTTGCTACTAGAATTTTGGATCCGTGCGGTACGCACGGATGTTAAAATATACACTAAATATATATTTTTGAAAATTCTCCCAAACAACAAATAATCAAATGTAAAGTCTCTCACAAAACGAATAATATATCACAGGATGTCCCGATTAACTGACAATAAAAATAGAAAACAGTAAAAGCAAACGAAATCCAAGAGATGAAAAAAGAAAAGACTAAACAGATATAATTAGATATGAATCTTTTTTCACTCTTAGTCATTTATGTTGTTGAGATCAAATCTTGGAAAATTGGGTGAAATTATTATGAATCTCACTTTTTCTTAATTCCTTTTATGCGACTCGCGGTGAAGTACCCTTCATCAAAATCAATACATATATTAGTATTTGCATTTTTATTGCTCTAAGAAATTTTTTTTTAAAATTATTTAACTTATTAGATAAATTACATGAATTTTGTTTCAGAAAACATTCAGTTTTTACCTTTATCAAGTGCTTAGGAAAACTTCTTTGGATACAAATTTGGTTATGGTTTTAAGTACCATGCTCGTCTAAAAAAAAGTATTTTTTAGACCTTTAAGATTAGTTGCTCGGGATACAGCAATATATAATTGATTATGCCTGAAAATAGGTCTTTTGAGATAGAGACCTACATTAGTTAGAGATTGTCCATGACTATTGTATTATGGTTATTGCAAATGATACAGAGATAGAAAATTGTCTCCTCTTAAATTTGAACGGTAATATTGAAGCCCATGGCATCAATATAAGTTACGGTATCAGCATCTTCTGCCAATAGTTAGACCTTGGATCACCTTAACTTCCTAGACTCTTATTCCTAACCTTGCAAAGATCAACCTTGTACCATTCCATAATTCGACAGAGTGATAAATATTTCGTAATAGCATCGCCAATATACCAACTTTGAGTTTAAGTTCATGAAGCGGTAAACTCGAGCACTTAATGCTATTTAAGAATTTTAGAGTGCAAAGGTCAGTAAATATATTAATCATCACATCCAATTGGCGCACCGAATCCGAACTGTGGTAAATCCTTTCATCAGTAACATTCATCGATATCATGTAATTTTTACCTCTTCTACCAAATCTAGCATCGGAGTTAGTATAGCACACTCCTGCAAGTATGTAGGATTTGATAATGTACCAATCGAACGAAAGATATAATGCTTCTACTATAGAACCAAGCAGATTAGGAGATTCTTCTATCAACACATCTTTAGGCATATCAATTTTGGTTATTCTTTTTTTTTTCTCCTATAGTACCATCATCGACGCTTAAAATCTAGTTTGTATAGTTTTTAAGAGCGGAGGACTTTATGGTTGATGATATTGATTGGAGTCTCATAATCTTGATCATTATCAGAATCATGTAGTACTCCTAGAGAAATGAAAAGGTTATCGTTGCATTGACCACCACTTGACTTCTACTACCTTTCGTATGGCAGGCAGAATTTGCCTAAAATCTCTTTCTGAAACAACAGTCTTGCCCCAAACAATAGGTTCTCATTTTCTATCAATTATTCTCATCAAGTCATTGAATGTCTTATCTACTACCCGTAAGAAATGTTTGTGCACTATTGGCGCCTCATTCCATATGATTAGTTTTTCTTATGCACATTGGCGCCTCATCAAGTCCTGTATTGTCCTATCTACTGCTCGGAAGCAATGCTTGTGCACCATTGACGCTTCATTCCATATGATCAGTTTTATCATTATAAGCAACTCAACCTTGTGGTTTCCAAGATGGATATTGTATATTGAATCTACAGTAAGAGTTAATGGGATGGAGAATATCGAATGTGAAATATTTCAATGTCCTTGAATGTTTTGTCTACTACCTCAAAGTACCACTAGTGTCTCATCCCATATGATTAGTTTTGCCTTTATAAGCAACTCGACACGTGGCTTCCAAGAGGGACGTTGTAGATCGAAATTTCAATAGGAGTCAATAGGATAAAGAATGTCAAATGTGCAGTCTTTCCTTCAGGTAGTAGAAGTGAAGCAATTCCACTTGGGGCTGTCGTTAGTATAATTTGATTCTGCAATTTTAGAGCTGAAGCTAAACTTATACACACTAAAGTCCCTCATGTACCTCCTTAGCTGTATAGGAAAAACAAATCTCCTTTTCCATTGCTCACGTCTTCGATGATCATGTTATACATGAGTTTTTGTTCATTCGTCGTATTATTCACAAAGTTATCATGATCACTTTTCAATTTTAAAAACTTAAAATTGAATCCAAAATCTAAAATATTTTAAACTTTTATAAAAACCTATAGCAACAAGTACATTTTAATAATACAAAGGGCACCAATGCCTTAAAGGTTGATATGAAAACTAATTCAATAAAAAAAACTCATAGTAGTGGCGAAAATAATTAATAAGTTACGCTTTCTATGTTAGATAATAATTAGATGAAATATAACATATAGTAAAAAGTTATAATATAATATATTTTTAATGACTAAATAACCTAATGAATAAATTAATATTTATATGTAATATGTAATTTAATATAAAGATGCTTACATGTTATTTTTTTTAGAGCGCAACTTGTCATCATGTAATTAATTCGCTTTGTTATATTTCTCCTTTTATTATAATAGAGATGGAGATATTATAATATTGATTTTGGGTTTGTATTAATTTCAAAAACTTAAAATTAAATCCAAAATCTAAAATATTTTAAACTTTTATTAAAACCTATAGTGGCAACTAACATTTAATTATACAAAAGGCATCAATGCTTGAAAGTCGATATGAAAACTAATTTAATAAAAATCTCATTTATATAGCAGTGGCGAAAATAATTGGTTAATTACGTTTCCGATGTGGGATAAAAATAAGTTAGTAAAAAAGTAAAATAATATATTTTAGATAACAAAATAATCTAATGAATTAATTTACTTATATGTAATTTAATATAAAATTGCTTACTTATTGTGTTTTTATAATACCACTTGTCATCACGTGGTTAATTTGCTTGGTTAGGTTTTCCATTTATAAAGATAAATACAAAGAATAGAGAAGCTTCTTATTTATTTTCTTTAATTGAATTGATTCAATTGATTTATTTTTTACATGCTATGATTGCGAGTATAAAATAATTTATTTATTCTTATTTTTAATATATTTTTTAAAAAATATAAAACATGTTTGGTTAGCTTCTTTTATGAAGATGGTAAGTAAATTTTAACTTTAACCAAACATATACTATTATATATATATATGGAAAAAAACTTCAATTATTATTATTATTATTATTATATAATAATATAATGATAATATAGATTTTAGGTTCATGTCAATTTTAAAATTCTAAAGTTGAATCAAAAAAATAAAATAATATAAACTCATATTTAAACCTCTAGTGGCAAGTAGCTCTATTTAATTTATAAAGAGCACTCATACCTTTTAGGTCGATGTGAAAATAAATTGAACAAAAAATCTCTTTATATAGTGATGGAGAAAATAATCAGTGAATTATATTTCCGATGTGGTATAACAATTAGTGTAAATATAAAATTGAATAGTAGAATTTATTACAAAATTTGTGCAAAATCGTGGTAATTTATTAAAAATTCAAAATAACCAATTTAGTTAATTAAAATTAAAGACTAAAAAAGTAATTTTACAAAGAATATGGAATGTTTTATTTTTACGAAGCCACTTGTCGGCACATGGTTAATTGGATTTGTTAATTTCCTCCTTTTATTATAATAGAGATTTGGTGGTGTGTTGGTGGTGCAGTGTTTTCAATTATGTGTTTTGAAATGGAACCGATTTATTATGTGGTTTATGATGTATTTTGATGATGAAAAATTTAAGAGATCTTATTGAGTCTTGCTTTTGTCTATTAGCCTATATTATTGAGTTTAGGTTAAAAAATATGTTAATACTGTTGATTGGTTGTTTAATATATATATTTTTTGTGATTAAATAGGCTTTTAAAAAGATTATTGGGCCATGTGATAAGTCTAGAATTTACCTATATTTTTGTACATTTTATGAGTCTAACTATATAAAAATTGGGTTGAAAGTCGAATTATTGAATGGATTTCTATTAATTCTAAACTATTTTATTGAGACAGGGACTGAGATGAAAAGATTTGGAAAAGAAGCTGAAATGAGTAAAAATCAGGAAAAAGAAGGACCAAATAGATATTCATCCAAAGTCCAGGATTTGGCGAAATGTTATACGGAAACATCCCGTCGCTTCTCAATCTCGCCTGAACATCTAGAAATGAAGGCGACGGGAAGGGCGAGTTGAGTGAGTATCGCCTTTAAGTAAAACTGAAGAAGGCGACATAAAGGATCTCGCCTTTAAGTGTCGCCAACACAGGCGAAACTATCAAGCGACTAAAAAGAATATCGCCTAAATAAAAGAAGAGCTAGGCGACGTACGCTAGGCTGAAAGATGGAACTCGCCTATGAAAGATGTTTAACTAAAGGCAATAAATGAAGTTTCTTGCCTAAGGTTTATAATTGAGCAATATTATTAAGATGAGAAAAAATTAATTCGCCTAGGTAATTAGCGAGCAAAGAGGCGAGAAACAAAATACTTCGCCTATGTCAATTGCCAACAGGCGATTACTTTTAACGATCTTGTTGAATGTCGTTTAAGTTCAGATGAAGAAAAAGGCGACATAAAGGAAAAAATTATTACTTCGTCAATTTGTGTTTCTTTAAGAGTTTTATTTCAAAATTGCCACCGAGCAAAACTCTATAAATAGCAGCTTAATTGAAGCAATTTGGGCCATTTGACATTTCATTAATCAGAGCTAAAATTCTAGAATCTCTTGTTCATTATTAAGAGTCAATTTCGTTAAAGTTTCTGGAAGAAGTTTTATACCCTGTTTTCTGTGATCATTGAGATTTAGCTTGAAGATAGTGAAGTGAAGACTGTGACAACGTCCAACTTCTATCTTCTTTGGTAAGATTTAAATCTTATATCATATCGATGATGAATTTGTGTAGAAGTGAATATGTTGAAATGGGTATGATAGTTAATAGCTCTATGTGTTGCTGTGATCAGTTGTTGATTAAGATTCTAATTGTGAAATTCTAGTTCAAATTATAGTTAGATTTGATGAGTTTTCATGTGCTTATTCAATTACAAGAACGAGAGTTAAGTAATGTTGTTATTTTGTTGCTCAATTAAGATCAGAGATGGCAATTGAGTTTCAGATCTAAGAACAGAGGATCATTGTACTAGAGATAGACAATAGATCTGATTTTCTACAGATTGTGCTTATTAGTTACATGAGTTGTAGTATAGAGATATATGCAATTGTGTGACTCAGATCTGTTAGATTGAATCGAGAGATCTTTTAGTAGATCATAGATGATGATCTAGATTGTGAATCTGAATTCTAGAGTTGAATTAACCGATTAGAAGACAATTAACAGCATAAGCTAGCAATTCAGTGTGTTTTTATTTGAGATCTTGGAAACATTGAGTATAAATTTGGCTTGATCAATAGATGTCAGAAGTGTCTAAAAACTTTTATCAGATTCTATGAAGATTTAATTCTGTTACTAAACTATTCTTTTGACAATTCGAATTAAATCTTGGTCTTATTCTTTCTTTCCAACAAACAATCCATGTGGAGACGATATCTTAAAACTACAGCAGACGTTGATAGGAATACTGGTTTCTTTGTGTTGTTTTATATACCAGTAAAAAAAACCTCATCACCAGGCTAGACTTTTAAAAAGGCCAGGCCAATCTTGTAAAAAAGCCTATGACAGATATACATGCCAATTTTGGACTTTATATTTTAAAACAGGTTAGGCCGATTTAACTCAGTATGTGGATCCCATCCGTAACTATCATTTGTAAATGTAGAATTCTTGAACTTCTAGTTCACATTCTGGAGTATGTGGATCCATATGCGCTAATGTGGAAACTGTCCATGCTAATTCAAGTTTCTCTTCTGAAGAAATCTTTTCTTTTCCAAGTGACGAAAAATTACTTTCATCAAATTGACAGGCAACAAATCTAGCAGTAAAAAAATCTCATTTCAATGGTTCCAAATATCTAATAATTGATGGAGAATCAAAGCCAACGTATATTCCTAAATGTCTTTGGGGTCCCATTTTTGTTCTCTGATTTGGAGTAATGGGTACATATATAGCACAACCCAAATGTTTGTAAATGTGAAACATTAGGAGGATGCCCAAATACTAACTGTAATGGGGAATATTGATTATAAGTTGTTGGGCGAATACGAATTAGTGCAGCAGCATGCAGTATAGCATGTCCCCAAACAGTAATTGGCAATTTCGAGCGCATTAATATAGTTAGTGCAATTATCTGAAAGCGCTTAATTAATGATTGACCTTATCCATTTTTAGTATGAACATGCGGCACTGGATGTTCAATATCAATCCCAGATACTTGACAGCATTCATGAAATGCTTTCGATGTAAATTCACCAGCATTATCAAGTCTTATACTCTTAATAGGGTAATTTGGAAAATGAACTCGTAATTGAGTAATCTATGCTAACAATTTAGCAAAAGCAACATTTCTAGTTGATAACAAGGATATATAGGACCATCTTGCGGATGTGTCTACGAAAACCATAAAATAATTAAATGATCCACTAGCTGGATGAATGGGTCCACATATATTTTTAAGCGCTGGATGCCCAAATCGATCATGTCAAAGTCGGAATATTTTAGTATCTGAGAACTTCTGGTTCTCGATAGCTTGGATTTCAATATGTTTGATGGTTGTATAATATAATCCAGATGATGAAATATGTAGGTTTTCAATCACAACTTCTAGCCTGATCTGTTCGAATTACTACACAAATATTCAACACCCTTTTCATCAAATGTTTCAATATGATATCCATTCATTCTTATATCTTTGAAACTGAGCAAATTTCTTTTGGATTTGTAAGAATATAAAGAATTTTCTATATTTAATTTAGTGTTATTCGGTAACAAGATCAAAACTCTTCAGGATCCTTCTATCAGATCTACTAGACCTGATATGGTATTCACTTTAACTTGTTGGTATTAGTTCCAGAAAATACTTTGGTTCTCTCAGAATGATATGAGTTGTACCAATATCGGCTAAACATATGTCTCTATATATAACTAATTCTTGATTCGAACCCATAACATTTAATAAAATGAAAACATAACATCAATTTAATGGAAATGTAATATATATTCATAACTATTTAGAGATATTTACTATCAAAATAAAAATTACATTCCATTCTAGTTACATTCCAAAGCAAGGAAATACATTTCACTTATAGTTAATGGTTCCATCACGAATCAGGTGATCTATCCTTCCATCAAGATCTTCAAATGAATCAACAGTTTCTAGATTTGATATGTCGACAGGACCAGTATCACCATCGCAAAAAAAATCAGTCATATTTGCTTCATTATTCTTTTCTTTTTCTTGTACACGTCTCAACTTTTGATAATCTTCAACTACATGTTTAGAGGCGTGACAAGTCCTTGAATAATAAGTGGGGGAACCACATCTATTATAGGGACCACGATTGAACTTCTGCTATTCCTGAATTTCTTTCCCTTTGCTGGAACTAGCATTATGAACATTCCACTTCTGGGAGTATTTAGATTATTGTATGAATGTCCATAATCCTTATTGGAATTATGACCTCATCCGTTACTATTTTCAGATCCTCGACCACTTCCGTATATTCGGCCATTACCACAACCATTCTCATGCCCATTTTCATAATCATTCCTACGACCAGAACTATGACCACGACTACAATAACTATAACCATGTCCACGGTCTGAGTTTTCATTATAATGTGCATTCACTTTTGGGAATTCTTGGGCTCCAACAGGGCGTTTTTCACTATTTTTAACAACTGGTTATGTTTTTCAGAAATATTAAAAACTCTAATCAAATCATCATATTTTTGGAATTTTCTTTACGATACTGCTGTTGTAAAACCGTTTGGGAATGAAAGAACGTGGTAAATGTTTTCTCTAACATTTCATGGTCAGTTTTTGTTTCCCCATACATTTTCAGCTTGTTCACAATCAGATACATCACAGAGTTGTATTCACTCACGCTTTTGAAATCTTAAAATCTCAAATTGTTCCATTCATCTCGCGCATTAGGCAGGATGATCTAAGTTTGGTGATTATATCTAGAAATCATTGCTTACCACATATGTGTAGGATCAGTGGCAGTAATATATTGATTTTACAAATCATTACTCAAATGAGTTCGAATTATAATCAAAGTTTGATTTTCTGCTGCTCAGTTGTTTCATTTTCCTTTTGCAGAGTTTCATATAGATTTTTGGACTTCAACCTTGTTCTAGAATCACTCAACCATTTCATAAAGTTTCCTCCAAAAATCAACAATGGCTCAAATTTGAATCGATTCATTTTTTGAAAAATAAGAACACTTTTTTTAAATTTCCAGATTTTCAGAATTCAATTACTCAACTTCAGGTGAATAATTGTAATTTCTCAATTCAACTATATCGTAACCGGAATCACAATTACCAAATACTTTCTGATCTGAAAGCTTTGTTTAAGCGGCTGCCAGAGAGCATAACGTGTTGTGAAAATAAAAATATAATCAAAGTAGAAGAGAAGAAAATAGTTTGATATGAAATGAAAATATATTAGAATAAGTAACTTGGTAATCTTGATTGATTCTTTATATGTTTCTTGAATATTGGAGAGAGTCGTGATATATTGAGAGAAATATTCATTATAAGAATGAACAAGAAGAATACAATAAAACAGCCATGTATATCAGTATTCATTCAAGATATTTGTATATATATAGTAAGGTTTTTGAACATGTGTCCTTTAGCATGATATAGTAAATTGCATGTTTGACACGTATAGAGAAAGTGGAAATCCACTATCCACTTGTCAAATATTCACAAAATATCTTTTTGTTTTGGTACGGCGGCTTTATTTAAAAATTACAAAAAAATTAAGTTCATAATTTTAAATTTTTGTATTTGAAAAGAATGGGGATTGGAAATTTTTATAATTTAAATTTAAATTTTATATTTTAATTCTATGATTTATAATATGATCATTTTAATAATAAAATAAACAAATAATTTTAAAAGATTACATTCTTGTTATATTAAGAAATTAAATTTTTAAAAATAAAAAAAAAATATTACTTTAATTGATGAGGAGAAAGATATCGATTTATAATATGATATATTTTAAGAGTGGATTTGAAATTTAATGTCTCAAAACTTAAATTTGGATAAAATCTCGCATTTCAAATGAAATACACATATCCAAATAGACCATAAATGTATTTTGTCATTTTGTCATTTGATTTTTAATTAGGTAACAAATTAACATTTTAAATGGTTGTAGTAATAAATTGTTGAATTAATTTATAGACTAACTGTTTGATTGAGTGTTGGAAAAATTTTAAAAATTAAGCTTTTCCAAATTTATATTTAAAGTAATGAACTATCACAATTTTGTTTTAAATTTATAAAATATTGAAAATTTAAAAAATAATCAAAATAACTAAGATATCCCTTACTTTACTTTTGAAAATTTGAACTAATGTGAGTAACATGTCCACTTTACATCTTAATTTTATGATTTACTAATAAGAATTATAAGTATCACAATATTCTATTTTTGCATCTTAAAATATATTATTTTACTTCTTTCAACTATATATTAATATTGTGATAATCCCAAAAACCACTGTAAGTTTGGGGTTTTCTCAAAAAAAAAAATCACATAAATTTCATTTTTTTTTCATTTTACTACCGTCAGAACAAAAATTGTTAAAATTTAAATAAAAAAATGATATGGATCTAATGGTGGTGGTCCACCGGTAATTGGTTGTTGGACAGTAGAGAAATAATAGAAAAATCAATTTTTAACAATTTTTAATTGCATGACAAAAGGCAACCCAACATATAAATTTATTTAGATTTCAATAAATCAAAACCGTATTGTTGAAAATTTTACAAAATAAACTAAAGCAATTGTGGTCATTCATTCCTTTCCTTTCACCCTAGTAAAATGTATTTTCCAATACTTGTCTTTAACATATAAAGATGGAATCATTCTGATGTTTATAAACTTTGACTTGTTCGACTTGAAATAATTGGATGTTCCTTACGACATAAGTAACCTCTCTTTTTTATTTTTAAATGATTTTGAATATTTGAAATGATGGGTTAATTTACTTGAATGAACACATGATTTTATGATGGGTACTAGTTACATATATGATTGTATGTATTAATTAATACATTATATGAGATGATATGTGGTGTCACTTGTGACTCCTAACCCCCATCCACGGAGGATCCTAGGTGCGGTGGCTGGTTGAACCAATTTACCAAGTACACAAACATAAACAAATACATATAACATTTCATTAAATAATTCATTTTCATTTAATAGATAGAAAATATCTCAAATATCTTATAAATCTAACAAGTGTATAAATTTAAAGTACATATAATAGTTAAATTAACAATATCATGTCTCATCAATGAAAAACATAATTCTTTCAAGTGTTATAATTTCACAAATTATTCAAATACATAAGGACAATTTCTTGAAAATGGATGCATATGATGAACTCCAAGCTATTCTTTTAAGCAAAATAACTTTAGTTTCCCTAACTTGCTCGACAACTTGTTCAAATTTCATATAAATGCAAAATAAAGCAAACACCAAGAAAAAAAAGGGTCAGGCTATTGAATGCCTAGTTAAAACCCTTATACTCCAACGTTCACTCATAATATACATCTTTAACTTAATTATATGGAAACATATATGAATGTATTTCTAGTCATCTAGCATCAATCAACCAATTAAACACAAGATAACATGGAATTAAACAAGCACAAATTTGAAAATTCTCAAGAGGTTACCAGTTGTTGTCGAGACTTTGCCCAGCTAGAAGCTCCGCAACTCATGAAGAATTTTACAATAGAGTGACTTGCCAAGTTTCCAATCGAGCAACTTGTGAAGCTACAGACTCAGTGTTAAGTAAAAAAAACCGAAATAGAAGAACTTACAAAGTTAGTTGTTGCGTGTCTACAGAGTTAAGAACTCAGCAAAGTACTCAATTTGAACTTGCTAGAAGTTATTGCCATGTTGAATGTCGAGTTAGAAGCTCGATAAATCAAATTAAGAAAGAAAAAATGACTTCCAAGAACTCGTTATTGAGTTACTTGCCGAGTAGTAGCTCTACAACTTAAAAATTACTCCAGCAATTTTTGTTGAGCTACTTGCTGATTTACATGCGGAGTTGTAGCTCTACAACTTTTTTTAAAAGAAACTACATAGGTCTTTACCGAGTTACTTATCGAGCTAATTGTCGAACTACAACTTAGTATTAAAGAAGAAAAACTATCATAGTTGTGTTTGCCAAGCCAATTACCGAGTTAGTTTTCAAACTATAACTTGGTATTAAATAAGAAAAATAAATACACAAGTGTTTGCTAAGTTTGAAATGATTTAGTTTCCGAGTTCCAAACTCGGCAACTTACGAACTTTCCCTAATTTTTAGCAGAACAATCACAACATAGGCAGTAAAGATAAATAATTATTCAAGCAATCTCTCGAGATATTTTTTGTTGCAAAAACCAATCATATTAGGTACATTTGAGTCATTCAAGTTAGTTATAAGCATTTGTAAAATCATTCCACATATTTGGCCAAATATATACATTGCAATTCACTATTAAGGTCTCAAATACAATATAATAGCGTTTATACAAATTGTCGTTAGTCCTAACCAAATAGAACCCGACAAGAAGGCCAAAGCCACAGGAAGAGCTAATGCTCATAAGGGATTTGAAGGTCGATATTCATGGAGACCCGTTAAATCCCCTTTAAGGCTGGTTTACCAATTTTTGATTCCATATCATGGGACCCGAAGGTCGATGATGTCGTTATATCCAAGGAGATTCGTCACCCTGAATTTATTAGTTTAGGTCAACTAATTTAGTTTTGCATATGAGTCATATGAGAGGTGCCCCTATTTCCTATGACATTTCATTTCATTCTCTACCAAGCTAGAACTATGGTAATATACCATTTATGTGATTCAAACACACAATTTTTTAATTCATTTGGTTTATAACCACCGTGATACACAAACCACCACTTAGAGGCAATTTGGCATAACACATATCATGTAGCAACATAAAGCCTCAAGGCAAAGCATATACTTAAGTTCATTTGTTCATATATCATTATATCCATATTTTTTACTTGAACTACAATAAGATATCACAAGTATCAATTGATAATCAATTCACAATTACTCAAATGTCTCAATTTATGGCATTGGAATGAAAGTCAACATTTAACATTTTCATGTTAATATCATTCAATTTAGCTAAATTACCATCTTCTGATTAGTTAATTAATGCAATCAAAATCTAACATCCATCGTACATCAATATAGAGCTTAAAATAAGAGTGCTAAACTTTCCTCTGATGAAATCAAGTTAAGCCTCCCTAGTTTAGTTCTCACCAACACACAAATTGCCTAATGGAACCATTACAACAACATAATCAATGCATTAAACACAAGAATACCAAAATTAACACTTCTAACTCCACGGTTTACTCAAGATTGACAATTTAGAACCATAATAAATCCAAATACCTAACTGGAAGCATCTAAGGGTTCTACTAACACGTTTAATACAACTTGGAAAGCAATAAATGTAACCATGCTATTAAAAATATTGTAGAGAGAGATTTACCAAATAGAGTATACAATGCATTGAAGACTCATTCTATAACTCTTAAATAAGCTAATGGTGATTTTTTTTGTGGTATGGGTGAATTGATTCTTGGTAGGTAATGTCAATTATGGCGTTAGGGTTTATGAGTGGAGAGTGAGTGAGCAAAATAAGTTTCTTATGTGTTTTTTGGGAGAGGAATAGAGTGGTAGGATGTTGGGTTTATGAGCGGGTTTATGAGTGTATAAAGCGGGTTTATGAGTAGGCTCTTGGGCCTATTTACCTCTCTTACCCACTAATTGGCCCATCAACATCTCAACTCCCAATTCCACTCACCCAAAATTCCAAAAACATAATTTAAGTTGAAAATAATTATTTACCCACCTAGAAATCTATTTTGACCATAAAAACACATTTTGCCACAAAATTCCAATTTTCCAATTTAAACCCCATTTTATGAAAATGTCCTCGAAAATATATTGACAAAATTGTTGTTCTCAATGCTTTTGTTATGTTATCTAACTACCATTTTACCCCAGTTTTTTAGTTAATTCTACTTGAAATTTCGAAAATTCAAATTCTTACCAAATTTTAAAAGGAATAAAAAAATAAATGAAAATTTTATGCCCAAAGATTGGACGATACATCACTTGCATACACAAGTCTTGCATGTTTAACTTGTGATACTACGAAGTTTTCAAATTGTGTTTCCTCCTTGAGGATGGTTATGAAATGTATATATATTTTAAAAGTATGTTTTATCAGATCATGGTTTTGTTTTTGAAGGAAATAATTATGAAGGAAATGTATTGAAACATTCGTAAATTAATAGAGATTTTGTTAAGTTGATTTTGAAAAATTTCTCTGTAAATCACTAGGGTTGAATGGTTTCCAAATCACAAGTTGTATACGATATTTTCCAAATGAATTTTGAGAAAAATATATAAATTTGTGAGGTTACAAACTAAGCATTTTCGTTTACGTTTTTCATTGGTTTAACAATATTTTTTTCAGGTATGACAAAAGGATCAAGATTAAATGGAAAAGATCTTGTAATTAGGCCCGGCTCTGAGGGTGGCCGGAAGGGCGACCGCCCGGGGCCCCGCGTGGAGGGGGCCCTCAGAGCCGAAGGTGAATTAAAAATTTTAATAGAAAAATGTAATTTGGTGTTATTATTTAAAAAAAAATTAATTACTGAAATTAGATTAATTTGATGTAATCGGAGTAGTTTATATTATTGCTAGTTTGGTTTGTAGTATCTAGTATCGTATTTATTTATCTTATGGATTGTCATGTTAATTTAAAATATTAAATACTAGTATTTATGTTTACCTTATTTATGGTAATGTTAAAAAAATAATAATAAATAACTTAAAGGGGTCCATTATATCACATTTGCCAAGGGCCTCCAAAAATATAGAGACGGTACTGCTTGTAATGGTATTCTTAATCGAAATATATAAACTATTTTATAGATAATCTTAATTATTATTTATGTAATTGTAAAGTTAAGTTTATCGAGAGATTGTATATGACCATTACTAATATGAAGTATTATTATTTTTCCTTGAACAATCAATAATTGTTATATCTTACAATGGGTTTGCACTAATAGAATTATTTATATGACTTGGCATTTACGAATTTAAATATTTTTCGCTTTATAGTAAAAGAATTTCGTAAAGAAATTTGAATAAACGATTTTGAAAAATGAAAAATAAGTAGCATCACTACCCCGTCTTCTAGATCAGGGTAGTGATATTACAAATACAACCACTAACAAGTTAATTACTTTAATGATACTATTAGTGTAACGCCCAACCCCTGGCCACGGTGGAACCGCGAACGGAGACCGAAACGCCACATTACAATTATTCGTTCGTTACATTGAATGCGGAAAATATATATATATACATCAAAATACTCGATTATAAATTAAATAACTTGAACCTGTATTAAAAGCACTAACATAATCCATATAATTCATTTGAAAATATAACATGTTCGCAATTTATATAAAACATCCAATCAATGATATACAAATCCAAAATAACATGTCCAAAATATAAGGACTTTCAATAATTAAAAAGTTTACATATCCTTCGATTAAAAACTAATCAAAACATGGAAATAACAGTTTGTAATATTCTTCTAAATCATGAAATATGCAATGCTTGAACCTTCAGTCTGCTCGATCACATGTTTCACATTTCCCATTAGGAGAGACAAGAAAAAGGAAGAAAATACAACGTCAGACTATCGATGTCTGGTTAGCAAGTCACACTCCAACAACACACATATATGCGTCTATTTAATATTCATAAATGGTTTCAGCACACAAATGCACCTAGGCTAACAATCAGTAATACGAGAATATAAACCCGCCCAATTTCAATATTATTTACAAGTTCAATAGAGCGAGTTACTTACCTAGTTCCATTATATACATTGATATTATTAGGTGTCCATTTAGTTTCCACTATAATCGTTTAAATCCCCAATACAATCGGCTATCCACTAGGAAACCATCACACAATACATTCACATTATAATTCCAATTTATTAAGACTACCCCTAATCTAATATCAATAGTGAAACGGGATCAATTAGGCCGAAACCACCAATTAGGCCGAAGCCACACAATAGAGTCCGAAAGACCGAAATCCGTAAAGCCGTTTATTCTCCCTCGGGACGGGCAACTACCTTAGGATTCCATCGGTTAGGTTCAAAGACCACAATAACAATAGGTCCGCAGGCAGTGGTGCCATCACACCCAATAGGAGTCGTCACTTGATTTTCAATGGTGATTAGCTAAACCAAAAATCTCATATTCAATAGGTTGAGATATCTCAGGTACCCCTAATGACATGTCATTCCATCACTATTTTCCATCACGACTAGGCACTCATTATTTAATTAATTTAGGTGATCAAGGCACGCAAATGAGCTTAACATTACACATTTACATTATAACAATCCATTAGCTTTCAATCAAAATCTGTCAAGTACTTTACTAGTGTCTAATCCATTTATTTCCAGCTCTAGCTAACCAAAGTTTAAGTCTAACATGCGATATACTTTCAGCATTACTATGCCTAACAATAATCACTCAAAACCAGCAATCAATAGTCTAATCTAATATCAATAACTATGGTTTCAATTAACAGTTCATGTGGTTAGGTTGTTTATCCATATTAATGCACAATACAATAAAACAAACATCAACCACATATGGAGTATAAAACGAGTAGCTAACCTTTCTTCCGTAGAAAAGTTAAGCTAAGCGTCGCCAGTATGATCCTCGGCATCATCCGCTTCGCCTAACAAAGAACAAGAACAAGATTTTTAGTCAATCGATTGAACACGTGGCACACGATAAGTGAAACCTATTCTAATCGCAAAGAGACAATGATCGAACGACCAATATATGAATACAATAGCGATTACCACGTAAAAACCCATGTCAATCCGTTATTCAATCATTCGATTCGATTCCTCCAAATCTTAGGGTTTCGAACAAAACCTTAATCAAATCAAGAACCATCTCAACCCTAGAATCAACATCAATCGCCTATAACGAATCTAGCGATTATGCTTGTATTCAAAAGGGAGAGAAATTAGAATTGATCGGGAACTTACTGGAGTCACGATGATGAAGCGGTGGAGAAGAAATTGAGAGAGAAATCAACCGCACAAAGTAGGATTTTGAAACATGTGAATAGAATGAGAGAAAATTCGTGGTTTTAGGTTAAAAATTAACCTGATACGTTCCCTGGAAACAAGGCTGGCAACATAAAGTCTTTGTCGCTAGTCACTATAGCATCTCGTCCAAAAGCTCGCCTGGAATCGGTCGTTGGTAACAAGGCTGGCGACATATATCCCTTGTCGCCAACAGCTACAGTGTTGTGTCCTTCGTTTGGCTAGAGGATTCACTCGTTGGCGACATAACTGGCGACAAAAGGCTATGTCGCTAGTGTTGCCAGTGTTGCGTACCACCAATTTCAACATCTGTTAAACTTTGTTCCGCTACTCGATCCGACGTACGACCGAGGTCAACAACAATGAAAATTTACAATGCAATTCAATGATCAAAATATCATTTCCATAATTTAAAACGGTTCAAGAATTACAAGGTTCAATAACTTAACGATCAAATCGGTTCAAAATCATGAATTTGTTTAGCCCCAAAATCAGGATATTTCAGTTAGATGTTTTCATCTATACTTTGAGGTGTAACAGGTTTTTGTTTTCTATTTGGGCTTTACATGGGTCTGATCCAGCTGATATTGAAGTCATACTCTTGCACCAGCCTTGCAACTAGAGACCCGCGCCTTGATACAAGTCTCTTGACCCGACTTGTGTTTAACCTAACTATATAATTTTATTTTTGCCACTGTTCATCTTTGGCCATCTCATATGTATTTTGAGTCTTCTTTGTTTGTCTCTGCTAGGGTTTGTTTCTCCGGTGTTTTTGGTGTTGTAATTCTATGGTTTTTGTTAGTTTTTGAAGACGATCTCTGTAATTACTCTGTACATATACTTTTGATCTTAACAGTGGATGACTTGGCTCATTTCAGAGCCTATCCCTTGAATGTAGCTATTTGGTGAAACACGTAAAGGTTTGTGTTCCTTTATGTGGGGATCTTTGTGTTTTAGACTCTGTTTTAGCATCTTTGTGTTTAATTATATTGCCAATGTTAGGATTTAGGTTTCATAATAGATACAACTATAAAGAATGAGTATATAATATAAATTATAGTAAAGAACATACCACAAAGCAAAATATCATTTCACAAAGCAAAATATCATTTCATATAGATGGTTACTTCCCAAATATTCTTTTCTAAAATCTCTTATGTAATTGCTCTTTTGAGTTTAACTATTGTTTTTCAAAATACTAATATCATCAAAGGAAATATATTGAACTCATTCAAAATTGTATGCCATAAATCTAATGAAGAATGTTTACACTTGGCTAACCTATGAAAAAACATTGCACTGTGTTATTGTAATCAGCCATTTTACATCTTCTACATTTAATTTATTAGTCTTTACACTTGGCTAAACTAAGAAAAATTGTTGAGGATGTTTTGAATCAGCTTGCTCTAAGAACGTAAAATATTGGCAGAAAGAAGATTCACTAATGAAATTCATACAAAAATGATTGATCTTCTGATGTTGAATCTCTTTTGGGCTTTCCCATCTCTAAATAAATGGTGTTGCAAGAACCTGCTAGCATTATGAGGGAATTATACTCCATGAAAATCAAAACACATTCTAAAATTAGGGGTGCAAACGAACACGAGCACTCGTGAACGATTCGTGAACGGTTCGGTCAAAACTCGGTCAAAGCTTGTTCAACACTTAAATGAACGATCACGAACAAAATTTTATAGCTCGTTTAGTAAACGAGCCGAGCTCAAACAAACCCTTGTTCGGCTCGTTTATGTTCATGAACAAACTCATTCACAGCTCGTTTATGTTCGATAAAAACTCGTTTGTGTTCGCAAACGAGCTCATTCATAACTCGTTTAATATTTTTTTTAATAAAAATAAATAGACAAATTTTTAATGGATATAAAAAAAATCCAAATTAAAAAAGGTCCAAATTAAAATAGATGCCGGAATTAAAAAAAATATATCAAAAATAAAAAATTAATTAAAATAATTTATATAACCTAAGGTTTAGTTTTCTTAAGACTACTAGTTTGTCAAGAGAGCCACCACTTATGTCTATTACCCTTTCTTTCTCTCTGTATTTTTTTGTCATCAAGCCCTGAAGTAATTCCACCACTCATCTCTACCACTGTCGTCTCTCTCTGTCTACTTTTTCGTCATCAAGCATAAAGCAATTTCACTCTCTTTAGTCTTGCTCGGAAATTTGCGTCCAATCCAACTTGCTTCTCTACCACTTGGTAATTAAATTACTTTTCTATCTTTTTATTTTTCTTCTTTATTTGTCTTGATATAGATTTCACTTGGATTGTTTGTTTATTGAGTCTAATAATTCGAAATTTCATTGTTTAATATAACTTAGATTATATCAAAATTTCATGGTTGATGACTTTATATTGGTTCAACTCGAATGAATTATGAATACTCTTTTAAATTGTATTTTGAACTTAGATCCGTGTGATACTATTAATATTTTTTTTATTAATATTTTTAACAAGGAGAAATGAACTCATGGTTTGAATTAATTTTAGTTTAGGTTTAATTTAAATTCAATTTATTTTTGTTTTAATTTTACTAAACGAGCTCAAACGAGCTACTAAACGAGCTGAGCTCGATTAACTTAAATGAGCTGAGCTCGATTAACTTAAACGAACTTAAACGAGCCGAGCTCGAACATAGAAAAAAATTATCGAGCCGAGCTTGAACAAACATTTATAAAGCTCGTCGAGCTCGAGCTCGGCTCGAGCTCGATATTTGACAAACGAGCCGAACACGAACACCCCATATACTCGACTCGGCTCGGCTCGTTTGCAGCCCTATCTAAAATGCTACAGATATATTAATCACACTAGGTTACCAACAAGTTACTTGTTTAAATAATAATTTTATTTTTTCTTCTCATATTTGCAATTTTTTTTAGTATAAATAATAATTTTATAAATAAAATTGAAAATAGAGAATCATTTTACCATTTATAGTTCATTAGAGAATATTACAGTTTAAAATTTTAAATTTAATTTTTAAATATTTATGGTAAAGTTTAATTATACTAATTCTGTATAAAAAATAAAAAATATTAATTAAATTTTATCTCTTTTTTTTTTAATTCTCCTTCAAAGCTGAAGAAGACGCCCATATCGATATTTCAAACCTAAGAGGTTAGGTAGCTGAGAATCCTCCATGAAAATGAAAATCTAATTTCACTGGTCAATATCTATTCATCAGTACCGTTGGATGGACCATCTCAAAGCTACACATAACTGTACCGGTTAACATAAGATGCCGACATATCTCCTTCTCCTGGGTAGATGGCTAACAACAGCAACATCTCCAGTTAAACTCAGATCAATTCAACGTTCATGTTCATGTCCATGTCCATCAAAGCCATTAATAATAACAAATATGGAAATCCAGAGGAAGCCCAGAGTTTTGTGTCTCCATGGATTCAGAACAAGCGGCAACAGATTAACAAATGGCCTCAAACTCTTCTCCAGAATCTCGACCTCCATTTTCTGGACGCCCCTTATTTTGAGTGGTATAACAGCACCAAGGTCAGACTTTTAGTTTTCTCTTTCCAGTTCCTGTATCTGGATAATTTACAGCATCTTGATTTGTTCTTACTCATAGAATCATACTGAGTATACGGGCTTTGATGAGTGTATTGAATACATAAAAGATTACATGGCCCTTTCGACGGTCTTCTGGGTTTTTCTCAGGTTAGGTTCTGTTGTCTTATTCAATTCCATATTACATCTTTTACTCTGTTTCTAAAGTAAAAAAGATTGATGAAATTAGGGTGCATTTATATCTGCAGCTGTGCCAAAGATGCAAGAAGAGGTAATCATCAAATCAAACTATGAAATGATATGTTAATTTGTTGTGATGAAGTTACATAATGTGTGGATGAATGGCAGGGAGTGGCTCTGACAAAAGTGGAGAAAATCAAATTTGTAGTGATAATATCAGGAGCTAAATTTGGAGGAATCAAGATTGGGCAGCCTAAGCTTGCTGCTAATGCCTTTTCATCACCCATTCTCTGCCCTTCTGTTCACATCATTGGTACAAATTTGTTGGGGAAGCCTAAGTTTTGAAAGTGAAGAATGTTGTTAATAATTAGTCATGGATGCAGGTGAGGGTGATTTCTTGAAGGAGGGAGGATTTGAGCTTGTGCAATCATTTGTGAATCCTGTGGTGATTTATCATCCAAAGGGCCATACTGTTCCAAGACTTGGTCACTCTCTCTTATCTTGTTCTCTATTTTCAATTTGTTCTTTGAGGAAGATGAGTTTATTGAGGTTTTCCCATGTGTATATACAGATGAGAAAAGCACAGACAATGCTCAACTTCATCAACAGAATTCAGATGACTGCATGATGTTCTCTTTTCACTCAACTCTCACATGGATGCAGAAGATCTTTATTTAATTTGCTGTGAAATTATGTGTTATTACTTGATTCGCTGTTTCTATCGACACATTCGGTGCTTTTGCATCATTTTTTTCTCCCTGCACTAGCCCATCTAATCCCTCCACCGAAAACTAATCAACCACCGAAATTTTCCTAAATTATGTGAGGCCCTACTATATGTTGTGAAAACATAATTCACGAGTGCATATCAAATCAAAGCATTCAAATTGGTTTCGAAGACTTGGCAATGCAGCATAAACTCAAAACTCAAATGTATGTAAATAACATTGAAATGAATGACAAGTTGATATCATATTTAATGCCATATCCAGTATAATACTTTTGCTATATTTTGATTAACCTTACTAACTTAGAAACTAATAAACTCTCGCCTTATATAAAAACAAAATAAAATAAACTTTATCCAGTTAAATCATTTATATCCTCTCTACATAAACAAAATTATAACACCTTAAGAGCTTTTCCCTGGCGATGCTCCTGGGATTCACTGTCAGAAGCTGACTGCTGATCGTCACTTTCATCATCACTATCCCCAGAGGATGACTGCTCCTCGTCATTGGTACCCAAATTCTGATCTGGGTTGTCACCATTTAACTCGATCTCACTGAAGAGATCCTTTTGAACAGGAACATTCTTCTGCTGTTGGGATGTCATGACACTTGCAATGATTTTGAAGGCTGCAGATGCCTGATTATCATCAGCAACTGCTTCTTCGTTCGTCCCAGCACACACATTGGGTTCTGCGGAAGACTCATCTTGTTTGGGAGGAGGAACGAAGAAAGGAATTCGGCCTCTCTGCCAGTCATGGAGAATCATCTTTGCTGCTGTTGCCAAATCAGGTTCACCACCCTGGGTATAGTTCATACAGATAAATAAAAGGTTTGTCACCACAGGTCAAGCAGTGACAATAGATAACCAACAGATATAACAACAGCATCTTCAAGATAACTGAATAATTTTGGAGGACAGACACTAGAAAGTAGAAAGATACCTTCAACAGTTTGCCAGTTGATTTGCAAAGCTGATGAAGGAAGTCATTATCGTCATCCCTGACATGATGCATAATGTGAAACAGTTAGATGATGTTAATTGATTGCAGTTTCCCAAACAATAACTAATTATAAATAGTAAGTCCAATAAATACCCGAACACAAAATTCAAGATTCTGAGAATTTTCAACAGATTAACATTCTCTTTTCCAAGTGCAAAATAAAACAAATTTCCAAATAAAAACTGCATCACTCAAAAGCCAATTAAGAAAAGTTTCTGAGTAAAAGTGAAACATGAATGCTATAAACAATACACTAACCAGTCTTTTATCTTGTATGCTCTCTGAAGATTCTCCTTCTTAACTCGTTTTAGCACTTCTCCTATGTGTTCATCAGCATTCTCCAAGTTTGTGACACGAACCTAGAACGGCCAAGATAGCCAATGAGGATATTGAGTGAGACAGCTAAGTAAAGATGAAGATGATTGGTTCAAACAAATATTAGATGATTATATTGAAAAGGTCAAGTAACAAGCCAAAACCCATCGGAAAAAATAAATTTTAGATTCAACTGAGCATAAGATCTCCTTCCCAAGCATGTGAATGCAGTGAAAAAGCAGTACAGAATAGAATATAGCAAAAGACACAGTACACGATCATATAAGAAATAAATGATAAAACATAATTCCATATAGTGTTTTCTTTTTCTTTTTTCATCTTCAAGTACTTATTGATCATGTCCATTAATATACAATATGCAAGGGCAGAAATAGCATACCACTCCCTTTAGTACGATATCTGTCTCTGAGTCAGTGTTCTGGTAAACAACACCGGGGCAGTCAATCAAGAAAATCCTTTTTGTGAGCGTTATATACTGCCACACCTTGGTTTCCCCTGGAATTGGAGCAACTTTGCAGACCTAGAGAGACAAAACATAACCCACTAAATTGAATTAAACCACCCACAGCATTACATGAAAGAATGGTGACTTGACTCGTATTCAGATCACAAAATACTGTGTTAGCTATCATCTTGCACACAATGTAAATCCCACTTCCACCAACTAAAAAGAACGCCTAACTCTGCCACAATCATCTTTTAATACTACATTCCATTCAAAGTATACCCTGTTGAGAGAGACAATGACTTGAATAGATACCAATAAACAAACTCACTCTGCTTTTATAATGATTGAAATACCCAGTAAATAAACATTACACGCTGGAATTAAATAAATGCAACCAAATCATTGAAAGAAATATTGAATCAGAATTGACAAGAAAAGAGAGTTTACATTCTTGGTACGTAGTGTGTTGATAACTGACGACTTCCCCACATTAGGATATCCAACAAAACCAACAGAAATTGCTTGCTTGTCACTCTTTAAGCGAGCAAATTGTCGTAGCACAGATAAAAGAGACCCCTACACAGATAAAAAAAAGAATGTTTAAAATTATTTGCGATACCCAGAAAAAATTTTCAAATTTATGCAACATGCAAACAGGCCTGATCCAAGCTTCCACACATTATTTACCCCCTTCAGTTGTCACTTTGATCCCATTATTAAACTCGATAATGTATAAACAAAATTTTCAATGCAATGATGTAGGTCATGTTACACCAAATACTTAAACATAAGTATTCTCAATTTCATTGGGGTCAGCATAAGACAAGCTATCAAAAAGCAAAAGAAACACACTTTTTAACACAAGCACTGGTTACATCTCATGAACATAACATAAATAGAATGTTACATTTAAGGAAATATTTGATACAATCAAAACATAACAATCCCAGTAGGCAAAAAGGTCCATGCAACTATTGATTTGTGCTAAGATACCTTGCCAAAAGACTTGTTAACGCTTGCATGGAATGCTAAACTGGGATATTCCTTGGATAATACTCTAAGCCATCCTTTTGTAGCCCAGGCAGGAACAAGATCACACTGAGATCAGGAAAATTTTAAGGAAATGTTGAAATACAGAAAAGCTCACTTTCAAAATTGATGATATTTGACTATTTTCTAACTCAACATGTGAGTTACTGGATTATCCCCAAATAATAACAATTAGAGAATAACACACCTTATTTAACAGAAGAATCATGTGTTTATGCTTGCAATGCTCTTTTAAATGCCTCTCCAAATGATAACATCTTGTACCTTGAGGATCCCTAGCATCCAAAACCTACAAGGAAGTTGATAAGAACATATTAGCAAAATCTAATATCTAATTTCTTTTCCTATTAGTTTCTCTTCCTAGTTGAACTATGGTCAAATCTATACATAAAACTTATAACAACAGTACGAGCATAGACATCCAATGGAAACGATCTCGATTACTCCCCAGAAATCAAATTAGCAAATATATTTATTAGCATGTAGCAATTCCTATGACTGAACAAAAATAAATGTAACTCAACATGCTAGACTCTACCCTAAACCATTAACACTTTTCATTCATTTATACTAAAGGATAAGAAGAAAGAAGCCATACAATCCTATGACATCAAAACAACTGATTCCTTGATCAGCTAACGATTCTGCAATACGTAGTACAAAGATATACCACAGATCATTAATATCCAGAATCATCAAGAACAAAAGTTCCACATCTCGCTCAGAGCTGCAACTCAATCTAAATACACAATGTACAGAGAAACTCATTTGATTTACCTCTACCAGTATAAATTGAACTAACCTGAACAACAACATCTGACGAGTCTATCACTTTATAGAGCTCGCCCCATATACGTTTACTTTGACCTTTTTCAAACATTGTATGACGAACCAGATCCCTAAATCCATCTCCTTCAGTTTCTTCTGCAAATGTGCTAGTACCATGCTTCTGCTCAAAGTCATCTACAAGGTACCAAACCAAACTTCTTAGACGATCACTCAAAAAAGAAGGAAAAAAAAAAAAAAAAAAAGAAAGAAAAAAAACCATAACACTAAAGAAGAAAATGGAACTGCTCTTGCATAACACGGACTAAATGGAAGTCAGTTCTGTGAAAACAGAGCAAGCATACAGAAGTATGTGTTCACTGTGATTCACACGACATCACATTTACCTTGACTACCATCAGCTCTTTTGACTAAAGATTCATAGTCAGTTGCCAATAGTGTAGGACGCTTCCGTTTGGTCTTAGGTCCGAATGCATCTTGGAAAGGCTGGGTATCCAGAAGGTGAACCCTGGCTTGCTACACACAATTTGAAAAGGAAAGAAAAAAGTCTTACTTTAAAAAGATGATTCAGTATCTTTACCCAAAAAACAAATTGCAAGTAAATCATTTCTGAACCTTTAAGTTATGCTAAGTACACTACCATGAGATGTTTGTTGAACACAATTAAAATTTTCAAACTCAAAATTCTACTCCATATCAAAGTTATTTCAAATTGATACATAATAATACTGCATATTAGTACATTAGTGATTCCCAAAGAGAAGCAGAAATGTAAATGAGAGTACATCATGACGCTTAAAACTCACAAATCAAAAGCCAAGCTCAATATTAACCATATTTAGATAGACTGCAAACAACATGAATATGAGATTATCTAAATAAGAGATCATCTAAACTGTACAGTAAATGGATTCAGTTAAAATTGTTGATTATAGTACACAAAACACTTCATACAATTCAGAATCAAATTCGGTATCCGAGTACCATGCATAGTTGTACCTTCTGGTGATCATTAAGAAGAGAAAAGGGCAACTTTTTCTCTCTCAAAATGACATTATAGCTACTTGACATGCGGCTCTGAAGCTCATCTCTGAAGAACTCAAGTTCTTTCTGATTAACGACACGTGTATTCCCTACATCAAGCAAACACAAACTAAGCTTCTCAATCAGATTAAAACGATAACTTGATTTTCAAATTTTCCCATTAATAATGGCACAATCCGAAATAACACATTAAATAAAACTTAAATTATGCAACCATCTAAAATTATCAACTACCATCAGAAACCATCTGAAAATTCAACAAAATATCTAACGGAAATGGTTAAATGCACAAACCAAACCAGCGGCGGTCAGGCTGGATGCGAGTGTTGGGCAGCTCATCAGACTGGTACTCCTGCTTCAAGATTTTTCCTTTACGGTTGCGCTTGGGGCGGACATTATACATCTTAAGGCGGCGTACGGTGGAGGCGGTTCGCGTTCCAGCTTTTCCATCCGTACGATTGGCGTCGAGCGAGTGTTTTGGCTTCCCCGACACATTCACTTTCCTCTCTTTGGTTTTAGCCATCTTCGCCAACCTCTCCCTCTAGCAGAAACTATGTTTCCAGGGCGTAATTTATATGTCTTGTTAAATTAGTAGAGGTATGGACGAGAACGAGCAGCGGTGGGCCGGTGATGATAGAGTTAGGGTTTATATTCGGGTTATCAAATACGAGTCAAGCTACGACCCGCAGTTACACATATGCCTGCCCTTATAATGGTGGGCTTTCCGGTCCAGTCCGTTTATAAGGCTTTTAGCTGAGCTGGGCTTTATTATTTGGTTACATTTTCAAATAATGTCAAAAATGTTATGTATTGTATATGTAATGGGATGAAACTCAGAGCCCGGTTGGGAATAAGGGGCCAAGTCCAAACATAAGCAAATTCCGTATGATCTATATTGCTTAAATGACTTCACTCGTTCTCTTCAACGGCTAAATACGCAGTCATTAGGATCCTGAATTCTATGGAGATTTTTCCGTAAGAATCTCAGTGGAACTGGCTAACAACTTGTTTAAATTCTTATAGAAGTCCAACTCTCATTTAGAGGGAATCACTTCTTACTTACTAATACGCTGTTAAAATCGCTACTTATTCCATTCACATCCTTTGACAACACTCAAGTTTTATTTCTCCGATTCTCATCTAAGCTCGGTGCTCCCGCTGTCGTTTAATTCAGCTGGGACTATTTTTTGACAGGAACGAGCTCGTAAATGAAGTTATTTCTTTCTTTACTCTTTTACATATTTTTCCTATCAAAGATCAGAACTTACTTGAGCGTTGAAGTGTCTGCGGTGGACACCACACCGATGTCCTCAGGTCCACTCGGACGTTCCTTGTTCTTTTGCAAGATACCTTTGCGCTTGGATTGGCTCCTAAACATCCCTTAACTCCGTTCTATCAGGGCAAATCTGACTATGGTGTCCAAACCACAAACGGTATACACCGCCAAACTAAACTACTATTAACAAGAAATTCAAAAGAGCGACATGCAAAATGTTGTTTCATCATATCTTATGCATAATTATTTTAAAGAAACTGTGGATTCATTCCTTTCTTGTTTTGGGGATGAGTTAGGCTGCTGAATGCCTTTGGGAAATGGAGAAAAAAAATAGGTTAACCGTCATTTTTTTACGCTGTGTATCACTTGATATGTACTGTACTTTTATGTTAGCCATGTCATTGTTTTGAGTGTGGTAGTGGCAGCACATTTATATATGCAGCATATCCATGCATGGTTTGCATTATTTGTTAGATTATTTATTATATTTAGTGATGCATTTTAGTGAATTTTCTTTCTACGCTATCATAGATGTCCTGGACAATTTAATAATTCTTGATGTGAATGTCTTTTTAATGCAAAGGGCATCTTCATTTTTTTAATAGAAGCAAACATATTTAAAACTATTGAGTTGAATGTTATATCTTGCACATGATTTGTTTGAGAAATATGAATTTGCATTTTGATATTTTGAGCCCGCATATTGTTCAGCTTGTGTGTGCTTAAAATTTGTAAGTAGAACTCTTTGCTTTTAGGTTTCAAGATTTATAAATATATATATATATTAATATATTAATGTGGATTTGGTCATCTGATTCTCAAAATTATATCTATGAATTGAAAATTATTATTGAGTCTAACCATGAGTCCATTATACCTAAAGTTGATAATATCATCTACAGCAAGAAGTTTAAGAAGAAAATAAGGATAAATTACAATAAAAAAAACTCCACTTTTTAAACCTTTTGCATTAATCCATGGTTTCAAATGTTAATTACAAAACCCCATTTCTTATTTTTGAAACAGTATTTTGGAACGAGAAAAAATGTCTGAAACCAGTGGGTTAATTCAAAAGGTTTGCTTAATCTGGATTCTTTTTTAAAGAAAGTTTAAAATCAATGGAGTAATGTAAAAAGTTTGAAAAAGTGGGGGATTTTTTGTAATTAACCCAATAAAATAATGGTATAGACCCTAAAACAAAATGAGCATGAAGATGAAAGTGTAGAAGATCAATAAAATGATTTGGAAGACCTAAGCTATAAAGATGAATTTGATATTCCTACGAGAGATTATAAGTCTCTTACCGACATTTATGAAAGATTTAATGTGGCAGTGGAAGTGCCAGGACAATATTTTGCTTCAGCAAAATTAGAAGCTTTGAATCAAGTAATGGATGAGGAGATACAGTTGATAGAGAAGAATAAAATATGGACTTTAACAAATATACCACTAGGAAAGAAAGTCATTGGAGTTAAATGGGTATATCGTATTAAGTTAAACAAAGATGGAACAGTGAATAAATACAAGGCTCACTTCGTGGCAAAAGGCTATGCTCAGCAACAAGGTAAGGATTACATTGAAACTTTTTCTCTTGTGGCTAGACTTGATACTATCAGACTCTTAGTTGCACTAGCTGCTTAACATGATTGAAATTTATTTCATATTGATGTGAAGTCTGCTTTCTTAAATGCCCATTTAAATAAAGAAGTGTGTGTCAGTCAACCTGAAGGTTTTGTAGTCAAAGGGGATGAGCATAAAATTAACAGACTACAAAAGGCTTTATATAGCTTGAAACAAGCTCTTAGAGCTTGATATTCGAGAATTAGTGGTTATTTTCTTTCATAAGGGTTTTGTTGAAGTAAAAATGAAGCTGCTCTGTATGTTATGCAGAAAATAGATGATTTGTTAATTGTTTCTCTCTATGTGGATGATATGTTAATCACTAGAAATAATATTTCCTTGATAAATTAGTTTAAGGATGAGATGAAATGTTTGATTTTGGAGAATTAAAGTATTTTTTGGGTCTTGAGGTTGAGCGAACTAAGAATAATTTATTTATTTCTCATGAGAAATATGCAAATGATATTTTGAAAAAGTTTGGTATGGGGAAGTATAAACCTATGAACACTCCAATTGCAATTGAGCAATGATCTCTCATTTCATGCATTAACCAACAAATGTTCACTTGGATTTGGCTAAAAGAATTTTGAGATACATAAAAGAACCACAACTTTGTAATCTATTATGCAAATGATTTAACATTCAAGTTGATTGGATACATAGACGATGATCCGGGAGGTTGTCCAGATGATTCTAAAAGTATATCAGGTTTTTGCTTTGGTTTTGGTCCATGTGTCTTTGGTTAGAATTCAAAGAAATAAGCGGTGGTAGCACAATCAACAGCCGAAGCTAAGTATATTGTAGCCACTTTTGCTGTAAATCAAGACATTTGGTTAAAAAATATATTGAAAGGTTTGAGAGTGAAGATTGAAACACCGGTTGATATTTATTGTGATAGTAATTCTGCTATTGTAATAACTAACAATCTGATAGATCACGGGAGAACCAAACACATCAAGGTTGAATGTCATTTCCTACATGATGTTGTAGTGGAAAAGAAAGTGGTCTTACATCATTTTTGCTCAGAGGACCAAGTTGCAGATATATTGACAAAAGCTTTGCCAAAAGGAAAGTTTTCATTTTTTAGAGAGAAGATAAAGGTTGTGCCAAAAATTATCAAGGAGGAGTGTTAAACGTGTGCTAGTTTTGAACACATGGACTTTATTATCTTTTTAATATTTAGGTTTTTACAAATTAAATATTTTTTATTATCTCTTTTAGTTAACAGAGTCAATAGCAGCAACCGTATTGCTGCAGAAAAAATAGAGTTGTGTAAAACAGAGTCATGAAATAGAGATTTCTTTTAAAATTCAATTTCAGATTTGTGAATAAAATGGTATAGTGTGCGATTCATTTGTATGGTGTGTGATTGATTATTATGTGATATAATTGTTTGATCCTACACATGGCATACTTGTAGCATGTTTTTATTTTTACATAGGTTATGGAATATTATTGGCTTGGGTTCTACTTAGATGATCGCCACTAGGTCCCACATGAAAAGCTATTTGGTACAATCCAGAAAGATTGGTTCTAGGATTAATGTATCCTCCCCTTGAATGGTACATCCCTTGGCCCATATATTCGACATATCTGCTCTAGGAGGTGTTGCACCTCCTCCATCGTGGGTGTTTCAACCACCCAATCCGGGCACGAGTCCTCTGTCCGAACATCCACCTCCTCAAGGATAGCCCCTATATCCTCCTCCACCTCCTCAAGCACAATCTTCACCTCCTCCAGAGCATCATGAGGTTGCTCTTGATGAAGAGTGGAAATATGATGAAGATCGTATTGATAATGTTGATATAGAGATTGAGATCCTTTAAGATACGGATATTAAGAATGATGTTAGTGATGAAGGTGGTGAAGATGATGTGGATGTGGAATATGATGATGAGGGTATTGAGAGCGACGTCACTTATGAGGATTTTGTCCATGATGATCCATGGCTAGAAGTTGTGAATGATTCAGGTGAGGATGAACCTGAGGCGGCCGTGAAAGAACCCTGAGGCCTCAATTGATGAGCATTATAACATTATTTCTTATTTCTTAGTTCATTAGTTTTTTCATGATGATTCATTTAGCATATTCATATTTAGACTTATATCATATATTGATCCTAGCTACCTTACTGTACAATATTAGAGGTTGTTGTCCTTTCCATTAGTAGAAATATATCTTTTATTTATATATAATATTTCATAGTAATTTTATGTCTAATAACTAATTTAAAAACTAAAATTAATACAAAAGGTTCAATCCAACAGCTAATTTAGTGTGTGTGTTTGGAAAAGATTTTCAATTAACATTTCAGATAGCGTTTATATTATTAATTAGTTTTTTTTTAAATGTGTGTTTCGTAACAATATTTCAAATAGCATTTGACATTTCAAATAACGTTTAAGATAGCATTTGTGAAAGTTATCAAATATAACTTTTCAACTCAAACGCTAATAATTATTTACTTTCTTAACCTTTCTTTTATAATTAATTACATCATTATCTTTTAAATTATATTTATATCTGTAATACATTTGAGTAATTTTATATCTAACAATTAATTTAAAAACTAAAATTAATACCAAATGTTCAATCTAACAGCTAATTTAAAATCTAATCTAATAGCTAACTGCTAATGTTATCCGAAACGATGATCTAACAGCTAATTGGAAATCCAATATCAAACATACTCTTAACATCTAATAGAATATAATTTAACAGCTAACCGTTACCGTTATTTGAAACGCTAATCTAATAGTTAATTGAAAATCTGATGTCAAATATACTCTTTACCTGCATTTATAAAACGCTATTAAAAACGTTCAAACACTAAATTATAAGTAGTCCAACGAAACACAAATTTTAAAAAGTATTAGAGTTTTCATTTAAAACAAACTCTAACAAATTATAAATTCTAATTAAAAAAAAAGTGGTATCAAATACACCTATTAAATAGGTTAGTGTATGAATATATTATTTTTTTTCCAAACTGGGAGTTTATAAACGTAAGTAAGAAATAGTGTGAAATAGTGTCATACCGTATACACCATAGTACACAAATTAATACAATAGAAACAACACCCACTACACAGAAAATTAGAATTTAACGTAAATAGAACCCAATTTAAGATGGTTAAATAGAGAAAATGTCTAACAATTGCAATCTATTGTTCGTCCAAACCTAACAAAAGTTGATTGGATCTAGCCACATAAACCAAAAGAAGGCTTGAAAGCGAGCGAATTTTTAGTCTTAACTGGTTTGCACTATTTTGAAACTAATATGTGTTGCCGTCTAACAATCTTAAGTTATCACATCCAAAATGGACAGAAACACATGTAAACTAAAGAAACATCCGACCAAGATCTCGAAGTAAGTGATGAAGATTAAAAGAAAATACCATATCTGCCATCTGAACCCACTTAGAAGACTGGAAACCGCCACAATCTTCAGAAAGGAAGATTGAAAATCTTCATAGAAGAAGAAAAGATACTCCAAAACCGATCTGAATAAAACTGAGACTAGAAACCAAAACAGAATAGAGAAATATAAATTAAAAAGGAAGAGACCAGTCAGAGAGGGATTAAAAATCCCTTCCGCCAGTCAAAAAAAAATGATGGTGTTTTTAGAGAATACAAAGAAAATAAAATGTTAAAATAAATTAAAATTAAAAAAAAAATAGGACATTGAAAAATAAAATAATTTTTAATAGTTGAAGTATATTTAGATGGATTTTGACTAGTAATATTTTTTAAAATAAAAAATATATAACGTAATATTTAATTTACCAATATGATTTGTATGTTTTATTTTTTATTTAATTTAATATAAATATATAATATAGAAATAAATAATAAATTGAATTGATTTAAACATTTTTTTAAAAATTTTAAAAAAATTATTGATTTAATAATAACAATGAATCTCGATGCTAAGATGTTGAGTCCAAATCGAAAATAAAATTTAAAGTCAAATTAAATTATTATTTTTGGTTAAATTTTGATTAATTATGTTTCATTTCATCTAGTATGTATAATATTTTCATTAATTCTTAAAGTTATAAATTTATTTCTTTTAGTTATTAATTTATCTAAATATATAACATTTAAATAAAATAAAATTAGAAAGTCTATTAAAAAATTAAAAATTAAAAAATAAATAAAATTTATTTAAATAAATTTTAATTAAAATATTAAATTAGTAAGCGATTTAAAATAGTGAGAATACATTCTTTAATTTAAACCCTTATTCTTAATTATTCCACAAAAGTTAGATTAAGATTTGAACATTTATAAAGGTAAGGCTATAATTTGAACATTTGTAAAACTTACCAAATTTAAAGGTGTTTATTCTTAATTAGACTCGGTTTAGATCTCTTATAAGTTGATAATAAATCAATTAATTGCTAAGAACTCTTAAGAATTAGCTAATCAATAATTAATAAAATATATTTGGATCCATTAGTAGTTAACTGACCATAATAAATTTATCCATATTAAATACTAACTAATTAATTAATGATAAATAATTTTGGAGGCAATTAAATATTTAGCCATATGTTAAAAGGTGTTAAGAAAGTTTGGCTGCCACTATTAAGAAAAAAGTAAAATAGGATTCGAACACTTGTAAAATTTAAGGATACAATAAGTTTGGCGCCCTAGTCCAACTTGCCAAACTTGTCTAACTCAATTTGCAATTTTCAATTAGTAATAGATTGCTTCAAGTCACTGAAGTCGTGTCGCGTAGTGTCATATAAAGAACTCCACTCCGGGTTTATCTACTTTTGTCCTCTCTTTCAATTCAAACTTTCATCAATCTCCAACTTTGACTCGCATGTCTTGATAACATAAAATTGGTAAAAAAGTTGAGCAAATAGGATACAAGATATTATAATAAAGAAGATAGTGGTTGTGGAATAATATTATTATAATCAGAGTATATCCGAGAGAAACATGAAAGTGAAACCAACCAGAAATGCAGGTGCAGAGGAAGCTGAGAGTTGTGTGTCTGCATGGATATGCAACAAGCGGATCTATAATGAAAAAAGTGATTGAGAAATGGCCTGAAACCATTCTTCAGAATCTGGATCTGCATTTTCCTGACGGTCCATTTCCTGTTGAAGGGAATTCAGATGTTCAACGCTTTTTCGATCCTCCTTATTTTCAATGGTTTATCAGTAACAAAGATAGGACACAGTATACAGGCTTTGAAGAGAGTGTTGCATACATTGAAGACTATATGCTCACACATGGCCCTTTTGATGGTGTTCTGGGTTTTTCTCAGGTACCAAATCATCCACTTCAACAAATATTTCTTTTAACTCTGTCTGTCTCTAATGTGATATTATTGGTTGATGATACTAGGCTGCACATATAGCAGCTGCTTTCCCAAAGATGCAAGAACAGGTAACTCTTTCAACTTCAAAAAAAGTCAATTTAACCTTTCTAAATTTGGGCTCCAGATCTCAAGTCATTTTTTCTACAGGGAGTGGCTTTTACAAAAGTGGAGAAGATCAAGTTTGTAGTGATAATATCAGGAGCTAAATTTAGAGGAATCAAATATGGAAATCCTAAACTTGCTGTTAATGCCTTTTCATCTCCTATTCACTGTCCTTCTGTCCATTTCATTGGTGGTAGGTATTACTTCTAAGAATGCATAGATATACCGAATTTGGTAATTGATAGTGATGATATATAATTGACGGCAGGGGATGGTGATTTTCTAAAAGAGGAATCTATGGAACTTGTGCAATCTTTTGTGAATCCTGTAGTGATTTATCACTCCAAGGGACACACTATTCCAAAACTTGGTCATTCTCTCCTCTCTTTTCAATCTTTTTATATAATTACATAGTGTAGAAACATGAGTTTGACAAGATTTTGGTAATGCAGATGAGAAAAGCGCAGAGACGATGCTTAGCTTCATCAACACGATGCAGAGCAGACACAGAGCTAGACTGTGAGAGTCTCAACTGCTTGCTTTTGCAGATGCAATTAATCGAAGTTTTTGCTAGCCGTGCGTGTCACCGTTCGTTTACTTGCAAGCAATCCAAGACTAAATTTAGAGCAATACTGAAATGAAGATTTTTTTTTTTTAAAATATGGAGAAGTAAATGCGTATTTTTAAATATACACTTAAATAAATGGAAGTGTATGATTGGTTAGATCTATAAAAATATATTTCGTACCATGTTTTCAAGCAGTTGAATTAATGTTTTAATTTTATTATAAAAGCGAGCTGCTCTTATGTTTTGGATTAACTTTTTTAATTAATTTTAAATTTAAATTAACGGTTAAATATATAATTAGTATTAAATATTTATTATAAAAATTAAAAAAATAATATATATATATATATAATATGACTTACTAAATTATTAATATTTTTAAATAAAAAATATTTTCAATAATTTTATAAATATTAATTTTAATTATATTTTTAAAAAAAGTATTAATTAAACTTTTATCAATTATTCATAAAAAAAATATATAATCGTTTTAGATCAATTTTTTAAATTATTATAAATAATATTTTATACGAGATGATTCGTAATTTATTCATACTTTAAATTTCTATTTTAATTTTAAAATATTTTATTATTGAATTTTAATTTGTAAATTTCGATGGAATTATGTGATTAGACGGGCACGAAGTAGGTTGCCGCCAAAATGGAATGTATACCTGATTTTACTATACTAGTCTTTTCCAAATACTGGTCATTGACAAGTATTATTGACTTCGATACAAAACCAACGAACTTTAAAATTTCACTCTTTCACTTTATTTTTAAATTAAAAAAAAATAAATTTTTATATTTTAATTTTTAAACTACTCCAGCCCATACATTTTAAATTTTAAAATATAAATATATTTATATTCTAATTTAATCAAATATATTTTAAAATTATATTTATTTCTACATACATATACTATTCTCTTTATATATACTAACATAATAGATTAAATTTTTAATTTGATATAAAATAAGTTCATAATTTTTTTAAATTTTTATTAAAAAAAAAGAAAAAAATTATATTAATATAGCGGTTATAATTATTGAGCAGAATTGCCATATTGTTCCCACAAATGTTCAATTAATGCATCACGAAGTTCAAAGTGTGCTTCTCTATTTCTTATCTATCTATGTCAAGCAATAAATTGTTGAAATCGATTAGTATGGTTGGTTACAAACTCAACATCAGCAGTTGATGGTTCTCCTAAATCAACGATATCTGCATTTAAATCACGTTCGTTCTCAATAATCATATTATGCAATATGATGCATGTAGTCATTATATTATGTAAAACTCGTGTACTCCACATCCATGCGGGTCCTTTGACTATGGCAAATCGTGACTAAAGAACACCAAATGCATGTTCAACATCCTACATGCATCTTGTTTCATTGCAAATAACCTTCTTTTGGGACCTCGAGGTTCGTGAATAGTTTGTACAAAAGTTGACCATTTAGGATATATACCATCAGCTAAATAATGACCAGTATTATACTCTTTACCTTGGATTACGTAACGAGCTTCTGAAGTGACTCATGCAGCAAGATTTGCAAATAAGTGAGATGACTCTAACATATTAATGTCATTGTTGGAACCTGGCAACCCAAAATAAGCATGCCATATCCAAATATTATAATCAGCTACAGCTTCAAGAATAATAGTAAGAGACCCACTACGACCAGTATATTGCCCCAAGTTGTTTTCCGAAATTACTAACACGGATTACGAGCTCATTTCCGGATTACCCTTTTAAGAGTATAGGACTTGATAATGTTAGGAAATTTTCATTGAAAACATTCGATAATACAATCAAGTATTTGGGATTGATATTGAACATCGAGTTTTGCATGTTCGTACCCAAAATGGATTAACTAAATCATTAGTTAGGCGTCTTCAGATAATTCAGAATTTATTAAAGCGCTCAAAATTGCCAGTTTCTGTTTGGGGACATTTAATATTGCATGTTGTTGTACTGATTTGAAATTTCGCAACAACTTATAATCAACATTCCCCATTATTGTTAGTATTTGGGCATTTACTTAGCGTCTCGTATTTGCGAACATTTGGGTATGCAGTATATGTACCCATTACTTCAACTCGAAGAATAAAAATGGGACCCCAAAGACGTTTAAAAGTATATGTGGGTTTTGATTCTCCATCAATTATTATTTATTTGAAATCCTTGACAGTGGATTTGCTTTTAGCTAGATTTTCTAGTTGTCAATTTGATGAGATTAATTTTCTCTCACTTAGAAAGAAAAATATTTCTCCATAAGTGAAAGTTGAATTGGCGTGGAAAACCCATATATTTAGTACATATGAATATGGATTCATGTACTCCATAAACTGGAAGTATAAATAAAATACCAGAAGCATTCGAGTGATACTTCTAAAATAATCATGTCATACATAAAAGTTGATAATAAACCAACAAGGGTAAATATTATAATAGAATAATAAAAAATGCCATAACAATGAAACTCTAATCCCACGCCATAACGGTAAAGACTTCCTAATTTAATAGAAAAATTAGTTTGGATTCTAAAACCGTATTTAATAAACAAGTTCAAAATTTATAAAATTGTAGAATAATCCCCCGAAAGAGAAAATATTGAGACATATAATATGATAAACTTTTCAAAAAAAAAGGTGGAATTAAAAAGAAATGATCATTAATGATCTAATCCACAATGACAATTGATGTGTATAATCGTGAGCCACCTAATATGGAAGAATGCAGAAGAGGATATGATTGGGAAAAATGATTAATCCAGGTATAACTAAAACACCATAAGTGTCCAATTGATTGGTTATAAATATATTCGTTCGAAAGAAAGAAGAGAAATGAAGTTGTGAGATAAAAATCAGATTACTAGATCTGGATTTCTCACAAAGATCTGGAATTGACCATGATAAAATTTTATTCCCCAGTTATGGATACCATTATATTCCATGTTCTGATCAGTACCATTTTTGAAAAATCAAAAGTGTGTTTGATAGATTTTATCACTACATATCTAATGGCCCTCTAGATTTTAGAAATCCTAGAAGGATTAAACTTACTAGAATCACATCAATAAAATCTTAAGACTCAGAATGTTACAAAATACCATGTATGGATTAAAATAATCTGGGCAAGTGTGGTATAGTTATTTTAGTGAATATCCAATAGAAGACAGATATTTGAATAATACCATTGCCTAAGTATTTTCATAAAGAAGTTGAGATCTGAATTTTCCATTATAGTAGTTTATGCTAATAAAATATGAACTCCGGAAGAGATCAAACAAACTGTTGAGTATTTGAAAAAGGATTTTGAGATGAAAGAATTGGGAAAATCAAAATATTATTTTGGTCTGAAAATTGAGCATAAACCAAATAATATTTTGGTTATTAACTATTATATATTGAATTTTTTTGAAAAGATTCAATATGAATAAAGTTCATCCATTAAGCACACCAATGATTGTTGGAACCTATGATGTGTTAAGAAAATTGGCTCCAATCTTCTTATAAATTAGTTTCATGAGATAAATAATTCAATATTATCTATATCTTTAATAGAGTGCAAAATTTTACAAAATAGAAAGGTAATTACACCACTTATAATAACACACAACCCACTAGCATCCGAATGACTCTCGAGAATTTTTCTCTCAAATTCTCACAAAAGCTTTCTCTCTTTTTCTTCTCTCTTTCTGTGTACAAATGATAAAATGAAAATTTTATAATGATTTCCTTTACTAAAAATAGGTAATGGTTTTAGTAAATCAATTAAAATCATAAAACTTTTAAATGCTTACTAAAAATTCTATGGTTATTAATTTTTTCAGTAATCTCCCACTGGGAGACTTATTTTAATATGTCTTCACACCATACTCTATATAGTAGAGCTTTCCCATATTACTCTTGTAGGCCGACTAAAGTTGAACACAACTTCAGTTTGTCGATAGTTACTGTCTTTGTTAACATATCAGCTGGATTCTTACTTCATTGAATCTTTTCCAATTTGAGCACTTCATCTTCTAATAAATATCGAATAAAGTGATATCATAGTCCGATATGCTTTGTTCTGGAATGAAATGCTGAATTTTTAGCCAAATGTATCGCACTATGACTATCACTTTACAAAACATTATTCTCCTGCTTGAATCCTAACTCTGTTAACAAACCTTGAAGCCATATGTTTCTTTACTAGCTTCAGTTACTGGAACATACTCAGCTTCTGTAGTAGATAGAGTAACAATCTTCTGTAACTTCGACATCCAACTCACCGCTGTATTTCCAATTGTGAATATATAACCTGATGTGCTCTTTCTATGATCGACTTCACCTCCAAAGTCAGCATCGATATAACCCTGTACATTTAATTCACCTTTACCAAAGTATAAGCACTTATTTGTGGTACCTCGTAGATACCTCAAAATCCATTTCACTGCTTCCCAGTGAACCTTTCCTGGATTTGACATATATCTACTAACAACTCCCACTGCATGTCCAATATCTGGTCTTGTACAAACCATTGTGTACATCAGACTCCCAATAGCTAAGACATAAGGAACTTTAGCCATATAATCTTTATCTTTCTCTGTCGTAAGGGATTGGTTTTTGGATAGCCGAAAGTGACTTGCCAAGGGTGTACTAACTGGCTTGGCGTCACTCATATTAAATCTCTACAAAACGCGTTCAATGTACTCTGATTGAGATAATTGCAAAACCCCTCTATACTTATCTCTTGTAATTTGCATTCCAAGAATCTTCTTTGCTGGACCTAAGTCTTTCATGTCAAATTCCTTTGATAATTGTTGCTTCAACTTGATAATATCATCCATATTTGAACCTATTACTAGCATATCATCAACATAAAGTAGTAAAATGATATAACTAGACTAATATCTCTTAAAATAACAATGGTCAGCATTGCACTTTTGGAAATCTTTCTTGTGCATAAAGCTATCAAACTTTTTATACCACTGTCTTGGGGCTTGTTTTAAGCCATAGAAACTCTTCTTAAGTTTGCACACCATATGTTCTTTTCCATCTTCTAAGAAACCTTCTGGTTGATACATGTAAATATCTTCATTCAAATCTCCGTGAAGAAATGATGTCTTCACATCTAATTGCTCAGGATATAGAGCTTCAACAGCAACAATACTCAATACCATTCTAATGGTATTGAGTATTCACAACTGGAGCAAAAATGTCAGTATAATCAACACCTTTTTTTTGTTGGAAGCCCTTGACTACAAGTCGAGCTTTGTACCTCTTAGAACCATCATGATCCTTTTTCACTCGGTATACCCATTTGTTGTGAAGGGCCTTCTTACCTATGGGTAACTCATATAGTTCCCATGTCTAATTTGAAATTAGAGATTGCATCTCATCTTTCATTGCAAGCTCCCACTTGCTAGCATCTCCAATCTGACATGCTTCATTATAGTCTTCAGGTTCTCCTTCATCAATCCATAACAAATAATGCATATATTTTCTATAAGGCACATGAGGTCGAGTAGTCCTTCTAAGTATAGGAGTTGGACTAGGAGGTTGCAGTATGTTATCAGATTGTGTTGTACTACTTTGTCCAATAGGTTCTTATTGTTGAGGATTTCTTACAACCAACTCTGTCATCATATTGTTTGGAACATGATATTCTTCTACAAATATTGGCCCCCGCTTTACTAAGTCGCTGCCATAAATTTTATGTCTATCCTTATACATAACTCCTTCATTGAAAATTACATCTCTTGAACATATGATCTTTTTATTTTCATCATCCCAAATACGGTATGCAAACTCATTCTCACCATAGCCAATGAAAGTGCATTTCTTTGATTTAGGATCAAAGTTTATTTTTACCTTGATCACTAATATGCACATATGCAACACAACCAAACACCTTTAAGCGTGACAAATTTATCTCTCCCCACTCCATACCTCTTCTGGTATCTTGTATTCGAGCGGAGTTGAAGGTCCTCGATTAATCAAGTAAGCTGCTGTATTGACTGCTTCTGCCCAGAACTGCTTTGGTAGACTTGACTGTATACGAATGCTTCTGGCTCTTTGTGTCAGTGTACGGTTCATACGTTCAGCTACTCCATTGTGTTGAGGTGTACTGGGTACAGTTCTCTCCATCTTGATCCCATGTTCATAACAGAAATTTTTAATATGGTGTCTTCATATTCACCACCATTATCACTTCTCAACATTTTAATCTTCAGACCAGTCTCATGTTCAACCATAACTTTCCATCTCTTAAAAGCTTCAAATACTTCAGACTTATATTTAAGAAAGTAAACCTATACCTTTCGAGAATGATCATCAATAAAAGTCACAAAGTAATTTTTTCCACCTATTGATGAGGTGGTCGTTGGTCCCCAAACATCAGAGTGAACAAGTTCCAATTTTTCCTTCTTTAGAGTTCTTCCACTAGTCTTAAAAGCTCACCCTCTTCTCCTTTCCGAGTATGCATTCCTCACACATGTCTATCTCAACATATTGTAAACCAGGGAGTTTCCCTTTTGAATGCATAAGCTTCATTCCTTTCTCACTCATGTGACCAAGTCTCTAATGCCATAGTTTAAAGTCTTCATTTGTTGTTGCAACTGCAATTGAACAACGTGCTCCTGCTGTTAAGTAAAGAGTACTACTCTTTTTACCTTGAGCGACCAACATTGATCCCTTTGATATCTTCCAACTATCACTTTGGAAGTTTATGGTATAACCTTCATTAGCCAATTGCCCAACTGAGATCAAGTTCTTCTTTAGGTCAGGAATATGCCTGACATCCTTCAACTCCCAAACTGACCCATTTAACTTGATCTTAATTATACCTTTGCCAACAATATCACAAGATTGATCATCACAAAGATATACCTTTCCAAGGTTTCCAGGAACATATCTCTAAAAAAACTCTATATTTGACGTAGCGTGGAATGATGCTCTAGAGTCTAACACCCAAGACTCTTCCTTACTCTCCAAAGAGCATATCAACGCATTATCCCCTTCTAAGGTAGAAGTAACATTTGCCTCTGCCTTCACTTCTTGACTTTTCGGTGCACTCCTGCAATGATTTTTGTAATGCCCAATCTTTCCACAATTCCAACACTCGATAGTCTTCAAGTTTTGGGAAGTATTGGGATTTCTTGATTTTGATCTTCTATCTCTGGATTTACCTCGATAGTTTGATCTTCCCCATTCATTCCTTCTAGTTGAATTTCTTCATCTTGCCTCCGTGTGTAAAACTAAAGAGGTTGATGATTCACCCGACTCTCTCTACCGAATCTCTTTGCTGAGAATCAGATCACGAACGTCATTAAATTTTAACTTGTTACTTCAACATTAGCTACTTACTGCCGTGACAGTAACATTCCAACTATCTGGTAGAGAAGACAAAAGTATTAATGCCCGCACTTCGTCCTCAAATTCAATTTCAACCGAACTCAACTGGGTTGTGACAGAATTGAGTTCATTGAGATGTTGAGCTACTGATCCGCCTTCTGCCATCCGTAAATTGAAAAACCGCCTCATTAAATGAACTTTGTTAGAGGTCAATGGCTTCTCATACATATTAGAGAGAGCTTTCATAAGGCCTGCTGTGGTAGTTTCCTTTGCTATGTTAAAAGCAACATTTCGTGATAACGTCTAGGGGTGTCAATGAGACAATCTACTCGCGAGCTACTCGAGATTGACTCGAACAAAATTCGAACTCGACTCGTTTTATTCGAGCTCGAGTCGAGCTTTTAATCTCACGAGTCGAGCTCGAGTTTAGCAATACTCGACTCGTTATGCTCGCGAGCTTTTATATATATATATATATAATTTGGATTGGACTTAAACATATATATATATATATTTATTTATTTTCTAGAATTTAATATATATTCTTTTGAAATTTGAACTAAAATTTCTTATTGAATATTAATTATGTAGTCTATAATTATTGAGTTTTAATAATAAATTTAATTTTCATATTTATAAAATTAATTTACTTTATTAGCGAGTCGAGCTCGAGCTACTCGAGTATTATTCGAGCTCGAGCTCGAGTTCGAGTTTGGAATTTTTGAAACGAGTCGAGTCGAGTCGAGCTTGGCAATACTCGAACTCAACTCGGCTCATTAACACCCCTAATAACGTCAATCGAATAACTCCAAGAGCTTGTCTATCTAAAAGATTCCAATCTTCATCTTTCATTCCCTCTGGCTTTGTTTCTGAGAGAGGTTGATAAATATTTTTCTGGTATAAGTAATCTTCGATTTGCATCTTCCAAAAAATCCAAAGTCTTTACCATCGAATTTCTCAAGTTTTACCTTTTCTTCATCTGCGTCCATTGCTCCCACTCAAATCTGATTTCTATGGATCATTTCCATCGATTGTATCGTAATTGGGGCAAACTGCCAACCACGCTCTGATACCAGTTGTTAAGAAAATTGGCTCCAATCTTCTTATAAATTAGATTCATGAGTTAAATAATTCAATATTATTTATATCTCTAATAGAGTGCAAAATTTTTCAAAATAGAAAGGTAATTACACCACTTATAATAACACACAACCCACCAGCATCCGAATGACTCTCGAGAATTTTTCTCTCAAATTCTCACAAAAGCTTTCTCTCCTTTTCTTCTCTCTTTCTGTGATGATATTACCAAATGATAAAATGAAAATTTTATAATGATTTCCTTTACTAAAAAAAGGTAATGGTTTTAGTAAATCAATTAAAACCATCAAACTTTTAAATGCTTACTAAAAATTCTGTGGTTATTAATTTTTTCAACATGATGCACAGACACGGACACAGCGACACGGACACAGGACACGCCAATCTCTAAAAAATAAGGACACGACACAGGAATGGATACGTTTGCTAAAATAATATTTAAAATAAATCATATTAATATTTTTATATTATTAAACACTTACTATTGCATAAATTCATAAGTTCAAGTTCTGCAAATTATATAGATACTCAAAAAAACATATAAAATAATAGTTCGATACAAAGTTCATAAAAAATTAAATTCCAAACATAAGTAACCAAGCAAATTCACTACTTGAGAATGTCATATTCCTCATTGGTAACTCCATACACATCATCATCATTGAAGACAACAGCCTCAAGATCTGGCTCATCAAAAGAAAGATAATCTATTCCTAAAATACCAACATCATCCATGGAATCGAAACTGTCTCCTGCTACATCCCATAACTTTGTCTCCCCTTCAGCATATTCAAGACTTTTTCGTGACAAAAGGCGAAGATTAGAATGAATGAACACCAAATCTTCGGCATGTTGAGGAGTAATCTTATTTCTCTTCATTAATTGAATAAATGAAAAGGTACTCCAATTCCTTTCACGACAACAAGAAGAAGATGGTTGACATAGAACTTTTGCTGTAAGTTTTGAAGTAAGGGAGTACTTCCTCTATGAACTTGCCACCATATTACCGGTTCCATGTGCAACCTATCTACCATGGAGTCATAATCATCAAACGAATCCATACAAGAAAGAAACTTACCAAGTTCTATGTTAACTTGTCTCATCTCTTCCTTATTAGGAAAAATTCTTCTCAAGCATTATTTTCTCATTTGAGAAATCTTTGGATCATTTTGAGGTGCTACTCGATGTGGATGTGTACCTAACCATTCCTTACTTGAATGCATACAATTATAAAAAGTAATAGCTAAAATTTGTTACTAAAGTATGCTTGAAAATGTAAAGAAGTAAGTATAAAAAAATACCTTGGATTTAGGGAATGCGCAAGACAATGAAGAGGAGTATTACTCTTGTTCCATCTATCATGAAGAATTTTTTTAATCACTTCCCAAAATGAAGAGTCTTCTAATAACTCTTTTTTTTTCATACTTGTAAATGACAGCCTTGACTTTAGCTATCATATCATCTCACATTTCATAGATCAAATGAAGGCAAGGTTTATCTGTATCAGCAACTCTTATCATCTCATAGATTGGTTCAGTGAAAACGAGGATATAATCAATTTTATCCCACCACTTATCATCCAATAATATGTCTTTCACCTTTTGAGCTCTTGAAGAATTATCTTCACGATAACAACTCCATTTCTCATCGATAACCATTAGTTAAAGACCATTCTTGATAACCTTGAACCTTTTTAACATAACAATGATGGAAGCAAAACGAGTGTCCGCAATAGCAAGCATCTTCAACTTTGAAAAATCATTGAACATAGCAATTCTCATAGAATGATTCATGATAAATTTTTTTTATCATTATAGCATCATTATGTACTTCAGTTATCCAATGACATTCATAGTAAGTTTCCTCATTAGAATCTGTGTTCTTAGCAGCACATATGTTCTTTAAATCCAAATTAAGAGTATGAACAACACAAGGAGTCCAAAACACGTGAGGGTATGTTTGCTCAACTAATAATCTAGCAGCTCTACACACTGGTGCATTATCGATGATTACTTGAACCATATTTTCTGGTCTAACCTCTACAATAACCTCTTTCATCAACTGAGCAATGAAAAATTTGTTCTTATATTCATCTTCATAATTTTTTGCTTTCAAAAACATTGGTGCACCATTGCTTATAGCCATGAAGTTAATCGGTGGTCTTCTCTGTGGATCAGTCCATCCATCACTCATTATGGAAACACCTTGGCCATTCCATTTATGCTTAAGAGGCTCAAGTAATGTTAAAAGGTTGGGCTTTTCATGAAAAAGCAATTTTGTCCTAAGCTTGTTATATCCAGGAGGCACATAGCTGCCTAATTTATGTTTATCTACAAATTGAAAAGCCTTCTTATAGTATGGATTCCTAGCAAAGGTAAAGGATAGCCCTGCAGAGTAGAATATCCTCGCAATTTCACAATCCAAAATGTCTCTTTGTTGCATCTTAAAGGCTTTCTCTTAAGCAGATGATTCAGATCCTTTTTTTTTTTTTTTTTTTTTTTCTGGCATCTGGGGTGTAACCAGGTTGCTTAAAATCACTATAACTACCATCTAAAGGACTAGTAGGTACCGAACAAGAAGAACCTCTATTGGAAGAAGAGTTAGACAATGGAACATTTTTTTTTAGAACTCTTAACCTTAAACTTAGGTTCCTCTTCAATCTTTTTCAAATCTCTTAATTTTTTATCATTTATCTTAGTACATTGCCTAACTCCATATGGAGACTTCTTTAACAAATGAGTCTTAACCCGAGAATATGATCCTTTAAAGATACCTTGACAGTAGTTACACTTAAAGGTTAAATTTCCACCACCAGAAATCTTTTCCAATTTTGTAACAAAATTTCAAAGAGGTTTGTCACTGTTAATATCATTATTTGCTCCACCATTAGGTTTAACATTACCATCACTATTACTAGAAACACTCGTTTTGTCTGCATATATGAATACAACAAGTTAATAAAGTATCTTATCATCATTTATATTTCCTTTCAATAGTATAGTAGTAAAAGTTAGAAGTAAAAATATGATCCATCAATCACATTCACAACTCAATTTAACTCTAATAATATAATACTATGAAAAAATATATATACTAATATTGACATATTGTAATTTATTGCATCTGATGCACACGTAAAATAAAATTTTTAAAAAAATTAAGAAATAAAATATGACACATTTATTATTTTTTCTTATTTTTATAAGATTAAAAATAAAGATTAAATTGAATTGTATATACACGTGATTCAACAACCTATATAATAGCAAACAATTGAAATTCAATAATACTATCTTAAATCAAATTCCCAAATTTGCTAGAAAGTAAAATCCAAGATGAATATCAATTAAAACCAAAAAATATTATGTGACATTCTGTAAAAGTAGAGCTCATCAATTCCTAAATTTTATGTAAAATTAAATGTTCTTGAAAGTGGTGTTTTTGTTACCAAATATATATTCTTCACGCTCTCCAATATAACCTCCTTATAATCTTCTTTTCTATACTTATGGTCTCCACTTTTTAAGTAACATATCCTATTTGATGAACAATTTACAATGAAAATAATAAAGAAATTCCATCAATAAAATTAAAAATTTAAACTACCATGTGAAATTAAATCATCAATTCCTAATTTTCATTTACCAATGTAATTTAAAAAAAAAAAAAAATCTTGGTAAGAATGTTTTTCTTACCCAATATATTTTCTTCACGCTCTCCAACATGACCTTCCCCTCTAAGCTTATAGTATCCACTTTTTAAGTAATATAATAATTTATGATAAGAATCATAAAAATAATCAATCAATTCATCAAATGAATAAAGAAAACTTACTTGAATCAAACCAATATTCAATTGGAGTAGAAGTGGAAGATGAAATTCACGGATGAATGTGAAAGGGATTGGTCATCTGCTCTTCTTTGAATCGTAATAAAAAAAAATAAAAAAACTCTAACTTTTGGAATTTTTGAATTTTAAATTAAGTCACAACAACTCATAAGTTATTTGACACGTGAAGGACACTGTGAGGTGGCGTGTTCAACACGATGTCCAAAAATTATTTTATTTTTTATTTAAGTAAATATTGAACACGACTTGGACACCGTTTCGGGAGCGTGTCACTGCAGTGTCCGTGTCCAAGCCGTGTCCAAAACTTCATAACTTAAATTCTAGGAGTGTCCGTGAAACCTAGGTTGGAACACTTGATCCTTGGAGAGATCCATTCTAACCAAGAAAGACAATAAAATATATCTAATCCTGATGTAACCATATCTAAATATACAAGTCAAATGTCTCGTTTACTACTCCTAATAGTTTTTGAAATCTAGACAAATTGACTTTGATTTTCAAATATCTAGATGATGAAATCTAGAAGATTTACCGATAATAATATTATCGATTTCAAATTATTTCACAAAATCGAAATGTTAAAACCCCCAAATTTGGAAATCGAGATTATGGATGTTCTCATAAGTGGGAGTATAAAATGTCTGGATTCGACTGTACTCTTTTTCCTTCATCTATGTGCTTATTCCACTAGATTTTTCTAGTAAGGTTTTAACGACGCAGTCAAATTGTAACGGCAAACCTCCACTATGGTAGAACCATGGAAAAGAGTTTGATGCCATACAACAAATGCAGAAACGCTAACAGTTATATAATCAAAACTCAAATAAATTAGTTCAGCAATAAATCCCAAAAATACCAGTCATACTGTTAAAAAATTCCAAACGAGCATAATAACGCTAATGTCCAGCAAGTATATAACTAAATCCAACGATACAGTCCAAAAAAGTCCAATACAAATGTCCAGAAATAAGATAAAAGAACTATATGAAAGTGCTGATGATGTGTGACGTGATTCAAGTATGAGACAACGCCTGAACAATCAGAGTACTTGCACTCAACCTGAGATTTTTATTCCTAGATTACAGAATAGGAAGAAATAAAGGAAACATTAGACTATGGATTAGTCTAAGTTAGCGCTCACGTTCTAAACACACACATACAAATGGCCTAGACTCGACTCTAATAATTGGAGCACACAATGCAAGGCTCTACGAACTCCCTAGAGTCCATTGTATCAGACTCATACCAATCATCCTATCAATCAGCAAATTTATTTATTTCTTCCATTAGTCAGAACTCCTTAATCCATTTAATATATTCCCATACGTACCGTTATCATATTATAATAGGCTTTTAAAGTTCACAGGTTAAGGTCTCATTAGAACCCATCCGATAGTACACAATTACACCAAGGTGTGACCAATTTATTAGTTCCAATTCACACAAAACAAAATAACATTAATCCAATCGTTTAACAATCCAGTTGACATCACAAAACAACCAGCAATACCAAGACAACACAGTTTTATCTTCATATATTTTTAGAAGATTATCCAAGTAGCTAATCAGGAGAAAACGGAATATATCAATACAATATCAGTGTTGGCCGAAGCCCAGTATCAGTAACTTAGTAAGGCCGAAGCCGATCAATTCAGTATCAGTAATGACACTTCAAGCCAATAAAAACTGTGTGAGGATCCTCTATTTCTAGGTATACCATAGATTTTACCTGAAGCTGTCCTAGGAAAATTATTCCGGTTATTTATAGTATCTAATAGACCAATTCATCGAGTTCAGTGATTAATTTATTATTTCAATAGTTCGATAAATAAAATACACACAAAACTCACATTTGGGTATATATTAGTAGGCTAGTTTTCGGTAGGTAAACAACAAACAATCAGACTCATGCACCAACCATAAAGCAGTAATCGGACAATGTATCGGACTAAAAATGAACTACTAACTAACGACGGCAGAACCAACAACAAAACGACTGGCAGACGACTACTCCTCAGCCCGAGCGGTTCCACCCTCTCGACCCTCTGCAGAACGAAACCTGACACGTTAATCGCAGATTGCGAAATTCCAATCAAACCTGAACCGGACAGAATATGACCCTAACCGAACCGGACAGCCCCTAAAGATCTACGAATCCAACTCTACGGATCGACGACGCTTACCGAACGACTCAGACTACAGCGTCACTAAAATCCGTAACGTCTATCGAACAGAACCCTGACGGAACAACACCTGATTGACAGAATCGCGAGATTAATAACCTAACTAAAAATATAAACCCCAAATTTGAGAATAGGGCAGAAAAGGCTTACCGGAATTTGAGACCTCAAACGGAATCTGACGGAACTCGAATGGAACCCGAACAGAACACTAACGGAAATTCAGAATTGCAAAAAGGAACCCTACACGTAGATTTCAGCGAGCTGATGTTAGAATACGAAAAAAGAAAACACTAGCGGGACAGAAGCTGACGAGACTTATCGGAATAATACTGTGGTGGGGCTCGATCGAACGTTCACTCTAGCTCTCAACGTTTCCTCTCAATTTCTGATTCGTGAAAGGAGGCACAAACGAAAAATTAGGGTTAGCTAATAGTTATATAAGATGACAAATATCAAAAGCCCCCGATTCAGAAAATTACGATTTAAATCGAAACTATCGACAAATTCCAATAAAACTCCTAAATTTAGGGCACCAAATATTAAGCCCGAAAACGATTTATTACGCAAATTTCGAAAGGATGGAAATCCAAAAAAGAGTATTGTAAATTATCAAGTTGTGAATTATCACATGTCACGAATATATCAAATCTTATAACACAGATACATATGTCATAGGATGATAATTTTACGTGTTTACTATCTGAATAAATAGAGATAAGTCATCCTTACGCGTTTACTATCTGAATAAATAGAGGTAATTAATCAGCTTTTGTATTATATATATATATATATTAATAAAGATAAACGTTATATTCTCTTATTTTTACTTTCCTATCTTCTTGCACTACACGCATATTCATCCGAAACCGAAGCTTTCATATCCTTATCTTTTTAATAATATTGTTATTTCATCCGAAAAGTATTCATTATAATTTGAAAAAAAAAAGTATTTTTCTGTCCATTTCAATTATAAAAAATTTTCTCTTCCAACTCCTCATTATTTTACAAGAGGACATTTTCTCCTTTTTCGTGTCAACTCCACTCATAATATTATTATTTTAAAATAAAAAAACTAAAATAAATTATAATTTAAATGCATCATTATTCACACCATAATAATAATAATTTGTATTATTATATTTCTCAATCATTGTCTGTTCTAATGATATCTTTTGGAAACCCGGTAGGAAGATCGATCTAGTGGTCTCCCAAGTTTCTTTTATCTACTACCCTTCATTACTACAGTTTCAAATTTCTGAGTGTCCAAAGCTTATCAAACACAAACACAAACACAGTACAGATCATATGGAAGCGAAAACACACATCCAGAAGAAGCTGAGAGTAGTGTGTCTCCATGGATTTAGAACAAGCGGTGCAATACTCAAAAACCATATTGACAATTGGCCTCAAACCCTCCTCCAGAATCTGGATCTCCATTTTCCCAACGCTCCATTCCCTGCCACAGGAAAATCAGATGTTGAATCCATTTTCGAATGGTACAACAGTAACAAGGTTTGATTTATTTCCCCAGAAATTTAAATTCACTTTACTTTTTCACTAAAAGCAAGAGGATAACCAGAGTGTCCGTGTTATGTTAGGATTATACCAAGTATAAAGGCTTTGAAGAGAGTATTGCATACATTGAAGACTATATGCTCACACATGGCCCTTTTGATGGTGTTCTGGGGTTCTCTCAGGTACTTCTACTTCAAGAACATACATTTCTTTTACTCTGTTTCTTCTAATATTCAAATGTGAATTTATTGATGAGATTAGGGTGCTATTATATCCTCTGCTCTGCCAATGATGCAAGAACAGGTAATCAATCAAACTATGAAACTGCTTGTTTACTATTTTCATATAATGACAAAATTAAGTGATGTGAATTGTTGAACTTTTAGGGAGTGGCTCTGACAAAAGTGGAGAAGATAAAGTTTATAATACTTATTTCTGGAGTTAAATTTAGAGGACTACTGAAGCATGGGCAGCCTAAGCTAGCTGCTAATGCCTTTTCATCTCCCATTCACTGCCCTTCTGTCCACTTCATTGGTAACTTTAACATCTTCTACTGTCTTAAAATTGAATTTGGCAAGTGAAGATATTGATGATAATGGATGCAGGTGAAGCTGATTTCCTAAAGGAGGAAGGAATTGAGCTTGTGCAATCATTTGTGAATCCTGTTGTGATTTACCACAAAAAGGGCCACACTGTCCCAAAACTTGGTCATTCTCTCTTTTCTTTACTTTTCATGTTGTTCATTAGTATATATACACATTGTAGATAGATGAGTTTGATGTGGTTTGCTGCTTGGTTTGGTATATACAGATGAGAAAAGCACTGAGACAATGCTTAGATTCATCAACACGATTAAAAGCAGACACGGACCTAGATTGTGAGCAAGAGCTGCATGCATTTTGTAACATCTTTACTTTGTGTTTTAGATGTGTAATGACTGCAGAACCAGTTTCACACTAAACTTGTATCTGCTTTCAAGTCCTTTTCAGTTTGTTGTTCTGAAATGTGCTATATCTCTGTAGTTTTGCACATTAAATGGTAGTGGATTTGCCTTCACTCTCTCTTGTCCTGTAGTGTGACATTGGCATTTTATGCATGATCATCATGTATATTTTATGGTTGTCAATACTTTTCTCTATGTTCCTTTCGCATTGATGATTGGTCTATTAAAGAAGTCCTACTCCATGGCAATTTCTAAATCATAAAACTCGTCATACAAACAACCCCATTTTGAACTCCAATTATAAGTTCGCACCAAAACATGTTAAGGGGAAAATGGCAAAACGCACATTTCGGTAAAATGGTATGAAATTGGTCATATATGAAATATCTATCATCATTTCCCCGTAACAAAATGTTACGTTGTTTGTTTGTTTTTTATTTTTTAAAAAATTAATTTGTAAAATAAAAAAGTAAAAACATAAAATAAAAAATAAAAAATAAAGGATAAAAGTAAAAATAAAAAAATAAAAAAAGTACATGGCGAGAACAGGGTGGAGGAATTGTTGGCGCTAAAAAAAGAAGAGATGGCATTGTACGGTCTCTCTTCTCCTGATTCCAAACTTCATTCTCAACCCTTCTTCTGAAACTTTGAATTCAAACGCTCTCACGCCCACCGTACATCTTAACGCTTCAAAAATGGATCCGACGGTCGTCAAACCAGTCGACACCGACCAAGACCCTTCCAAACAGAAGCCCGACTCCTCCGTCGTCGACTCCAATCCCAACCCCACCGATGTTCCCGCCCCGAATGGCAAGGACGCCGATAATTGGACTACTTATGACATCGGATCCGACTCCAAGAAACCCGACACCACTCCATCTCAGGCCCAGACGGTGATCCAATCAGATCAGTCGCCGGTTCAGAAGAAGTCGGTTCATTGGAGTCCCGACTTGGTTTCTGAATCGAACGCTTTGAGTAATGTCAGGACCGATAATACTCCGAAGATGACTGTTCAAGACCGATCTAACCCTTACGTAGCTCACTCTCCTGTGGACCCGTCCTCTCCGTCTTCTATTAAAGGTCCTTATTTGTGGCATTTGCATGTTTTTGTATGTTTCTGATGCTGTTCGTGTTTATATGCCTTCATATATATGTTTATGTTTTAGATAAGATGGAGGTCGTGAAGGATGTGCTGGGGCGGTGGGGCAAGAGGGTTGGGGAAGCCACTCGCAAAGCTGAGGATTTCGCCGGCAACACTTGGCAGCACCGTAAGTTTGTTTCCTTTTGTTAATAGACTTGCATTTTGGTATTCGTTGAGTTCAAATGAAGAGAATTGCTTAGACTTGAGATAAATACGTTGGGCTCTATTTACTATCTGTGTTTATGTTATTTCCTAGGGCTTCTCGAGAACAATCTGATTAGTATGCTATTTCTGCTACTAAAATGTTAGCTTTTGTGATGCTTTTTCACATTTGTAGATGTGATTGTTAATGCACATATTTCAGTATTTTATTCCTTTGTTGCAAATATTTTGATGTTGCTGAATAGTGGTGTGAATTCGGCCTGATGATTGTTCTGGACCACTCATTCTCCTAAATTCAATTTCTCAAGTTCTTGCTTGGAATTCTCATTTTGGCATCGCAGCTTGTGGAAGCTATTTTTTACAAGTACCCGTTGAGCTGTCTGTATGCTAGTAACTTATGTGATTCAGTTTAGGTTTTGATTAATAAGCTGGAAGATTGCTTGGCTAGCAAAAATTGATTATCTGTTTTAAATGCCCTTATGAAATGGACCTGGTGATATGTGTATACTATATTTTGGGAATCTCCTCATCTTTGTTTCTTGAGTCGATGAATTTTGAAATTAAAATCATTTTTGGAAGCTATCAAGTATCAGTTACTGGTGGCTGATTCTTGAAATGCCTTTGAACTTTAGCTAGTGAGGAAGTCCTATATCTCGAACCATCTTGGTAACGTTTTCCAGCTTCTAGGAAATCTGATAATAGATGTGAGTCACAATACACGTCCTTTCTTTTCCCCTAGGGAAAGAGCAAATTGTTTCAACCTAAATTCCTCTTTCTGTCACTTGGCTGTTGTGCTTTGGATGTAGAAAGAGAAAAAAATGGATATGCTGGTATAACCTATCGATAATACAACCCTAAAGCTTTGATTGACTAGAACTGGGAGAACATCTACTTAGTTAATACATTTCAGAAAAATAAAATTAAAATAATCCCTCTTGTAAGCTTATTACTGTGATTGAATCTCATTGGCAAAGAAGCCTAATGAACCTACTGTTTACCTGAACATCTCAGAAGTCACCCAATAATGATGGCACCTTAATCACAAATGAGTACAAACATGATCAAAGCAAGCCAGCTGTAACTTCATGTCACTTATGGTAGACGAGCTTTGTGTTGAAACTGCTGGTGTTGGAAATTGAACTTGCTGCCATTCAAATGCCATTCTGTTCAGAATAAGCAATTAGGTCATTTCTTAGATACCAATCACTGATGGAATATGAAAACAACGAAAAGAAAGCAGGACTAGAAGGTAGTAAACTAGTCAAGACCTAATTTTTTTTTTTTTTTTTGAGAATGTTGATTCCTTAACCAATCTTATTTTATTGCCCTACAGAATAAGATACCCTGAAATTTGAAAATATCAAATGGACGTGTTATTGCAGTTCTAGAAGATAACATCAATAGTGTATTCAATAAAGAATTATTGGGCTAAAACATTTCAGTCAAAGAACTGTATGCAAACTCTATTTTGCATTATTTTATTCATAATGATACTACCTTTTCTTTTTCTTCTACACAATCTTTTTATGATTTGTTAATTATGTAGTTAAATATTTGACATTGACCCCTTCCATTTTTCACTAGTGAAAACTAGCCCAAGCATTGCTGATGCAGCCATGGGAAGAATTGCACAGGGAACGAAGGTTCTTGCGGAAGGAGGTTATGAAAAAATCTTTCGGCAAACATTTGAGACAGTTCCTGAGGAGCAACTTCAAAACTCATTTGCCTGTTACTTGTCCACATCAGCTGGCCCAGTCATGGGAGTTCTGTATGTGTCTACAGAAAAGCTTGCTTTCTGTAGTGATAACCCTCTTTCATATAAATCTGGTGATCAAACTGAATGGAGCTATTACAAGGTATTTTTCTCTCATCTTCAGACTTATTTGAAAAGAGTATGATGGTTTGAAGATTCCCTCATATTTCTGTTATTAGTTTGTGCGAATAACCATCTGCCAGTGTTTAAAACAATTTAGTGCATTTCTAGATGATAAGTTATGAATACTGATACATTCTTAGTACTTACGATTGGTTTTAGACCTAACTATGCAAAGTCTTGGCGTAATGGATTTGTTCTTGGAGTAATAAACCTGATGTTGATTCTTTATCTGGCTAAATATAATACAAGTGTGCATACTGATAGATTTGATTTGATCATTTGATATAATTGTTCCTAGATTGTTATTAGTATGAGCTGTAAGTACAAATAGTAATGGAGCTAGAAGTTGAACTTAGTTGGCACATGGTGTAAATAAACTCCTTGTTTCTAAAGATGTTGGGTTTTTAGCGGACAGCTAGCAAATAAGGTGATCCCCTTGTTGGTTTAAATTTTTTTGTCGTAGTTGTATGTATCGGTGGACAATTTTCAATAAACACCATTTCATTTTGGCTTTGAAAAGGATTTCCAATCTAGATAACTTTTTTTTTTTTTTTTTCTAAATCTCTTTATGTTTACTTATTCAATGTGGAGAATTCAATATGAAGGGGATATAGATGAAGATATCGAGCATAGGATAAAAGTAGGATGACTTATGTGGAAAAGTATCACATGTATTTCTAATGACACTAAGACGCCTATTATATTGAAAGGAAAATTTTACAGAATTGCAATCCTATAAACCATCCTGCTATGTTGCATGGTAGTGAGTCTTGGGCCAAAAAGATGCAACATATACACAAGCTAAGTGTAGCTGAGATGCGTGTGTTATAGCAGATGAGGTCATATGAGATTAAACTATAAATGAAACGGTACTATTCTATTCGTAATAAGGTAGATGCATCAACCATAGAAGATAAGGTGTGCTAAGGATGGTTGAGGTGGTGTGGGCACATCTAGCGTAGAGCTTAAGAGGCCTCTGCCTGTGCGTTTGGAGGCTATTTAGGTAGATTGCACTTGACTTGGATAAATATAGTTACAGATGATTTCTGGGATTTAGAACTTAGAATCAGATCTTTAAATATCATAGAGTGGAAATGGAGAATTGATTTGATCAACCCTAGGTGAATTTGAGATAAGACTTGAATTTTACTTTTTCAATCTGCATTGCATTATTTATTATTTTCATTTGAATTGGGGTGAAAAGAAGCTTACACCCTCCTAGGCTTAAATTACCTCCATGTTGTTATAAGATTATAATCTTTGCTTTAATTTCACTTTATTTGACTATGAACGATTGATAATTATACCTTTAAGGAAATGAAAGAAAAGAAAAGGCAGGGAAAACAAGGGATATCGTGACAGGTATCTTATTAGTCTATAATTAATGTGGTTGCAGTTACTACTTTTTGTACATATGACTAGTACATTTTCTCACTGAATGTTCACATGTTTCTTGGACACCTTGTTGTTAGAAAACCCTTTGAATACACACATCTAGCTTAAAAGATTACTTCCATTGGCCGGGTAGCTGTTTATAACGTTTTCATGAAATGGTTGGTTGCCATGGCATTTGAGTAAGTAGTTGCACTGGTTCAAATTAAAGTTGACCTCATTTGCCCATCATCCACCAGTAGAGAAAATGTAGAGAACAGGCCCTAAATCTATTAATGTGCACTCCAGAAACATTGTTAGAGCATCAAGAGGAAGGGGAGGATCAAATTATAGAGATTGACACATAATTGAAAAGTCATGACAGGAAACTGCAGATTTTAAACATTACTAGGGAGTCAAAGTGTAACAGCGTACCTACAGAACCCTCGTATTTAGTAAATAAGAGGGGCATACTCTTGCATCTCCCGAGCTATAGTCTATGACCATGTTGCTTTTTGTAGGTAATAATTTAAACCCTTGCAGTTACATGAATTTTGTGCATTTACTATTGGTGGGTAAACTACCTTGTTTTATTCTTGTCTATTGTTGATGTGGGATTTCAATTTTCAAGCACATACATCATCACATCATCCCTCCCTTTCATTGGATACTAACTTAGCATCCTTTGTTGGTCCCATCCCATCCCTCCTAGGTAGGTCTCATACCTCCTATGTAGCCTTTATTGTTGATGGTGGCTCTACTCTAAGCAGCTCACCTCCCCTTAAGCCAATTGGAAATCTCTTAGGAAGCCTTTTTTGTGTCTGCATGCAAAGGCACGTCTCTGATATTATATATATTTATCTTGGGAGAACTAGATCTCAAATCCAGCTTATGAGGAGAGGCAGAGCCCAAGACCCTTGTAAACCTCATAGTCATTTTATATTTTGGTGATGTGGGATTCCAAGTCCAATACTTAGGCACTTGGATCATCACATAAGGTTTTAGTTCACTATAATTATAGAAAAATCTAGTAGAATTTCTCATAAAAGAGCTGATGCTCTGTGAAATGAGATGGTAATGGGAAAGTTCCTTTTGTATGCACTTCTTTGCATCACCAATATCCATACATGTGGACCACCACAGGACCCTAATAAATCCAAACAATGGAAATTGATAGTATCATTGTAAAATCCGAATGCATGCAAATTTCGCAAAAGACCAAGAACCACTACCCAGAAGTCAATTTGGTCTAACTGAAACCTCTTTCTCCCTATCAAATCCAAAACTATAATTCAAATAGAGCAGAGAGTAGAATTGGAGCAAGGGAGTTTGAGGAATTTTGTGCTAACCTACTGAAGGTTGATTTTGGGATGGTAAAGGATCATGGAACCACTACATGAGAGAGATCAGCCCTACATGAACCTGCCTCTGGGGCAATGAAGTGGCCGAGGCAGTACATAACCTGATGGGTAACTCTTATCAATTATTAGTTTCCCCTAATGGTGTGGGATCTGGAACCCAAGTAACTAAATTATTAGTCTGCAACATGGCCTGTTGATGGTTGTGGGAGTACATTAAAAATACTTAGGATTAAGTGCATTGCTCATATGCAGCTTTGAAGACAAACTGGAAAATCAACTTTTTTTTATGTGCAGTCTTGCTCCTGTGAATTAGATTGGATTGCCTAGTGCATAGTAATTTATAGCTAATCTTTAAACAAAACTTCTATTATGTCTATGCTTCAGTTCTTTTGTTGTTTACTTCATTTTTTTTGGAAGATTGGCAGCTTGCAATTGTTTTCTTTTGTTCATGAATTTATCTTATGAAATATTAACCATAATCTTCTTTAAAATAGGTAGTTATCCCATTACATCAACTGAAAGCTGTCAATCCTTCATCAAGCAGAAGCAATCCTGCTGAAAAATACATCCAGGTCATATCTGTTGATAGCCATGAGTTTTGGTTCATGGGCTTTTTAAACTATAATGGCGCTGTGGACTCCTTAGAGGAAGCTCTGCAGGCCTCTACCTCCGAGAGTGTGTGATTCTTGTTAGGTCTTAAGCTTTCATCACATTGTAAAATGCCCTTCTCACAGCCATGAAGTTTCATTAATGCTTGGGAGGAGTATCCGACCCTGATGCTGCACATGTGACGTCAAGTCTAGGTAATTGTAGAAAATATTATTGCAACATCTCTTGAAGTATAACAGAAAATTATATGAAACCTTTCTTAGTTCATAGGGTTATATGTTTGCATGCTATTGGGAAGCTTGATACTGTAACTGTACCAAATATATTATAGTTCTTTTACTGCAATTTCCCTTGAGCTATTTTCATATGGCTTTCAACTCTCATTTTATTTAGTACCAAGTTTCTTATTTAGCTTAAACCTTGCACTCTTCGTCATTGAGTGATCTGAAGTAGGACATACTTGGACCAATTGTCTACATGTGTAGAACTCTGTAGCTGTAACTAAGGCTCCAATAGGGCTAAACCATCTAAAATGTGTTTTTATTTTTTTAAGTAGTGTTAGTGTGTTAACAGTTGTTTGAGTGTTCACATTACCTATACTCCATTACGGTCTAGATATGAAAGAAATTTATCTTCATTTAAGGAGGCATGAGTTCCCAAGTGTTGGAATCTTTTATAGAATTTACTGTATAAGATCTGTTGAAATAGGGTGCTATTCCTTGCTATCATAATGGAGAAGCAATTTGGTGGTGTAGAATTTGATTATGTTGTTTGAAATTGAATCCTAGGCTCATTTTTTGTTAAAAGTATTGGTTGGTATTCATGCATTCTGCCGTCAGTATCAAAGTTCATTATATAATAGATGCTGGGTAATTGTCAAAAACTTCCCAAGTTTTGAAACGTTTGATTTTCTGCCACCAGTTTTCAAACGTTGTACCAAACCGCCCCCATTTACAAAACCAAAGTTGTTTTCTGTTATGATTGGATATTTTCTGTTAATGGGGGCGGTTTGACACAAACATTTGAAAAACGATGGCGAAAAGTCAAACGTTTCAAATTTTGGAGGATTTTTCATAATTACCCTTTATTAATTCTCTAAATTATATTGATATGTTTATCACATTTCAACTGGAGGACATATTATGATTTATAAATATAAATGTGATATTTAGGGGTTTTTCATAATATAAAAATTTAAATTATTAAAAAAAAAATTATTTAACTAATTAGATTTCAATTGTTCCCAATTTTATTTCATATTTTTATCAAAAGTAGTTTAATTCAAAAATATCTTTTTATTTATTTTAAAATTTAAATATTTACTCTTAAAAAAAATTTAAATATTTAAATTAATTTAATTTATTAATTTGTTTATTTCTTTAAATTTGATTTTTTTTTAAAAAAAAAATTATATATCTTTTTTCTTATTATTTTTTTTTTTATATTTTATTCCATTAATTTTATATTATAATTTGCGAAATTAAAATTTTTAGAATAAAAATTCATGACAATATCAAATACTTTTAAAATAAAGGAATAATTATTCTGCATATATTATATATAAAAGTTTATATTGGAAATGATAAAATTAAAATGGTATACAAAATATATTACCAATTAGAATGATGTAAATATATAATTTATAATTAATATTCAATTATTATTACTACAACTCTAACAATAATTAAAACATGTAAATATCTATGTTATTAAATAATAATGGACTAAAAAATCTCATTAAATTAAACTTAATAAAACGGAAAAAAAAATGATTGTATTCGAGAGGAAAAAAAAACATATTTGCACTATCTCATCTTCAAATACGAAAAAATATTGTAAATTGGGTAATCACGCATTATATATTTTCTTATTTTTCAAATATTGTTGATGCTCACTTGCATTTTGATATTTATATTTTATTCTATTAGTTTATATTATAATTTTATTCTTTATAAATAAAAAAATTAATAAGAAAAAATATATATATCATTTAAAGAATTAATAAGAGTAATTATCAAAAATCCTCTAAATTTTGAAACGTTTGATTTTTCGCCACAATTTTTCAAACATTTTGTCAAACTGCCCCATTAACAGAAAATATCCAATTATAACAGAGAACAACTTTGACTTTGTAAATAGGGGTAGTTTGGTACCACGTTTGAAAACCGGTGGCAAAAAATCAAACGTTTCAGAACTTGGGGGATTTTGGCAATTATCCATAGATACTTTCACTAACACTAGAGTCTTAGTCATGTAATGTCCTGCCGGCTTTCAGGTTTTCTTTTGTGGTGATGATGGAAGTTTTGAAGCCAAATAGGTTGAGGTGGACCATCCTAATTAAACTTTAATCTTTCGGCAGGTGAGGTGATTAGGCCTTTTAAATCCTAGTTAATGATCCAACTTAGATTTTGTTAATAATGTGATATGTCTAGTCCTTAAAAAAAAAAAAAAAAAAAAAAAAAATCATCTTTTTGACACATATTAGCTTAGAGTATCATCATGATTATTAGTTTGCCTATAATAAAACCCAAATAAAAGCCTTAAGTTTAGCTATAATAATGATAACCAGCTCACAGCTAAGAAAAGCTTTTTTTTTTTTTTTTTTAATTAATGTCTTTTTGAACCTCAATCTCATCAAAGTATGCCATTCTACTGTTTTCATCAAATCATTGTACTTCATCAACTCTTTTTCTTTTTCCTTCATTATCATCATCTTCTTTACTGTGTATAATCTCTGTGGGGTTTATTTAGCTATAAATTTTATTTAGTATACTCTAATCTAATCTATTAGGCTAGTCTTGTATAGTCATGCAGTGGGTTACCATATTTCTGATCAATTTGAAATTTACCCAAAAAGCAAAATCATTTCTTTAGCATTTCAAGTCTTGTTCAAAATTCATAGAATCTTTGCTGTAATTTCACCACAACAACATTCCTAACATCTTAAGAAGTTGAGAATGACGATTTTAGCCCTGTCATATTCGTGTTGAGGATGATGGTTGAAATTGGAAAAGGAAAATGGATCTATTTTAGTGCAAACTGGGAAGGTAGTGGAGGAACCATTTGACTTTGTCACCCCATATTCAGTAGCATTCATTTCTCCTAAAAAAAAATAAAAAGCTTTATTTATTACGTTCACACTTCTTCTCAAAACCTCACATGCTTCCAACTATCTATTATTTAGGTGCATTGGCTTTTATGCCCAGGTATATTCATGGTCATCTATAACGGAACAACCTCGATTTGTGCTTCCATAATCTTTATCAATAAATACATGGGAAAAAAAAAAAAATAGTTGAGTTGGAATATATATATAGGAGTACTGTTCTGAACTATTATCCTACTCATATGTGGTATATGTATGATGAGTTGAATTTTTATTAATTATTAGTATAAATATTTATTTTTATTTATTTAAATCTAATTATTACATGGCATGAATGAGTAGTTAGTATGTCTTGGGCTTCCTACATGATTAATATTTAGCGGTTCGGAAAAATAGATATAATAATTTTTTAAAATAGATGTAATAGCTTTTTTAAAATAATTTTTAGCAATTTAAATAGTAATTTAGAAAATGGTATTCAAATTGATTTTTCTCAAATCAGTATTTTAAAACTACTATAATATTTTCTTTTTTATTTTATACTAATACATACAAATTAGATAATTATATCAATTATTTTTTTTTATAATTTTATATTTAATTGTTATTTTAACGGTTATAACTACCACCAAACGGTTATTACAATTGCTGTATTGACAATTAATCTAACTGATATTTTAAACTGCTAACTGTTGCAGCTATACAAACCACTACTTTAACGTTAATTTTAACTGCTAATGCGGAATATAATTAATGAAAGTAATATAAAAAAATGGGTTATATAAAATTACTCATATCTATATATTTATCCATGGAAACACGAGTGTTACTACCCCTCGAAACTATCTTTCAAAAATAATATAATAATAATAATAATAATAATAATATTTTACTTGTTGAAAATATTAATTTTTTTTTCTTATTATTGTTTTAATTATTTTATTATTATTTATTCACTCATTCAAAAATTAGAATGATAAATTTGGAAGCTAAATCATTCTTCATGGAATTACATGTTTAAGAGAGATTTAAAAAAAAACTACGGTGAATTTGGTTTATTAAAAAATAAAATATTTTTTTGTTTTTAATCAAAACTTACTTTCATTTATTTTACGGTTCATCCCGTGATCGATGATATTTTTATAATTTTAAAAAAAAGAATAAAAGTTAAATAGAAAGTAAAATAAAACCAATGTTAAAGTATAGTTGATTAAAATATAGTTGGTGGACACTGAACAAAATAAATAAAATTTTAACAGAAAACGAAAACTGTAATTATTTAAGCTAATATTTATTTATTTATTTCCTTCGTATGTTTAAATTAGCCGGGAAGGTGAAACCGCTATACAAACTCATTATCAGTACAAACTCAAAACTAAAGTGTTTAATATCAAGTAGAGTGGAGTTAATTCGTCTCGTCTGCACTGAACCACTAATATCATCTGGATTTGCAACCTTAATCACATCCAGAGAAGATGTTTGAGCAAAATGAATAGTGAGAAGAAGAAGAAACAGAAGACAACAAACAAACGAGAGAGAGAGAGAGAAGTATTGGGTTGGTTTGTTCGTTGGTATATATGGACACTCACTCACTGCTATTGATTCTGCAACCAACAAACAAAGCTGGGGGCCACTGTTCTCAGATATAAAAACATCTTATGTATACATTACAAACAACACAAATAAAGCTGCAGAAGAATATCAAAATGGAAATGAAGTCGTCCCACCCTTGTATTTGACTTGTCACTTTCCAACCTTCCTTTTCTCTCATGCATCAGATTTAAACAAATGTAACATGGTAATTCACTATAATTGATACAGCTCTAATTTCCCTTCATATACAATACTAGGAAGGAGCTTTGTGTAAGCTGACAGACAAGAGAGGGTAAGGGAGGGGAGAATCTGTGAATTGTCAGGACGGTTCACTCAGATGTCTGTCTATGAGTAATGGATATGATAATTGATCTCATACTTCAAATATATGTATGGGTCACTATTCACAAGTTATTTGTATATGTGGGTTAGAATCACAATCATTTCTTTTTGAAAAGGTTTTTTAATTTTGAGTTTAGATCTGTCTATATTTTTAATTCCTTATATGAGAATGATTTTTTTTTCCTAATTTGGTTAGTTGTTTGTATTCATCAGTTGGAAATAGAGGTTGGCAAAATATTTAAATGGAATGAAATCAAACTAGTTGGGTTCGGTTTTTAAGTTAATTTGCCTCGGTTTTGATGATAGAAGACCCATTGTTTTTTCTAATCGGTTCGGTTCATAGTTTTCTTTTCGGTTCGTGGTTTTCGGTTTGATTTTGATCGGAAAAAGAAATTACTTGAATTAAATCGGTTTTTCAGTTTTATACCGAACCAATATTTTTCAGTTTGGTTTGATTTTGTACCTTAGTCTATTTTACAATTTTAAAACTGAAAATATTTCGGTTTGGTTACGCCAAAAAGTAAATCGAACTGAATCGTTTCCACCCCTAGTTGGAAATAAACCAAATTAAGAAAGTTTGTTCGATGATTACTATAAATAGAGTTATCTCATGAAGAAAACATCTTATTTTTTAGGGATGGTGATCGCTAAGGTTGGGATCTTGCCATAAGAAGATCTCGAGTATTAAGGTTGAGACTTCGTCATTAAGGAGATTCAGTGGGGTCTCGCCATTTAGGAATTTCCGTTCTATCCCTTTCCCTTCCTAATTCCATGTTCGATTCAACCAAAATAATCTGATAGAAACAAACACAATATTTAATGTGATTTGACAAATTTTCTAATCCACATAAAGATAACAAGTTTACCACAGAGAAAAAAAATAAAACAAATTCCAACAAACTCTTTCTCTCCATAAAGAACGCTCTCTTTCTCAATCATACTCAAACAGACAAAAGATAACAACTTTACCAGGAGAAAAGAAATTATAAAACAAATTCCAACAAACTCTTTCTTTCCATAAAAATCGTCTCTTTCTCAATCATACTTAAACAGACAAATTCCATATCAAACCACCAATCAAAATCTCTTATAGGCAAACAACTTAACCATGGCAAGACAACCCTAATCCGAAATCTCCTTAATGGCGAGACCCTAACCCCAATTCAAAATCTCCTTAGTGGTGAGACGACCTCAATTCAAATTCTCCTTAATGGGAGACAATTCCAATTTAAAATCTCGTTAATGGTGAGACGAATCCAATTCGAAGTCTCCTTAAAGGCGAAATCCTAACTCTAATGATAATCACTCCCATTGGATATGCCTTAATCTAATGATCATCACCCTAGATGGACGTGATACTTTCTCTTCAATGAGACAACTCTATTTACAGTGATTACCAAACATACTTTCCTATTCTGTTTCCTTTCCAACTAAGGAACACAACCAACTAAATTAGGAAAACCTTCCTTATAGGAAACCCTTGTGATTCAAGGCAATCCTAACATCACCAATAAGGAGATTTTATACTGTTGGTTTTCTCGCGGTGGTTTGAGTAGTTTGCCTGACAAATATTTTGATTAGTTGTTTGGTTTGAAGAAGGTTGTCTCACCTTAATAAGCGAATGAGTTGTTAATGAATGAGAAAGAAAGCAATTTCGTATGGAGAAATAGTTATCAGAATTGTTTTATAACTTTTTTTTTCTATATTAAAGTTGTTATGTTTACATGGATTAGACAATTTGTTAAACCACATTATATGTTGTGTTTATTTTTGTTTGATTATTTTGGTTAAATCGAATTTATGACTTAAGTGGAAGAGAGATAGAATGGAAATTCCTATATAGTCAAATGATGTTGTAACCTAGATTTTTGAAGAAAGAATGAAGGAGATGCTATTATAATAGTTTAATCAAATTTGATTAGCAGTCAAATGCGTAGTGGATTGAGTATATATAAGACCCGATAACTTATAGAGAAGATAAAAACTCGACAACCATTTCAACATCCATATTATTTTTGTCATATATATATACTCTAGGCTAGTGGAACTAAATATCCCATCTACTAGAAAATATTTGAACTTGACTTGTCTTTTCTGTTATTTTCCAACCTACCCCATTTATGTTAAAGCAAAGGTTTGTTGCATGGTTGTCATAAGGTGGTACATACACATAGATGACACTGTTAAATTTGAAATGAATTTAGTGTCTCTATCTTATTGCAGTATAGTGACTACGAGATTATACCCAAGGGATTGAACTTTAATTTTCAGCTTTTTAACCCAATCTAATACTTTTAAAATTAAAAAATTAACAAATACTTGTAAGCATATTTAATAAAGAAAACTTAGTTAAGAATCAATTTCACTTGTAAATTCAATCAACAACACAATAGAGAAAGTATTGACTAAGATTTCACTTCTTTAAGATCACATATGAATTTTATAAGTAGATATAAAGAAATTATGTTATGAAACTTGTTGGAGGGATATAATTGCCTATCAGTGATTCTTTCTAATTTACTAATAAGACTTCTCTAAACCTCATTTATCTATCTATAACATGCAAATTCAAAAAATCTACCAAATACATCCATGAAAATACAGATCATAAAATATCACTCTGTTCCGAATCAATTTTACACTCAATTTCTAGATTTATCACATTTTAAAGATATATCTAAGTATTAACAGGCATTGAATCTTACAATCAATTAATTTTCACCAACTAATTTTATTCAATTAAAATATAAAATTCAAGATCCAAAGAACTTAACAAATCATCATGCAAATCTACTCCTAAATCCATAAATCACTCTAGATATATGAAATCATATTCAATATCAACTGTAGCCTATCATTTTCAAAGTTAAATCATCACAGTTCTTCATGTAATTCATTTTTAAGTAAGAAATAAAGAAGAAGAAGCTTAGTCAATGATTAATGTTGGAAGATTTCTAAGTCTACTTCAAGATTTCTTCAGCATTTTGCTAAAAATATATGTAATTCTTGCGGGAGTTCAGATGAGAAAACACACAAAACATCTCATTTCTCTAAAATGTTCCACTATTCAAACCAAAATGAAATTGTTTCTTTCATAAGCCAACTATTTTTGAAAGGAAAAACTATTATTTATACTACAAAATAACAAAGGTATAAATTGCCCCTAAATTGTCACAACAAAGCACAAAAATATGCTCAAAATGAACTACAAAATAGACCTGAAAATGTATCATTGTTGATAAGTGTAGAATTTACCTATATTTTGGTATATTTTATGAGTATTAATGAGTAGAAATTGAGTTTAAGAGTTGAAATATTGGATGAATTTCTAGTAATTCTAGACTATTTTACTAAGACAGAGACTTGGATGAAAAGAGCTGGAAAAGAAGCAGAAAAGAGCAAAATTTAGAAAAAGAAAGGATCAAATGGAGTTTCGTTCAAGTCCAAGATCATGAAGAAATAATTCAAGAGAGCATTGTGTCGCCTATGGATATTGCCTACACGGTTAATGAAGATGGCGAAGAGAAAAAGCATATTAAATAGAAGTCGCCTAGAAGAAAAGATGCAGAAGAAAATATAGATGTTCATCGCCTACCCCATGTCGCTAATTCAGGCGAAAACCTCAGGCAACAAAAAGAAATGTTGCCTAAACACAGACGACAAATTAAGGCTAAAAGGTTAAGTTTTGCCAGAGGAAGAGTATGCCTGGTGGCGATTTTCAACCTGCCTCACAAAAGGCTTTTGTGGGACGATATAAAGATGGGTAGAAGAAGTTTAATCGCCTAGTTGGTTGGCGATATGAAAGGCAATGGTCAAAGACATTTCGCCTAGGAAGCTGGTATTCTAACGAACAAGATAGCAGAATTGAAGAATGTCGTTTCAGTTCAGGCGAAGGAACATGCGACATTATACTTCACCAATTTGTGTTTCTTTCTTATTTTAATTTCAAAATTGCCACTGAGAAACTCTATAAATAGGAACTTAGTCTAGACAATTAGAACCTTTTGATAATTTTCAAATATTTTCTAGAATCTTTCGTTCTTTCACATTAGATCTCATTGTGAGAAGTTTCTTAGAGAAGTTTTTGTGCTCTGTTTCTCTTTGATCTCAGAGATTTAGCTTGAAGTGAAGAAGTAAAAACACTGACAACGTTCAACTTCTAACTTCCTTGGTAAGATTTAGGTCTTATAAGCATGATGAAGATGTCTATGAACCGTATTGCATATGGAAAGTAATTATGCTTAGCTAATATCTCTTTTGATTTACTCAGATTTGTTCTATATCAATTTTTGATTGTATGATTTGTGTTCATTTATAACCAGATTTGCTTAGTTTTCATGAACCTATTAAATTACGAGGACGAGAGTTAAGTAATCTTGTTATTGTGATGCCTGATTTAGTCCAGAGATGGCAATTAGGTATCAGATCTAAGAATCGAGGATCATTGTACTAGAGATAGACAATAGATCAAATTTTCTACAGATTGTGCTTGATCAGTTAGTTAGTTGTAGTATAAAGATATATGTAACCTTTTGGCTGAGATTTGTTAACTGAATCGAGAGATCTTTAACAGATCATTGATGATGATCTAGGTTGTGAATCTGGGATTTTAAGTTAGAATTGTGTAATTAAATTTGGTTTTAGGAACAGAGATTTGTACTTCAATCTGATTATGCGTTAGATCATTGAAAATAGAATGCAAAACTTCCATATTATGGTTATGATTGTCAAAAGTGTCTACAATTCTTATTACATCTTATGAGCTTTTCAATTGTGTAGCTGATCTATTCTTTTTACAATTTAATCTAGATCTCAACCGTATCCTTTCTTTCTAAGCAAAACAATCCCTGTGGAGACGATATCTTTAGAACTACAATTAGACATTGATATGATTTCTATTTTCTTTGTGTTATTTTATTTGTCACTAAAATCCTCATCAATTGTACTTTTTTTTTTTGTGTATTTTGAAATATTTCCAAGCAAACCCAAACTAGAACTTGGACCGTAGTAAGGGTGAATTGTTCTGAAAGGCTTTTAGAATGAATTCAGGTGACTTTCCTAACTGAACTATGTCTTTGTATGTTTTTGAGGGTTATTGGAATGTTCTATCCTAATCAGACTTGGACCCAAACTGAAGTGCAACTTATTATGCAGATAAAGATTAGTAGAGTGAATTTATTCCAAAAATAGACTACGAATAGACTGGAACTCAGACTGTCTTACGACCAGCTCCCTCTTCCATGCGATTTTCACCTTTTCCTTATGCTTTTAGAGTTCTTTTTCTACATTTTCTTTCTTTTTTTTTTTTATTCCTAAGTCCTTTTATAATAAATATAACTTTTTTCCTACAAAATATACTACAAATAGATTAGAAGGATATTAAAATAATCAAAATCAAATTAAATTCACTCCCAAACATAACCATATTTCAAACATACTAGACCACGTGTAATTTATTTGTTCATAAAATGAAGTATTTTTCACTTTACATAAGTAGATAATTGCTGCATGGATTTGACCATTGCATGCTCATTTATTTGTTAATAAAATGAGTAATGGTTTGTTTTATGTAACTTGATAATAGCATATAATTAATTTAACATTTGCCTGAGATGAGGCAGGGCTGTATACGTTAATAAAACAACCCATGATTCATTTTACATACAATTATTATTTTTACATATAGAAATCGTGTGATAGGGTAAACTCAAACATACTCACATGTCTGTTTTCACACTAGTATTCAATATAATAAAGTGTCCAAAAAAAAATGGAAAATATGTTATGTCCCACTGATATTTATCTCTATGCTTGAATGTGAAAGAAGATGATTCGATACGTTTCATATTTTCTAGAGGTGTCGATGGTCGACCGATCTTGGTCAAAGATGATTTGAACAATCATATTTATCAAAGGTTAGAGTTAAATCTATTAAAAAAATTAAAAAAAATATAATATCGAATTTCGATGGATTATATAGCTCTAAAATTGATTGTCATTAGTTTGAAAATTTAGATTGACGATGATGTGTGTCAAATGTTTTATTTTTTCGACTAGACCAGTGGTATTTTCATTATATAGAGTTATTAGTTAATGTTATTAATAAGGATCTTGCTAGAAATCAATCCACCATTGATGGCATTGGAATTTTTTATGCAGGTCCTTTGGATCGAAATTACCGATGCATATGAAAATTAACACATATCAGAATTTTATAAAAATGAATAGGTTATTCATAACATATATCATAGAGTTGATACTAAGACACAGAGAAGATTTTGTCAATAAGTTGAAGATAATGATCATTCTGATGAGAATTTAAGTGATAAGGTGCTAAATCAAGTTGCTTCAGAAGGTTAGTATTAATTCATTAGTAGTTAAATGGATAATTTGTGTATTATCTATCAAATTACAATTTAATTAAGTTATTTTGAAATTTAATTTGAAATGTGTTTTTATAGATGTTGCAAGGTCTAGTGAAGAGTTAGAGGATGTAGAAGATGATGAGGATTAAACTACACTAGCTAATGGTAAAGCAACGATGAAGGAAGCCATGATGATAATAATTTACGGATAGCATTTGATAAAAATTAGACGGTACCTAGCGATGCTCTTTTTTAGCTGGTTGAATATGGATGCGGGAAAAGAATGTCTTTTTGTATTAACCACGAAGATCCAAATACTGAATTATTTTTATGTATGATATTCTTTATAAGGATTTTTTAGTTCATAATCCCGAAATAACATAACTTGTTGAAAAATATGAACTACATAGCTAAAGAATCAAACACAGACAAGTACTATAGTGTTTACAAGTTGAAAAATAACAATTGTAAATGGAGTGTATGAGCGAGAGAAAGAATCAGAACTAAGGTTTGGAAGATTATAAGGTATTAACAACGAAGTTTATGTTCATTATCTGAACAAAAAATATTTAATTCAGATAAGTAGCTAATATCAAGCGAAAAGAAATATTGGTGATGATATGTTACATTTTATAGATAAAATATTCAAAAATACCAACCAAATCAAATTCATATGCGACTCGACTTAATTGAATACACATGCGATCCAACACTATAATAAGCATAGTTCTTTTTTATTTAAATTCACAAAAATTGTGAACACTTGACTTTTTTTTTAATGATGATTTTAAATGATATGGATTAGATTATTATTAACCTATGTCGTATTTGGATCATGGGTTTAGTTGATATGGTTTAATTTGGTAAATGTAATACATAAGTGATTTTGATAGAATTTTGAAACACCAAATCTATATGTTACTATGGGTTACATCTTTTACTTATTCAAGTTATCCTAGTCATATGTATTACAAAATATATATATATATATATATATATATATATATATTATGATGTATAAACTTTGAGTATTTTGATATTTACTTTTTTTTTTTACTTTACTATACATAGTAAATACCTATATTAAGGTTATTTAATTTTATTAAATTAATTTATATATTTTATATTTTTTATTTGGTTATTTGAGATAGTTGTCGTATATATCAAATAGTAATTTAGTTTTATTTTTCTAATTTTGACTTTAATCTATTTATATGTTCTCGCTAAAATAGTAATATTTTATTTTATTTTTAACTTACGCTAAGTATCTACTATCTACATTATGAAACTGTCTGCTATTTCTACTTACAAAATCAATAACCTATATTATAACACCTATAACTTAAAACATAACTCAAAAAATATAGTAGATTTACTGAATTGTTCATAATTTGGACGTTAGTAGAAAGGGAGACGTTTTGTCACTATCGAGAAGGGAGACTTATTTATCAGGAGATAGATTATTGTATTCCAAATAATTTAGAATGCATTGTCTATCCAATAATAAAGAAGTCTCTCTTCTGATTGTATACGTACCTTTACTTTCTCATTTACGATCATTGTTCTGAACAAAATAGTAAATTTAATGTTTAAAAAAATTTTCAAATATGGAAACAACACATAATGTTTAAATACTTAACTAATTAAAATATTAACATCCTCTGTCATTATACTAAAAATGTGATAATTCTGCAATCTGGTGATATCCTGCAAATATTTCATACGCTTATATTTCTCTTCCCAGACCCTCTAATAACAAAGATAATATAATAAAATTAAAATCTATTGTCACCTAAATAATGTCAATAAATATTTAAATACTTGACTATCATAATAAAAAAAATATTAACATTTATTTATTAGAATGAGAACATGGTAGAAAATATTGGGATTAGAGGGAAGAGAGAGAATCTGAATTTGAGCGAATTTATTAGATTATGGAGGAGAGCTTTATAAAGCCATTCATTTTATGTGAATTTTTCTCAAAGTGCACTTAAAACAAACTTTTACTTTGTTTTATGACCAATATAGGCAAGTAGGCGTGTCTCATTATCATATCCGTAAAATATATTATGGTTCATTTATTAACAAATTGCTTTTTCTTTTTCTTTTTTTCATAAAATGAAATTATATGCATTTTATACTTGCCTCATGTCAGGCCGTTACAGATATATGTACCTCTAGGCACCTAAATGAACTTACCTTTTTTTTTTATTTACAAAATAACTTCACTTTTTTTTCCGAGTCTGACCAACGTAGCCAACCATCTATTATTACAAAAGCAATTTGCCTATTAAATGGACCTTATTTTGTTTTAGAAATGTGAATGTTCTTTTATTTTAGATAAATGGCTGGGGTTAGAAAATAGCTAAATAAGTAGGTTAGATCTAGATTTTTTTAAATGTCAAATAGGATAATTGATTCCATTAACACTAAACTCTATGTGATATTTTTATAATAATTTAATTAAAGGATACTTATGTTGACCTAAAAAATACCCCTTTAGAGTTTTGAGTTATTTCAACACCATAAATATATTTTAAATGTCTTGAATCCTTCATGTTAAAAATAACGATACAAATATGATTTAAAAAGATTTACTACTACACTATAGTTTTATAAAATTATCAAATCGTCAACAAACACCAACAATATAGACCTATATATCTCTTCCAATACATAATAAGTAGTTACAATATGGTTATACGAACTCATAATCCTTCAGATTGGAAGTTAACTTTATAAACTAACATTACATAGCTTATTTCATGCCTTATAAAGGTTTTCATAATAAAAATATTTTTTTAGAACTCTTTGAATCAAAACCAAAAGGCATCTTGATGTATAATTCTTTTTCTAAGTCTTCATACGAGAAAGTATTTTAAATACCATCTGATGTATTTCTTATTTTTAGTTGAAGCGATTACTAATAGAATATGTATAGTGACCATTTTTATAATCAGAAGAAACATCTCATGGCTATCGATAAATCCTACTTATGTTACGGATTTATGTTCTATCTCACTTCCTAACAAGTTCAATTCACCCAAGATAGTTAGATAAAAATAAACACAATAGATAACATAGTTTGACAAATTACCTAATCCATGAAAATATAACAACTTTACTATAAAAAAAATGTTACAAAAAATTTCTTAGAACCGTCTCTTTTCATACAAAATCAATCTCCTTGTTAATCACGCTCAATTAATTCTGTTACTTAGGTAGGACAACCTTCTTCCAAATAAACAACCAATCAAACTCTCCTTTAGGTGAATTACTCAAGCCATGGAAAGATAACCAATAATATGAAATCTTCTTAATTGTGAGACCCAGCCCCATAATACAAAATTTTGTTAATAACGAAACCCTAACCCCTGATAATGACTATCCCACCGGGTAACACCTAATCTAATAATCATCACCCCAAATGGATTAAATGCCAATCTGATGATCACCGCCCTAAAGGAATGAGATATTTTATTCTCCACAAGATAGCTCTTTTTATAGTGATCATCAAACATATTTTCTAATTGGTTTCCTTTCAAACTAAGGAATACAATTAACCAAATTAGGAAAATTGAATCTTTCTCAAACAAGTAAGAGTTATCTAAACTCAAAATTGAAAATCCTTTCTAAAAGAGAATTCTTATAATTCGAGGCAATCTAGAAATTTAAGTGTTGCAAATTATTTTTTTCTAAAAAAGTGGCATTCGAACCCATTAGAGAGATTGACAAAAATATTATTTGGTATTTTGGGAGATTCGAACCCAAAACCTCTTTTACATTCCAAACAACCTCAACCACCAAGCCACTTGTAACATGTGGTAATATTAGTGCACTATTAAATATATACCCAATTATCAAGGAGCTGGGGGGCATGGCACCTGCCAGCCCCCCCTTGGCTCCGTCCCTGACTATAATCCTTCGTTACTTCAACAAAAATAGTGGACTCTTAATTGTCAAGAACTTTTGATGTGGTAAAAAAAAATCATAATTCACATAAGGTACCCCGGATAATGCATATTTGGGGATATTTATTGGATTGGTGAGCTTGTTGGCACTTATAAGAATCATATATCTCACATATTCTCTTAGCGAAATAGAAATTTGTTCCTCAGAATATCCTCTTCCGTATAAAAATTCTATTACTTTCTACACATTATTCATTCCATGACCTTCTTCTATTGAGATTAGCTTGGCAAGGTATCATTACCACTCTGTGTGGATAATACTTTACTTATTTCTAATACAATTATACTAACCTCTTTGTTTTGATTCCCTTATATGTTCTTAGGTGTCAATTGGCCACTCTTAATATTGTTATAATTTAAATCTTAATTAATCTTAGAAAAAACCTAACTTTTTGTTCACAGTTAGTTTTCATATAACGTAAGGAAATGACATTTCAACGAATTTGACATCTTAGGAAACATAGAGTAATTTATTCTTAATATCATATAATCTTTCCCTACCAAAAGGATAGGGAGAAAAAACACTTTCAACTTTAACTTCATTTAATAAACTTGTCCCTATGGTTTTTAGACTCATATTTAAAGATTGATTAATTCAAATTTCAGACTAATTGATTAAGAACAATCATATTAGACCGATCAATTAAGAGCAGGTCATACTAAATCGATCGGTCTATATTTTAATCTTGCTTGTCGTTGACATTATACCTACTAATCTAAAAAAAAAAAATTAATATTACATGCTCTTGTTGAATGGTTTTTCTAATTTTCAAATTTTAAATTTTGTAAATTACTTTATTAAGATATTAAATATAACATTGGAAAATGAGAAATTTCTCGCTATAAATTTCGCCCAAATGAACACGAACCTACTTTAAACAAAAATAATTTATCTCTTTTGTTTCTCAAACATGTTCAAAATAGTAAGGGTGACAAACTAAATGCAATATGCCAAGAAAATTAGTAATAAAGAGTCAAGTCTTCATTTTCAGTTTTGCATATAGGTGGAGCATGCTAAGAGTAAGTTTATAGTAACACTCAATCTTTTAAGATTCCTCCATGGTTGAAATGAGAAACTACATCCATACTTTTTAATGGAAGTAATTAGGGTTGTTAATTTTTTTAATTTAGTTTCAAAAAAAATATTCTTAATATATATTGGTTATTGACAAGTGACAATGTAATTAGAGATGACAATTTTGCATTTACTTGAGGACCTAACCAGCCCAAGGTGCCCCGACTTATCTCGTGTGTCGAATGTGTAACACCCCATATTGAGACTGGGTTAAAAGGAATTGAATTGCTATCCTATCACCAATGTGTACATTATTTTTTCAGAGTCTAGAACTTGAGAACACCAAAATTAAGCGTGCTCAGATTGGAGCAATCTTGGAGTGGGTGACCTTCCAGAAAGTTTGTCCGGAAAGCATGCGAATGAAGACAAAGAAAATGTACGATTCGAAGACAGTCCTGTAATTGGGGTAGTAGGTCATAGAACTGCAATGTTCAAGTGCAAAAATGGAGATACAAATCGTCTATCTACACTAAGGATGACTCAAGTAGAATCAGAGTGTAATCTAGCAAGCATTTCTAGAAAATCATGTGATACTTATGTAACCGGTAAACTTCATCAAATCAAATTTCCAAAGGCAACAGAGCACCGGGCCAGAAAGCTGGTGGAGCTAGTTTACATAGACATATATGGACCGTTTTCTTCTATTACAAGCGGTGGAAATACGTATTTATTTCTTTTGGTTGATGATTTCAGACGCTATATGTGGATGTTCTCAGGGATAAAAATGAGGCTTTCGCAGCTTTTAAGAAAATAAAAATAGAGGCTGAAGTGCAGTTCGAAAGGGAATTCAAAATTCTGAGAACAGATCGGGGAGGCGAAATCCTATCAAATGATTTAGAAAAATTCTATAAATCACAAGGGATTAGACGATGTTTTTCAGCTCCATACACACCTCAGACAAAATGGCGTAGTTGAGAGGAGGAACCAAACTTTTGTTGAAATGATAAGATGTATGTTAAAGTGTAGGAAGGTGCCATCTTATTTTTAGGCAGAAGCTGCAAGGACAACTGTGTATATCCTTAACAGATCGCCTATAAAAAGTGTCGAAGGAATGACTCATACCAAGCTTGGTCAGGAAGAACTTCGACAGTCGTTCATTTTTATGTTTTCGAGTGCATCGCGTAGTTAAACACGTACAACCACACCTGAAGAAGCTGGAGGACAGAAGCACTAAAATGGTCTTACTCGGTTACAAACCTGGCTCTAAGATATAAAGATTTGTGAATCCAATGACTATGAGGATAACGGTGAGTCAGAATGTTGTATTTGAAGAGGAGGAATGCTGGAATTGGGATCATTTGACATTAAATACTTCGATTACAACAAATGTACCTGATAAGTCTAGAATTTACCTATATTTTAGTATATTTTATAAGTTTAAATGCATAGAAATTGAGTTTAAAAGTTGAGATATTAAATTAATTTTTAGTAATTCTAGACTATTTTATTGAGACAGGGACTTGGATGAAAAGATCTTGAAAAGAAGCTAAATCAAGCAAAATCAGGATGAAAAGGGACCAAATGGAATTTCATCCAAAGTCTAAGAGAATGGTGAAATGTTTTATACAAAGAGATTATGTAGTCGGGCTACTTCACCTGTTTACTCAAAGATGAAGGCGACATAAGAAGTTGCATGTGCTGACCTCGCTTAAGGAAAAGATAGAGAAGACAACAATTTTTGTCTCCCCTGCATGATTTCGCCACACTAGGCGAAATGTTAAGGCAGCAATTTGGCATGTCGCTTCAACTCAGGCGATTAACTGAGGCTAAGTATGAAATGTCAACAAAGAAGAAGAAAACATTAAGGCGACATTTGGGTTATCTCGCCAAAGGTTCTTTTATAGGCAATATAGAGTTGGTGAGAAGAAAATTAATCGTCTAGCTGATTGACAAACAAGAGGCGAGAGTTCAGTTAATTCGCCTACATCGACTACTAAAAGGCGATTATATCCGGCGGATATTGTGAAATTTCGTTTTAAGTTCAGGTAAAGGAACAGGTGACATAGAATGAGAAATTTGTTACTTCGCCAATTTGTGTTTTTTTAGAAGTTTTATTTCAAAATTGCCACTGAGCAAAACTCTATAAATAGCAGCTCAGTTGAAGCAATTAGGACCTTTTGACATTTTATTAATCAGAGCTAAAATTCTAGAATCTCCTGTTCATTTTTAGGAGTTAATTTCGTTGAAGTTTTTGGAAGAAGCTTTGTACTCTGTTTTTTGTGATAATTGAGATTTAGCTTGAAGATAACAATGTGAAGACTGTGACAGCGTCCAACTTCTATCTTCTATGGTAAGATTTAGATCTTATAGCATATCGATGATGATTTTGTGGAAAATAGAACAAGCTGAAGTTGATATGTTAGATAATAGCTCTGTATAGTTGCTGTAATCTGTTGCTGATTGTGATCCTAATTGTGAAATTCTGTTTCAAATTATAGTCAGATTTGCTGAGTTTTCATGTGTTTATTGAATTATAAGAATGAGAGTTGAGTAATTTTGTATTCTGTTGCTCAATTTAGATCAGAGATGGCAATTGAGTTTCAGATCTAAGAACAGAGGATCATTGTACTAGAGATAGACAATAGATCTGATTTTCTACAGATTGTGCTTATTAGTTACATGAGTTGTAGTATAGAGATATATGCAATTGTGTGACTCAGATCTGTTAGATTGAATCGAGAGATCTTTTAGTAGATCATTGATGATGATCTAGATTGTGAATCTAAATTTTAGAGTTGAATTGACATATTAGAGGAAAATTAATAAGAGGAGGTAGCAATTCAGTGTGTATTATTTGAGATATTGAAATATTGAGTATGAATCTTGCTTGATTGATAGATGTCAGAAGTGTCTAAAAACAACTTTCTTTGCAACAAATAATCCCTGTGGAGACGATATCTTTAAAACTGCAACAGACGTTGATAGGAAAATAGCTGATGTAACGTCCTGGGCCGGGGCCCAATCGTTACTGTGTACACCCGGATAAACTCGAATCGTACACCAATCAATACAAATACAATCGTTACATAATCGGATATCGTGGATCCCACCCACTTTCTTTCGCCTCCACCAGCACTCGAACTCACAACCTCAGGGATATATAGATTGTGAAAGCATGCTGATTACCAATCGAGCTATTAGCTCAATTGGTAATCAGCATGCTTTCACAATTTATATATCCGGGTGTACACAGTAACGACTGGGCCCCGGCCCAGGACGTTACAGTTGATCTACCTAAGAATCACAAGGCCATCGGGTTGAAATAGGTCTTTAAGATTAAAAAGAACTCAAATGGTGACATTATGAAGCAGAAAGCCAGAATTGTTGCAAAAGGATACATTCAACAAAAAGAGATAGACTTTGAAGAAGTGTTCGCCCCTATTGCTTGCTTAGAAATAGTTTTGATTCTTCTGGCATTGGCCGCACATCGAGGATGAGTGGTACACCATATGGACGTAAAGTCAGCTCTCCTAAATAGAGTGCTATAGGAGGAGGATTATGTGACTCATCCTCCTAGGTTTATTGAACAGATTCATGAAGATAAAGTCTTAAAACTTAGAAAAGCTCTGTACAGTTTAAAACAGGTTTCAAGGGCCTGGAATTAAAAGCTTGATTCCTGCCTCAGGGAATTGGAATCCAACAGGTGCACTCTTGAACATGTGGTATACAAGAAGCAAGATGATGAGAGCATTCAAATTATGAGGGTGTATGTTGATTATCTCATTATAATGGGATCAAAACTAGAGAGAGTAAAGACGTTCAAGGAAAAGATGAAGAGGATATTTGAGATGAGTGACCTTAGTGTGTTGAGTTATTAACTGAGGATCAAACTGAAACAGAATTCAAATGGTATAAGTTTCAATCAGAAGGGATACACAGATAAGATAATTCAGAAACTCGGGATGGAGGATTTTAACCCGTGCAAAGTACCTATGGATACACGTGTGAAACTTTATAAAGCTGATGGAAGTCCATATGTGGATGCTATGATATTTAGAAGTGCAATTGGGAGCTTAAGATATTTGGTATACACCCGCCCAGATATTGTCTATTTAGTCCGTGTGGTAAGCCGTTATTTGGAGTCACCTACAACAAGGCATCTGGCAGTTGTGAAGCAAATTTTGCGTCATGTGAAAGGTACTATAAACTATGGTTGCAATTATATTAGAGCTGAGGAAGAGGAGCTTGAACTGGTAGGCTACAGGGACAGTGACTTGGCTGGGGATATCGATGATTGAAATAGTACAACAGGTGTGTTTTACCTTCTAAGTAAAAGTCCTGTTACTTGGCTCTCACAGAAATAGAAAGTTGTTGCTTTATCATCGTGTGAACCTTAGTACGTGGTAGCGACAACAAGAGCATGCTAAGGCATTTGGATCAGTAGGCTACTTGGGGAGTTACTCGGACGAAAGAAAGAAAAATTTATTCTGAAAATAGATAACAAGTCTACAATAGCACTTGCAAAGAACCCAGTGCATCACAATCGGAGTAAACATATTAACATTAAGTTTCACTTTATTCGGGACTATGTACAGAAAGGAGAAATCGAGGTTGAATATGTTGGAACAGAATAACAGCTTATGGATATATTGACGAAACCACTGCTGCATGAAAGGCTCGAAGATCTCAATAAACAAATTGGAATGGCAGAATTGAAGCATAAGGAACAAGCTTAAAGAGGAGGATTGAAGGAGTTAAGCTTGTCCCTACAAGTTTCTAGTAGTTCAGTTTTTATAAAAACGTGTGTTTGTGTTTCTTTTTTTTTTTTGTTTCAAATAAAGCTGAGTCTTGAGGAGTGATCTAGTAAACTCAGTCTTATAAGATGTATTGGATGTTTTATTTTACTCAGACATAAATTAATGGCATAAGGTGTCGAATAATCAATCGAGCCTTCAATAAAATTTCCTCTGTCTTGCCTCTGTTATATCATCCATATATCGGTATTTTTGTTTGTTCTGGAAAAACACAGAGAAAATAACTGTCCTATTTTTCTTATATAAGGTACACATTCTACATCTATTAAGACTCAACTACCTTAAATTGAGAGTAACAACAAATAAGAAAGTGATAAACAAAGAATAATTAGCATGAAATCAAATTAGTGTACTCAGTCCATCAACCTTTGCTCAACACTAGTAGGATTAGAAGTTGACTACCTTAAATTGAGAGCAAGAAGACATGAGATAAACATTGAAATCCACTAAGTTTGGATGAAGATCTTACACTTAAGAATCTAGAAAAGTCAATTTACAATAGTGGAAATCTTAACCACCTAAAATTGAACCTTGAATCTTAAATTCTAAGTTGAATTCTACCTACAGAAAGTCATGATTTCCATTTACAATAGTAGGATGAAATTTGACTGCCTTAAATTGAACTTCAACCACGGACATAAAGAGAATAAGACGAATTTGAAAAAGAAATGGAACTCTGATTTCCAAATCATCACAACAATAGCAAGATCAAGTCAATGTCTTAAATTGAGCTTAGATCTGGTCATCATAGGTAAATTTAAACTACAGACTACATAAGAAAAATTGCATAATGTATGATTTAGTCACTTGAGATAGAAATTAAATTTAGAAACCGGAATCTCAATAGCAATTAGAGGATCTGTCCATCTATTAAATTGAACATCAAAACCAAATCAAATATAATTAAAAGGTGAAGAAAGTGATGATTCTTAGATGGAGGAAGGTTGTCATAGTCCTTCAACTCTCAAAGGTAGAAAACTTACTAACTTTCTGATTCCATAATATAGAAATCATCATAGAAATAGCAAGTAATTTCTCAAGGAATTATCCACAAAAATGAGATTCAAATGATAAGAGATCTAAGATACAAAAATAAATAAGATAATTAAGAGCTAGAGACAACGTACCAAAACCATCTAGACACTGAGAAATTTAGCCACTCATGATCAAAATGAAATTCAAATTTATTTCTAAAGAAAAATTGTAGAGATTAAAAACTATCTTCTGTTTGTTATAAAGGAGTATTTATTAAGTCACATTACTTACTCTTTACAACGTGATTTAAAATTTTTATTCCACGGATATACTAAATTAGCCTTTTCCCAATTACTTGAATCGGAGCAATCCCCTATTTGTTAGAAAGCTTAATACTGCAATTTGTATAAATTTTATGTTGGCATTAGAACATAGAGTGTTTTTAGTTACTACTACTGGTATATTGTTGAGAAATTAAACTAATAGCAATCATTATCAAGTATTGAATGTGTTCGTTGAGAATCTAATTTTATTCCTAAATCTTATCCTATCATAATATGTTATTTTTACTTTATTTTAAATTTCACTCACACAATGAAAAATTTCATTCTCATTCAACTATTTTGATTAAATGAACTACTTATACAGATAAAAACTAAATTATCTGAAATCCAACAATCCGATGAATCCAAATTCGTTTGTCATATTCCAAACCAATTGATCTAAATTTGGGCGGATGGATCTATTTCACTAGTTAGTCCAAATTATGTTGCCCATCTTTCTTAAGGTAGGTCTGTAAGTGCTCTTAACCAATTAATCCAAATTTACTCATCATCGTAAAAAATAATTAGTCTAAATCTACTTAAGACAGATTTGTTTATCTCTCAATTAAAATATATGTTAGAGTGATAATATAGCTTGATTAGTTCAGGATATCTATTTTAGACCGATTAAATCTTGACTAATTTAGTTTTTTCAAATCTTCTGATAGAGTCATTTTTTTTCTCTCTCTTTAGAATTATTCTTTATCACACTCTTTCATCTCAATAATCTCTCCCTTAAAAAAATATACATTAAAACTACTAAAATTATAAAATAAAATATATGAAAATTAATTCTTTTTTCTCTTCTACATTTATGTTTTAAAAAATGATTATTTAATATATAGGTATATATAATTTTTTTTTTATTTTGATGGAAGATTAGTTTTTGGGATAGAATTTGTTATAGGTGATTAAAGAGATAAGGGTAAAATAGTCTTTTATATATGTTTATATAAATATATAATTTTAAAGTAGTGATAAAATTGATAATTTAAGTATTTTTGGAAAATAGGTGTTGGATGAAGGTGAAAATTTGAAAACATATAATAATAAATAAATAAAAGGTTGTTGTACCTGCTGTCCATTTACAAGTTGTTATAACTTTATTTGTGTTATCAATCAAAACAACACAAGAATTGGAGAAGAAGAAAGAGCTTTACAGAATATGATAATAACAGAGAAGAACAGACTTGAATTACTTCTTAACAAAAGCAAGACCAAGCAAAATATTTCATTAGCATGTTAAGCGTATTTATGTTGAGCGTATTTATAGGCTAAAAAGTAACATAGTGAATCATCAATTGATTACAAGACTTATGCATCAAATGACAATTATAATAAACCAATGAATATGGTAATATGGTGGAATCCACCCATTATTAGCTATATCATGACACTCCTCCTTGGATTCCATTCATTCATTAACTGTCTCGTTAAAAATTTTACCAGTAAAATCTAGTGGGACAAAAACTGAAAAAGAGAAAAAGAGTATAGTTGAACCCAAATATTTTTACAAAAACTCCCCCTGATGAAAATACCCATAAATTAATAATCTAATTTGGAAAGTCTTCGCATTCCGATTCTGTGAAGCAACTTTTAGAATGTGGACGTTGGTAAAGTCTTCGTCAGTAAATCGACTAGATTGTTTGAAGATCAAATCTACCTCACCTTGATTTTTCTAGATTCTTGGAGCTCATGGGTATAGAAGAATTTTGGATATATGTGCTTCGTTCTATCCCCTTTGATGTACCCACCTCTCACTTGGGCGATACAAGTAGCATTATCTTCATAGATAATTGTTGGCTCATTGGATGTTTGTGGGATACCACATGAACTCTGGATTTGATGTATAACTGATCTCAACAAGACACATTCTCAACTGGCTTCATGTAATGCCAAAATTCCAGCATGATTTGAAGAAGAAGCAACCAAAGTTTGCTTTATAGATCTCCAAGAGATAGCTGTTCGATTATATGTAAAAATATATCCAGATTGAGAACAAGCTTTATGTGAATCCGAAAGATAATTGGCACTAGCATAACCAACCAACGTAGAAGGATTATCCAAATTCGAACAAAACAGTCCTAAATCAATAGTTCCTCGAAGATATATGAGAATATGTTTAATTTCATTCCAGTGACGACGAGTCAGGGCAGAATAATAAATTTACAGCAAAAGCAATGTCTAGTCTTGTACATTGGGCTAGATATAGGAGGGCACCAATTGTGCTCAAGTATGGTGTTCCAGAATCCAAGATATTTTCGTCATCATCTTGGGGTCTGAATGGATCCTTTTTAGGATCAAGAGAACGAACGACCATTGGGGTGCTTAATGGATGACATTTTTCCAAATTAAACATTTTTAAAATCTTTTCTGTATAGACTTTCTAATGGATCAAAATTCCATTGGTTTTATGTTCAATTTCCAATCCTAGACAATATTTTGTTTTTCCCAGGTCTTTCATTTCAAATTTCCTTTTCAAATATTCTACAGTTCCCTGAATTTCATTTTAGGTTCCAATTAAGTTCATATCATCAACATAGACTGCCACTATTGCAAATCCAGATTCCGATTTTCTAATGAACACACATGGACAAATAACATCATTAAGGTATCATTCCTTAATTAAATATTCACTCAGACGATTATACCACACTTGTCCAGACTGTTTTAGTCGATATAGTGACATTTGTAATTTCACTGAGTATAACCCCCGAGGTTTATTCATTTTTTAGGAATTTTTAATCCTTCTGGAACTCTCATGAAGATTTCTCTATCCAGGAGACCATACAGATATGCAGTTACCACATTCATTAACATCATCTCCAGATTCCTTTCTTTGGTCAATCCAATCAAAATTCGGAAAGTAATTGTATCCATCACAGGTGAATATGTTTCGTCAAAATCAATCGAAGCCTTTGTGAGAAACCTGAGCAACCAATCGGGCTTTATATCTCACAATTTCATTTTTCTCATTTCGCTTTCTAACGAATTTCCATTTATAACCAACTAGATTAACACATTTGGTGTTTCAATAATTGATCCAAAAATGTTCCGTTTATTTAATGAAGTTAATTCTGCCTGGATTGCTTCTTTCCATTTTGGCCAGTCATTTCAATCCTTACAATCATTTATGGATTGAGGTTTATAATCATCATTCATCCCATCGATAGCTAGTGCATATGAAAACATATTATCAACAACAAAGTTTTCACGATTCCAAATCTCTTTTGTATAATTAATAGATATTTCTTCATTTTTGGATACATTTACCTCTTCAGAGGTCTTTTCTTCATTTGGATTTTCAACTTATATAATTTGTAAATATTGACCGGTACCTTTCGGTGGTATTATATAATAGTGTTTTCAATTCTAACTTTTCATTTTCGTGGTACAATATCTTTGGCCCAACAGGTCTACCACGTTTTCTCTGGATTTAAGATGCCTCACTAGTTACCATCTGTTTTGATTTCTCAGTATGCATATCCAGTCGAGCTGGTGCATTGCATGTTGGTATATGAGATTTTGTAACTTTAGCTGTGTCAACAAAAGTATCTGGTAATCGATTCGGAACTATTTGTAAAATAATTATCATGCGTACGTCATTTTCACTTTGACCAGTGCGTGGATCTGGATAATGCATCCTTTCACTTTTTGTAGACGAGTTCATTTTTGCCAGAGGGTTCATCCTTTTCAAGTTGTGGGAATAATTCTTCATTAAAATAGGAATCTACAAATCTTGCAGTAAACATATCACCCGTCATGGATTCCAAATATCTAATTATGGATGGTAAATTATACCCAACTTAAATTCCAAACGACGTTGTGGTCCCATTTTGGTTCTTTCAGGGGGTGCTATGAAAACATATACAGCACATCCAAAAATTTTCAAATGAGATATATCTAGTTTATTTCCAGTTACCAGCTGTAATGGAGAATATTCATGATATGCAGTGGGTCCCAAGCATATCAGTGTGACCACATGTAATATTGCATGAACCCAAGCGGAAATTGGTAATTTTTAGTTCCTAATAATAATGTTCGGACAATCATTTGAAGCTTTTCAATAAAATATTATGCTAATCCATTCTAGGTATGAACATGGGGTACTAGATTTTCAACATTTATACCAATTAACATACAATAATCATCAAAAGCCCTAGATATAAATTCACCAGTATTATCCAAACAAACATTTCTGATCTAGGAATTATGCTCTCAATCTTATTATCTGGGCAAGCAACTTAGCAAATGTCACATTCTATGTTGATAATAGACATACATGTGACCATCTCGCGGATGCATCTATCAATATCATAAAATATTTAAACGGTCCACTTGGTGGATGAATTGGTCCACAAATATCCCATTGAATCCTTTCCAAAAACAATGGCCACTCAACATTTATTTTTAATGGGGATGGTCTAATTATCAATTTTTCCGTGAGTACAAGTAGTAAAAAAATTATCTTTTGATATCAATAATTTCATATCACTCAATGGATGTCCATTAGAATTCCCAAAAATTCTACGCATCATTGTGGACTCAGAATGACCAAGTCTATCATGCCATAACTGAAAAACTTCAGGTTCAGTTATTTTCTTACTCATTACAGTGTAGGCTTCAATTGGAGATATTTTCGTAAAATATAAAACAGATGATAATGTATGGAGTTTTTCCAGAATAATTTTGTGTCCAAAAACAATAGACGTAATATACAAATACTCCATATTTTGTTCATTTACCGTCTCAATATGGTATCCATTTTTCCTGATATCTTTAAAAATCAACAAATTTCATTTCGAATTACTCGTATATAATGCATTATGAATACACATTTTTGTTCTCTTTTCTAACAGTATTATAACTTTTCTATATCCCTCAATTAAATCAGTAAAACCAGATATAGTATTACTCAAGCCTTATATTCAGAAAATATTTTTTATCTCGAAGGATTGAATGGGTTGTAACACTATCAATCAAACATATTTCTGAAATATTTCCTTGAATTTCCATATCCTATTCAAATAAACAAGATATTTACATTAGAAAATATATCCATTGATATTTTTGACTTTAATTACAAAATGTCTATATACAACAAAATTCAAAATACAGTTAGAAAATATTTACATAAAATCTATCTGCATTTCCATTTTTTCAGACATCACTTTTTATTCTCAGTATTATTCAGGAAATTTTTTATATCCAGATCATCGAAAAAATCAGAAGTATGAGTGGTTGAAATATTTCCCTGAGACATTCCTTCTCCACTCTCCACATTGGAAGCATTTGTTTCAACATCTTTCAGTTTTCCTTTCTGGCAAGCCTGATACAAGTCCACTAAATGTTGTGGAGTTCAACATTGATAGAGAAAATGTTCAGTGCTCCCACATTTGTAACAAACACTTCGGGAATTGCTTTTTTGATTTTCAGAATTTCCATTTGGGTTCTGGGATGCATCTCTTGTCCAGACCAGATTTCCACGATTATATGGAAGAGAACGATTTCTACCTCTCCATTGATTTCAACCTCGAGCACGATACCCAATATTGTTATCATGGCCTCTTCCATGACCCCCATTATTTTTATTACGGCCACGACCACGTCTAAAACTATGATCCCTACCACTGTTCGGGTTTCCATTATCTTGATATACATTATTATTTATTTCTGGTGGTGTCATCGCACCGGGAGGTCTTAATTTGTGATTCCTTAGCAATATCTGGCTTTGTTCTTCCATTCTGATCAAATTGGTGAGCAACTCACCAAAGGTATCAACTTTATTTTGCCTAATCGTTGATTATAATGTTATTTGATTAGCATGGAAGGTGGATAGTGTTTTTTCAATTTCCTCCCATTCAGTTTTCTTTTCTCCACAAAATTCTAATATTGCCACAATTCAGTGGAGTTCTGAACTATACTCACTAATTGTTTTAAAATCTTGAAACCTTAAATGAATCTAGTCATGTTGAGCCATCTCTTATTTATTCAAATTTACTTTTCAGAGATTTTCACAAAATCAGTGGATCCTCAATATTTATATACAATCAAACCCCTCTATAACGACACCATTTGTCTAATAATTTTTTGGCTGTTATAGCGAATGACTGTTATTCGCATATAACGGCCATATGAAGGTAATGGATCTTACTTGACTGTTATCAACTCATAATAATTTTTTTTTGAAAAAAAATACTTTAAATAAAATATGCATAATTTAGAATATTTTAAAAGTTAAATTTATTCAAATATGATGGAAAAAGTATATAATGGAAGCTTGTTTGGAAGATTCCAATCTCTTAATAGAAATATAACACTTAAATTAACAAGGATTTTGGTCCAAGCTTTCAATAAAAGGTAGTCAATTGTCTTTCCTTGAAGGCATTGGCAATCTCATGCGGAGAGATCATGTAGGGTCTCTTTTGTTAGATGAGAGACTCCCACATAGACTAGCGCCGATGATGATCTAAGTTTTAATGTTTCAAATTATCTTCATTAATTATTTATAATCATGAAGTCTTTCAAATTGAATCATATTCATTATCATTTCTTATCCAATCTTTTCCTTCATCAATTTAATTATTAAACATTAAAAAAAATCTTTTATTGGTTGAAGTTAATTACAATAGTTATTTAAACTTTTAATTTTTATATCATTTTATTAAAAAAATAATATATTATATTTGAGTAGGCCATTATAGAGAATGAGTTTTATACAAAGTGTTCTACTCAAATTACGGTTGTTGCTGTTATAGGCAAATTGCTGTTATAAATGATTAAAATAACATTGAAAAAACCGGTTTTAAAAAAATTCAGCTGTTATAATAAATTGTTGTTATAGAGAATGACAGTTATAGAGGGGTTTGACTGTATTCAGCTTTCAAGTTTCTATTTATGTGATGTCTTACAATTTCCATTACTTGAGCCTTTTGTTTGATAGAAGTTTCATTTTGTTCACATATAATATCTTGTAAGTCCCTAGCTTGCAAATGAACCTTCAAATGAGATATCCATGTTATATAAATTTTCCCAGAATGTTTCAGGGCATGAAATTCCAATTTTTTCAATTCTGACATTTTTCTTTTCTCGAATTTTGTACAAAAATAATTTACTCACAATTAATAATATATCAAAACAAAATAAACATAACAAATAATTTAAATAAAAATTTTTTAAAAAATAACTAATCAATAAAATATATTCTCAATTAAACAATAAAAATATATCATTCCTCTTTTTCCAAGATTATTCCTCTTTTCATCATTTTTTTTTTCTTTCCATTTCCTTTTTCTTTTATCATTTTTCCATTTCTTCTTTTATATCAATTCTTCCATTTCCTAATTTCTACCAAATTTCTATCTTCCTCTTGTTAGGGTTCTATCCAATTTTTTATTTTCTTCTTTTTCATAGTTCCAAATCAATATCTCAATTTTTTTTCAATACAATTCCGACAGCATTTTAGTATAACGAAAACATCGTTACCATCACTTTTTAATTTGGAAGATTCGTCTAAACAGTAATCAGAAAAAATACTCGTACTGATAACGTGTTATAAATCTAAGTGTTATAAATCTAAATAAATAACAAAATAGGAGAAAAAGAAAAAATGCATAGCAGAATATGATAATAACACAGAAGAACAGACTTAATTTACTTCTTAAAAATATTTCATTAGCATGTTGAGTCTATTTATAAGCATAAAAAGTAAAATAGTGAGTCATCACTTGATTACAAGGTTTACGCATAAAATGACAAGTGTAATACACCTATAAATGTCGTAATATGGTCATGGTGGAATCCACTAGCTATTAGCTAATCACAATAATTTTCAAAAAGAAATATTCTCGATTTTTTTTTTTAAATCGTCAACTTAAGTTGTGAAATTAGACCATTTTTGTCGTATTATATAAATAAATGAATTGATGGGTTAAATTGTTAGAATAAAAGACTCGTATTAAATTAGAATCAACCAAAATTGGGAACTCTAAACGAAACGCAACATCCCTCCCGTTGACGCTTCAGTATGTACTCTATTTTTCTGCTCAATAGTTGTCTATAGGAGATATCATGCTTTCTAAGTGTGATTTTACATTCTGATCATAAATTATAGTGCAAGATACTGACTAGTAGCATGAAATAATAAACATAATTATTTGTAATGCAAATTGAAATGATGATGTATGAAATTGAATGCACTCCACATCAAATTTTGGGATGAGTTGAAAGGACAATTGATAGTTAATGAAGTGACAATCACATCTTATCCTTAAAATAAATTAACTAAACACCTCTTTACTTATTACATCATCAATTCTTTATTCAAAAATTACTGACAGGAAAGGAGAAAACACTTCTAATAAGACGTAATGTTTTTCATGCTTTAAATATTTTTAGATTTTTTTCCACATATCAAATAAATAGAAATTAAAATGATTTTTTTTTAATTAAGGAATTTGATCCATGTTAAATTATTAAATTTTAAATAAAATTTAAATTTTTATTAGGTTATTTTTCAAATATTAATAATCTATTTTATTTCGATAAATTAAAATTATTTAAACGGCATATATATTTTCCTTTTCTATTACATTTGGCAAAATCACCTTATCTGATCAAATCCGTTTCAAGTCAATACTTTTAGATTGGGTTGGGAGTAACTAAAACTACATTTGGGTCGGCAAAAACACCACATCTGATCCAAATCCGTTTCAATCTAATATTTGTAGATCGGGTTTGAAGCAGTTAAAACGAATTGGATTTGGGGCGAAAAGTATGATCCGTTGTTTGGGTCAACGAGTCAATACCGGATCAAATAATTTAAATCCAATCCACCTCAAATACCTATAATTTTATATATTTATAGAGAGAGAGAATTATTATTGTATTTTAATTATTATTGTACTAGCATGTGTTGAAATAATTTTGGGAATATATAAGTTAGAATGATTTTAGAGAGCATGTAAAGTTGAAATAATTTTAACAAGTATCAATTTTAAGGCACTAGGCCAATTTGTATAGAGGTGTATAGATGTATACATTTTTAAATACTTTGTAATGACAGTCACTCCTAAGTACTTGATATTCTAAGTACTTGATATATAATATGGTACTTTTAAGTACTAATATATGATATATTTATAAAAATTTTAAAATATTATTTTTGTGAGCGGGTTAAATGGATCTGGTATCGGGTTTGGATTTGGGGCAAATAGTTCGGACTCGTTCGAGTTTCGAGTCAGATTTGAAGCAACCTCCAATAAATACAGATTGGGTACGGGACGAGCCTAACCCCCACCGATCCAATCCGTTGCCAGCCTTACCAACTACCCTCACTTCAGATATTCACAGGATTCGTGAAAACTTGTAAAATATTCGTAAAGCTGTGAATGGAGGTATGTGTATCATTTTAGTTATTTTTTAAATTCCAACTTTTGAAAGTTTATAATAAAATAAACTTTTAGTGATCTGTTTACTTAATTCAAAGTTTCAAATAGTCAAAAATAAAAATATTAATAGATTATATTTAATGCATCAATTTTTCTCTTTCGAATATGAAATTAGACTAAATTGATAATCTTGTGAGTATTTCGAAAAGTCACAGATAAATCAAATATATTGAGGATTGAAATAAGTGTGTTTGGAAAAGATTTTCAGTTAGCGATTCATATAGCGTTTAGATTGTAAATTAGTTTTTACAAAAATTCGTGTTTAGTAATAACATTTAGCGTTTCAATTACCGTTTAATATAGCGTCCGTGAAAGCTATTAAAGATAGATTTCAACCCAAATACTAATAGTGATTTACTTTATTAACATTTCTTTTATAATTAATTACATTATTATCTATATTTATATCTATTATAAATTTTAGTAATTTTATATCTCACTCTCACAACTATTTAAAACCTAAAATTAATACCATACATTTAGGGGTGCGCATATTCGGATACCAGATTCGATCCGATCCGATCCAAAATTTCGGATAAAAAAACTGTGATCCGTAGCCGATCTGAAAAAATTGGATATTCAGAAAGTCAGATATTCGATTTTTCGGATCGGATGTTCGATATCCGAATTTATTCTATTTTTTATTTATAATGTCAAATTTAAGAAAAAAAACTAAAAATAAATGAAATTATTACATTATATTTTAATTAATAATTAAATAAATCAAACTGTATAAGTATAAGGAGATTTGTTTATAAATACTTCAAATATTTTGTTCATAGAGAATCAAAAGAAAATTTATTGTATAAATTTTTTATCTGGATATTCGAATAATCTGAAATGGGAAATTTTCGATCTGTATTCGTATCTGATCCGAATATCTGATTTAAAAACCGGATATCCGATCCGAAAATCAGAAATTATAAAAATCGGATCGGATATCCAAAAATTCGGATCAAATCAGTCATTTTTCGAATCGAATCAATCGTATCATATTTTTTTTTAAAACACCCCTATATACATTCATGATAAGTGTGGATCATTTTTTGAATGAAATTTTGTTTATAGGCCATAAAAAGTTTACTATAAAATTATAGGTCACTTTTGTAAAGTTTATAAAACTAAAATTTGATTTTCACTCCATAGGTCATTCACAGACTGTGACTGTAATTCACAAACTGTGACTGTAATTCACAGACAGTAAGTGTAATTCACAGCGTCTGTGAATTGTAAAGATTTAGGGGTATTTTGGAAAACTTGACCTATGGAGTGAAAACTAAACTTTTAAAAGTCTATTTTTGTATGTTTTTCAAAACAGACCTATAGTTGTATTTTAAACTTTAAAAAGCCCATTTGAAAAAATTTTCACTTTTTTCGATTAGCTGTTAAATTAGCATTTTAAATAGCGATAGTAGTTAATTATGATTAGATTCTAAATTAGATGTTAAGTTAACTTTTGGATTGAAAGCTATCTTTGATAGCTTTTGCAAAAGGTTATTCTAAACCCTAATTAAAATACTAAAAACAGTATTCAAACACTATTACCAAACATATATTTTCTATAAAAACTATTTTGAATCTAAATATCTTTTAAAACACTAATGGAAAATCTTTCCTAAACACACTTAATCCAACAAGTTAATTTAAAATTTAATATAACAACTAGCTATTATATTATTTAGAATGCTAATCTAAAACTAAGCGTAAATGGATAATTATAATATGAATACTAAGAATGGTGTATTCAATTCTAGATTTTTTTTTTCAATACACCTTTATATTAATTTTTTATTTCTTTAATAAGTATAATTAATCAATAATCAATTTAAATATTCATTAATTAGATTACCATTTTCATAAATACGGTAGTTTACTCATTATTTTCTTATTTCAACATGATGTGTAGCTACACATTTTGCACTAATCCCACCCTAATGATTTGAAAAACCACCATAATTGATATAAAATTTTAGAGTTAAGAATGGGTGGGTTTAAATTGAATTGGAAGAGTTGGGTGTAGGAGATGCGATGGTTAATTTGATTTCCTCCGAGTCTTCACATGGTAATGTAGAAAACGACGATACAGCCAGTCACTTCCATGAGATGATGGAATATAAAGGCTGTTTTTCTTCTCTTCTTCTCTCAATTTTCTTTTTTCTTATGCAATCATTAACCATTTCTGATTTTGATGTGAATGGACTACATAACCGTAACTTTACCATTTTAAATAATATATATTCATGATCATTAGAACTTTGAAACGACAAAAGTTCTTCCCGAATTATTATAAAGGTGAGCTTGTTTAATTATTTAATCCACTAAAGTTTTCTATCCTACATACATATATTAAAAAAAATAAAAATAAAAATAATAATTCTACACCTACGTGTAAATATGTTTAGTCAGTCGAATAAACGCATTATACTTATATCGTTGCTATAGTTTCAATAAATCTAACCATATATTCTAACCCTACATATAATAAATCAAATTCAATTGAGCATTCATATCTCGGTATAAATACAACCAAACGAGTACACACATATCAATACAAATTGAATTGAAATAACAGCTTGCAATATATGGCACTGTAATGCTTCGTTAGATTCGAGACCACTATGCACTTATGTTTTGTTCTTATTATTCTTCAAGACACACTATTCACTTGGTTTTTGATTATGAAATTTGTTTTGCTTTCTAACTTTTCTCATTGAAGAGAAAACAAAAGACTCTGAGTCAGAGAAGGGTAGGTATAGTAGTTTAAAGAAGATGTGATATATTTCATTAACATATCAACCTTAGTAGTTTCAAACTTTGGACAACATATTTTATCAGAGATTTTTAAAAAATAAAATGAAGAAAACAAAAACACATGGGCTGGTCAGAGGATGAAGCATGGAAAAGGTAACTTGTAGAACCCTAAATATATATATTTTAGTGATTAAAATTGAGAAATTGAATGATAGTATCAACAGCATCCAAAACATGTCTCCCTCAGGTGCAAGTTTGGTAAAGATGGAGACCTAACACCCCACTGAAGCCCAACCTCACAATATATGTATGAATATAAACTTTTATATATGGAGGAGCGTGGAGAAGACGCGCTAGAAATGCAATGGTTAAAACATAGTTTACTTAGATAGCTTGTGGTTATACGGACAGATCAAGCATTGAATGCATGTTGACGCCAAAAGCGCGTCACCCCTGTCGGAAACTGAGTACACGTAAGCAGCTGCCTTAAATGCCGACACTCCATCTTTTTCCTCAAGGCGACGCGCTTGAGTGAGAGCGTGGAGAGACGTTGGATTCCATATTTTTTAAAAATTTCTGTGAGAGTCTGGCAAAACTGTACTACCACTCTCCATCTCACGCCACAGTCCACAGACACTCATCTGACCTCACAGTACTCCCGCCTTTAACCCCCTACTGTCATTTTGTAAAAAAATTAAAATAAGTAAAAAAAAATGGCCCCCCCTCCCATCTCTTTTCTTTTACTAATATTCTACACTTTTATTCTAATTCATCTCACTCCTACGCCCATCATTTACCTTACTAACAATACTAACAATTTGCAATTTTATCATTAACTTTTTTATTAAAATTAATTATTAAAATTATCTATATAATATAATGTAAAATAATATTTAAATATTAATTTATAATTAATGTGATGATAGATATATTTAAGTAACATTCAATTTTATATTTTATATAAAACTTAATATATATATATAAATAAATTAATTAATAAAAATTTTAAATATATTAAAATTTATTTTAAAATAATAAAAATATGATAAATAATAAAATGATAAATATATTTTAATTAAAATTAAAATTTATATAAATAAATTTTATAAATAGCGGAAAAAAATATCTAGAATAGTTTGAAATGTCGAGAATCAAATAAAAACAGTAATTTTGAAACAAATGTATTGAAATGTGGTCCGGGAAATGATTAGTTGTATTTATTAAGGTGGTTATTATATCTAAACAGAGATTGAAATGAGTGTTGAAAACAAGATTACAGTGGAAGTGTAACCAAGACCGGATAAGAGAGAAAGAGGGTTGTGTCATTGTTTTGTGAGAGAAAAAAAAAAACTGAAGCCCATAACTCTCTCTCCTCTCTCTCACTCAGTCACTAGTGTTCTTATCTTAATTTCTCACTAGTATCATTAGTTTAGTGAAAAAAAACAAATGGATTTCGAGGACCAAGAAGAGCAAGAAGAAGAGATGGAGTTCGAAGAACACTCTAGAGCCAAAATGGAGGTGGAAACCGAAAGCCAACAACATCAACAGCAACAACAGCATCAACACGTTCTAACCGGGATCAGGAAGCCAGTGAGGTACAGAGAGTGTCTGAAGAATCACGCGGTCGGAATTGGAGGACATGCGGTGGACGGTTGCGGTGAGTTCATGGCAGCCGGAGATGAAGGTACACTCGACGCGCTCAAATGCGCCGCTTGTAACTGTCACCGTAATTTCCACCGCAAGGAGACTGAAACGCCAACGGCTTTACTCCCACCACCACTTGGAGCTGAAGTCTACTTTCATCAGCCGCCGCATCAATTCGCTCCTTATTACAGAACCCCGGCCGGGTACTTACACGTGGCACATAGGCCTCTTGCTCTTCCGTCGACCTCCGGTGGCGGCGGCGGGAGTAGGGAGGGGCAGGAAGAGGATTTGTCTGACCAGGGAGCAGCTACTCCTCCTCCTAGTGGTGCTGGTTCTTCTAGAAAGAGGTTCAGGACCAAGTTCACTGTAGAACAGAAGGATAAAATGCTTGCTTTGGCTGAGAGGCTGGGCTGGAGGATTCAAAAGCACGATGAAGAAGCTGTTCAGGAATTCTGTAACGAGACTGGTGTCAAGCGTCATGTTCTTAAGGTTTGGATGCATAACAACAAGCACACTCTCGGTAAGAAGCCCTAGACCTAGACCTACACCAAGACCAAGACATACACCTAAAACAACAACATCAACCTGCTACTCCTATAAATATATATATATGAATATATAATCTACTGCTACTACTAGTTGCTCCAGGTGAAGAAGAAGAAGAAGACGTTTTTAACAGTTTTAGGGTTTATATTAGGAGCAGATTAAGGTAGACTGAAAGACAATTTTAAGTTTGTGGTTTTAGTATTAATTAATATTTTGCTGTTTCATGAATTTCAGTGGCTGATGATTCTGCTCATTTGTTGACAATGAGGAATCAGGTAGGTGTTAATTTTGTTTTTAAGGTATACTCTATAGACTAGCTGAGGAAGGGAGAGAGATGAGTCTTCTTTTATTGAATTAATTACAGGCCCTCAAAACAAAGCTTACAAAATCTTCTAACAAACCCCACTTCACCTCACATCATCTCTTTTGGTCCTTCAAACAGACATAGACATAGATAGTTGAGTTTCTGAAGAATGTCTATGGTTTTATGGAGCTTATTCATATTTCTTCTACTACTTTATTAACTGCACACAAAGGTTTTGTTCATGGGGCCTCCTCTCTCACTTTCTCTCTCTGCTGTTGCATTTACTTTTGCAGTCTTCTCCCCAAACATTAAAACATCTTTCCATTTTCATTTTCTTTTAAAAAATATATTCTCTTGCAAAATATATCATCCTGATCTATGAAATAGTAACCCACCCCAGATGGGTTCACCTTGGGAAGGAAATCTAAGCTTTTTGCTCTTATTTTATGTGGAATTTTTCTCCACATTGCTGTTCTTTTGTTTTCTCTTGGGAAAGAAAATCCATCACCATAACACACTTGCATTTTCCTCCTCCTCATGCAAATCCAGAAACAAACTCGATAGATCCAAAGCTGTTCTATCAAACTCCATTTCCATTTTTTCAAATTTCATTTTGTTTTTTTTTCTCATAGGGAACATGTGGGGGCTCTGTAAGAAGCCAAAGAATATATAGAAATGAAATAAATAACTTCACTCCCACATTATTATCTATCCTAGAATTTCCACTTTTAATTTTGCTCATTTATTCATCTTCTACCATCACAAACTTCTACTTGAGTCAAATGTGGCTACAGCTAATATTGTGGTCCATGTTGTGTTTGCTTAACATTTGAAAGGGAGCCAGTTTGCTTTAATCAAGTAACGAGATATCTTCTAGTTGAATTTGGTACTGTGGTGTAACAGTTTCCATTTTGAGGATTAGATGTTTCAAATTCACTAGCAATATATCAATACTTTGCTTGCCATAGTAACCAACAAGCTTATGTACACAGTTCAAAATACTTTGCTTGATTCAGGAAATTAACCACATTATCAGTTAAAGCTAAATAGAGAGATGTGGTCCATTTGGTCAAAATTTAACCATCAAAGACAGTGATTGGTCATCTGAATACTTAATTTGGCATTTTATCTATATATAGTTACTAATCATTTATGCTTAAGCAAGAAGTATTATATATATGTATATATGGTTAGTATTTTTTTTCTTGTATCTTCAAGTTGTTTGTTGTATTAGAGATATAGATTTTGTTTTGTTGCTCACATTTGAGATAACCATGTATGGTGAAAATAGGAGAAGATTGACCAAATTGATTTGTCTTTTGAGTGAGGAAGATAAGACTAAATGTGAACACCATATTTATTGAGATTTGTCCGTTTTAGCATGTGTGCCAAATGTACAAAGCTATCTGCATCGAGATGGTATCATTCACCGCATGGTTGCCAGCAAATATTTTACATAAATTGAAGTGAAATTACACAAAGGTTGTATTAACACCCACTTTATTCTATTGGTGTCAGTTGTGAATGCTAATGATCAGTCTACTAATACAATGTTAGAGAGAGAAAATTTCAGAAATAAATGCTTAGTACTTAGTGGGTTAGTACAATGTTCTTTTAAGACATATGCTCAAATTTATGTCTATGATATCATATGAATGTGGTCACTTTGATTAACCAAAACTGATCCCAAATCTTTAAGCTCACTGCATTGTCATGGTAGGGTTCAATGATACATACAGGGTCAAGTTGGTTCCGTTGGGAGGAAGCAATATACAAACAAAATATCTAATAGTAACATTGGCATTTTATATGGTGATTAAGATCAAGCTATTATAATAATATTTTTTTTTTTAAAAAAAAGTGATAGATAAATAATGAATCTATGTGGGATTTTTTTATATTAATTTAATTAATTTATTTTTAATATGAATAAATTGTAAGTGATAAAGTGTTTATTAAGAAAAGAAAGTATAAAATAAATGGAAAGAAAAGAAAGAGAGGAGAGGAAACGTAAAGTGAGCAGCATAAGATTCGGATGGGTCCATTGCATAGTTTGGACAGAGGGGGTGAGTTGTCTCCAATTCTGAGTCTAGTGAAATGTATTGTATTGTATGTTGAATGAATCATCACACTGTTCATCTTTTCATGTGATTCTAAATTCTGATGCTCCTGCCCCACCACTTTCATGGTCCTTTTGGACTTGTTTTTTCTATACGAAGAATCTAAATGCTCTCATTCTACTTCACTCCTGCTACTCAATCCATATTATTATTATTTTTTAAAAATTTTATTTAAATATAGAAAAATATTACTCACCGCATGATAATATTGACTAAATCATTCCCAAATGTTTATAAGGTATAGTGGCAATACGTGCTTATTTGTGAATTTATGAATCCAATTTTGAAAATAAATAATAACAAAATTACCTTCTAATGATCTTGTTTGCTTCAGGTGTATTTCCTCACCTCGTCGTTACACTACAACAAATTTTGTTGAAATTTATGGTTCTCTAAAACAAATTTGGTCGAAATTTATGATTCTGTGGAATGGTTGTATAAATGTTATTATATTATTGAAAACGGTTTTTGAAGGGTAGAGTAGGATTTATTTTGAAAACCTATAGAATTATTCTTCTTTTAAAATTTGGACCTTTTCTATAAGTGTTACAAATTTGTATTGATATGATTTTAAAACCGTATCGATATATATTTCGAAAAATAAATATTAAAATCATTAGCATGTAAATTTGGCGGGAAAAATTCTATTTAATGCGCGAGAAGCTTAAACAATAACATTTTAGTTGTTTAATTGCATAATCACTATTTACGTTCTTTACATTTCATTAAAGTTTGTCTATTAAAACATCATTCATCTTCATTAATCATATATATATTACTTCATTATTGTACAAACTTGAGAGTTCATCATATCACGAATTTAATCTCAGTTTTTTTTAGATAAACTCTGTATAATCACATTTATTTATTCTAACTATTGTGTTTGGGAATCGAAATTGGTTTTGGTGGACTATACAGGGAGTAGATCTTTTTTTAGATGAATTTTGTTTCCTTTCAAATGAGACTAGCAAAAACGGTTAATGAGTGAAAAGAATCTAAGCTCGATCTTTTTCTAATTTTATTTAAACAGATCTTATTTTATTGCAGAGTCTGAATATTATCAATGCAAAAAGATTGACTTAAAGGATCAAGGTATTCCAAAAAGTATATAGATGGTGTGAAGAATTTTTTGAAATTCGCATACACAAAAGTAAATCTACAATGAGACCAAATTTTGTGTCCTTATAGAGAGTATGCTAACGACGCTTGGAGAAAAAGAGACGTTGTTGGGGTCATCTTATTGCATATGGTTTCTTAGAGTGCTATACTATTTGGGTTAACCATGATGAAGAATTACAATTCAACATGGAGCTTAGTGGTGATATAGAATGTGATGAAGAGCTTGGACAAATATACTTCATCTTCCTTAATCATATATATGGAGCTTAGTGGTGATATAGAATATGATGAAGAGCTTGGTGAATACTCGGCAGATGACATTGATGGATTATTGAAAGACACTTTTAAGGATATAAATGTAGGTGATCAAGGTGGCCCAAATACAGAAACTAGAAAGTTTTACACGCTATTAAAGGAGACAAGTAAAGAGTTATATTCTGGTTGTAAGAATTTCACATCTCTTCCATTCATAATTAGGTTATATTTGGTCAAGTGCTAATATGGTTTGAGCAATAATTATTTTAGTGCACTCTTGGAATTATTAAGAGAGGCCTTTCTTGAGCTAAATATCCCAAATTCAATTAATGGAATAAAAAAAAAAAGGGATTTGGGATTGGACTATCAAAAGATAGATTCATGTCCTAATGATTACATGTTATATTGGGAAAAAAATGTAAAATGATACATCTTGCCATGTTTGTGGTGTATCTAGATTAGAGCTGTAACACTGGATTGAGGTCCGCGGGTCAGCCCGTTTAACCCGTGAATAAAAGGGTTAGCGCCATAATTTTTATAGTCAATTTAAAAGGCGGACTAAAGTCCGTTTAACCCGCGGGTTCAACGAGTTTATACGGGTTAACCCGCGAGCCAACCTATTTAACAATTAACATATTTATTTTTTGGGGTAATGTAATTGTGGGTACCTGTAGTTGTGCAAAATTTTCACTTAGGTACTTCAACTTTGCGATGTTTCACATAGGTACTCCAACTTGAAAATTATAGATAATTTAGATCCTTCGATTGACATGGCGCAATCTGTGAGCAGTACCTACATGAAACATCGTAAAGTTAGAGTACCTATACAAGATCTAATTTTCAAGTTGGAGTATCTATATGAAATCTTGCAAAGTTGAAGTACCTATATAAGAATCTAATTTGCAAGTTGGAGTATCTATATGAAACCTCGCAAAGCTGAAGTACCTAAGTGAAAATTGTACACAGTTATAGGTACCCACAATTTCATTATCCCTTATTTTTTTTCATTTTGATTATATGATAAGTATGTATGCCAATGTGTCTGCTCCTTTCTTTGTACAACTAACATTGGGAAGAGAATAATTGATGCATGCAACTATTGAAATGAATATGTAGAAACTAAAATGTACAATAATGTTATAATTATGAATGAACATGTAGGATAACAAATTATGTTATAAACTGCCATAATATATGCGGGCTAGCCTGGCCCGTTTAAGCCCGCAAGAGTTGAGTTAGAGTTGGAAAATCTTCAGTCCGCTTAAACCTCAGGCTATATCGGCCCGACCCATTTAAGCCCAGCTCGTTTAAAACCGTGCGGGCTAACCCATTTAGCCCGTTTTACATCTCTAATCTAGATGGAATGAGAGTAGTGCAGATGGTGCTGACGGAAAAAAGAATTCCAAAGTAGTTGCCAAGATTTTAAGATATTTTCCCATGAAACCTAGACTAAAAAAGTTATTTATGTGTGAAAAGATTGCAAAATTAATGAGATGGCATGCAGAGGAGAGGGTTGATATGGAAAGGTAAGACATCCCGCTGATGGTGAAGCTTGGAAGGATTTTGATAAGCATTATCCTGATTTTTCACAAGAGACACGAAACATCAGATAGGGGTTGTGCAGTGATGGATTTAATCCATTTAAGACAATAAGTACCACTTATAGTGTTTGGCTTATGATACTTATGCCATATAATTTGCCTTTGTAGTTGTGCATGAAGTAGAATATTTTATGTTGTCCTTGTTAATTCTTGGGCCTAAATATTCCAGAAAAGATATTGATGTCTGCTTGTAGCCACTCATTTTTACCTTATTGATCTTTGGAAGAATGGAACTGACACAAATGATGCTTCAAAGGGTGAAACTTTTTCTTTAAAAGTAGCTTTAATGTAGACAATTAGTGACTTTTCGGCTTATGCTATGCTTAGTGGCTATATCACAAAAGGAAAGATAGCTTGTTCTATTTGTAATTGCTTCACTAAATGGACTTCTCTTAGCCATAGTGGAAAAATATGTTACATGGGCCATCGTATTTTTCTTCCTACAATTCATGAATTTAAATACATTTGTAGGGATTTCATTGTGCTTGAAGAACATGGCATGCCTCTGCAAGTTCTAGAGGGGATACAAATTGAGGTGCTTCTTGAAAATGTCTTGAACTTCAAAATAACTATGGAAATAAATAGAAGTTGATAGATAGGGGTCCTTTTAAAAAGATGGTCATATTTTTCAAATTTCCTTACTGGCCTCGGTTGAAATTGAGGCACAATCTCGATGTGATGCACATAGAGAAAAATATATTTGATTCTTTGATTGGGACCTTGCTTGGAGATTCCAAGAAAATCCAAGGATCATGTGAAGGCGAGGCTAGACTTGTAGGAACTTAGGATTCGACAAAAAATACATCTAAAACTAATAGATGATTAAAATAGAAGAAAGTTAAAATTTGCTAAATCATTATTCAATATTAAAATAATAGAGAAGACAAGGTCATGATGCATAATTTGGTCTAGGTTTCATGGGAAAATATCTTAAAAAGTGTTAAAATTCCAAATGAGTTGCCTCAAAATTTTCATGTTGTGTCAACTTAAAAACTTTGGAGGTGGAGGAACTTCTAACAGATAATTCAACACCAAAGTAGAATTCCTATCAATGTCTAATTGTAGATTTAAAGATATCATCTCCAGATGGACTGTTTATTTTGGAAAGAAAGAATTCGATTGAGATCTAAATATAGTTGTAAAAGAATTCATTAGCAAACTGAATAGTAAAGATCATAAGATTTGATGTAAATTTTTAGACACTTTTGACAGCCATAATGATCAATCGAGAACTCAATACTCAGCATTCTTTGATCCAATAGGAAATCGTGTTGATCTACTAATCTCTATTGCCTACTATCATCTTTGATTACATAATTCGACTCTGAATCTCAGATTTACAACCTAGATCATCATCAATGATTTGTTAAAGATCTCTTGATTTGAATTAACAAATCCTAGTTGATTCGATTTAACAAATTCTAGTTGATTAGATTTAACAAATCCTAGTTGATAGATTGCATATATCTCTATAATACAATTCAATTAACTAATCAAGCATAATCTATAGAAAATTGGATCTAATTGTCTATCTCTAGTACAAAAATCCTTTGCTCTTTAATCTGATACTTAGACACCATCTCAGGACTAGAATAAGCATCATAACAACATTACTTAACTCTCGTTCTCATACTCTAATGAGCTCATGAAAACTTAGCAAATCTGACTATGAATGAATAAGAATCATACAATCAAATCTAGAAACAGTGACAGGTCTTAGCAAATCAACAGAGCTATTAGCTAAGCATAAATATTTCAGCATATGCAATACAATTCAAATTCATCTTCATTATGCATTTAGATCTAAATCTTACCAAGGAAGATGGAAGTTGGACTCTGTCACAGTCTTCACTTCTCAACTTCAAGCTAATTCTCAGAGTCAAAGAAAACATAGCACAAAACTTCTCCAAGAAACTTCTCAAAATTAAAACTCTACGAATGAACAGAAGATTCTAGAAAATATCTCAAAATGTCAAAAGGTTCTAGTTGCTTCGACTGTGCTCCTATTTATAGAGTTTTCTTAGTGGCTATCTTGAAATTAAACTATCAAAGAAACACAAATTGACGAAGTACATGAATTTAATTTATATCAATTTTTCATTCGCCTGAACCTCTAGCGACATTCAGATAAGTTGCCAAGCTTGATCGCCAGTTGATAAGTCGCATAGGTGACATATGTTGATAATCGCCTCCTTATTCGCCAAACAACAGGCGCTGATTCCATGTCTTGACTACATAGATCTCGCCTTATCTTGATTCTTGAGGCGAGATACATCATATATTGCCTCTGCCTTCGCCCTTTTGTCTAAGTGATATATATCATTAAGTCAGGAAATATCGCCAACTTCAATTGCTACTGAGGCGACTTGAATTTTATCGCCCAAGTACTTTCCCTAATTTGGCAACAGGATGTAGGCGAAATATAAGTATGTCGCCTCCTTTCCTTTTTTGCCTTGGCGACATCCACTTGTTATGTCATTTTTTGTTGCCATTTTCATTTAAGTATTCAAGCGATATCAATAGGCAACCTAGGCTTCACTTATAAGCTTCGCCACGATTTGGACTTTGGACGAAATTTCATTGAGTCCCTGTTTATTCTGATTTTTGGTTTTTTCTACTTATTTTCCTGATCTTTTCATCCAAGTCCATGTCTCAATAAAATAGTCAAGAATTACTAGAAATCTACTTAATCATATAACTGTTTAGCTTAATTTCTTCCTACTAAAGCTCATAAAATGTATCAAAATACAGGTAAATTCTAGACCTATCAGGAGGTTACCGGATATAAAAGTCGTGATGCACATTTTATTCTTCATCACTCGGTACAAGTGGCCGTGAAAAGTTGTTTGCCTTATGAGGGTGTCCTTTCTATTGTACGTTTATGTGCATATTTTTGTGGCGTTATCAGAAGGTTGTTGATCTGAAGGACTTAGAACATCTAGAAAATGAGATTTGTGAAATTCTATGTCAACTTAAAAGGATTTTCCCAGGATTTTTTTGATGTTATAGTGCACTTGCCTATTCATCTCCATAATGAAGTGAGATTAGGAGGTCCTACCTTTTATAGTTGGATGTATTCATCAGAAAGGGAATTTAAGTAAATTTAAGAATTTTGTTCGTAATAGAACTAGCCCTGAAGGTTAAATAGCAGAGGTCTACTTGGTTGAAGAGTGTTTAACTTTTTACTAAAATTACATAAATTCAAATGTAGACACTATACTTAGTAGGAGAGAATGTAAAATTCATGGTGATCATCTTAAGAAGAGGAAGTCTCCTCTGCCAGGTTTGTTGTTTAGATAGAGAAATTTATAGTTTTGAAACGTGATTGTGCATACAATTTAATTTAATAATGCAGTTTGTTTGTTTGTGAAATGTTTGCATTAATAATCTTAATCAATTTGTTTGTCCATGACAAGTTATTTTATCCCAAGTGGAAACCCTATAAGAGCAACCGGTGAATCAACATTTTATGAGATTAATGAGACATCAAAGAAATAAGCTGACCATTATGTTATGTACAACTGTGATGAAGTTCTCCCATACATCAAGTAATTGCATTTGTGATATATTTCAGTTTCCATTTTTCTTATAAGTTTGATAGTTGATATGACATTTTTTTTTATTCAGATTCATGAAGTATTCTTTTTTTTAATGCGAATTTTATAAAGAGCATATAGATTTCTTGAAAATTGGTAAAAAGAAAGTTAGGAAATATAAGAAGGCCCAGACTCACAGTCAGGATTTTTTTTCCTAGTTTGAAATCATAGTAGCAACAAGAGATGATGTTAGCCAAAGGATCAGGGAATGAGACCAAGCTTCAATGCTCAAAGGTTTACTAGTTATAAGATCAATGGTTACAGGTTTCGGACTATGATGCGGGAGGATAAGTTGGATCTGGGAATGAGACCAAGCTTCAATGCTCGAAGGTTTACTAGTTATAAGATCAATGGTTACAAGTTTCAGACTATGATGTGGGAGGATAAGTTGAAAAATCAAAATAGTGGAGTTACTTTGAATTCATTAACCGAAAGTTATGCAAGTGTCAAGGACAATAATCCTATAACTGCTTTGCATACTTACTATGGTGCTATTTTAGAATTTTGTGAGTAAGATTACTATGTGAGTAAGATTACTATGGTAGTTTTAAGTTTGTGCTATTTTGTAACGTTCGGCCCCCGCACCCAGATGAACCCGAAGCGCGGTGGCAGGGCACCACGTTATTCACAATTGGTCTTAAGGCTAAGTACTAGCCCCATAGACCACCATTACGCTTTCCAGCATGTTTTTTTCTCACTCGCATGCTTCCTGAGATAACTTCCCAGAAGGTCACCCATCCCAAAATTGCTCCAAGCCAAGCACGTTTAACTTTGGAGTTCTTAAGTTCTTGGCTCCCGAAAAATAATGTGCACATTGGTGATATGTGTAGCAATTCAATTTCTTTTAACCCTGTCTCAATATGGTTTATTACAATTCACCCCCCTTAGGACACAACGTCCTCGTTGTGGTTGGCCCACATCATTCCTAGAATCTTTGCCCTCGCTAGACGAATGCCCTGGGCTCTTTCGTCCACAGGCACACTCGCGATCGTAGGGTTGCTCTGATACCATTTGTAACGTTAGGGTTAAAAGGATTTGAATTGCTACCCATATCATCAATGTGCACATTATTTTTCGGGAGTCAAGAACTTGAGAACTCAAAAGTTAAGCGTGCTTGGCTTGGAGCGATTTTGGGATGGGTGACCTTCTAGAAAGTTATCTCGGGAAGCATGCGAGTGAGGACAAAGCATGCTGGAAAGCGTAATGGTAGTCTGTGGGGCTAGTATTCAGCCTTAAGACTGATTGTGAATGATGTGCGCCCTGCCACCGCGCTTCGGGTTCATCCGGGGGGCAGATGTTACAAATGGTATCAGACCAATCCTGCGATCGCGAGTTCGCCTGTGGACGAAAGAGTAAGGACATTCATCTAGCAAAGGTAAAGACTCTGGGAATGATGTGGGCAAACCATAATGAGGACATTGTGTCTTAAGTGGGGTGGATTTTAACACCCCATATTGAGACAATGTTTAAAAAGAATTGAATTTCTACCCATATCACCAATGTGCACATTGTTTTTCGGGAGCCCAAAACTTGAGAACTTCAAAGTTAAGCGTGCTTGGCTTGGAGCAATTTTGGGATGGGTGACCTTCTGGGAAGTTTTCCCGGAAAGCATGTGAGTGAGGATAAAGCATGCTGGAAAGTGTAATGGTGGGACGTTGTAATGGTGGGACGTTACATGTTTAAATGCTAGTCGTATGAAGTTCAATCTGACAAGTATGACATTCCTATAATTTACAAAAACAAATTGAGGAATGCAAATGATCCTTTTGTTTTTGGCTTCAAATTTATTAATGTTTCTATGTGCAAAATTCATTAGATGAAAATTTGTACAATGCATTGAGAACTCGTCGAAAGGACCTCTTTGACAAGAATGGTCAGTCTAATCAAGAAGCTTTGGATTTATATCAAAACGAACCGAGTGAAATGAGAGTGCAGTTACCAATTGGTAATGAACAAGATATGCAGGAAATTAAATGGTCTAAGAGGACATTGAGTACACAATTTCTTATATGTTTACAACAAAGCCTGTGGAACTTAATGAATTATGGAGATTATTTTGATTATGATGACACTCTTTTTTACTATTTAGATTGATAATAAGATGGTCTTGTGCTTGTTTATTTACTATCTGTAATTGGAGATGAAACTCTTTGTATTAAAATAGAGATATTTTTTAGGTATTAATGTTAACCTAGATAAGTCCAATTCAAAATCTAACTATTTTTTAAAAATTATTGTTGCAGTTCGAGGAGGAACACATAATTAGATATTGGCAATTTGCAATAAATTAAATGTAATTTTTCTTTTGATCCTTTATGTAAATATAGGTTTGAGTGACACTTTTTAGATTTGAAATGAAGGACGAATTCATGTTAAATTGTCAAGTGTTAAGTGTTGGAATGGTGAGAGATGTTCAGTTGAAATATTTTAGTTTTTTGAAATTTAAAAGGTGTTAAGAGTTAAGATGCAAAGACTTTAAAAAGTGTCAAATGGTGATGCACGTTGAAGTTTAAAATGTTAAGTGTTTAAATGTTAAGAGTTTCTTTTTTCATTTAATAGAAAATTTCCTTAGCATTTTCTCTCAATCCCTTTTCCCCATTCTACATCTTACTCAAACCCTAACTATAATCCCAAAATTCAATCCCTAGACTTCATCTCGTTCAAATCTCTGCTTGAATTGCATCATCTCAACAAAGTATGTGCAAATTCGTGTCTCTTACCTCTATTTCACTCTCTAACTCGTATTAAATATGTTGGGTAATTTTGAATCTTTTTTCAGTTACTTGGTAATTCATGTATCTTGAGTTTGTTTACAATTTGGGTAGTTTTGACTGATATGCACATCAATTATATATCTGATAATTTCATTTATGCAAGATTTGAGTATTAATTTCCTTTTTGTTGATTTCTTTGTAATTTGTGTATATGGAGTATGTGCAAAGTTTGGGTAATTTTGGCTATGTAAAGTTTAAGTATTAAATTTATTTTTTGTCGATTGATAACAAGATATGCAGATTAAGATTGATTGGTAATTTTGGCTCGGTTTGAGTATATCTAGAGCCATTTATAGTGGTTGTGATAAGTGTTAATATGTTCATGATATTTTGAGATATAGACTGATAGATAGATAGATGTTTCTGATGTTAATTTACTTATAAAAGAATTCTGATTTTTTAGGAGCCTTTTTATGGTGGCTTTGATCCCTGTTAATAGGTTCATAATAGTATATAAGCCAATCAAATGTCGGTTGTACCTTGACTTAATATTAATGTGTTTATCTTGTCTTTTGTTTGTAAACTGTCTTTAGGATATTAATTTGATATGACTCAAATGAAACAGTCAAATATGTTGTCTTTAGCTTAATATTAATGTGAAAATGATTGTATGTAGCACCCCATATTGAGACAGGGTTAAAAGAAATTGAATTGATACTTATATCACCAATGTGCACATTGTTTTTCAAGAGCTCAAAACTTGATAACTCCAAAGTTAAATGTGCTTGGCTTGGAGCAATCTTGGGACGGGTGACCTTCCGGGAAGTTTTTCCGGAAAGCATACCGGTGATGACAAAGCATGTTGGAAAATATAATGGTGGCCTGTGTGGCCAGTGGTCAACCTTAAGACCGGTTATGTGACAAGGTGGCACCCTGCCACCGCACCTCGGGTCATCAAGGGGCGGGGGTCAGTCGTTACAAATGGTATTAGAGCAACCCTGCGATCCCGAGTGCGCTTGTGGATAAAAGAGCCCAGGGCATTGGCCTAGCGGGGGTAAAGATTCTAGAAAGATTGTGGGCACAAAGAGGACGTTGTGTCCTTAGAGGGGTGGATTGTAGCACCTCATATTGAGACAGGGTTAAAAGAAATTGAATTTCTACCCATATCATCAATGTGCACATTATTTTTTGGGAGTCCGGAACTGGAGAACTCCAAAGTTAAGCCCGCTAGGCTTAGAGCAATCTTGGGAATGGGTGACCTTCCGGCAAGTTTATCCGAAAAGCATGCGAGTGAGGAGAAAGCATGCCGGAAAATGTAATGGGGTCTGTGGGGTTAGTGGTCAACCTTAAGACCGATTATGTGACAAGGTGGCGCCTACCATCGCGCCTCGAGTCATCCAGGGGCGGGGGTCGGATACTAGAAATTTAATAATAGATTATTAATAAATAGAATGTCTGTATATTATCTACTGGTACTGTGATTGTTGTATATTATCCGAATAATTATTTTTCTTTCATGGCTTACTGGGAAAAATATGGAGGTAAATTTAGGGTTTAATATATATCAAAATAAGGTTTTGATAGCACATCAATGAAGGATCAATTAGTGATCAAGGTCAAATAGGAGAATGTGGAAGAAAATAACAAAAAATAATAAAAAATTCCTAGAAAGGAAGAAAAATGGGTGATTCTAAGTAATGTATACAAAGATCCAGGGCAAAATCTGATTATAAAGACCCAAATCAAGGCTATAAATGATAATCAATTGCAATATATGCAAAAAACATCAAAAGCTGTGGAAGAAACCATGAAGAAAAATAAATGGATTTGAAAAAGAAGCAGGATGATAAAACCATCAAATTGCAAGCTTTTGGTAGAAAGAAAAAAGTATATGAAACAAAGGAAGTTCAATCACATCTAAAGCCCAACTCACAAAAAGGCACAAATAAGGTTCAAGAGCAGCAACAAAATCAAGTTGAATCACAACTCACAAAAAATTACAACGATTGTTCAAGAAGTGCCTCCGAAGCAAGTACAATTTAAGTTGCAAGGAATTGCTAAGGTTCAAGAGTGACCACAAATAAAGTTATGTTGGAAAAAATGTCATCAAAACAGAATACATCACATCCAAATGATGAGAACCTAAAGAGGAAGAATATGGAAAAAAAATTACAATGTAAATCTCCAATGTTCAAATAAGAGTAAACAACACCATGTAGAAGTTGAAGATGACACATTCCAAGTCGATAAGGTTCAAGTCCCTAAGAGAATCCTACTGGTGAGGGAGATGCTCCCATTAGTGGTTTAATAAAAAAAAGTGAAAAAGAAAGCACCAAAAAGGCAAGCTACTTCAATGGTAGAGTTCCTACTAAGGAATTCTGAAAATTGGTCAGAAGAATTAGGCGATAAGGTTCAAGACCCTAAATACATTGCTAAAGAAGATAAAGATTATAGATAGATGTCAATGATGGTGAGAGATGATGATGACGAGTTCACTATTGGTATAGATAATACAACTACAGGTTCTGTACATTGAGAACTCATTCTCTATATAATAAGTAATTATTTATATGTATTGTTTAAATAATGTTAATCTTTTGTGATGCATGGTCTCGGTTAAAGAAGAAAAGAGAAAGGGGAATAACAAAGCTAGCAAAAATTCATGGCAGAAATGAAGTAGATAGACCCAAAATTGAGCTAAGTGAAAATGGATATTTGAAGGGGCTATCTAAAGAAATTGTTACTTAGTTTCAAATATTTTTAGGAACAATGGCTCGTAATTCTGTATTGTGTCCATTTAACTATGTTACTTGGAAAGCTATGCAAACCAAAGATAAGGTATGGAGATATATCAATGTGAGTTTAAATTTAATTACAAGCTATTAGTTTCCCATGAACTTTGAGTTTTCAGTTTTAATGAAGGCGTGGGGAGATGTCAATGTGAATTTTCTATATTGCTATTTTTGGTAAACATTTCTGAGTGTCTAGAGAATTTGTTTGTAGCCAAAAGATTTAAATCTATGCTACTAACAAATTTATTTTAATTTTTTTATTTTATTTTTTAGGGTGATTTCCAAAAACAACTGCCAATTTAACCTGTTAGTCAAAAAACCTCACCTTTTTCATTTTTGGCCAAAAAAACCTCTTTTGGATGGAATCTGTCAGATTTACTGTTCATCCGTTAGTGGATGAACAGTAACCGATGGGCATTTTCGTAATTTCTCCATTTTTATTTATTTTGAAAAAAAATTATCTAACCAATTAATATCTATTCAGTTTTTAACTGCTCCTAAAATAGTCAAATAAAGCATAAAACTCAACATATTACAAACAACATACCAAAACCATGATATAATACAATAACTAATGAAATCCATATTTTACTACTAAAACAAAGACAAGGTCTCTAATATTACAAGTTGACTTACATTATCCCTAATTTTCACCCAACATTAATGGGACGTTTGGGGCATTTTGTAATTTTTTTCACACTATAAATGATAGTTTTCAATATAAATATTTAATGTATTGATGATTGAGGGATGAAATGAGGTGCAAATAATCTCAAATAGATAATAGAATGGTTATGATTGTTTGTACTAGGTATTGTTGATTTTTTTTTTTTTTTAAAATAATGGATTCACTTAAGCATTTATTTTCCAAAAAAGTAAAACACCCATCCCATGCATTGGCGAATATCGAACTCGCAACTCCTAAAACCCCAAGCCCTCTAATTAAATCTAAACCAAATAAATAAATAGATGTGAACGTTGAATGTTGATTCGTTAATGATAATTAAAAATAATTCATATGTTTTCCATGAATCTAAACCTATTTCCAATTAAATCTAATTAATAATATTGAAACTAATAATTAATTGAATACTTTTCTATTTGGTCAAAAAATGGTAAAAAGTCATGTTAGTCTATTCTTCGGAAGATTTTTGAAGAATCTTTACAATTTTGAACATGAAGTAAGAAATCAAGAAGTGGAAAGTTGACAAAAGTCAAATTGAGTTATCAAATTAGATATTTAATGATGCATTTAAAGGAGTGGTTAAACACCTAATTTACCATTTGTTGAAGTTTAGTGTTGTGAAAAATCACCACAAACACTTAGAGAAATGTTTAACGAAGATGTTGAAATTGTCAGCATTAAGTGCAATAGAAAAAAAAAGAGAAGTTAAATACTTTGGGGCTAAACACAACCTCTAAGCACGTTGAACGCAAAGTATCTAATCCTTCTTCGTGTTTAAAGCCAAATGTAGTGGATAGTGTTAGGATTTGGCAAAAAAATTATATTCAATATACTGGTTCTTATTTAGAAGTTGATAAAGATTTAAAGACTTTTTTGGAAGTGAAAAATGTAAAAACACATTTGAAAGTACTAGAAATGATATTTTCCTTATTAGAATTCTAGTTAATAAAGAATACTTTTTTCAGGAATTTTGATAATTATGGTTTCCTGATTTATTATGATTTATTTGGTGAATAAATCATTGTGCACTGTAAATATGATATTGTATATTTTTTTTACTTAGAGACACAACTTGAGAGATCTTGAGTGTCTTGTAAGTTTCTTTACTTTGATCTTGAGGTAAGATTAGGACTGGTTGAATTAGGTTTGAGAGATCTTGAGTGTTTTTTAGTAATGGCTGTAACAAACTTTGTGCATAGTGAACATCTTTGTCCGCCTTGACCTCCATAGTTTTTTCATATTTTTGAGTTTTCATGTAATCCCGATGTATTAATTTTTATTTTCTTAGTTTTCTATTATTTACTTATTATGTGATCTAGATAAATTCCATTTCAACGAGCCCAATTTTTCCCCACAGACTGTTGGTGGCTAAATGATAAGTGCATATTATGTTATTATTGAGGAGTATTTTAGATAGAGATTTAATGTGAAAATGGCATCATTTGATCGATTTTCTCTTTTTTTTTTCTTTACGAAAAAGAGTTAAATAGAGAGATCAAGGGTCTAAGCATGAAGATTGATAAAAAAGAGTGAAAAAACGAAAAAGAAAAGGAAAATGAAGGGGAAAAAAAGATGAAGGCACTTCTTGCTCCATTCCAGTTCGCGCTAAGGTTTAGCTACGGTTTCGACCAAAGCATACCTTAGTCAATTTTTAGAATTGCGGAAGACGTCCACTCCTAAGTTTGGTAGCTAGTCCAGTTGCAGATAATAAAATCTTTAGCAACTCACTCTTGTTAGTTCTTAAACCTTAAGAGAAAATCAACGATTTACAAAAGATTTCAAAATCTAACCTTATTCTGATACTAAGTCTAGATTGCAAAAAAATCCATTCCAAGAAATTTGATATCAGACCACATTCAAATTTCCAATTCAGCTTTCACAGTATGTTTTGGGATGTTACAAAACTAGGTATGATTCGGTATCAAATCCGGATTTGCTGGGTATGAATCCTAAGAGCATCTCCAATGGAACGTGGGCGTCAGATGATGTGACTGTGTAAAGTAGAAGTCGTGAATGAGAATGTGACAAAAAATTTATTGATAGACGGTATAATTTAAAAGTAGTTATATAGTGTTCACCATCTATCACTCTTCCTTTTTAATTTTAATAGAAATTTAATTAAAATTAAACTATTTTATTATAATAAAAAAAATTTGAAATGCATTAAAAAACTAGTTAAATAATATAAAAAATTGAGTCAGTATGTCTACATGACAGTCTAAAATAGAATGTATGCTAGACGATATCTATTTTAAAATTTCTCATGTCATCTGGATAATTAAAATAGTCGGTACTATTGGAGCTCCATTTTTTATTATATTTTCCACATTGCTAATGTGAGCATAGAGAAATTATAAATAGAAATAATACTGGAGATACTCAAAGCTTTGACTTTATAAGTGCTTTTTTTTAGTTTTTGTTTGTAATAATTTTAAAACAAATCTTTCGTTTGACTTTAGGGAGGTTAGAAATTAGATCATTTATTATGAAAACTTTTAAATTGTTGTGAATGATATTTACCAAGTGGCTTTCCACCTCGTGTGTACGTGTCCTGCATATAATATAATGCAGCATGCAGACAGACACATGTCCTAAATTCTTCCTATATATATATATATATATATATATATATATTATGATGATCAATACAAAGACATTGTTTTGGTTTCATCTATTGTATTTCTTTGTTCATTTACCAATAATATTTCTTCTTCCATCTATTACGAATCTACAATATTCAAGAAGCATCCAATCAAGATTACTAGATTACTTTTTGATCCTAATTTATTTTCCAATTAATATTAAACTATTTTCTTCTCTTCTACCGTGACTCTATTTTTATTTTTACAACACGTTATCAGCACGAGTATGCTCTCTGGTTGCCACTTAGATGGATCTTCCAGATCAGAAAGTGTTTGCTAATTGTGATTCTGGTTACGAGAAATTGGAGATCTAAAAATTAGGAAATTACGATTATTCACCTGAAGTTGAATAATTGAATTCTGGAAATTTAAAGAAAGTGTTCTTATTTTGTAGAAAATGAATCGTTACAAATTTGAGCCATTGTTGGTTTCTGGAGTGAATTATATGAGATGGTTGAGTGATTATGGAATAAGGTTGAAATCCAAAAATCTGTACAAAACTCTGGATAAGAAAAATAAAACAACTGAGTAGTAGAAAAATAAAACTTTGATTATAATCCGAACCCATCTGAGTGATAATTTACAAAATCAGTATATGACAGTCACTGATCCTGCAGATCTGTGGCAACATTGATTTCTAGATACAATCGCCAAAATGAGACCATCCTGCCTGAAGCACGAGATAAATGGCATAATTTGAGATTCCAAGATTTTAAAAGTGTGAGTGAATACAACTCAGTCATGTATCTGATTGTGAACAAACTGAAAATGTGTGGGGAAACAAAAACTGACCATGAAATGTTAGAGAAAACATTTACCATGTTCCATCCTTTCCTAACGATTTTACAACAGCAATGTTGGGAAAATAAATTCCAAAAATATGATAATTTGATTAGACATTTGGATATTACTTTAAAACACAACCAGTTGTTGTTAAAAAATAGTGAAAGACGCCCTGTTGGCACCCAAGCATTCCATAAGTGAATGCACATTATAATAAAAAAACCAGATAGTGGTCGTGGTTACCTTAGTCGTGGTCGTGGCTGTGGTCGTGGTCGTGGTTCTGAGCATTGGAATGATGATGGAAAGGGATGTGGAAATGGTCGTGGTAGTGGCCGAGGTGGTCGAGGAACTGAAAATGGTTAGGGACGTGGTCGTAATAGGGATTATGGACATCCATATCATAATCCGAATGCTCCCCAGAAGTGGAATGTTTACAATGCTAGTTCCAGTAAAGGGAAAGAATTTCAAGAACCACGAAAGTTCAATCGTGGTCCCTGTTATAGATGCGGTTCCCCCCACTTGTTATTCAAGAACTTGTCGCGCCCCCAAACATGTAGTTGAAGCTTATCAGAAGCTGTGGCGTGATCAAGAAAAAGAAAAGAATAATGAATCAAATATGACTGATATTTTTGGTGATGGTGATACTGGTCCTGTCGACATATCAAATCTGGAAATTACTGATTTATTTAAAGATCCTGATGGGAGGATAGATCACCTGATTGGTGATGGAACTGTTAACTATAATTGAAATGTATTTCCCTATTTTAGAATGTAAATAGAATGGAATGTAATTTTGGTTTTGACTGTAAATGCTTGTAAATAGTTATGAATATTACATTTCCATTCAATTAATGTTATGTTTCATTTTATTAAAGGTTATAGGTTTGAACCAAGAATTCGTTATATTTGGAGATATATGTTTAGCCGATAGTGCTACAACCCATACGATTTTGAGAGATACAAAATATTTTCTTAAATTGATTCCAATTCAAGCTAAAGTGAATATCATATCAGGTCCAGTATATCTGATCGAAGGCTCCGGCAGAGCTTCAATTGTGTTACCAAATAACTCTGAATTGGAAATAAAAAATGCGTTATTCTCTCACAAATCCAGAAGAAATTTGCTCAGTTTCAAAGATATAAGAATTAATATAGATCATATTGAAACAGTTGATGAAAAGGGTGTTGAATATTTGTGTATTATTTTGAACAAATCAGGCCAGAAGCTTGTGATTGAAAAGTTGCCTATATCATCATATGGATTATATTATACAACCATCAGGCATATTGAAACACAATGATGCGAATTAAGAAGGGCATCCATTGAGAAATTATAAAATTCTACTGAATGATAGGGACCTATGTATCCCATGTTCTCAAGAGAAATTGATAACGAAACCATCATTTACGAAAGTAGGTTTTGAATCTCCATCATTTTTACAAAGAATTCAATGAGATATATGTGGACTCATTCATCCATCTAGTGGACCCATTCGCTACTTTATGGTTTTGATAGACGCATCCGCAAGATGGTCCCATGTATGCTTGTTATCTACTCGTAATGTTGCTTTTGCTAAGCTGCTAGTACAGATTACTCGATTACGAGCTCATTTTCCAGATTACCCTATTAAGAGTATAAGACTTGATTATGCTGGGGAATTTACATCGAAAGAATTTGATGAATACTGTCAAGTATTTGGAACTGATGTTGAACATCCGATGCCGCATGTTCATACCCAAAATGGATTAGCTGAATCATTAATTAAGCGCTTTCAGATAATTGCGCGAACTATATTAATGCCCTCAAAATTACCAGTAACTGTTAGGGGACATACTATATAGCATGCTGTTGCACTAATTCGTATTTGCCCAACAGTTTATCATCAATATTCCCCATTATAGTTAGTATTTGGGCATCCTCCTAACGTCTTACATCTGAGAACATTTGGGTGTGCTGTGTATGTACCCATTACCCCAACTCAGAGAACAAAAATGGGACCCCAAAGACGTTTACGAATATATGTGGGCTTTGATTCTCCACCAATTATTAGATATTTGGAACCATTGACAGGAGATTTATTTATAGCTAGATTCACTGACTATCAATTTGAACAAAGTAATTTTCCGCCATTTAGAAAGGAAAAGATTTCTCCTGAAGAGAAACTTGAATTAGCATGGAAAGTTCCCACATTAGCGCAAATGGATTCTCGTACTCCACAATGTGAACTAGAAGTTCAAAGGATCCTATATTTATAAATGATAGCTAATCGAATGCCAGATGCATTTAATGATACTTAAAAAATAACCAAGTCTTATATAGAAGTTGCTAATGTACCAGCAAGGGTATATGTTCCAGAAGGACAATCTCAAAATACAATAGCAAATGAAACTCCTATCCCTCGCTAGAAGCGTGGAAGATCCCTTGGTTCAAAAGATACGGTTCCAAGGAAAAGAAAGAAAAATGATCTGGATCCTAAAACCACATCAAATGAAATCCAGAAGTTATTGAGATCACTGAAAATAATCTCCGTGAAGGAGAAAATGATAAAGAAATATCAGAATCCAAAAATGAAGAAATTTTTGTAAATTTAAATCAGAAAATATGGAATAGAAATGAAATGAAAATTGATGATCTATTTTCCTACATTGTGGCAGTAGATCTTTTAAATGATGATCATGAGCCACGTAGTATGGAAGAATGCAGAAATAGACATGATTGGACAAAATGGGAAGAAGCAATCCAAGCAGAGTTGAACTCTCTGAATAAACGAAAAATTTTTAGACCCATAATGAAGACACTAGAAGATGTTCAACCAGTTGGTTACAAATGGGTATTCGTTCGGAAACGAAATGAAAGAAATGAAATTGTGAGATACAAAGAACGTTTGGTTGCTCAAGGTTTCTCACAAAGACCAGGAATTGATTATGATGAAACATATTCTCTAGTAATGGATACTATTACGTTCTGATTTCTTATCAGTCTTGTCATTTCTGAGAAATTAGAAATGTGTCTTATGGATGTAGTAACTGCATATATGTATGGATCACTTGATTCTAATATTTATATGAAACTCCCAGAAGGATTGAAATTACCTGAATCATATCGATCGGGATCTCGAAACTTATATTTCATAAAGTTACAAAAATCCCTGTATGGATTGAAACAATCTGAGAGAATGTGGTATAAACGTCTTAATGAGTATTTAATAAAAGAAGGATACCAGAATAATGATATATGTCCATGTATCTTCTTTAAGAAATCAGGTTCTGGTTTTGCTATTATAGCAGTTTATATGGATGATATGAACATCATTGGGACTCCTGAAGAGATCAAACAAACTGCTGAGTATTTGAAAAAGGAGTTTGAGATGAAAGATTTGGGAAAAACAAAATATTGTCTTGGTCTGGAAATTGAACATAAATACAATGGTATATTGGTTTATCAATCAGCATACATTGGAAAGCTTCTGAAAAGATTTAATATGGATAATGCCCATCCATTAAGTACACCCATGGTTGTAAGAATATTTGATCCCAAAAAAGATCCATTTCGTCCAAAGGATAATGACGAACAAATACTTGGTTCTGAAGTACCATGTCTGAATGCAATAGGTGCACTATTGTATTTGGCTCAATGTACGAGACCAGATATCTCGTTTGCTGTAAATTTATTAGCGAGATATAGTTCTACACCAACCCGTCGTCATTGGAATGTAATCAAACATATTTTGCGTTACCTAAAGGATACGAAAGATTTGTGATTATTTTATACTAATTCTGATAAATTTCTGGGTTTGACTGGTTATGCCAATGCTGGATACCTTTCGGATCCACATAAAGGACGTTCTCAAACTGGCTATATTTTCACGTATAATGGTACTGCGATCTCCTGGAGATCTACGAAACAAACTTTAGTAGCCACGTCCTCGAATCATGCTGAAATATTGGCATTACACGAAAACAGTCGAGAGTGTATTTGGTTGAGATCAATGATCCAACATATCCAAATTCATGTGGTATCGCCCAAACTACAAATGAGCCAACTATGATATTTGAAGATAATACCGCATGCATCGCCCAAGTTCGGGGAGGTTACATAAAAATAGATCGAATCAAACATATTTTCCCAAAATTCTTCTACACCCACGAGCTTCAGAATACTAGTCAAATCGACATGAAGCAGATCAGATCTTCCAATAATGTAGCTAATCTATTAACAAAATAATTACCGACATCAACATTCGAGAAACTCGTTTACGAGATCGAAATGCGGAAACTCTCCAGATTAGAAAATAAGGTGTATGGATGTCATCATCAAGGGGAGAATTTTTGTAATATTGGATTCACCGGCTGTACTCTTTTTTTCCCTTCGTCCAAATTTTATCCCCTGCTGGATTTTTCTGTCAAGGTTTTAATGAGGCAGTCAAATATCTCATATGGTGGAAATTCAAGGGGGAGTATTGTGAATGTTATTTACCAGGTGGCTTTCCACCTCATGTGTACGTGTCCTACATGCAATATAATGCAGCTTGAGACAGACACATGTCCTAAATTCTTCCTATATATATGTATTATGATGATCAATACAAAGACGTGGTTTTGGTTTCTCTGTTGTATTTCTTTGTTCATTTACCAATAATATTTCATCTTCCATATATTACGAATCTACAATATTCAAGAAGCATCCAATCAAGATTACCAGGTTACTTATTGATCCCAATTTATTTTCCAGTTAATATTGAACTATTTCTTCTCTTCCACCCCGACTCGATTTTTATTTTTACAACATAAATCTTTGTAAAATTATAGAAAAAAAAAGGGAGAGGGAACGAAATCTCATTCTTTACCATTAAATTGGACCAATATGATGTAAAATTGGAAATCAATTCAATACTGGTCGGAGTATTTAATTAAATTTTCAATTTATATTATTTTACATGATAGAATTGCCTTGAATCACAAGGATTTCCTTTTATGAAGGTTTTCCTATTTTGAGTTTAGATCTATTTTCTAATTGTTTGATTCCTTGTTTTGGAAAGATTTGATTTTTCTAATTTGGTTGATTGTATTCCTTAGTTGGAAAGGAAACAAATTAGGAAAGTATATTTGGTGATTACTATAAATAGAGCTATCTCGTGAAGAAGAAAGTATCCCGTTCTTTTGGGGTGGTGATCATTGGAGTTGGGTCATACCCGTGGGGGTAATGATATTGGGGTTGGGGTCTCGCCATTAAGGAGATTTCGAGTATTGAGATTGGGGTCTCGCTGTTAAGGAGATTTCGAGTATTGAGGTTGTCTCACCATTAAGGAGATTTTGAATTGGGTTGTCTCGCCATTAAGGAGATTTCGAGTATTAAGGTTAGGGTCTCGCCATTAAGGAGATTTCGAGTATTGAGGTTGTCTCGCAATTAAGGAGATTTCGAATTAGGTTGTCTCACCATTAAGGAGATTTCGAATTGGGTTGTCTCGCCATTAAGAAGATTTGATTTGAGGTTGTCTAGCCATTAAGGAGATTTTGATTTGGGGTTGTCTAGCCATGGTGGAGTTATTTGCCTAAAAGAGATTTTGGTTGAGAAAGAAAACAATTTTGTGTGGAAAGAGAGTATTGTCTGAATGACTTATAATTCTTATTTCTGGTAATAAAGTTGTTATCTTTCTGTGGATTAGACAATTTGTCGAACTACGTTAAATATTGTATTTGTAATTGGGCTGATTGTTTTGGTTGAATCGAACTAGAAATTAGAAAGAAATTGGGATAGAACCGGAAATTTACTGACGTTACATAATAAAATCATTGGAATGAATCTATATATACTATAAAGCAGAACTCTCAGCGGGACCCACAAAGATGACGTGGTGCGCTGAGAGTTCTGCTTTGGGTTGAAAAATAGCTCTTTTGAGCTATTTTCGAATCTCAACGATATTTTAATGAGATATTGACGAGAAATTTGAGAATACAAGATGAAATTTTGTTTTGTCTTTCTTTCTTCCCTCTCTTTCTCATTTAATGATTTGTAATAACTCATATAAATATAAATAACGTATTCTTAAATGATTTGGAAAAATAAAAATAAATGAGTGTTCAATCTCTCTCTTCCTCTTATAATGAGAAATTAATTACTTTTTAAATTTAATGACTTTAACTAGCCATTTCCTCTCCTTACATTTAACGTTTATATTTCTATTTCTCTTCCACTTCCTCACATTTATTAACAAACGAATAAAAAATGTATAAATAGAGACATTCACACAATCTTTTCTTCACATTTTCATCTATCAAATTCAAGTTTAAATACTGATATTTTCTCTGATCTTCATAGGAGAGAGATCGAGTGGACCAATCTCTTTAACAAGAGAACCAACGGCTCCAACCTCACCACCGATGATACAAGAGAAGCAGTAGCTCTGACCTCACCATTGGTGATGCTCGCGATGTCCGACCTTGGGTGACGCTAATAAAGAATCAACAATTTGAGTTTGGTTAAACTTCAGCCACATCTTCACAAATGGTTTGAATGATAGACTACAGGTTACAACTGTGGATTAAAGAGAGTAGGATATAAAAGCTTAGACAAGGTGGTGCAACAAAATGAGTGAGAGGATCCGAATTACTTGTATATGTATATGAACCTTTTAATTATTGGGTGTTGTCTGTAGATCCACTTTTTATTTATAATTTTATTGAGTCTCTTGTGTATGAGATGAGTTATGTATTGTATATAGTAAGTCAATTTATATTATTACTTAAGTGGGCCTATTGAATAATAGTTCAGCTTTAGGTGAAAAATTAGCTAAAATGAGAGTTTTTGAATTTCGTTAACTTTTTGTATCTATCTCTCTGGTTAATTCTGTCTTTCTTTCTCTTTTCATTCTCTTTCATTAATTGTGATTCCTTCCATCTTCCTTCTTTTTCAAAACTATACTTTTTATTGTTTAATGTGCATATCTCTCTCATTCAACGTGACTCTTTCATTCCATATTCTCTCTTAAATGAATGTAATTAGATTTTATTACAAAAAATTAAACTAGACAATGTTCCATTGAACTGTTACTTAATTTTCTATAAATTCTTGCCGTTACTTAATTTTCTATAAATTCTTACCCCATGAATTATCACTAAAATTCCTCGCTCTCTCGATCTCCTCAAAATGTCATGTAAATATGCAATGCGCGGGATTTTTAAGTTTGATGTAAAATTAATATTTATATTTATATATTTTATTAGTTATAATTATTATTGTTATATTTATATAATAATATTTTTTTAAAGAAAAAATAGTCAATTTTTTAGTTACTTATTAAGGATAAAAGTCAAAAATTATATATCAAATTTTATGATAAATGTGAAAGTAAATTGTAATAAAGTCGAGACATAAAAGTAACATTTGCATTTTCAAATTTAGTAAATTGTAATAAAAATTTAAATTTCCTATTTTTATATACTTTAATTGTATTAAATAAAATTAAGATTCTATGATACCATTAATAATTTCATTAAAATCATTTAAATTGAACAATTTTAATAAATTTAAATATAAATTTAAATAGGTTTGTTCATATACTTTAACTTACATCACATTACTAATTAAATTTGTAAATAATATCTTTAATTAAAACAAATATATATTCATGATTAGAATTAAAAATTTGTTATAAACTAAAATCTAACCGTTAATTAAATTAGATATAAAATCCTTTAATAAAATCCAAATCATTAATATTTAACTTATCAAAATTAAAACGGGAAGATAACATTAATTATTCCTCTAACACTATTATATTTCTCTAATTTAGTAAATTTAAATAAAAGATAAATTTTTATCTTTTCATGTACTATAACTTAAACACAAGTTTCTTCATAAAATCACATGAATGACATTAAATGACTAGACTTAGAATTATGCTTATTCAGTTAGTCTATAAATATATTTAAAAAAAAAAATTATTTCAATTAATAAATTGAGTCGGAGGATTGATAAAGACATATGTTTCAAGATAAAGACATATCAATTTTTAAATTTCATCCCATTTTTATTACTTTGTTACCATGTTTTATTTTAGTCTTACTTTTACCGTGTTACTCCATTCCATTCCATTTTAGTCTTACATTTACATCATTAACAATGTCAATGCCTCTTACTTCCCTAATGTACAAAATCTTAGATATTCTAAAATCGTATCAGACAAAAATGAATCTCATTTCCACCACTCTAATGATTGGAATGGTACCAATTATGCATGTTTACAAGTTTCATATAGGGGGACGTATGTGAAGTGAATTTTATATAACTTCTTAATCCTAACAAATACAGAAAACTAATGCAAACAAGATGGAATAAAACTATACTCGACATGTTTAAGGTTATTTATCAATTTATTTATGAGCAATGACGTTAAAAAAGATGTTACCATATTATTATTTTATTTTTGTTATTAACTTTGTTTATCAGCTGGTTAAATAATTTATGTTAGAAAATTTTCAATTTTGATAGTTTAATTTACCATTGATCTGGTTTAAAAAATTTTATTAACATAATCCGTCCCGCGCAAGTCGCGGAAATATACTAGTTATCTTAATAAAAGATAGATAAACATCTTAAATTTCATAAGTATAGAAGAGTTGCAGAGCCATATCATACATTAAAATCAGACCACGACTCATATTTCACAAAACCTGCAATCACACACATACACACATCACAATAAACATCCCAAACATTACCGTATCAAACCAAACCAAACCAAACAAAACATAAAGTTCAAAATCTCCATCCCAATTGAACCACCTTGTTAACATCAACACTTCTATTACCATTATTGCAATCGTCATTGTCATTCTCACCCGAACGTAAACTCTCAGCCCAATTGAACTTCTTCTTCTTCTTATCATTCTTATCAATACAAGAAGAAACCAACATTGGTTTCATTACATTTACTCTCCTGTCCGCATTCTTTTTCATCTTCTTCATCTCTTTTATTTCAATTTTAGTCCCTCCTTCCATTTTAATACATATATTAACCTCCGAAAACATTTTGTTACAACCTAGTGTCCTTTCCTTTTGATGTTGGTAAAGCCTGTGTAATCTAATAGCAAGACCAAATATTTCATCTTTAATCTCCTCCTCCAACTCGCCTTCAATCTCACTTTCAAGCTCTTTCCGAATCTTCAGTTCCTCATGACTTGTGTTCGGTTTGGTCTTCATCACCCTTTGATCATACCTTGAACCATCTGCATCTGCATATATGGACAATTTTAAAAAAAATGAAGTGAGGAATTGAAGTGTTGAAGAGAAAGAGGAACGTACCTAGTATTACGTTGGCATGGTGCTGGTCCATCTCCGTTGTGAGATTATGTTTTAGTGTGTCCACATTTTTAAAACACAATATTTGATTGGGACTGATGGGTACGGGGGTTTTAGTGATATGGACGTAAATTGTGGTTGTTTAGAGAATTAATCGATAGTTAGAGGTGTTGGTTTATTCAAATTTAGCCGCCAATGTGTCTAAGGTGAGGTGAGAAATGTTATTGTGGTCAGGTTAATTAATATAGGGATGAGTATGGTGTATATGTCTACATTAAATAGTGCTTTACTTTGAAGGGACTTGGCTTTTGGTTGGCCTTCAAGCACAATCAAAATAGGGCACAGGACAGAACAGAACAGAACCCACATGCTTGATGTTATATGTCTCCTCCTGTGCTCTTATATTTCGTTAGTGGCTCTGAGTAAATCTATGGATTGATATTATTTGTTTTTCCTCTTATTGGGCCTTGTTCCACAGAGCCCACTAAATTGAGTCTACAAGGCTAGTCAGTTTTCGGGGATAAATAACTATTAGTGTTTTTACACCCCATTTATTAATTATTTTTTAAAAGTGATAAATACCGCAAGCAAATTGATTAATACCGCATTTATTTTCTAATTATATCCTCAATATAATTAAAAATAAAAAAAATAGTTTTTTTATTTTGATTGAAACTCTTTATTTTGTTCTCTCATCTCAACCGATTATTTTCTTTTCATGATTTAAACTCGTTCAATTTTTTTTATTGTCTCAGCTCAAATAATTTTTTTTCATTATCTCAATCCGTTTATTTTTTTTTTCAATTACATAATCATAGAAGACATGGATGGAAGTAACTATACCTTCGTATCATTATGTTTTATTCGAAGGGATTGTTAAATACCGCAGCAAATTTATTAATACCTATCTGTCAACTCTATGGACATGTCAATGTTTCTCAAAACCCTAGAGGACAACTCTATGGACATGCCAATTTTTCTCAAAACCCTAGAGGATGAGAGGGAAAATAACGTGAGTGAACTCTTTTAAGAGGGAAAACTGTTTTTGTTTTTGGAATTCTTGAAGAATATTGGAGATAAGTTGTGGAGAAGAAATCAAATAAAAGGATAAAAGTGAAATAATAGATGCGGTATTAATAAGTTTGCTGCGGTATTTAACAATCCCCTTATTTTTTTTTAAAATACCAGATTCATCCCACAGCTATACTTTATTAACAATTACTTACATCAACCATTTTTTTTTATTCTTACTTTTATCGTGGATCCTTAACAGCTATCAATAATAATAAATTAAAATAATAAATATTAATAGTTTATTTTAATTTTTAATATATTTACATATTAATTTATTTTTATCTATTTTATTATATTTAAATTTTTTATATTTATTTTATTATTATTATTTTAAAACATAACTACTACACTTAGTTATTTAAAAATATATATAATTATATTATGTAAATAGTAATATATAATTATATAAATAAATAAAGTTAATATAAAATTTTATAATTTAAGTAATAAATAAAATAATATATTTAGTTAATTTTATAATATAATATATTAAAATTATTAAATACAAAATATATTTAGATAATTAACACTAACGTTCTTAAGGACAATGTTGTGTATCATTAATGGGGTGTAGAAGCAAAATTTAAGGGGTGTTAATATCTATACTCATAACTATACTCTCTATGATGGGGGATTGGTCTAACAAAAATTCGAATTTCAGCTCCAGTACCACGCCAAGTTTGTCCAGCTTTTATTAGTAATCAAGTTCAAGTTCGATTAGGGTTTTTAAATTTTCATTCTTCCATTTATTAAAATACTAAGTATATTAATATAATAATATTAAAATTGTATATATTTTCTAATTTTACTATATTTGGATAAAGTTATGAACTTTTAATTAGGGACTTCAAATCCGTTTCAATTATAATCATTTTAACTTAAACCTCAGCATGATTCAAATTACTTTAAAATTAATTTAATTAATTTTTATTCTAATAAATTTCAATTGGTTTCTATATTTATCTAAAAAAAAAAAAGTTACAATTTATAACATTTAAACTACTATTAAATAATTATGAATTACAAATTATAGGTTAAAAGCAACAACTACGTATTAAATAAGTTCTTATTCCTACTACAACAATTTTGGGCTTTTGTAGCGTCTCAATTGTGGCGGTACATTAAAAAACCGCCACAATTATGTTATTCATGGCGGTTCATATGAACCGCCATGATTGAAAAGTTATTTGTGGCGGTTCACTATAAAAACCGCCACTAATGACATAATTGAGGCGATGATATAATTGAGACGATTCACTATTTGAAACGCTACGAATGACATAATTGAGGTGGTTCACGAATGACATAATTGTGGCGGTTCAATTATTGAAGCGTCACAATTAAAAAAAAAATTAAAATAATTTTTTATTAATAAATTTTAAATTTAATATTTTATTTTAAAAAAAATATATAAAATAATTTTTTATTATTAAATTTTAAATTTAATATTTATTTTGAAAAAAAATATTTTTTTAATAAAATAAATTTATAGAATTTTATGACTGAGTAGATATAAAATAAATATTTATTATATTATTAATATCATAAAGTTATAAATAGCTTCATTGATCCACCTAATTAAAAAACTACAAAATTAAGTGTTCTTAGTATAAGAAAAGAGGGTGGGTGACCTGTTGGGAAGTTATTTTATATTTTTAGTTACATCTATTGTGGTAGTATAAAAGCGCCTAAAAAATATTGTATTTGTGGCGCTTTTATACCGCCACAACTATATCACATTCGTGGCGATATAAAAATGCCACAAATTTATTTGTGGCCCCTCATTTGTGGCGGTTGAAAAACGCCACAAAAGGTGATTTGTGGCGTTTTTTAACCGCCACAAATGGAGATTTTTGTTGTAGTTGATGTAATGAGTTTTCTTCTTCTCCTCTTTCGAAGGAGACAAACTTGGGTTGGTTCGTCCTACCATGTCAGCTAGTAGAATAGACCAATAAAAAAAACATTTGAAAATAAAGTACTGTATAGACCAATAAATAAATAATATTTAAATGGACTTCACATCCATAAAACATAAAAATTAAGTTGGTCAACACTAATATGATACTATCTTTTTACTCTCTATTGGGTTTGTCCAACCACCCAAGTTTTTCTCCTTCCCAGGAAAGAGAATATGGAGTAGATATCCTATCCGAGGCAATTTCTGGTCTTTTAGGAGGCATTGAGCTTGTTCTTCTTTCGTGTCAAACTAAGACTTCAATTCAACACCTTTTTTTTTTTATACATTATAGACTTTGACCTAACGCTCCGTTACTTTCTCGTTGTCCTACTATCTCCTCCGACGAACAATTTCCTTTAAACTTTCTTCTTCCTATGTAACTATTTTTGTGTTAAATATGGAAGAACTCCAATGGCTTTGCATCAATCTCAAACTTACTGAAGATGAGCTTCTTGTTAACAACTTACTTCCAAAAGCTATTTTAGCAAGAGAAGACTTGCTCAACCATAGTCTAATCGGAAAGGTTTTAATTTGTAAGCGAGTAAATAGAGAAGCTATTGTACGAAACTTCAAAAAATTGTGAAGCTTTCCGGTGAAGTGGATATTAAATCTATTCGAGATAATACATTTATATTCCATTTCCAAAGACTTTCTTACTTATAAAAAAATTTAGCTCAAGAACTCTGACATTTTGACAAACAACTCATTGCCTTCCAAAATATGATGATATTGGTGATATTGTAAATACGGATCTATGAAAATCTAGAATTTACCTATATTTTCGTGAATTTTATGAGCTTGAATGAGTAGAATTGAGCCTAAGAGTTGAAATATTGAATGGATTTCTGGTAATTCTAGACTATTTCATTGAGACAGGGACTTGGATAAAAAGATCAGGAAAAGAAGCTGAAAAGAGTAAAAATCGGAAAAAATAAGGACCAAATGGAACTTCGTCCAAAGTCGAAGATCATGGCAAAGTATTACAAGAGAAGAATATGTCGCCTATGAATATCGTCTGCACATTCGATGAAGATGACGACAGGAAAAAGTGAAACAAATGGAAGTCGTCTAGAAGAAAAGATGCAGAATGCAACATATGTGTTCTTCGCCTATAACAAGTTGTCAATACAAGCGAAATCTTTCAGGCAACAAAAGAAGGTGTCTCCTAAGGAGAAGTGAAAACAGGCGACGTACCAAGGCTAAATAATGAATATCGCCTAAAATAGACATATAGTGGGAGGCGACAAATTACTTATCTCGCCCAAAGTTTAAATTAAAAGACAATATCAAGGGAAGAGAGAAGAAGCAACATCGCCTAGTTGTTTGACGATAAGGGAGGCAAATATCAATATATTTTGCCTATACGACTTGTCAACACGCAATCAAGTTTGGCGATTATTGGGAATGTCGCTTGAAGTTCAGGAAAAGGAACAGGCGACATAAATGAGAAATTTGGTACTTCATCAATTTGTGTTTCTTTGATAGTTTTATTTCAGAATTGCCACTGAGTAAACTCTATAAATAGGAGCTTAGTTGAAGCAATTAGAACCTTTTGACATTTTATTAATCTGAGCTAAATTTCTAGAATCTTCTGTTCATTTTTAAGATTTTTATTCGTTGAAGTTTCTTGAAGAAGTTTTGTGCTCTGTTTCCTATGATCATTGAGATTTAGCTTGAAGATAGTGAAGTGAAGATTGTGACAGCGTCCAACTTCTATCTTCTTTGATAAGATTTAGATCTTATAGCATATCGATGATGATTTTGTGTTAAATTGAATATGCTAAAGTAGATATGTTAGGTAATAGCTCTGTGTGTTTGTTGTAATATGTTGTTAATTATGAATCTAATTGTGTAATTCTGGTTCAAATTATAGTCAGATTTGCTGAGTTTTCATATGTTAATTGATTTACAAGAACGACAGTTAAGTAATCTTGTTATTCTGTTGCTCAATTTAGATCAGAGATGGCAGTTGAGTTTCAGATATAAGAACAAAGGATCTTTGTACTAGAGATAGACAATAGATATGATTTTCTACAAATTGTGCTTATTAGTTACATAAATTGGTATAGAGATATATGCAAATGTGTGACTCAGATCTATTAAATTGAATCGAGAGATCTTTTAGCAAATCATTGATGATGATCTAGATTGTTAATCTGAGATCTAGAGTTGAATTATCAATTTAGAAGATGAATAACAACAGAAAGTAGCTGATCAATTCAATATTCATTTGAGATCATTGAAATTCTGAGTATAAATCCTTGTTTTGATTGAGGAATGTCAGAAGTGTCTAAAAACTAAAACCAAATTCTATGAACTTTACAATTCTGTTGCTAATGAATTCTTTTAACAATTCGACCTAAATCTTGATCTCATTCTTTCTTTCTAACAAACAATCCATGTGGAGACGATATCTTTAAAACTACAACAGACGTTGATAGGAATTCTGTTTTCTTTGTGTTATTTTATATGTTAGATAATTCCTCATGAATCTATCATAGGTTATTTTGTGGGTTCAAATTCATTATATGCCTCTTATTACTATGAATAAAGTGGCTACGAAAATAGGGTTGGAAATGAGTCGAGCCGGCTCGCTAATGGTTCGGGCTTGACTCGAGCTCGGGTTCAAACATGCTTCTGGGGAGCCAAGCCTCAAGCCTAAAAAATTACAAGCTCGCAAGCCTATACGAGCCTAGTATATTATATATTTTTATATTTTTTATAAAAATATATTAAATTAATATATTAAATTAATATATTAAATTAATATTTTATTTAATATATTTAAACGAGTCGAGTACGAGCCGAGCACGAGCTTGTATATAAACTCACAAGTCCAAGCTCGAGCTTCAAACCGAGCCTGAGCCCTAGCTTTTGGTAAACGAGCCGAGCCTAAGCCTATACGAGCTCGGGCTCAGCTTGGCTCGACTCGAATAAACCACTATACGAAACAATAACTTAGAGAATTGATCATATTATAGAAATTCCTGCTCAAACATGTGAATGTTGGAAATTATTTATGATGTTCAAAGTAAGAACAAATGTCACCTAACCACTTCTCAGAGGTATATAATTTTAAGGTGGCAAATAATGTAGAAAGACATTGGTTGTCCCTCACACGGGATTGAATGATTGTTGTGGAAAATTAAATCACACATTTAGTGATTGCCAAGACTTGGAAGCTAAGAATGAGATTTAATTAGGTAAATAATCTCAATATGGATTGTCTTTACATGCACCAAACAAATACAAGAAGAGCTCTCCAAAACAAAAACCGAAAGCTACAAAAGCCTCTCCAAACTATAATATCATAATTTCGATATCATCTTTCAAGATCCTGTAAGCATTCCTCTCATATATATATATAAAGCAAGAAAAATTCCAATGCTAAAGATCCAAAATCTACCCAAGTCAGAAGCCTTCATCCCTTATTACAATACACAAACAATGAAAACTATTCATTAGAGGAGCATGATTTATCGTGGGACTTAGTCACAAAACTTCCACCCCTTACTATCATCCATTACGCATAAATTAATACCCACACCTTCCCATATAAGAAACTAGACATCATCAGCTCTATCCATATCAATCTCAAATCTTCAAAATCCATATCAACCCTCAACAGCCAACAAATCACTACACCAATCTCTCAGTAGGTCAACCTCGAGTCCTGCTTTTAGATGGAGGTTGAACACCCCACCTAACCCATTGTTAGACACATACATAGTGGTCCCACAACCTCTATAAAAGAAAAACCTAACCTCAAGAAAAACCAAAAATTCTTGTTTCTAAAAAAGTTAAGCATAACTTGCCTGAATCCTTGCTCAAATCCTCCTCTCATGAAGTTGCAACCCAAATAACCTTACCCATCAAGAATTTTTTTTTTTTAATAATGATTGTCAATTAGTAAGCAATCAAAAGAAATGAAAATGAGTAGCGAAGGACCTGGATAATTTAATCTCTTCTATTACAGATTTCTCAATTGATAAATATAGATGAACCAAACTAGTGAAATTCATAAGAAAATCAAGGCAGAATTATAATCTTTATCATCGGCGAGCCTTGGTGTAATTGATACTCAGTGGGCTTGCCATCAACCATAATTGCTTTATTCTGGAATGTCCGAGTTTTTGGGAAATTTCTATCATTCTAAACCTTTAAAAGGATTATCTCCTAGAATCCTCAAGCGTAATTTTTTTTTTGTCTAAAGCAGAATTATATGGTAATAAAGCAACTGATTTGAAATCGAAACTAGCTTTTCCTAATTGTATACATGTAGATTCCAAAGGTAAAAAATGAGTTCTAGTACTTCATTAGAGACAAGAAATTTCAATCTCGATTCTCTCATACTCTACAGGTCATTTTGATGTCATCTTAGAGCAAAAAGATACTATTAAATGGTGATTCACAGGCTTCTTGGTAACCCCAACGGAATCAAAAGAAGTTATTCATGGAATCTAATAAAACATCTTAACCTTATCAGTAACTTGCCTTGGGTATGTGGAAGAGTTCAATGAATTTAATCAGCCTGATGATAAATAATGAGGCTCAACCAAAAATAGATGAGGTATGGCCATGTTTAGAGAAGTCTTAGATGAATTATTTTTAGGATGTGTGGGGTTTACTTGGTCAAACTTAAAAAAAATGACAGAGAAAATATCCAAGAACGTATTAGAAGAGTGGTTTCTAGTCAAGAATGGTTTGATCTTTTTATATAAGCATCTCTCATAGAAAATTCAATTTCTTATATTACAGACCAATCATCCTGAATACAAAAGGTAATCTAAGTAAATAGAGCAGAAAAAATCAGAGGTTTAGATTCAAACCTTATTAGGTGAAAGATAAAGAAATTCATAACATTATCTCCGGTGTTTGGAGCCTTAATGGCTCATTTGATGATAATTTTATATCTAAACTTGAATCTTGTGCTTATGAAGTTCACTTTTAGTGCTCTTTAAAGTTTGGCATTCTTAGTAAAAGATTTGCAATTCTTCGACACAAAATAGATCAATTGTTTCCTAAGACACAAAAATATAGTATAATGGTATCCATAAAAACCCTTCAAGATAAGGTCCAAATACTTGAATTATACACCAAGAATTATATTTGTAGTGGCGTTTAAGGATGGAATTGCTCCAAATAGAAGATAGAAACACCAAGTATTTTCATTCCATGACTTTTGTCAAGAGATTAAATAATGAAATAAAATTAATTTGTGATATACAACAGACCAAAGTAGAAAATTTTGATGAAATTAGTCACACAAAACTCCAGTTTCTTTGAAAATCTTTTTACCTTATCAGAACCCTCAGATTTAAGCATCAACCAAGTCATAAAGACAATCATTAGATATCTGTCTGTAGATAAAGAATATCACTATCTAAATCGTACTCTCTTGTAGAATTTGAAATTATAGTCTTTCAATTAGGGCCAGCCAAAACTCCAGGAAGGGATGGATACTAACAAATTTTCTTTCACAAACTCTACAGTATAGTGGGTGAGAAAGTTAGTAGTACATTATTACTAAATCTTAAATTCTAAGGACTCTATAGGTAGCTTCAATTACAATACACTAATCTAGTTATGATTCCAAATAACAAAAAACCCACCAGTTTTGGACCATCAGCCAATAAGTCTTTATTCTATCATCTATAAAAAAAATAGTTGCAAAAGCAATTGCTTATTAATTTGTGACTGCTCTTCCCTACCTAATTATTGAAAATCAATCAGCATTTGTCCCCAGGCGTATCATCCATGATAATGCTTTTATAGATTTATGTTAATTAATTAAGTATTTGGTAGTTGGTCAGTAGTAATTAATGAGGTTGTTAGTACTTTTAAGATCATCTCCAATGCAAGTCTCTTGGCGGAGTCTCTCATGTGGCCCATTAATGACACATAAGCAAATAGACTCTTGTTAAAAAAAACATCATTTTCACTCCAGTCAAAGTCTCTCTCTAATGGCAAACTCCCACTTTAGTAGGAATCAAGATGCAGAGCCGGGCACTACGCAGAACATAACATAAATACAAAACCTCTGTAGCTAGTATTAACCAAATACAAATTCATAATTCAAAATTTCAATATTATTAGTTCCAAAGAAGAAATTAAAATCTGAATATAATTCCTTAAGTAAAGTTACAATTCCCAATTGAAAATAGTGTTCCAATTTAATTGTCAACTAAAGGAATAAAAACAGCTTAGTCTTGTAAGGTAAATGGTAGCAAAAGTAGTATGAAGATAATAATTTTGATTCATGCTCTTGCTCTGATGAAGTATCACATTACCTAATCCATCGCGATACCTGTACCCATCCGGAATTTTTCCACATAACAGAAACAATAAAGAAAAAGAGAAAAACAACAGGATTAGACTATCATTAGTCTAGCTGACACCTCACATTCTAACATACATAAGCATATGAACCTATGCTTGACCTAACATGGGAGCACACAACGTGGCTTTTATAAGTCTTCTAAGACTCCTTATCACAACTATAATACAATCCTACAATCAGCAAATTATGTTATTTCTTTTAATTAAGCCAACATGCAATCATTATCATTCACTTTTACCAGTGGTCGGTTTATTCCGATCTATTAATGTTGTTATAGTAACTAAAAAGTTCACCTAACAGGTTATCTAATATTCCAACTAACTGGTAACACCCTGTGGCTGCGAAGGAGGGTTCTCGACAATGGCTTGCCATGTGCTCACCACGGGCTATTATTATACAGGTCTTAGAGTAAATGAGGGACCTTGTTCGCTAATTATTTGTCATCGGGTTTGCCACTACAATCTATCAAATCACTTTTAAAAGTTGACGAAGGAAACCTTTCAAAAACTACTCGTCATTAAGTCTCGTAAACCCCTTAGTGAAGTTGATTGTTAAAATTGATGAATGACATGGTTCGCCATTTTTCCATCATTCGTTCACCGTTACAAATTGTCTATCAGGTTTAAAGTCGATGAAGGAAGTCTCTCGATAAACCTTCATCATCATACTTTGCCAACATTTATGTCAAGTTCATTTTTAAGGTTGACGAGCATAATGTCTCGATATTGTCTCGCCATTATCTCGTCATAACACATAGTTATGTGAATTTTCTAGTTTTATGAATTGTGGTGGTTTATTTTCAGTTTAACTAGACAGTTCTCCAATTTTTAGCTCTTATTAGCTTCCCAAAACTTATACAACACAATAGAGCAACCAATTTAAGGTGTTCACTTGATTTATATCCAATTCAACAATTCAAATAAATTTTAAACCAAATATTTACAGTAGTTATAATTTTTCTGTAGATTATAATCATAGAGTTTAATAAGTTTCAGTTGTATAAATTATCTCATTAATACATGTTTCCAGTTAAGTTTATTATCAACATCATTACCCAAAGTAACTATTAGAGAAAATGGGATCATACCACTGTGTTAGAATCATAATGACCGAAGTCAGAATGATTGAAGTCCAGAAATGCCAAAGCCTAGAATTACATGAAATTTACTCAATTATCTTCTTTTAAGCTCAATTTCTTTATAGTGAAGCTCATAAATCATACTAAAATATAGGTAAATTCTAGACTTATCACAACGTCACTCTTGAAGTCCACAAGCAAGCCGATTAAACTCCCGACTGAGTTTCCTCTGCAATTTGGTTTCCTACGAAACAAACAAAACACACAAATTCAATCACCAAACTATCAATACTAGAAACCCCAAAATTCTAAGGTTAGGGTTTGATAACCACTACCCGGACAATAAAACCTCTAATGATCAGACCTTTCTAAAACACTAGTAGGATGAATCACAAGATTGAAAATCAATTTTTTTATTTCTTATTAACCCCATTTGATTTACAACCCCCAAAATAACCTAAAGAGACTAGATTACTTACCGAAAATTTGGATTACAAGGAGAACGAGAATACAAAAGATTTCATAGCTCAAATCTTATGATTTTTGGCGATCGTTTGTCGCGATAGTTCAAAGAAAATAACATTCTAGAAGAGTTGCTCTAGTTTTAGATGTTTTAGGAATGACAGGGTAAGATGAAAATTAGGGTTTATATATTTAAGTAAAATTTCAAATATCCCCCTGTAGTTTTAGAAAATTATTATTTTGACAAAATTTTCAGATTTTCTTATTAGGTGTCCTAAATTGATCCGACCTTAAACATCTATCTACTAGGCCTAATTTTCGTTTGTTACACTCTGATTTTTAGTTTTCCAACAAAATTCACATGATACTTGTCCAATATCAAATATTAAATGAATATAATTTTTTTTAAAGGGTAATGTTAAACATCGAGATTCTATTGTACAAATTTTGTTATTTTACTTTAATACCCTTTTAACAATTAAAATTTTAATTTTTTCTCTCTCTAAAAACTTATGTATTTAATGACCGCATCAAAAGTATCAAAACTTTAAAAGATCAGGACTATCAAATAATTATAATAAAAATTTAAAATTTAATGAAGTGTGAAAATTAAAAGAAAATTATACGGGGCAGAAATAAAAATCACTTAAATTTTATAATAAATTTATTTTTAATAATCAAAATAATTTTTAAAATCTTATTATAAATTATATACAAACAACTAATGATATTTAATAATTCTAAAAGTAAAATCTTTGTCATCACATACCATTTTTTTTTCTTTTTTTAAATATCACATATGGTTCTTGATGGGTTAGAAAAATATATTTTTTTTTTTAATTGATGAATTAAATTTCTTTCACCACAAAATAGTTTTAATGTGGTAATGGTTACTTTAGTTCCTTTGGTAGCAAGTTAAATATTTAAAGAACACAAAAGTGAATTATTTTCTTGGACCTTCAAATAATAAATATTAATTAATGAATCTATAATTTTGTCCTGAAGTTTGAAAGTAATTCATATCATTGATAGATACAATAATTTATGAAGATCATTTTCTTTTTCAAAGCATCTGTTTAAACTTGTAGTTGAGAAAATAAAATAGAGGACGACAATGCTAACAACTATTTATTTCCATCATGAGCTGATGATAGTATTTAACATATTTTATCTAATATGTTTGATTTGTCGAACAATGATAGTTTATTCCATTAGGAGACAAAAAATCATTTTGTAGAAGACAATATCAGTGTGGAAGATTATGATACACTTAGAGGCGTTTCAAATTAGTGGACAAATATTTCAAACATTGAGTTGTTGTTTGATTTTTATTAGCAACATAAAAAATAAAAGAATTTAGTGTGTTAAAGAGGTCTCTAGAGAAAATAGGTGGTGACTCTTTCAAGTATGCATTGCTGGTTTGTGATAAGGGTGAAAAACCTAGAGATAGAAATAATACAAAGAGGAGTGAGTATCCTGTAAGAGTGAATGTTATTCTAGATACTTATGAGTTTTGGCGTGTAGGTAAAGTAGTTACAGAACATGAACATGAACATGAGCTTTTTCCAACCATGTCAAGATTGATGGCTGCATATAGGCATGTGCACAATAAATTAAAAAGAACATTGGAAGCTAATGATAGAGCCGGTCTTTAAGTACGTAATAATGTAAAGATCGTTCAAGTTTAAAATGGTGGGCATGTGAGATGAGTTGTCTACCTCAAGATTGTAGAAATTTCATTCACAGTAATCGAAAACGAAATTGCAATAAAGGAATGCAGAGTACATTAATATTTTTCTTTTTAGAAATAAAAATGGAATATAGAGGTTCTTTTTACCATAATAATATAGTTGGGGATGAAAGGTTAAAGAATGTCTTATGGGTTCACCATCAAGGAAAGAGGGTGTATGAAGACTTTAATGATGTTATTATTTTTTATACAACATATACGGTGAATAGATATAAAAATGCGATTTGTGTTTTTTTTGGGAGTAAATCACTATTATCAATCAATTTTACTTGGTTGCTCACAATTTCACATGAAGATGTTGCAACATTTAAGTGTTATTTACTACATGGATCAACGCAATGAAATATATTCATCCACTATAATTATTTTTTATTTTTAAAATTTTATAATGAAAATGATAATAATTATAATTTTACATGATTATAATACTCAAATAATACTTTATACATATTTGGTTTATTTTAAAAATATTTAATTTACTATATAAAATAAATTAAAATATTTAAAATTATCTAATTCTAGAAAGAAAAAAATGACTACCCGGCCATGCCCACCTGAGTGAAAGCTTCAAGGGTCCAAGCGGTCACCAAAAGAATGAATAAGTCTGTTACGGATGAGCTGATCACGAACCGGTAACGAGTTCTGGTTAAATTTTGACAGCACTACAATTATGAATATTTTGAATAAAAAATAAATATATGAGTGAAATTCCTATTAAATTTTTAGTATTATTAAGGGTACTTTAGCAATACTAATAATTTAGTGAGAATAAAATAGAAATTTTTTTATTAGCAATTTGTAAACAATTATTTTAAATAACTATCTAAAAATTGCTAATATAATATATTTTTTTTCCAACAATAAAATTGTTAAATTGCTAAAGAAGAATTTACCTACCAAATACACTCTAGAAATATTTATAATATATATTTTTAAAATAATAAAATAAAATAATAATTTATTTTATTATACTCAACGAATTTTTTCGCGCAGCTTGAAGAGTATACACAAGAGTTTTAAGTAAATGAATTCTAATAACATGTTCACAAGTTACATTTGTAAAATTAGTATCAGAAAATGTAGATATTTCTATCTCATAAAGCATTATTACATTCTCATCATCCAAAGGACATCCAAAATAGAATGGACCATCAGGGGAATAAGGAACTTTGCAATCGTGGTAAAAATTTAGGATCATCACATTTCTGTCATTTGTGACAAAATGATCGTCCAATGAAAGTTTGCTTGGAAACTACTGCGTGGCAAATGTCATCCTACATATCATCCCTAACAACAATGAGTGAGTGATTTTCATTAAGGTTCATACTCTGAATGTTTCATCACAAAACCTTATGGGGCTAAGGTTTCTCTCACAATCTATTTAAAAGGTTTCACCAACTCCGCAGTATACAACCCTATCAGTCCCCAAAATGGATACTCCAATTGGTGTATGTACGGCCCACACTCAAACCAATACGACCGAGCATAAGTTGAGAATTTCTTTTCATCATTTGTAGAAGAAATTTTTACAAGCAGAATGAATAAAATGAAATTAAGGTAGCACATGGTGTGTATTAGTTAATCCATTCAAAATTGATTATATTTTATTTGACTCGATATATATGTATATATTTTTTAAAAATAAAAAATTACACATTAATTAATATATGATATATATATATATATATATTCAGTTAGTATATAATTTAATATAGAATATATATCATAAAAATAATGATAATATTATTTTTAAAAATAAAAATTATATTAATTTACTTAATAATGATTAAAAATATATAATTAAATGTATTAATATTATTATATTTTGAACTGTCATTTATTAAGTGTATGTCTTGTAGTTACATCGCTTATCCGTTAAAGTATCAATTGACTTACTTATTAGATTAAGGTCCCGTTTATTTTTTTTCCTCTGGTCTATTTAGCCATTTTTCCTAAATTTATTGACATTAGTCTTATTGTTTTAGTCTTTACATTTCATTTGTTTTTCCATTTTTACACCTTCTAGATCTATTATATTTATGATTGCATTTACCATTTTACCCTCCATAAGTTTTAATTGTTTTATTCTTATTTAACAAATATTATTCTCATTCGATTTGTTGAAATATGTCATTAATTAATTTGACTTTAAGATAATTTTTTTAAAAGTTCATTTACTTTTCTAAAAAAAAAGTTATCAATTTTAAAAAAATGTACCAAAATTTTTCATAGGAAAAAAAATCTTATATTAATTATATTTTAAAAGTCTTTTAATTTTTTTTAATAATATTATTTTGTTAATTATAAGTATATTATTATTTATTTTAATAGTTAAAATTTTTAAATATAATATTTAATATATTAAAATTATATATATATATTAAAATAATTCAATACATGACAAACTTCGTAATAAGTGTACTTCCTACTTTATTTTACAAATTTCAATATAGACACTATTTACAATATATGCAATTAATGTAATTTATGCCACAAATTATACAATCACAATGTATGCTATTTTTTAGGTAATAATATTACAAGTGTATACTCTACATTAAAAAATTTATATATTTTTTTAATTAAAATGAGACATGTAATATAAATATTAATTTTATATGTGACATTATTCATTAAATAGAGAGATGAAAATAAATGCAGAAAAATATTTGATTTTAGTATTTGCGATTGATTTTGTAAGAAGGGTAGAATTGTTTAATAAAAATGATGAATTCATAAATCACTGATCTATTTAGAATAAGTGGTTAAATTTAACTGTTTAAAAAAGTCTTATTTAAGTAGATAATAGACAAAAGTTGAAAAAACAAACCGATTCAAATGTCTAGAAAATAGATATTAGATGTAAAAAGACTTTTTGCTGAAAAAACAAACGGGACCTAAATGTTGAAGTAACTTTTTGAAATGATATTACCAATGAGTATTTTGTAATAACAATGAGATGTTGAAATAACTATGAGATATAAAATAACGTAAAAGGACAATATATTATTTTAAACTACCAATATATATGTATATATATTAATATTAGTAATAATGATAATTTTCAAGCAATTTCTTTTGAGATTTTTAATTTAAAATCGGTAATACTATAGTCATCAACTAATTAAAAAATTATAAAATAATTAACCAATATATATATTTAAGATTTTTAATCACATTTAGAATAATAATAATTTTGGTATGGTTGGCCATCCTACTTTTAGAATTTTAGCTGACCACATTGGGTAGCCCATACGGTCTGCTACTGGCTTCTTTATTGGAAAAAGAATTGGTGATAATAAAATTTATTTTACTACACTCCACATCGTTTTTCCCGCAGCTTAATGCGTATACACAATCACATGTTACATTTGTAAAATTAAGATTAGAAAATGTAGGTGTTTCCATCTCATATAACATTGTTACATTCTCATTATCTAGAGGACAACGAAAATAGAATGGACCATTGGGGGAGAGAGGAACATTGCAACCGTGGTAAAAGTTCAGATTCACGTCATTTCTGCCATTTGTGCCAAAATGATCGTCCATGAAAGTTTGCTTAGAAACTACTGCAGAGTAAATGTTATCCCACATATCATCCCTAGCAACCTTATGAGGCTAAGGATTCTCTCCCATTATATTTTAAAGGTTTCACCACCTCCGCAATATATAGGCCTATGCCTCCCCCCAAATGGATACTCTAATTGATATATGTATGACCCACACTCAAACCAATACAGCTAAGAATAAGTTGAGAATTTCTTTTCATTATTTGCAGAAGAAATTTTTATAAGCAGAATGAATAAAATGAAATTAAGGTAGCTAATGGTGTGTATTAATCCATTCAAAATCGATTATACTTTATTTGATTCGATATATATATATATTAAAAATAAAAAACCTACATCATTGATTAATATAAGATATATATATATATTTTTTCACTTATTATATAATTTAATATAGAATATATATATATATCATAAAAATAATGATAATATTATTTTTAAAAATAAAAATTATATTAATTTACTAAATAATGATTAAAAATATATAATTAAACGTATTAATATTATTATATTTTGAACTGACATTTATTAAGTGTATGTGTTGTAGTTACATCGTTTAACCGTTGAAGTATCAATTGACTTACTTATTAGAATTTAAAATCAGCAATACTATAGTCATCAACTAATTAAAAAATTATAAAATAATTAACCTATATATATATATATATAAGATTTCTAATTACATTTAGAATAATAATAATTTTGGTGTGGTTGGCCATCCTACTTTCAGGATTTTAGCTGACCACATTGGGTAGCCCATACGGTCCGATAATGGCTTCTTAATTGAAAAAAAATTGGTGATAGTATAATTACATATGTAGTCGTGTTAAATATAATCACAAATATTCACCGTGGATCGCGGGTAGCCTGCGGGCAAGCCTATAATTATTTTTTATTTTTAGAATTTTATAATCAAAATGATAATAATTATTTTTATATAATTATAATACTCTAATAATATATAATTCATTGCTCTTTTATTCATATTTGGTTTATTTAAATAATATATAATTTACTATATAAAATAAATTAAAATATTTAAAATTATCTAATTCTAGAAAAAAAAATTAAAAAAAAAAATTGGCTACTCGGCCGTGCCCATGTGAGTGAAAGGTCCAAGGGGTACAAGCGGTCACCAAAAGAATGATTAAGTCTGTTACGGATAGGCTGATCATGGATAGGTAACGAGTTTTGGTTAAATTTTGACATCATACAATTATCAATATTTTCAATAAAAAATAAATATATGAGTGAAATTCCTATTAAAATTTTAATATTACTAAGGGTACTTTAGAATATTCATAATTTAGTGAGAATAAAATAGAAAATTTTTTATTAGCAATTTTTGAACAATTACTTTAAATAATTATCTAAAAATCGCTAATATAATTTTTTTTGTTCAACAATTAAATTGTTAAGTCGCTAAAAAAGAATTTACCTACCAAATACATGTTAGGATTTGACAAAAATTGGTATTCAATATACTAGTCTTTATTTGGAAGCTGAGAAAGATTTGGAGACTCTGTTGCAAGTGAAAGATTTGAAGACTCTTTTCGAAGTATTATATTTGTCTAGGAATTGTATTTATGGCTTATTAGAATTGCAATTAGGAAAGAATTTTTTTTTTTTTTTTTTTTTTAGGAATTCTAGTAATAATAGGTTTCCTAGTTTATTATGATTTACTTGGTGAGTAAGTCATGGTTCACTATAAATATGATGTTGTAGTCTTCAATTGTAAAGACACAAATTGAGAGATCCTGTGTCTTGTGAGTTTTTTTCTTGTGAGTTTGGGGTGAGACTTATAATTGGTTTTGGGTTAGAGAGTGTTTTCTGGTTGTGACAGTAACATCTTTTGCTACATAGTGAAAATCTTTATCCGTCCTGACGTCCGTGATTTTTTTCCGTTTTGGGTTTCCACGTAATCCTGGTGCGTTAATATTTTGTTTCTTATATTTTATTTTGTTTACTTATTATTATTGATCGAGACAAATTCCATTGCGACGAGCCCGATTTTCCTAACAAGTAGTATCAGAGCCGAGGTTCGTGTGAGTTTCAATTGTCGAAGTAAACATGCCTACAAGCAAGATGTTTACCGGAAGATTCGATATGGAGAAATTTGATGGAAAAATCAATTTTGGCTTGTGGCAAGTACAAGTCAAAGATATCCTGATCCAACATAGATTGCATAAGGCGTTGAAGGGAAGAACAATTATGGTAGTCTCTGAAAGCTCTGGTGAAAAAGAAACTGGTAAAGAGAAGTCCAAAAAGTTCAAAAAGTCCGAAAAGTCCCTGATGAGTGTTGATGAATGGGAGGAACTCGATGAGAGAGCTGCAAGTTTGATACGACTGTGTCTTGCCAAGAATGTTCTCACTAATATTCAAGGAACAACATCTGCAAGAGAACTTTGGGGGAGACTTGAAGAGTTATACCAAGCAAAGAGCGTCTGCAATCGATTCTACCTGAAGGAAAATTTTCATCTATTGAAGATGGATGAAGGTATGAAGGTTTCTGATTATCTTGCAGAACTCAATAGGATAATCTCCAAGTTGGAGTCTATTGGAGTGGAGATTGATGACGAGGATAAGGCGTTGAAATTGATCTAGTCTCTTCCTGATTCATTCAAGTATATGAAACCAATTCTGATGCATGGAAACTCGACGGTAAGTTTTTCAGAGGTTGCGAATAAGTTGATCTCTTAAGAGAATTAGACTGAAGAGTGAAAATAATAACTCTATAATCAGTCAATTTTGATGGCTCGAGAAAAGAATGAGTACTCCAAGAAAAACATCCAGTGTTGAAAATGTGGACAAAAGGGACATCTGAGGAGGGATTGTAAAAGAGCAAGTTCGGCAAAGGACTCCATTGATGGAGATACTCTATGTGTCTCATGAAGGTGAATTCCTCTAAGGAGGAATGGATACATCCTCATGGCAAGTCACACACCACCATGGTGCCATGAAAGAGGATGTAGTACTTCTAGCGGCCACAAGTTTTACACATGGGCATTGGACTAGCGTTAATGCGGTTATGTGGTGGAAAAGATGTCGATGGCTGATGAACTTTCTTGAAAGCTAGTTAAGGAAGTTGCACCATGATCTGATCAGCAAGGGTTGTATCGACATGTGCCGGAATAAATCTTAGGATAGATCGTTTGATGGTTCCTAAGTGTGTATATCTTCATGGTGGGATATGATGACTCGATATAGAGTCATGGTCGTCGTTTAAGGGGCGCAAGTTTAGGGAATTTTCGTCAAGGGGTGGTTTGTTAGGATTTGACAAAAAAATGGTATTCAATATACTAGTCTTTATTTGGAAGCTGAGAAAGATTTGAAGACTCTTTTAGAAGTGAAAGATTTGAAGACTCTTTTGGAAGTGAAAGATTTGAAGACTCTTTTGGAAGTATTATATTTGACTAGGAATTGTATTTATGGCTTATTGGAATTACAATTAAGAAAGAATCTTTTTCCTCTTTTTTAGGAATTCTAGAAATAATAGGTTTTCTAGTTTATTATGATTTACTTGGTGAGTAAGTGATGGTTCACTATAAATATGATGCTGTAGTCTTCAATTGTAAAGACACAAATTGAGAGATCCTGTGTCTTGTGAGTTTTTTTCTTGTGAGTTTGGGGTGAGACTTGTAATTGGGTTTGGGTTAGAGAGTGTTTTCTGGTTGTGTCTTTAACATCTTTTGCTACATAGTGAAAATCTCTGTCCGTTCCCTACGTCCGTGATTTTTTCCCGTTTTGGATTTCCACGTAATCCTGGTGCGTTAATATTTTGTTTCTTGTCTTTTATTTTGTTTACTTATTATTATTGATCGAGACAAATTCCGCTGCAACGAGCTCGATTTTCCTAACAATACATACTAAAAATATTTATAATATATATTTTTAAAATAATAAAAATAAAATAATAATTTATTTTATTACACTCCACATCGTTTTTCCCGCAGCTTAATGAGTATACACACGAGCTTTAGGAAAATGAACTTTAATAACATATGCACAATTTACATTTGTAAAATTAAGATTAGAAAATGCAGGTGTTTCCATGTCATATAGCATTGTTACATTCTCATCATCTAGAGGACAAAGAAAATAGAATGGACCATCAGGGAAGAGAGGAACATTGCAACTGTGGTAAAAGTTCAGGTTCACGTCATTTCTGTCATTTGTGCCAAAATGATCGTCCATGAAAGTTTCCTTGGAAACTACTGCAGAGTAAATGTTATCCCACATCCCTGGCAACCTTATGAGGATAAGGTTTTTCTCACATTATACTTAAAAGGTTTCACACCTACATAGTATATAGGCCTATGCCTCCCCCAAATGAATACTCCAATTGGTATACGTTCGGCCCACGCTCAAACCAATATGGCCGAGTATAAGTTGAGAATTTATTTTCATCATTTGCATAAGAATTTTTTATAAGCGCAATGAATAAAATGAAAATAAGGTAGCTCATGGTGTGTATTAGTTAATCCATTTAAAATCGATTATACTTTATTTCATTCAATATATAGGTATATATTTTTTAAAAAATAAATAAAAAACTACATTATTAATTAATATAAAATATATGTATATATATTTATTATTTTTTAACTTATTATATAATATATATATAGATTATATAAAAATAACGATAATATTATTTTTAAAAATAAAAATTATAGTAAATTATGTAATGATAATTAAAAATATATAATAAATGTATTAATGTTATTATATTTTGAACTGACGTTTATTAACTGTATGTTTAGCGGTTATATCGCTTAACGATTTAAGTATCAATTAACTTAGTTATTAAATTAAATGTTGAAATAACTATTTGAAATTATAATAGGAATGAATATTTTGTAATAAGTAAAGTAACAAATAACGTAAAAGGACAATACATTATTTTTAACTACCAATAAATAAATATATATTAGTAATAATAATAATTTTTAAACAATTTCTTTTGAGATTTTTAATTTAAAATCGACAATACTATAATCATCAACAAATTAAAAAAAATTATAAAATAATTAATTAAAAAATTATATAAGATTTTTAACCACATTTTAAATAAAAATAATTTTGGTTTGGTTGGTGATCCTACTTTAAGCATAGATGATAGAATGTAGAGGTTTGGTGATAATATAATCACAAATATGTAGTTGTGTCAAACAGGCAAGTCTGCGCCTAAACCGCACGACCCATAAATATAATCAGCCAGCAAACATATAATTATTTTTTAGTTTTAGAATTTTATAATTAAAATGATAATATTTATATTTTTATATGATTATAATGCTCTAATAATACTTAATTCATCACTATTTTATTCGTATTTAGTTTATTTAAAAAATATTTAATTTACTATATAAATTAAATTAAAATATTTAAAATTATCTAGTTATAGAAAAAAAAATAAAACAAAAAATGCTACCCAGCCATTCCGCCCATGAGTGTATGCTTCAAGGGTTCAAGCAGTCACCCTAAACCTATTACGGACGGACTTATCACATGCAGGTAATTACTCATGAGTGTATGCTTCAAGGGTTCAAGCAGTCACCCTAAGCCTATTACGGACGGACTTATTACATGCAGGTAATTACTTCTGGTTAAATTTTGACACTACCAAATTATGAATATTTTGAATAAAAAAATAAATATACGAGTGAAATTCCTATTAAATGTTTAGTATTATTAAGGATATTTTAATAATATTCATAATTTAGTGAGAATAAAATATAAAATTTTTTATTACCTATTTGTGAATAACTATTGTCTAAAAATCGCTAATATATTTTTTTCAATCAATTAAATTGTTAAATCACAGAAGAATTTACCTACCAAATACACCCTAAAAATATTTATAATATATTTTTAAAATAATAATTTATTTTATTATCTTACTCAATTTAATTTGATTTTAAAATAATAATAATTAAAAACAACTATACTACCTGCTTCCCAGATGGTACAAACCTAGTGTTTAAAAAAGTGGCAATTACTTAAAATGGACCTTCAAAAGTAGGGGTGTGCATAAAACCCGGACCGAACCGGATCGGGACCGACCCGGACCGGACCGAAAATTGCCGGTCCATGGTCCAAACTGTCCCGGTCCGGTCCGAAAAATTTGGACCGACTACTTTTTTCGGTCCGGTCCGGTCCCATGCCTCCACGGACCAAACCGGGACCAAATAATAATTTTAAAAATAATATAAAATAAATAAATAAAAATATACATTAAAAAATATAAATAAAATATTTAAAATAAAAATAATTATATATATTTAGATTATAAATTATAATATAGGTGAAACTTAATAATATAGTAAAAATTTTAATATTTAATTGTATTAATTTAAATTTATTAAATATAAAATTAATTGAAATGAATAAATATAATATTATAAATTAACACCATAAATATATTTAATTTGTATAATATGTGGTTTATATATAACTTTTTTAAAATTATTATTTTGATTTTTTTTTAAAAAAATTGAAAAGCCCACTAAAAAGCCCAACCCGATTGGACCGGACCGGACCGAGACCGATTGGGATTGGACCGATCGGTCCAATATTTTAGTCGGTCCGGTCCGGTCCAAAACTTTTGGACCGACATATTAGTCAGTCCGGTCCGGGTCCGGCCAAACCCGGACCGGACCATGCCCACCCCTATTCAAAAGTTTAAATTCTATTTATAGATCTATTGTCAAAAACTTAGTAAAATAATCTTTGTGAAACTTTGTTTGCACTCATTAGGTTGTGCTGACAAAGTTACCCTTCAAGATATATTAACATAAATGTTATTAAGATAGATTTCATGTTATATTTAATATGAAAATGACCTTTCTATCCCTAAATATAATAAACCATTAAAATAATTTTAAAAAGAAAATAACATCACTATTCTTCAATCTTTCCAACATCGATCACTGCTCCTCCTCCAAATCACCATTCTTCAATCTTACCGATATCTATGGCTCCCTCTCCGCCGTCTCCTAGCTGCTCCTTCCTCCCCATTTTCTTCTTCCTCCAACTTCAAACCACCATTCTTCGATCTCTTTGACATCTATTGCTCCTCCTCCTGTAAATCATCATTCCTCACTCAACATCTCATGTCCTGTTGGTATCTCTCAGACTCCTCGCCGAAAGAGCTCTGTCTCTATGAATGCAGCTCCAACTACATCTTCCATTATCCATCTTGTGTTGCTTCATTTCTTTCTCACTTCTCTTATTCCTTCTCAAGTATTAATTGCCTGTCATCTTTTTCTCTTTTATGAATTTTAATACTTTATTTTGGTCTAATTTGCTATTAGGATATCAATTTTGTTGTGTTCTTGTTCCTCATTTTTGGGTCTTGAATTAGGTTTTAATTGATTATTTTGTATATAATTCGATGCTCACATTAGTTTAGTAATGACTTGCTTGTAATTGTGGAGTTTGTGTGACTTAAATTCAAAAGAGTGAAAAGATAGTAATTATATGTTGTCTTTCTTTGATTCCATTAGACTTTTTCACTTGTACAAGAAGAGTAGTTAATGTATTATATTTAAAACTATGGTTTGTAAAGTGAAACAATTTACAAAATGCATCAAGGTTCCGTTAGTGGTGTGGAAAGTAGGGATAATGTAAGTCAATTTGTAAAATTGAAGACCTTGTCATTGTTGCAAAAGTAATATACTTATATGAATTTAATTAATTATTATATTGGATCATGGTTTTGCTATACTATCTGTAACATGCTGAGTTTTATGTTTTGTCTGACTGTTCTAGAAGTAATTGAAAAGTGTACTAAACTGATGTTATTCTTGTAGTGATCCATGGTTATCCATATCATAGTTTGATCAATTGAATTGTCATGTCAAATTAGCTTCATGTATGTTTATTTTTGAGTTCAAACATGTGTAATAATTATTTACAGGTTTGTGAACATAGCTCAGACATCTGTGAATACATGCACGGTAAACTATTAGCTTATAGTAGACAGTGTGTGCAGTTCACACATGTATGATCATCTATGTTCACAAACTTGTAAACAATGATAATATATATGTGAATTGTATCCCCTGTGAAATAGTTCAATTATAGTTGTTACTTGGGATGTACAATCAATTTAATTTAGTAAGTTTACAAATTGATTTATCTAAATTTGTTAGATTTTTTTTTAAAGAAAGTAAATAATTAATTGGGCTCATTGCACTTTTAGACTTTTTTAATTAAAAAATTATAGTTTTAAACCGAAATTAAAATTTTTACAAAACTAAACTTTTTTCAAATATTTTTGCAGAAATAGACCAAATTGATTGTAATACCCCGCTTTCCGGTCTTGATTTACTTTCCGGGCAAACTACACCGGGAAGCAGGAAAATATAATTGCTTTCCGGCGTTTTGCTTCCCGGACCGGGAAGCATGACACCGGGAAGTAGTTATACTTTGCCTACTTCCTGGTCTGATGCTTCCCGGTACACCGGTAAGCTCATTTTTACAATTTTTTTTTAAAAAAGTTTAATTTTGAAATTTTTTTAATAAAAAAGTCTAAAAGTGTAAAAAATTTAGGGTTGGACTAAAAATAAGAAGAATTAAAAAGTTATAAGGCCTAATTTTGCGTATTTTCACTAATTAATTTGATTATATTTTCCTATATGAGTTGTATCATTGATTGTTAGATTTATTTGGTCTTAATTAGTTCGATTATTTCATTTTTGAGTTTATTTAATTTGATGATGTGATATGAGTTGTTTCTTTTCTTTGTTAGTTTGATTCGATTTCAATTAGCAACATTATTTTTTTAGTTTAATTAATTTAATTTTGTAATATGAGTAATATATAGTTTGTACTCTCTTTGTTTAGACTTTTATTCATTTAGAAGACATATTCATAGTTATAAGATATGCTTTCACAATTGTGTGATTTCTATTAACATGCTTATTCTTTAGCGATGATTATTAATTTTGCAGACAATGCAATTTTGAAAGATATGGAATAAAGAAGTTTTTTTATTGTCTCGGGAAATAGGAGTTTGCAATTATCATGAAGAACTCTTATTGAATAATGCAAAATAGTCCACATTTAGGCACAAGAGGTGACCAAAGATGCGTCAATATATAATGGACCTTATCTACCAAATCTCAATTGATGTTCCTCTTTCTTGACTACTGATAAATAGTATTTTTTGATCATATATTAATCTATTTTATGCAATTATTTATCTTAATACAATCAGTATTTTGATCTCATATTTGATCCACAAAACTTTGACAATTCACAACTCTATTAATTATGGTATTTGATGGTTCTTTTTAATTACAATCATTTTTGTATTTGTTAAAATTTATTTCTTGAATATTATAGACTACTCTAGTATATTTACAATTGGTTTGAATTCAAGTTGCAATTTATTTACAAGTTATAATTTGCCACTATGATTTAATATCACAATTTGCGATTGACAACCAATTAACATCGATTGTCCATCACACTTGACAAAAAGGCCACAAAATAGGGAAATTATGCTTTAAGCACTCAATTGTGATGTGTATAATCAGAATAATCACAATTTTTCAGCACTGTGATTTAAGATCACATTTTGCAAATCACATAACTGTGATCTCATATCAAATTTGTCAAAAAAGAACACAAAAGGGGGTTCAAGGGAAGAAAAGTGTATGTATGTGATGCTTACACCTAAACAAACAACATTAATGACATGTGAGTTTTAAGGTCTATAACAGGGTGGAACGTCAGAATACATGGTTTGGAGTCATAAACAAACGGTTTCCAATAAGGTGGATTAGGCAAGTTCGGCGTCAGCAGTTAAAATAGTGATTTGGATAGTTGTAGCGGTTAGTGGTTTGAAGTAGCGGTTAGAATAGCTGTCAAAATAGTAGTTGCAATAACCGTTTGGTAATAGTTGTAGCGGTTAAAAATAATGGTTAGACATAAAATTACAAAAAGGATCGATTTAATTATTTTAATGGTATTTATTAATGTGAAATAAAAGGGTATTTTAGTAGTTTTATAATAACGGTTGAGGTGAAAGCTAATTTGAATAGCATTCGCTAGACCGCTATGTGAATCGCTAAACACTATTTTGAAATGCTATTATACCTATTTTTCCAAACCGTTGTTCACCCCGTTATTCAAACCGCTAATCGCTAATGAAACTGCTGACACCGAACACATACTTAGTGTCGAAACCCTAAGATTCATTTCAAATATTCATTATCACAATCAACTCAGGAGATATATGAGATAACTTAGGAACTCATAGCCCCCATTTTCTGAAATTGTGATATGAGATCATAAATTATTATCTATGTTCATATAATTGTGCTTTCGTATCATAGTTGATGGATGAGGCTAAAAAAAGAGGAAACATAGAGGACAAGTGAATTTATGTGATGCCTATAATTAAATAAATCATATTAGTGAAGGAAAAAAAAATAACTTTCAAGATATTTGAATTTTAAGGTGTTCACTAAGTTGGAATGTAAGTACATTGTGATGAGACATTTACAAATGGTTTCCAACAATGTGCATGGATGTTGGATTCCTTTTTCCAATCAATTTCTTAAATTAAAATTTAGACACTAAAATGATACAAGATAGGTTCTCATTTCGCCCATTTTATACATATATGATCTCCGATCATAAACTATAAAGTGATATCAAATTATTATGACCGCATGTCACATATGCAATAAATTACCATAAAATGGATGATGGGAATACTTGAAATATATATGGGTTACCCACAATTTAAAGAACTATACTTATAAAAAAAAACAACTTTCAATAAAGTTAAAGCATCTGTATCTCAAATCATAAATTGTAAAATGATATCAAATTATTTTGATCTGATATCACAATTGCAATTGATGGTTATAATATGGATGAATGTGGATATTTTGAGTGCAAAATGTGATGTGCACACTCCAAAGAATCATACTCCTGGAAAAAAAAACTAATTCTTAGATATTCAAATTTTGGAGTGTCTATCTACTAGGTTGTTAGGTAAGAGTTTATGTTGAAGAAACATTTACAAATGATTTCCAATACAGTGTTTGGAGGTTAGATCCTTATGGTTTCTTTTTTCAATTTATTTATACTACCAAACTTTGGAAACCAAATGAGACAAAATAGGTTTCATCCCACCTATAATTTATTTTTTGATCAGTTTATTAAAATTTCGACACCAAAATGAAGCAAGATAGGTTCTCATTTCGTCCACTTTCTACATTTGTGATATCCGATCATAAATTGTAATGTGACATCACATTATTGTGATCGCATATCACAGATGCAATAAATAAGCAATAAAAGAGATGAATGTAGATACTTTGAGCATATATGTGATGCACACTAGTCAAAACAATCATACTCTAGGAAAAAACAACTTCCAAGAAATTTGAATTTTAGGGTATCTACTTGGTTGAGTGTAAGAGTATATGGTGAAGTGACATTTACAAATAGTTTTCAACTAGGTACTTAAAGATTAGATTCTTATGATTCATTTTTTCCAATCAATTTCTCATTCTAAACTTTGGACATCAAATGAGGCAGCATAGTTTTCCATTTCATCCATTTTTCGTATTTATGTCTCACATAACGAATTGTGAAATGATATAAAATAATTGTGATCTCAGATCATATTTGCAAAAAATTTTATAAAAGGGATGAACGTGGATACTTTGAGCATTATGCACACTGAAAATAATCGTAATCTGAGAAATATATTTTTTTCAAGACATTTGAATTTTGGGATGTCTACTGGGTTGGAATGTAAGAGTATATGGTGAACAGACATTTACAAATGGTTTCCAATAAGGTGCTTGAACGTCAGATCTTTATAATTTCTTTTTCTAATCTATTTCTTCTACTGAACTTTGGAGACTAAATAAAGTAGTATAACTTTTATTCTACCCATTTCCTTCATCTGCAATCCGAGATCACAAAATTTGAAGTAACATTATTACATCATTGTGATGTCTTATTGCAATCGCAATAAATGTTCATAAAAAGGATAAACAGGGATGCTTTGAGCATAGATGTGATGTTCATACTCTAAATAACCGTATTCCTTTTTTAAAAATAAGGATAACCTCCCATTTTCGCTTTTGGCGATTTTTATTTTTATATTTTTTTGCATATGTAGTGTGAGAGCACAATAGTCATTAGTGATCACAAAGTGTGTTCACATATTATAGTGCTAGAAAATTATGATTATTGTGGTTATATGCATCACAGTGATGCACTTAAAACTCTATTTTGTAGCCATTTTAAGCATATAGAGATCATATTTTTTTTATTGTTGATCACAAAATGCGATTGTATATAACAATGACACATCACATCCTGTAAATCAATTGAGATCTAAATTCAAATAAATTGTAATACATTATAATAGTCAACCAAATTCAAGAAATAAATTTCAACAACTATAAGAAGATTATAATTACAAATGTTTTTTTTTTTCTAATCTCTCTATCTTGTGGTCCCCTCGATGTATAAACTCTCATTCTATTTGACATAATAAAATAACACAACTCTAACGTAAAATAACCTACAAAAAGTAGATTATTTCCTTCTTTAACCTAAAAAAGTGCAAAAAGATAAGACCGTATTAGAAAATAAAATCAAACCAATTAAAATAAAAAAAGGAAAGAAAATATAACAAATTCAAACAAAATTCAACTAACAAAGAAAATAAACAACTCATATAAAAAATTAAAATCAATTAAACTTAAAAACGAAAATAATCTAATCAATGAAGACTAATTAATCTAACAAAAAAAAAAGCATGCTACTTATCAACTCATACTAGAATATATATTCAGATAAATTAAACTTAAAAAGAAATAATCTTACTAATTAGGAGTAAATAAATCTAACAAGGTAAAAAACAACTAATATCATAAAATCCAATTAATTATAAATTCAAAAAGGAAATAATCTAACTAATTACGATGACATCAAATTAGGTCATCTCCAGCGGGGTGCCCAAACCAGATGCTCAGAGGAGAGAAAGCATGGTGCTGAGGAATACTGCTATTATAGACGGATGCTGAAAGTAGATGCTCTGAGGAGAGAGAAAATGAGAGATGATCACCCAAGCATCGATGCTTTAAATAATAATAATAATAATAATAATAATAATAATAATAATAATAATAATAATAATAATAAAGAAGAGAGAATATAATTTATTTTATTAGTTGAATGGTAAGATGTCATGTGTCTATCTATATTTTTTATACAAATAAATAATTAAATTTAATGGAATGTAAAGCCCACTTGAGTATTTCACTTAGATGATATCATTGTAGAATACAAATGCTACATGATATGCTAGAATTAACTTTTTTTATGTAGGACCCACCCATGAGCATCCAAGAATAGGTGCCACCACTGTGGATGTTCTAACAAAGAAAGAAAATGACTCATAACATAATCAAAATAATTAAAAAAAAAAGATCTAATTAAATAAGATCAAATTAAGTCACAAAGTTGCTAAACTAAATCGCTAGTACATCTTACTCATGACTACAATTGATAGTCTTGCAGATATGTGATCATTGTTCACCAGTTTGAGAATATAGATTACACATGTGTGAACTGCACACACAGTCACTACAATTTAATAGTTTTCAATATGTTTAGTTCACATATGTGTGAGCTATGTTCACAAACCTATGAACAATGGCCACATATGTTTTAACTGCAAAATAAACATACATGATAATGGTTTAATAGAGCGATTCAATTCACCTACCATTTGAATAACAATAGACCAAAAGCAAAAATGAGATCAATTAAATAACACAACACATCAATGTGAAAGTAAGCTCTCGAGTTTGAAAATGTTATATTAGTTCAAAATCAAACCAAAACTGATTTCAAGCTCAACATTAAATAGGTAAAATTTAGATCAATAACATATCATAACTTATTTCAATGGCATAATGATCACTAAAGCCCTTAAAATTGGCAAACATTTTCAATTCGATCCTCCAACTATGCGAGATTTCATTTTAACCCTTCAACTATTCCGTATGGAGTCAATTTTCCCCTTTTCACCTATGTGGCAGATGATGTGGAAAGATTGTTGTATATATTTGACTCTAAATCATCCGTAACATCGTTTGCCACATAAGTGAAAAGGGCTAAATTAATATGATATTAGATAGTTAAGGGGCTAAATTGAAACCTCGCATAATTTGAGGGCCAAATTGAAAATGTTAGCCAAGTTTAGGGACTTTAGTGATCATTATGCCTATTTTAATTACAATATTCAACAAAAGTTTATCATTTTAATAGCAAGTCAAAAATCAACATGATGAAATATATATCAATAATGATTAATGAAATCAATAAAGAAATGAAAGCAGAATTAACCAGCATTCAACATTCAACATCATAGCCTACAACATTAATCATCTTATCAAGAAAAATTGAAAGCAAAATTGTAATCACCGTTAAACATCCACCAAACCAATTTTGCAGCAAACATCAATGAACTAAAATCAATTCAAGCTCAAAATTTAGCAGCATTCAACCTTCATCAAGCAATAAGAACTTAATTCGACCTAAAATATTAAATCAAAATAGGGAATCAAATCAAACACTGACCTTTTTAATAGAAGTTGAAGATCTCGACGGAAGTAAGAACTTGCTGATCTGGGTTGGACAATATCGACGGTTAAGAATCGATCTATACTGGGCATAGTCGACCTATGTTTGAATACAACGTCAAATCTATGAAATTTGTGCAAGAATGAGTTAACGATGGAAGAAGATAGAGTCGTCGATGGTTGTGTTAGAGTTAGAGTCACAAGCCGTTGAAGGAGGAGGAAGATGTAATAACGTTGAACGAGGAGGAATAAGAAAAAAAATCATGGAAGTATAAAACTGAATCGGCTTTGAAGAGTTTGATCTAAATTTGGTTTCCAAATGAGCATTTTGGAAATACTATTTTTTTTCAATTTTTAATTTAATTTTGGGTTATTTCCAAAAACACCCCATTTTTTCAAACGTTTCACCTTGAGCACCCGGTTTTAAAAGTTTTGGCAAACCACCCCCAAAATCAAAACCACTAGTTGTTTTTGGTAATTTTGTGAGTGGTTTTGGTGTTGTATAAGTAATTTTGATCTTAGAAAATTTCCGAATCTCTAAATTAAACATATAGAATTTCAAAACCACTCATACAACACCAAAACCACTCACAAAATTACCAAAAACCACTAGTGGTTTTGATTTTGGGGGTGATTTTCCAAAACTTTTAAAACCGGGTGCTCAAAGTGAAATGTTTGAAAAAATGGGGTGTTTTTGGAAATAACCCATTTAATTTTAGGGATAATGTAACTCTTGGTACTTACAGTTGTGTAAAATTTTCACTTACGTACTTCAAATTTGCGAGGTTTCATATAGATACTCCAACTTGCAAATTAGATCTTATATAGGTACTCTACTTTGCAAGGTTTCATTTAGGTATAGCTCACGTATTGCGCCACGTCAACTGAATGATCTAAATGATATGTAATTTGCAAGTTGGAGTACCTATATAAAACCGCACAAAGTTGAAATACCAAAGTGAAAATTTTGTACAATTGTAAATATCCATAATTACATTAATAAAAGGGTATAATGTGTTGGGCTTTTTGGGTTCCTTTCTATGTGGAGTAAACCCATTATGTTTGAGGTTTTATTGGCCCATCTTTGCCTCCATCAAGTAGGGTTTTATCTTATCAAGATTATGCAGCCAAGTATCATCTATGAAAAGGTAAGATGAAAGACTTGTTGTATGTGAAGGGTTGGCATCTACCAATAATTGGTAAGGGAAAGCCAGATGACAAAAGTGATGATCAATGGGAGTTTGACAAAGAACAAGAGATTAAACTTGACAAAAAGTGAGAAAAATTAGAATGGAAGAAATTTAGCAACAGTCCCGTTTTTTCAATAACAGTCCCTTTTTCGTCACAACGATCAGAATGTCAAACGTTGTCCGTTTTAGCTCAAATTTGGACAGTTTGTTCTAGAAACATAGAAATTGATCTTGTACAGTTGGATTGTCATTTGGAGCTCTATTTTGGGAATATCGCTGTTTCTTCATGCCTCTGCAATTCCTGGCAAATTTGGTATGATTTGTTGATTTTCTTCATTGGGTTCTTGTTGTTTGTAATCAATTCATGGTGTTGAGTTGTATACTCAATTTTGGCTGTGGATTGAACCTTGTGTAACCATTATTTGATTATAGTGGATTGATTTGGGGGTGGACTCCGTGTCCCGTGGATTTTTCTTTCACAACGAAAGGTTTTACCACGTTAAATACTTGTTTTCTTTGTGTTTTTGCTTTGCTGCTTTCGATTGTTTGTTATCATTGACTATTGGTTATATTATTGGCACATTGTGAGAGTACCTATCTAGGTGGGTGGGTGAAATTTCTCAACAATGTATATCAGAGCTGTTAGGTTGGTTTAGTGCGAGTTTGTGCCATGGAGAATACAAACACAACTAGACTGATTAATTTGGTGGTGTCAATTATCATCTACGGAAAGGTAAGATGAAAGACTTGTTGTATGTGAAGGGTTTGCATCTACCAATATTTGGTAAGGGAAAGCCAGATGACAAAAGTGATGATCAATGGGAGTTTGACAAAGAATAAGTTTGTGCTTACATTAGACAATGGTTAGATGATAATGTGTTGAACCATGTCAACAATGAAACTAATGCAAAGGTTTTGTGGAACACAAGCTTGAGACTTTGTATGCAAGCAAACATGGTAACAACAATTTGTTCTTGTTAAAGAAATTAATGGGTTTAAGGTTCAAAGAAGGGTCCTCTGTGTCTGACCACTTGAATGATTATGAAAGTGTTTTGCAACAGTTGTCTGCGATGGAAGTCAAGTTTGATGATGAAGTCCAAGGACTTTTCTTGTTGGGTATTTTGCCAAATAGTTGGGAAACCTTCAGAATGAGTCTTTGCATTTTTGCTCCCGAAGGAAAGGTGACTTTAGACCTTGCTAAGTCCGATGTCTTAAATGATGAGATGAGGAGAAAATCTCAAGGTATATCAATACAACCAGAAGCTGCTTTTGTTGTTGATAATAGGGGAAGAGGTAAAAGTAGAGATCCAAATGGTAGAGATAAGAGTCGCAACAAGTCTAGAGGCAGATATAAAGATATGCAATGCAATTATTGTAGCAAAATGGGTCACATTAAGAAGTATTGTTACAAGTGGAAGAGAGAACACAAGGGGAACGATAAGCAGAATAAGAAGCAAGACAATAAAGATTCCGAGAATGGTGACTCTACAACTACTGCAACTTGTAGTGATCTTGTCATTGTTTATGATGAGAACATGGTAAATATTACCAGTTATGAGACGAGTTGGGTTATTGATAGTGGTGCCTCATTACATGTTACTTCAAGGAAGGAGTTCTTTATTTCCTATACCCCAGGTGACTATGACTCATTAAAGATGGGTAATGATGGTCTTTCAAAGGTTGTAAGGATAGGAGATGTGTGTCTAGTAACTAATGTTGACGCAAAGTTACTACTCAAGAATGTGAGGAATGTTCCTGATATCCAATTGAACTTAATCCCAACAGGTAAGCTGGATGATGAAGGTTATTGCAACACCTTCAATGTTGGTCAATGGATACTCACAAAAAGAAGCTTAGTTGTAGCTCGTGGGAAGAAGCACCCAAGCTTAGACATGATTCAAGCTTCGGTCGCAAGAGATAGTGTTTATGTCACTAAGAGTGATCTTGCAAAATTATGGCATAGACGTCTCGGTCACATTAGTGAGAAGGGCCTTGCTTGTTTGAAGAAGAATGCACTTTCGAAGTTGAGTAGTGTGAAGCTTAATTGATGTGCTCATTATATGGCTGAGAAGCAAAATAGAGTTTCATTCAACAGTCATACTACTTCAAAGAAATCAGAGTTGTTGGAGTTAGTACATTCAGATGTTTGTGGGCCTATGAAGGTACATTCTCTTAGTGGTTCACTTTATTTTGTAACCTTTATTGATGATTGTTCCAAGAAGTTTTGGACATATGCTTTGAAGTCAAAAGATCAGGTGTTTGATGTCTTCAAAGAATTTCAAGTGCCGGCTGAGAGACAGTCAGGAAAGAAGTTGAAGTGTCTTTGTTCTGACAATGGTGGTTGATGTCAAAAATTCTAATAATATAAAATGATGCAATTACTAAGATTTCCTACACGCAAGTGCACGTGATCAAGTAGTAAAGCGAATTAAATTCAAGTTGCCGAACCCACAGGGACCAAAGTTAATCTAATATAAATTCTATAAAATTCCCCATATCTAAGCGTAAAATTTATGAGAGTGAATATTATGAAGAATTAAATAAACTAATTTATTAAGGTAAGGATTCAATATAGAGCTTAAGTTCTAGGTCTACGAATTCACCTCACCAGTAACCCATCATGCCTAATATGTCAACAAGCTTTTATTCCTATTCTCAAGGTTTTACTATTCTCAAGGTTTATTCCAAACACACATGAGGCTATCTACCTATCCTAATTCCATATTCATATGTGAATAGTCTAGGTAGATGCATTAAGAAACACCTATCCTTGAATATATGAATTTTATGTTCTATTCCTAGCAACATAAACACACACATTCTCTTGCCCTAATCTAATCTAATAAATCTCTTTCAAGCATTCATCAAATCACTAAATCATGCAATTGGTGATCAAGTAAAGTAAGCATTAAGCACAGGCAAGAGAAAGAATAAAAACTGTCTCATTCATAAAAGTAATAATCAAATTAGGGTAACATGGTTCGGCTACTTTGTAGCCCTAGACTGGGAGTTTAGTTACACATAGCAATCATGTTTACTCTTCCTAACATAATCATTCCTAAAAAGTAAGAAAGAGTTCACCGATTTTCTGCTCTTGATCTCACCTTCCGGATGTTGATCTTGAGTTTCCGTGTTGCTTCTCGCAGTAGTCTCTTATTCTGAATCCGGCCAAAAGTCCTTTCAACATCTTGAAACTTCATATTTATAGACTTCTCTGAGAAATGACCGAAACGCCCTTGAACAGCAGATGGAATTCGCCTTAATCGGTATCTGGCGATATAAGGCCTATGTCGCCAGACACTACCGCATCTTGCTCTTTAGAATTGCTGAATACGTTTGCTGGCAATAAGGCTGGCAACATAAGAGCTATGTCGCCAGCAGCTACAGTGTCATGCTCATTCGAAGCCTTTCAATTGTTTGCTGGCGACATAGCTGGCGACATAAGGGCTATGTCGCCAAACACATCAGTGAACTGTTCTTCCGCTTCCTTCTGCGTTCGACTTCGTTTCTCTGGACTTCAACTTTCTGTCCATATGATATTGATTATCGATCTTTACCTGTTAAACTCAATTACCCGAAACATCTCAACAAATTCATCAAATAATATGATAATACTCCGGATTCATCACAAAAACTTAAGAATTAAAAGGGAAAATTCATATAAGTCAGAGACTTATCAGTGGTGAATATATTGGGCCTTTTGATGATTACTGCAAGTCACAAGGAATTAGACATTAGAAAACTCCTCCAAAGACTCCTCAATTGAATGGTGTAGCTGAAAGAATGAATAGAACTTTGATTGAGAGAATTCGATGCATGCTATCAGAAGCAAATTTGCCTAGAAGCTTTTGGGGTGAAGCCTTATACACAACAACGCACGTGATCAATCTTTCATCTTATTATTCATTGCTAGGAAATGTTCCAGACAAGGTTTGGTTTGGTAAAGATATCTCTTATGATCACCTTAGAGTGTTTAGTTGTTAGGCTTATGTGCATGTTCCGAAAGATGAGAGATCAAACCTTGATCCAAAGATTCGTCAATGTATTTTTGTAAGTTATGGCAGATATGATTTTAGTTACAGGTTGTATGATCCTATCGAGAAGAAGTTGCTTCGAAGTAGAGATGTTGTGTTTGTTGAAGACCAGATGATTGTGGACATACATAAACAACAAACTACAACTTCTTAAGTTGGTGATTCTATATGTTTGGAGTATGTTCCAGTGACACCTGAACCTATACCTATACAAATGGAAGATGATACAAATAGAGATGATGATGAATAACGAGTTCATAATGGTATTCACGATGATGGTGATGAGTCTATTCCCACTGAGGGTGATAATGTTGATGATGATCAACAACTCACTCCTACAGAATAACCAGCTCCTTTGAGACGATCTACCAGAGATTGACACCCTTCTGTAAGGTATTCTCTAAATGAGTACATACTCTTGGCTGATGGGGGAGAACCTGAGTGCTTTGAGGAAGCAATGGATAGTGATGATAAGCAGAAATGGTTGGAAGCCATGGAAGATGAGATGAAGTCTTTGCATGATAATCACACTTTTGACCTTGTTAAGTTACCAAAGGGGAAGAAAGCTTTGAAGAATCAGTGGATATTCAAGTTAAAGTAAGATGAGAGTGTTACACAACCACGATATAAAGCTAGAATTGTTGTCAAAGGTTGTAATCAGAGAAAGGGTGTAGATTTTGATGAAATCTTTGCACCGGTTGTCAAGATGTCTTCTATAAGAGTTATATTGGGTCTAGCAGCTAGTCTTGATTTAGAGATTGAGCAAATGGTTGTAAAGGGCGCATTTCTTCATGGTGACATTAATGAAGACATATATATGGAGCAGCCAAAAGGTTTTGAGGTAAAAGGTAAAGAAGAGTGTGTTTGCAAACTGAAAAATGGCTTGTATGGTTTAAAACAAGCACCGCGACAGTGGTATCGCAAGTTTGATTCTTTCATGGGGGAGCTTGGTTACTAGAGAACTAATTGTGATCATTGTGTGTTCTTGAAGAGTTATGTGACAGATGACTTTGTGATCTTATTACTTTATGTTGACGATATGTTAATTGTTGGTCAAAATAAAGTAAGGATTGAGAACTTGAAGCAATAAATGAGCAAGGTGTTTGCTATGAAAGATCTCGGTCCAGCAAAGCAAATTTTGGGCATGAGAATTTTAAATGATAAGACAGCTAGGAGATTATGGTTATCCCAGGACATATATATGGAAAATATTGCGGCGGTTTGGCATGGATAAGGCTAAAGCTGTAAGTACCCCACTTGCTTCTCATTTTAAGTTGAGTATGAAACAATGTCTTTCTACTGCTGAAGAAAAGGAAGCAATGCTTCATGTGCCTTATGCCTCGGCTGTGGGTAGTTTGATGTATTCTATGGTTTGCACAAGGCCAAATATAGCTCATGCGGTTGGTTTGGTTAGTAGATTTTTAACTAATCCAGGTAGAGAGCATTGGAATGCCGTGAAGTGGATTATAAAGTATCTTCATGGTACATCAAATTTGAAGCTTTGTTTTGGGAATGAAGCTCCTGCTCTTGTTAGTTATTCGGATGCGGATATGGCTGGTGATATTGACTCGAGAAAATTTACCTCTGATTACTTGATCACTTTTGCAGGGGGAGCTGTAGCTTGGCAATCAAGATTACAAAAGCGTGTAGCATTGTCCACTACTAAGTCTGAGTTTATTGTAGCAACTGAGGCATGTAAGGAGTTACTTTGGATGAAGCGATTTGTGTGTCAACTTGGTTTTATTCAACAGAGATACTTGTTGTATTATGACAGTCAAAGCGCAATCCATCTTACGAAGAATTCTACCTTTCATGCAAAGTCGAAGCATATTGATGTTAGATATCACTGGATACGTGATACCCTTGATGCTAAGTTGTGTGAAATTGTGAAAGTTCACACTGATGACAATGGTGCAGACATGATGACGAAGCCTTTGCCAAGAAGTAAACTTGAGACTTGTCGTCGTATTGCTGAGATGTCAACTACCTCCACCTAGTTGCGAGGGGGAGATTTGTTGGGTTTTTTGGGTCCCTTCCTATATGGAGAAAACTCATTATGTTTGAGGCTTTATTGACCCATCTTTGCCTCCATCAATTAGGGTTTTATCTTATCAAGATTGTGCAGTCAAGTGCAAGAGATTACACTTGACAAGAAGTGAGAAAAATTAGAGTGGAAGAAATTTAGAGCAATCCCGTTTTTCAGCAGTAGCCCCTTTTTCGCCGCAATGATCGGAAGGTCAAATGTTGTCCGTTTTAGCTCAAATTTGGACAGTCTATTTTAGACACATAGAACTTGATCTTGTACGATTGGATTGTCATTTAGAGCTCTGGTTTGGGAGATATCACTGTGTCTTCATGCCTCTGCAGTTCTTGGCAGATTTGGTATGATTTGTTAATTTTCTTCATTGGGTTATTGTTATTTGTAATCAATTTGTGGTGTTGAGTTGTGTACTCAATCGTAACTGTGAGTTGAACCTTGTGTAATCATTGTTTGATTATAATAAATTGATTTGTGGTGGACTCCGTATGCCGTGAATTTTTGTTAAAGGTTTGACCACGTTAAATACTTGTATTTTTTTTTTTTGTTGTTACTTTGTTGCTTTCTATTATTAGTTATCATTGATTGTTGGTTATTTGGTTAGATATATTGTGAGAGTACATAGATGGGTGGATAAAATTTGTCTGCACAGCATAAACAAACTGAGTGAAAGGTTAGTTTTATAAAAGTTTTTGAAATGAGTTTATAAATATAATTCTAAATTTTGATGACGTATAAATAAAAAGAGCCCTTAAATTTTTTTTATAGGTTTCTTTTTTGAAAAAATAAAAAATAAAAAATTCTAAGACGGCAAATGAGGTTGAACTGGTAATTAACGAAAAGAAAGTAACCTGTTCTTGTTGAAGTTGAAAAAGAGTTCAAAAGAGCTCCTCGGTTTTTCCAGTCAACCTCTGTCTCTACACACTTGATGCATTTTGTCATCAGCGCAAATCTCTACTCACATTCTCCTACACTAATCTAATGGAAGGTCTCTCGCATGTCGTCACTCCCAAACTCCCTCCACTCTCCCCTAAAATCGACCTTCGACCCTCTGGATTCGCCTCTGCCTTCCTCCGATCGAAGAATCAACCGATCAGACTGACCAGAACTCGAGTTTCCGCTGAAATTCGCAGAGACGGTCTTGACTTCAATGATCCTGATTGGAAGTCCAAGTTCCAGAGCGATTTCGAGCGCCGCTTTAATCTTCCTCACATCACCGATGTTTTCAAAGACGAAAAGCCTATTCCTTCTACCTTTTGTCTCAAGATGAGGTCTGTCTCCTCCAGTGTCTAGGACTAGGTTGATTTTTATTTTATTTTATTTTTAAACAGTTTTGTTAAAGTGATCGTTGCGCGGTTTTGGTTTTACAGGACTCCGGTTGGTGAACAGTTTGCTGATGGTTATCCGTCTGATGAAAATTGGCATGGATACATTAACAATAGCGACAGAGTACTTCTAAAGGTTGCGCTTTATTTTTGTTTTGGTAGAATTTTCAGTCAATTGTTTGCCTGTGAGATTTTATTTTTATTTTATATGACTGCGAAATTGTCGTTATAATGTGATGACTAGAAATCATAAGTGTTAGTTCACTGAGAGCCACTGTATATTTAAATTCGACTGCGTGAAGGAAATTTTAGAGAAAATATATAACTTAGAGGGCTGCCTCTACTTTTTGACTGAAGCTGAGAATGAATTAACTCTTTGGCAGGTTATGATTTCTTACTCTTGTTTTGAATTTTCAGGTCATAAATTACTCGTCACCCACATCTGCTGGTGCTGAGTGCGTTGATCCAAATTGTACTTGGGTTGAACAATGGTAATTATGCCTTTCAACATTATTCTAGGTATTTTCAGATTAAAAGCATGCTTTGCTCTGTAAGTTTTATACTCTTTCATACTTCCAAGTGAAGAGTTTGAATGAATGTACAGCATTGGATGTAAAAGTTTATGAATATGTTTACCTACCTATATCTGTTCTAGTATGTTCATTTCTTTTGTATGTAGTGATGTTTTTATTTTATTTTATTATCTTTTTATTTGATTTTTATTGTTAAGTATAATCCAGAGGTTTGGGAACTTGTGCAGGGTTCATCGTGCTGGACCTCGGAAGGAAATATACTTTAAACCCGAGGAAGTAAAAGCAGCAATTGTTACTTGTGGTGGATTGTGCCCTGGTCTCAATGATGTCATCAGACACGTTAGTTATCACATATTAATTTTAATTTGCTGATTTTATGTTTTTCCCCAGGACATATGTGTTATTCTTATTCCTAAGATATATCATTGTTGTCCTCACTGTGGGAGTTATCTGTGGTAACAACATTTACACTCTATTGGTTAAGAAACTTGTGCTCGCTCTTAGCTTTCAAAACTATTGTCTTAGCTGGTAAAAACTTATGGCATTTTTCACTAGATAGAATTTTTTTATTGTTATTTTTTGTGTAAATCTAATTATATCTCATTAATTGTATCAAACTATGAAATGCCTTGCTTTATTTAAATTTTTAATTGAATAAGTTATTGCTTTTTCTATTCTACTGTATTAAAAGTTATTGTTTTGATGGCTGCATCATATCACACTTTACCCAATAATAAAAATTGTATCCGATTATCAGATAGCGGATTGTTGTTGTCTGAAATCAAATTGTTGTATGAAATCAAATGAAAATATTTTATTACTACACTCTAGAAAATTTTCCTGAATTGTGTTCCCAAAACCTACTATCTAATATATTATCCATAAAAAGAGGCCTTTTCTATTTGTTATCATATGATTATTGAGGGAAAGACTGTTTACCACACATGAGCTACATATAAAATCGAATATTTGGATCTAACGGTATCTATTATTAATTTCCACTAAGGTCTCATTTGTAGTTATGATGGCATTAATGATTTTTATATTTGCTTTTCACTCAGCTCATATAGTTCATTATTTTGTAAATTGATTGGTTATCATGTATGAATTGTGATAATCTCTTGCAGATTGTCATCACCCTTGAAATATATGGTGTAAAGAAGATAGTAGGGATTCCGTTTGGTTATCGTGGATTTGGTGATCAAGAGTTGTCTGAGATGCAGGTATACTCTTATTTCCTTCTAATACTTGTTATCAAAACAATCAATTGGTGAATTATACTAGACTCATTACCCTGCGTTGCTATTTTTGTATTTTTTCCCCTTTTTTCTTCTCAAGAAATTTGCTTTACTTAATTTGTTTGACTGAACTTTGGTTTTCAGCTGTCAAGGAAAGTTGTTCAAAATATCCATCTTTCTGGTGGAAGCTTGTTAGGAGTTTCACGCGGTGGACCTAGTGTCAGTGAAATTGTTGACAATATGGAGGTGGGCAGTTAATCAATTTACATAAAGATGTTGCCATGCAACAACTTGAGGGACTACAATATGATATATGTTTTTACTTCATGTTGTCAGGTAAGGGGGATTAACATGCTATTTGTGATAGGTGGGAATGGTACACATGCAGGAGCTAATGCGATACACGATGAGGTTAGTTGGCAAATATAGCTTACCTACTCTACTCGCTTACAATAACGGTGTTGTTCATCTAGATAATATATTATGGAAATAATAATTGATGCACCTCCTTTGTCTTAGTGCGTATATATAACCTGCACTGCATCATCTCTGTTCCTCTCAGTTTTTCATGTCTATCTTTTGATTTCAGTGCCGCAAAAGAAGGATGCGGGTAGCTGTAGTTGGTGTGCCAAAAACCATAGACAATGATATTTTACTCATGGATAAAACTTTTGGTTTTGATACTGCTGTTGAAGAAGCACAACGTGCAATTAATTCTGCATACATTGAGGTAAAAGTTGGAAGGCAATGTTTCTTTTGAATAGATGCACATCAAGGCACATGCTTTGTTTTACCATAGTAATCTCTTCTACTGCTATAAATTTATTGTAAACTTATAAATTCATTTTTCTCCACAAAATTATGCTGTAGGCACGTAGTGCTTATCATGGTATAGGGGTTGTGAAATTGATGGGCCGTCACAGTGGATATATTGCCATGCATGCATCACTAGCAAGTGGACAGATAGACATATGTTTGATCCCAGAGGTGTGAACACTGTCTACTTAAACATACATCTTCGACGAATTCTTATATTTGTTAATTATATCATTATAATTATCTCTCTGTTCTAAGGTGCCCTTCAATTTGCATGGGCCTCATGGTATGTTAAGGCATCTGAAATACCTTATTGAGACAAAGGGATCAGCTGTAGTTTGCGTTGCAGAGGGAGCTGGACAGGTACCAAAACTGTTCTTACTGCTAAAGCAAATTTCTAAAGCCACAAGTTAGATTGTTTAGCCTGTGATCTAAACCTTTCTATTTGATGTTAATTTAGACTTTTAGATTTGAAGTCTGATATATTCATATGATGTACTGTAACAGTAATAGACATTGTCTTGTCACAAACAAGGAAAATTTATGAAGATTAATTGGAGTTTCGAGAATCAGTAAATGTATTAGGCTGCATTTGAGAATGTTTTTAAATTGATGATTTTGAAAATGTAAAAACATGTTCTTGAAGAGTATGTTTTGAACAACAAAATTGATTAGAAAATGAAAAAAGTTGTTATTTGCATTTCTAAAACACATTGGAAGATGTGGAAGTGTTTTGTTTTATTAGAATTTACTGCTGAAAAAGATATGTTTTTTTTTTAGAAACAGTTGAGAACAAAAATTTTTCAATTTTCATTGCAATTAAATTATATATATATATATATATATATATATATATATATATAATTTTCATTTTCCAGAACCCTTTCCAAAAACAGTGTGCCAAACATCCATTTTTGTGTTTCCCAAAAACAAAAATCAAATTTAGGTTCTTAAATTATTAATTTATTATTCAGAGTAAAATTATTTATATTTAAGTTTTATTCTTCCTAACCATTAGAATTTTTAATTTTGTATATCAATTACAGTTAGAGCATATTATATATTTATTTTTTCCCTAGCCTCCTTAGATTACTTTTTTCTTCTTCTAGCCTTCTTGTTTAGGTTTCTAATTATAATCCTCTGTATGAAGGGAATCCTCTGTGTAAAGAGAAGTTTTCTTGTTAAAAAAGTTTAAAAATTTATTCACAGATCAAAAGGTTTCAATAGATAAGATTTTCTTGCATAGATTGAGGTTAGAAGGACCCCTTATGAGATCCACTATCTACCCTAATCATTTTTCCCTATTTTTCATAATATCTCTATAATATTATCTACCTTTTAGTTGTAAATAATCATGGACCTAATTTCAAAGTAAATATATATATTTTTAAAGAAAATAATGAGAGCATAATTTATGTGAAAAATAATGGAGAGCTGTATTGACTTACTTTCTGGACTGTTATAATTATCCATGTTGTATGCATGGGGTTTGCCCTGTCCATTTAAGATGTTTAAGATGGACTTTTTTGTATGGTTAGATTCGCACTAGTATCTCCTTCCTGCTATTCTTGTTCATCCCATTGATTAATAATTCCTTTATGTGATCATGCAATCAAGCGCTTTACAAATATGAAACAGAGAATATCTCAATCTATGAATGTTTTATTACTTTTTCTTGTAGTAATTTGTTTCAGCTAAATACTTTAATCCATTATTACTTGGGGTATGGTTTCTCAACTAGAATTGTTCAACAGTTTTGTTATCAACTTGTTCCCTACTTGTTCTTCATGCTTTATTGAAACCAATTGCTACATCTGTTGTTTTCAAGGGTGAATAGTTTGAATTCCATTTAATTTTGCTATATTTTTTGTTTCCGTAGACAATATGCTATCTGAAAGTGCAATATTCCTTGGTGAAATTACCTGTTTATATTTGTTATTGTCTCAGAATATACTTGTGAGTTACTGATCTGAATTTCACATGAACTGACTTTTTTTGTCTTAAAAAAATATAACAATATATCACTAAGTATAATTAATATTTTCTTTTAAGAGTACCTGAGAGAAGAGAAATACTCCCCAGCCAGCTTCTAAGTATTATGATGATATGTTTGAGAGTCAGTTGTCTCTATGGTATCTTACTGACCTTACAAAACTTAGCAGTACAGCTCGTCAACACTTAGGAGAATGTTGTTTTTGTCTCAGCCTCAGCATTTGAAATTGAATTCGTCAAAAGGAATAATACCAATTATAAATTTGATTATTCTGTTCTTGTTCTGTGTTTTAACGTAAAAGCTACATGATTTTCCTTTTTTATGCAGAATTTAGTGGAGAGAACTAATGCTAAGGATGCATCTGGAAACATTGTACTCGGAGATATTGGTGTGCACATTCAACAAGAGGTTTGTGATTGCATCTTCATAACTTGCTAGTCTTCCTCTATGGTACTCAAATAATTTAATTTTACATTGAAAATGCAAAACATGATGAATGATCTGGCAAAGGTTAAGCTGTACATTGAATGCTTTGGTTTGAGTAACATAATTGCTTGATTTGATTACTTGATTTGGTTGTTGATTCTCTAAATTTGATCACAACATTGCTTTATCTCTTCATAATATTTTAACTTCCGAAGAAGTTTGTGCCTCATATCTTTAAGATGCACCATGAGTCTTGTGCCTCACACCTTAGACTCGAAGATCCTTTTGTGTGTTGGCACGCTATGCGCTTTTTAAAATTTATGGTTGGGCTTGTCTCCTCCTAGATTATTCCACTTTCTCTGTCTGACCATTAGTTCAGGATTTGTGTCAGGATTTGTGTCAGTGGTGTGGTTTGTATTTAAAATTTTATAACGCATGCTAGTCTTCTAACTTTTGAGTAATTAAACTCAATGTTATGTAGTTGTTATACAATTCTATTTACTCCTGATACCATATCCTTCATATTAGAAGACTGCTGATCACTATAAAAGATTTGTGGGTCAATGACACGGATTACAGATTCTATGTTATTATCAGTCTAAAGTTAGACATCATTGATGATACTATATTACTGGCATCATGTCATGCTTGGAAATTAAATACACAAACGATAGACACTAGCATGAGAGGTAGATCTGAGTGCATAGAGATATTGGTATATATATATATATATATAATATATATATATATATATATATATATATATATATAAAATTTTTCTTGCACAGAGATATTGGTTTAATCAATTTGTTGTCAATTTTTACCTTGGGAGATTTATATTCTCGCATGAATCCAAATGACAGGAATCCTAAATATTGTAATTGTAAATTTCAATCCTGTTTTAAAATTAATGCTCTTATTTCTCTCAGATTAAGAAACACTTTAAGGAGATTGGTGTTCCTGCTGATGTGAAGTATATTGACCCCACCTACATGATCCGTGCTGTCCGTGCAAATGCATCAGATGGAATTCTATGCACAGTTCTGGGACAAAATGCTGTAAGTCTTCTTTGCTTTCCTTCTCCTTTCTGTTTGCTCAAAAAGTATTTGAATATATAGTGTTTTCATATGAAGTATGCATTAGTTGTAGAAGTTTTTTTTTAAAATAAATTTTAGGTCAGACTTTTTCCCTGATTTAATTTAAATCAATACTGATTCTAACTACACTTAGGCAAGATACAGGAGCTTTATTTGGTCTGAAATTATGCTACAGTAACTTCTTGAGTGCATAGATGAATAATAAATAAGCACTTGGTTGCTCTAAATGGCCTTTCAATCTTTTAAGAACATAATCATTTATCCTTTGATGAGTCAAAAGTTAGCTTAAATTTACTATACTAACTTACCACTAATATTATCGGATTTAGTCAATGTTCTCTTATTCCATAGGACAATTAAACATAGTTTCTTTATAATGTTTTGAACTTGATAAAACTAATTCAATAACATAAAATATCAGGAAACTCTCCTAGATGTCATTTTATTTCATTACTGTCAATTTTCAAGTACCTAAATTAGAATGTAAATTACCTGGAGTTGAGAATTTGGAAGAAATAATAAGATTTTGTTTGTTAAATCCGATTGCTTATTCATAACAGGGTTATGATAATTATGTTAATATTGTGAATCTGGCAGGTTCATGGTGCATTTGCTGGATATAGTGGCATTACAGTAGGCATATGCAATACTCACTATGTATACTTCCCCATTCCTGAAGTCATTTCTTATACCAGGGCTGTGGATCCCAACAGTCGGATGTGGCATCGTTGCTTAACTTCAACAGGCCAACCTGATTTCGTATAATTATGGAGGCATTTATAAATTATATTGATTTCCAATAGTTGAGTTAAAACTTTTCCAAAGGGAATATCCTAGACTAGAACGCAAGTTTTTAGGAGGCTTGCATAGTTGGAGAGATTAATAATACAAATTACAAACTATCACACTTTCACCAAATTGAAAATTTTCAAGTGTATAGAAATCATGCACCTGATCTCATTGGTGCTATGTAGTAATAATTCATTCCCTAGGCATTGCTTAAACATCCATTTTGATATTTAACTCGTGGTAGAAAGCTCTCCAAAAATAATGTTGTACAATAATGACAGATGAGTGAGATACAACATTAGAATTCTTACTGATCTGAAACAATGGTTTGTTTGCTTTAACATTTCAGGTATCTTCACTTACTCATGTTAAGGACAATGTTTAAAATTTTAAATCATCCAGAATCTTGTATACATGAAAATATCATCAAAATCACCCATGAAAATGAAGGTGCAGGTATTGTTGCAATGAAAACAAAAACATCAATCTTCTTCACAGGTTTCAAAGCACAAGACAGAATGAATCATAAATTTCTTAAAATTAGGTTCACTGGATCCTATTAAAATTACATGTTATGCTACTAACTCCTCTCTGACTTTGACTGGTCAAATATGGTCATCAGGTAGCAGCTTTCTCTTTAACTGTGAATTATGCTCCAATTTATTGAGGTAACCCCATTATCTTTTCAAATGCAAAATCAGTCCTGTACATTAAAAATATCTCTCTGATTTATTCTGTCTTTGTGGTCTTCCCATGTGTGAACCTGTAATTAATTACTGTATAAAGAAGTGAAAGTGATCATGTAGCCTGTTACTATCTGAAAGTGCTTCTGACCAAACCCTTTTGCCCATCTTCTCCTTGCTTGCTATTCCATTTTAAGTTTACTTCATCACTCACCCCCTCATACCCAAAAAAGTTCACTTCCACACCACTATTTACCCATAGTAGATAGTATTTTATTCCAATATATTATGTTTCTAAAGATGTGATTATTAGATAAAAATTTGCAACTTGTAGTAACAGTAACTCAAATATTTGTATAGTCATTTATGGTCAAAATCTGACAGAGGTCTTAAACATCTAACAACCCAATTCAGAAATGCAGTGGGCAGTGAGCATAGTTTTTTGGTCCCCCACTTGCCAATTAAAAGTACGCAGACACATGCTGAGGAATAGAGTGATCAGAAGGCTGAAATCATTCATTAACTTGTAAAGTTGATTTTTATAACATAATTCTCTTTATTTAAAATCCATACTACCTAGTACAAACAAGAGTTTAATGATCATTTAGTGTTGAACAACATTTCTGATAAGTTAAAATTTTCATTTCCTCTTCTCTGCTTATATTCATTTTATATACCTGTAAGCTTTCTGGATCCATCCTGTAACTTATTTAATTAGGCAATTGACCATGCTTAGCTGTCACTAAAACCAGTCAAAACTAATCATTTTACAGTTTTATTATATTAGCATTTCTATGTGAGTGAGTCCAAGGTGAAAAGCCTGCATATTCATTGGATGGAAATAATATATGTTTAAAGGGGAATCTGGTGCCTTGTCTAGAAGTATTTTGGTCATTTTCGAAACAAATTGAAATGGTTGAAGTGGCTACATGCTTATTTGATCGACTAACCTTTGTTTACTAGACAACATCATTCTCTTGGTGGGATAAAATAAGTGATGGTTTTGAGTTATGTCATTTAAATTAGGGTTCACTGACTTTTTAAGGGTAAAATTCAATTATTATTTCACTCTAAACAAAGGCTGCAAATAGTTACTAGACAAAGAATCAAAATATATAAAATGAAGAAATTCATTCGCAAGCTTTAATGGTAATTGGTGTATAACAATGTCTCATCCCAAACTCTTTAAATATGTTACCAATGTTCACATCTATATATGTAGTCTAATTACAAGTAAATTTTACAAGATTTCTTCTTTCTTTCTTTTATCTTCGGACTAAATGCGAATACCATAAGAATAATACTATATAATTAAGATTATAAATTATTAATATATATATATATATTATCAGTGTCACATAAATAAAAATAATTAAAATTTAAATCAAATAAACAACAAATTAAAATAAACTACCATTTAATACAAATTATTAAAAATTGTTAGGAGTAAAGGAGACAGAATAGGACTAACTAAACTAGAAATAGAACAACAAAGTGTGAAAAGTAGAAAGAGACACAAGAGATTTAACGTGGTTCGGCGACGTGCCTACTCTACGAAGGAAGAGAATAACAATCCACTGTAATGATCAAATGGATCACAAGATATCACACAAAATAGCTAGAAAAGGCTACACACAAATCTCACAACCCAAAGCACCCAAACTAAAATCCCTAACTCACGAATGTGTTTCCGACACTCACAATGTAATTCTCTTTAGAACTAGATGATTTCTATTCTATGATATACCTCTATTTATAGTGATCACAACTCCTACTTTCCTAATAGTTTCTTTCCAATAAGAAAAAAACAAACCATAACAATTGGAAAAAATAAATTCCCTCAAATTAGGAAAACTAACAAATAGGAAATAGATCCAAAACCAAAATAGGAATTCCTTTCAAAAAGGATTCCTAGTGAATCAATCAGTTTAGGATTCCTTGTGATTCAAGGCATCCTAATAAATCTCCACCTTGACTTGAATCACCTCAACTTTTCTGAATCTTCTTTCTTTGATCACTATCAATTATATCTTCATTTGACCCATAAAACAAACTTCAAATCGTATTCATCTTCCTTGTATCCCGTAAGGGAATCGTAACGATCACAAATTCCAATCAAGCTCAAACAATGCTTGAACTTGATTATAGATAACGACTTGGTCATCATATCAACAGAATTGTTTTCAGTATCAATTTTATGAACCGTAATATTACCTTCAGAAATCACATCTCGAACAAAGTGGTACTTGACGTCTATGTGCTTAGTACGTTCATGGAACATCTGATCCTTTGCTGGATGAATCGCACTCTGACTGTCACAATGAACTGCCGTCACCTTCAAATCTTCGTTGAGTTCACCAACCAATCCTCTCAACCAAATTGGTTCATTTACAGCCTCAACCATGGCCATATACTTGGCCTATGTTGTTGACAATGCAACAGTCGCTTGTAAGGTAGCCTTCCAACTAATTGTATTACCTCCAAGAGTAAAAACATATCCCATAATCGATCTTCTTTTGTCAAGATCACCGGCATAGTCAGAATCAACATAACCAACAACATTCCCTTTGTCTTACCAAACTCTGAGCAAACATGAGTAGTACCCTTCAAATATCTCAATATCCACTTCACAACTTGCCAATGTTGTTTTCCAGAATTAGCCACATAACGGCTAACTAAACTAACAACATGTGCGATATCGGGACGAGTACACACCATTGCATACATGATACTACCAACAGCATTAGAGTTGGAACTTGTGACATATTCTATGTCCTCATCATTTTTTGGTGACAAATCAGCAAAAAGCTTAAAATGAGAAGCTAATGGAGTACTTACCGGTTTTGCGTCTTTCATTCCAAAACGCTCAACAACTTTATCTATGAAGCTTTTTTGAGTTAAGTAAAGTTTACCGGCAGCTCTATCTCGCTTAATCTCCATTCCCAAAATTTTCTTTGCTCTTCTTAGATCTTTCATCTCAAATTCACCATTCAACTGATTCTTCAAATTGTTGATCTTAGACTTATTCTTGGCAGCAATTAACATGTCATCAACATATAAGAGTAGATAGATATATGAATCATTAGATAACTTTTTGAAGTAAACATAGGTATCAGAATGACTCATTGTGAAACTATGCACCATCATAAACAAGTGGAACTTTATGTACCATTGTCGAGGTGACTGCTTAGGTCATATAATGACTTCTTAAGTAGACAAACATGGTCTTTTTTTCCTTCAACTTCAAAACCTTCCGGTTGAAACATATATATGGTTTATTCAAGCTCACTATGTAAAAATGCAGTCTTCACATCTAGTTGCTCTAACTCGAGATCATGAATAGCAACTAAACTAAGCAAAACACGAATAGAGCTATGTTTAACAATATGTGAAAAAACATAATTGAAATCAATACCTTGCACCTGAATATAGCCCTTTGCAACCAAACTCGCCTTGTATCTTTCTTTCTCGACCCCAGGTATGCCTTCCTTCTTCTTGTAGATCCATCTACATCCAACGATCTTCTTTCTATTAGGAGGCTTTACTAGTTCCCAAGTTTTCTTTTTGTGAAGAGACTCCACCTCTTCTTGCATACCCACCAACCACTTACCAGAATCATCACTCGAGACGACTTCACTATATGTGACTGGGTCATCAGATCCTTTGATTTCTAGTGTAGCGACACAAGCTATGGTAACATAATCATCGAATCTCGAAGGCATTCGTCTCTCTCTTATGGGTCTTCTTCTGGCAATGGTTTCAGTTTCTATCTCATTTGGCTTTTCATGATCTTCGGATAGGACTCCATCCTAATACCTTGCATCTCTTTGTTCTCCTTCTCAAAACTCTCCACCTTAGTGTCAGAACTAACACTTTCTTTCTTTGGATGAAGTATGGTATTCTCATAAAAGATGCAATTTCTGCTAATTATGGATTTTTGTGTCTTTGGATCAGTAAGTAAAACTTTATATCCCTTAACACCATTCGGATAACCCAAAAATATGCCATTCTTTTACCTAGGTTCTAACATTCCAATGAAGATAGACAGGACATCCAAATATCCGCAATTCAAAATAATTAGCAGGTTTACCAGACCATACCTCTTCAGAAGTCTTACACTTAATTGAAGCGGATGGAGAACAATTCGCTAAGTAACAAGCTATTGCAGCAGCTTCGGCCCAAAAATCTTGTGTCAATCCAGAATTACTTAGCAAACAACGAACCTTTTCCAAAAGGGTTCTATTCATGCGTTCGGCTACGCCATTCTGTTGGGGTGTCCCACTAACACTGAGATGTCTTACTATGCCCTTTTTCTTACAGAATGAATTAAATTCCCCACTACAGAACTCCAACCCATTATCAGTTCTCAAGCGCTTTACTTCCTTTCTAGTTTGCTTTTCAACCGATGCCTTCCAATATTTGAAGATCTCAAAAGCTTCAGACATATTCTTCAAGAAATAGACCCAGACTTGTCTTGAAAAATCATCAATTAATGTCTCATGTAACTAGAACCACCTTTTGATGCAACACGTGATGGTCCCCAAATATTAGAGTGAATATAATCCAACGTACTTTTAGTTTTGTATATTGTAGTGCTGAAGCTGTCTCGTTTGTGGCCAAAGGCACAATGCTCACAAAACTCCAAATTGGATATATTTCGATCACCTAAAAGACCCCTCTTACTCAGCATTGTCATGCCTTTCTAACTCATATGTCCAAGTCTCATATGTCACAACTTTGTAGTATCTGTTTTGCTTGATGTAGAAGAAACAGAGGCGGAACCTATGATAGTAGACCCCATCAGATAATACAGCTTACCAAAATTTTTTGCCTTCATAACTACAAGACACCTTTACTAACCTTCAGAACTCCACCTTCACCAGTAAATTTGCAACCAGTATCATCTAAAGCAGATAATGAGATAAGGTTTTTCTTAATATCAGGAACATACCAAACGTCTACCAATGTTCGAATCACGTCGTCATGCATCCTAATCTTCACAGAACTAATACCACCAACTTTACAAGGTTGGTCATTGCTCATTAACATAACACCTCTTTCGGATTCCTCGAAAGAAGTGAACCATTCTCTATGCCGGCAGATATGGAATGAGCACGCAGAATCAAGAATCCACCCTTGATCAAATCTAGTATTATTGTCAATGACTGTATAGACATCACAATCTTCTTCCTTATCTTGCATAACACTGGCTTCTGGAAGTTTCTCTGATTGTTGACTATTTTGTTTATTCTTTTTCTGAAGAGTCCAACAATTATTTTTTATGTGCCCTTTCTTCTTTCAATAATTGCAAACCACATACTTGGACTTTGATTTTGATCAAGAGCGATTTTTACCAGATTCTCTAGATTCGAGTCTTCCTCTAACCACTAAACCTTCAGCAGGATTATCTGCTCGGTTTTTGGACATCTGATTATCAAATAACTCCTTTGAATAAAGTGCCGATTTGACATTTTCCAACTTTAGAGAAGTATTACTATAGATCAACGTCTCTCTAAATTTTTTTGAAAGAATGAGGTAGAGAATGAAGTAACATAAGGGCTTGATTTTCATCTTCATACTTGATGTCCATGTTAGATAGATCCATTACAATAGAAGAGAATTCATCAATATGAGACTTGATCGATGTACCTTCTGCCATTGATAGGGTGTATAAACGATGCTTGGCGATCAATTTTGTAGTGAGATTGTTTATGATATATAGAGCCTTCAATCTATTCCATTATCCTTTTGCAGTATTATGATCAATAACCTCTCTCAGAACCTCATTGGACAGACACAATTGGATCATAGATAATGCTCTCTCATCTACCTCCACCATCTTCTCTTCATCCCACAATTTGGGAATTCTTCTTTCTTCAAAAGCGCTTTCTACACTCCATGATGTGTTAGAATTTCTTTCATCTTGACTTTCCACATAGCGAAACTCACGTTTCGATCAAACTTCTCGATATCAAACTTTGTTGATGATGTTGACGCCATGACTAATCCCAACTTATGCTCCGATACCAGTTTGTTAGGAATAGATGAGACAAAATAGCACCAACTAGAATAGAAACAGAATAACAAAGTATGGAAAGTAGAAAGCGACCCAAGAGATTTAACGTGGTTCGACGATGTGCCTACTCCACGAAGGAAGAGAATAACAATCCACTATAATGATCAAATGGATTACAAGATATCACACAAAATAGCCACAAAAGGCTACCCTCAAATCTCATAACCCAAAGCACCCAAACTAAAACCCCTAACTCACAAATGTGTTTTCCACACTCACAATGTAATTCCCTTTAGAACTGGATGCTTTCTTCTTTATGAGACACCTCTATTTATAGTGATCACAACTCCTACTTTCCTAATAGTTTCTTTTAAATAAGGAAAAAACAAACCATAACAATTGGAAAAAATAAATTCCCTCAAATTAAGAAAACTAACAAATAGGAAATAGATCCAAAATCAAAAGAGGAATTCCTTCAAAAAAGAATTCCTAGTGAATCAAACAGTTTAGGATTCCTTATGATTTAAGGCATCCCAACAAAAATAATTTTCTCAGTCTTTATGGATAAAGTTTTGAAATTTCTATACTTCATTATTATTTTTTACTCTCTAATTATCCATAGCATAATTATTTCTCCATAATTATATACAAAATCCTATGTGGTAAGACAGTTTCACCTAGGGATGGCAATTCTACCCGCATACCCGCTTACCCGTGGATACCCGCCCGCTATGGGCGGATATGGATGTACCCATTAAATTTGGTGGGCGGATATGGATAAAAATCTATACCCATCAAGGATAAGGATAAGGATATGGTTACTATAAAATATCCTTACCTATATCCTCTTCCCGCAAAATAAAATAAAATATAATTTAAAAGGAATTTCTTTATTTTGTTGAAGTCATATTACTTCACGATAACTCCAGATTTTCACATAAAGATTTTTTTTTTAAATTTTACTTTATATATGAATTATTATGATTATAATAAATCTTAGAAAATTAGCGGAAGAAATTATTCACGAGTTGAATATAAAATATTTGTGCTATTTTTTTCCCCGATGGTAACTTGGGCTAAGAACTTCAAACATTAATAAAACTTATATTTTCCGACTATCTTATTCAAAATTTTAGTTAAAAGAGTGTCAGGATGTTTTATTTTAAATTTATTTTGTTTATAATTTGAATTAGTTTCGTGATTGAATTGGAATGAATTTTGTGTTTATAATTTGAATTAATTTTGATCATATCATTGTTTTAAAAAATTATTATGAGGATATGGGTATATCCATGGATAAATCCATATCCGCGGATAAATATCCGCATCCTTACCCTGTTAAATTAAAAGGATATGGGAAGGATATGGATAGAAAAAAATTTAGAGGATAAGGATATGGATACTGGCATATCCGCCCATATCTTGCCCATTGCCATCCCTAGTTTCACCCCAGATTTTCTCAAAAATCATGATTATGCTTGTGTAATTCATCATTATTTCTACAAAGAATCAAATCTCCTCACTTTTAGATTCTAATGGTTAGCTTAATGTGTATATAAATAGGTACTTCTTCTTAATAAAATTAAGTCATTTTTACCAACGAGCAATCCCAAACTAAAAACATATTAGAAGAAACAAAGATAATTGGTGAAATGTTACTGGACCAACACTCTCATGGACTCAAATGGATAAAGGTCGAAATTCTAATATGGTATAGAGCAGTCTGTGATAATTTTTTATTTAAAAAAGGGTCAAAATTCTCTTTGAACACTTGAGTGTTCCGTGTCTAGTTCGGATGGACGCTCCAAATAAAACTCTTCAACCTAAAATTTCAACCAAAATAGAAAGGGAAGACCATGGTATGATTATTGTTGACGATCAGGCAATAACAAGACATATGTTGGGAGTTGCACGAGAAACTACCAAATTGGAATCCTCAAAATAATAGAGATAATAAGACAAAAAGTAATACAACTACAACCATGAATAATGAGGCAGTGAAAGAAGAACCTATGGTTTTAAGTCAAGAACAACTTGATCAAATGCAACATTCATTGCCCAGAAAAGTACTTATTCTACCGCCTTAAATATGGAACAGGAAACTCCAAGATCTTGGATTTTACATTTGAGGCAATCGATCATATCACATGAGATCTTATGACATTTAATTACTTTTAAACCAATCTAAGGTAATTTATCCTTAAAATAACATATGAGCCAGTTTCTAAAGTTAGTAGTTTTGGATTTATCGTGATTCTAAAAAAATTTATTTTAAAGTCAGCCCTTTATGTTGCATATTTGGATTATAACTTGTTGTCCACATATGATGAGAAATGCAGATAAAATTCTATCTTACTCATTGTGTCATTCAGAACTTGGTACTGTAAAGGATTATTAGAGCTAGTGAATTGACACATAGGCTCTATATTCTCAATGTTGAGAAGTCGCTAGTTACACATGACTCTTCTCCAATTCCTGTATCTCCTGTAAATTTGTCTACCTCTAGAACGAGTCAAAGTAGTGCTATCATGTTGTGACACTATAAAGGTCACTTATCTACAAAACTTGTTCCTAATTCTATTTGAAAAAGAAAATCCTAAAGAATATTATTAGTGAAAATAAGCAAAATTAGACATTTTCAACTTTTTTTTCTTAGTGAAAACCCTAAATTTTTTACACTTTTAAACTTTTTTTATAAAAAAGTTGTAAAACTAAACTTTTAAAAAAAAAAAATTGCAAAAAATGAGCTTCCCGGTATTACTACCAGGAAGCAGGCAAAATTGTATCAGCTTCCCGGTGTGTAATACTAGGAAACTGAAATTCGCTTCCCGGTACTACACACGGGAAGCAGGCTTGAATTTTGCCTGCTTCTTGGTGTGTAACACCGGGAAGCTACTGGATATATTTTTTCTTGGTATTGAAGAGGTAAAATGGTCATTTTGGTCTATTTTTTGCAAAAAAAAAAAAAAAAAAAAAATTCGAAAAGTTTAGTTTTGTAAAAATTTTAATGTTGGTCTAGAAATATAATTTTTTAAATAAAAAAGTCCAAAAGCGCAAATCACCCATAATAATAATAATAATAATAATAATAATAATAATAATAATAATAATATTATTATTATTATTATTTCTACACTCATTCTAAATGCATTCGCAATATTGATATACCTCAAGACTATAAGGAATCGAAACCTTTCTCTTTAGTTCATAGTGATGTTAAGGGTCCTTTTAGGACTCCTAATATAAATAGGGCTAGATAGTTTGTATCCTTCATCGATGATCATAGTAGCATCAAACCTCCACTCGATATAAACTGAAACGAGAGTCAAAGTACTACTATCATGTTGTGGCACTATATAGATCATTTAAACTTTATGTACCTATAAAACTTGTTCCCTATTTTATTTTGCAAAAAATCCTAAAGAATTTTGTTGTTATGTTTACAATTTCTAAACACACTTATAGGATAACGACACATAGGAATTTTTCCTAATAAGAACATACAATCCATTAACAAGCATTTCATAAATTCTGAAATTTAAAAACTCAAGTGTATTCAAATATATTTAAAAACATGTTCGTCATATTATTATTTGAAATCAAAATAACCTTTGGAAAAGTCAACAATAGATAAGTAAGAAAATATTTGGAACAAATGATTGAAAATGTATAAATCTTTAGGAAGTATTCTCGATAACTAAAGACCTCACACTACCTTTTTTAAAAATCCATTTCTCTAAGCTAGGTCTATTGATGAGCAAAATACACTCACATGAATATTTTACAAAGTTGTAAAGACATTTCAAACAAGAGGTTCTTAATTTATAAAAGTTCAATTTTCAAGAATCAGATGTTTTCGTACACTTATAGAAAATTAAAAATCTAGAAATGTTATGGGCATTATATCTATATTTAAAAGGAATATATATAATGTGGGCTTTAATACAAATTTGTAATCACAAACGGGGCTCAAATCAGAATTTGGGTGCAAGAAATATATAAGTTGTACACATATTTTCAAAAGCGAAAATTTATTACACACTTAAAGGGAATTTGAAATTTTAACATTCAAATGATCAAGTTTATGATTTTAAAAGATATGGTTGGAGGACTTTAATACAAATCCATAACCACAAATGACACCTAAATTGAAGTTTGGATGGAGGAGAACAAGGACCTGTTAAGAAAATTCGCTCAAATCTTCTTATAAATCAGATTCGTGAGATAAATAAATTATCATAAATAATATGAATAAATAATTCAATACTATTTATATCTCTAATCAGGGTGCAAAATTTTATAAAATAGAAAGGTAATTACACCACACAACCCACCAGCATCCTAGTGACACTCGAGAATTTCTCTCAAATTCTCACAAAATCTTTTTCTCTTTTTCTTCTCCCTTTTTTATGTTGATATTACAAATGAAAAAATGAAAATTTTATAATGATTTGCTTTACTAAAAATAGGTAAATAAACTTTTAGTAAATAAATTTCAAACCATCACACTTTTAGTTGTTACTCAAAATTATGTGGTTATTATTCAACAATCTCCACTTGAAGACTTATTTTAATATGTCTTCACACCATACTCTATGTAGTAGAGCTTTCCCATATTACTCTTGTAGGCCGACTAAAGTTGAACACGATTTCAGTTTGTCGATAGTTACTGTCTTTGTTAACATATCAGCTGAATTCTTACTTCCTTGAATCTTTTCCAATTTGAGCACTTTATCTTCTAATAAAGATCGAATGAAGTGATATCATAGTCCGATATGCTTTGTTCTGGAATGAAATGCTGATTTTTTTAGCCAAATGTATCGCACTCTGACTATCACTATACAAAACATTATTGTCCTGCTTGAATCCTAACTCTGTTAACAAACCTTGAAGCCATATAATTTCTTTACTAGCTTCAGTTACTGCAACATACTCAGCTTCTGTAGTAGATAGAGTAATAATCTTCTGTAACTTCGACATCCAACTCACCGTTGTATTTCCAATTGTGAATATATAACTTGATGTGCTCTTTTTATGATCGACTTCACCTCCAAAGTCAGCATCGACATAACCCTGTACATTTAATTCACCTTTACCAAAGTATAAGCACTTATTTGTGGTACCTCGTAGAAACTTCAAAATCCATTTCACTGCTTCCCAGTGAACCTTTCCTGGATTTGACATATATCTACTAACAACTCCCACCGCATGTCCAATATATGGTCTTGTACAAACCATTGCGTACATCAGACTCCCAATAGCTAAGGCATAAGGAACCTTAGCCATATGATCTTTATCTTCCTCTATCGTAGGGGACTGGTTCTTGGATAGTCGAAAGTGACTTGCCAAGGGTGTACTAACTGGCTTATCGTCACCCATATTAAATCTCTTCAAAACACGTTCGATGTACTCGGATTGAGATAACTGTAAAACTCTTTTATGCTTATCTCTTGTAATTTGCATTCCAAGAATCTTCTTTGCTGGACCTAAGTCTTTCATGTCAAATTCCTTTGATAATTGTCGCTTCAACATTATAATGTCATCCATATTTGAACCTGCTACTAGCATATCATCAACATAAAGTAGTAAAATGATATAACTAGACTGATATCTCTTGAAGTAACAATAGTGGTCAGGTTGCACTTTTGGAAATCTTTCTTGTGCATAAAGTTATCAAACTTTTTATACCACTGTCTTGGAGCTTGTTTTAAGCCATACAAACTCTTCTTAAGTTTGCACACCATATGTTCTTTCCCATCTTCTAATAAGCCTTCTGGTTGATGCATGTAAATCTCTTCATTTAAATCTCCATGAAGAAATCATGTCTTCACATCTAATTGCTCAAGATAAAGATCTTCAATTGCCACAATACTCAAAACCGTTCTGATGGTATTGAGTTTCACAACTGGAGCAAAAATCTCAGTATAATCTACTCCTTCTTTTTATTGGAAGCCCTTGACTACGAGTCGAGCTTTGTACCTCTTAGAACCATCATGATCCTTTTTCACTCGGTATACCCATTTGTTATGAAGGGCCTTCTTACCTATGGGTAACTCAAATAGTTCCCATGTATGGTTTGAAGTCAGGGATTGCATCTCGTCTTTCATTGCAAGCTCCCACTTGCTAGCATCTCTAGTCTGACATGCTTCATTATAGTCTTCAGGTTCTCCTTCATCTATCAATAACAAATAATTCATATATTTTCTATTAGGCACATGAGGTCGAGTAGTCCTTCTAAGTATAAGAGTTGGACTAGGAGGTTGCAGTATGTTATCAGATTGTGTTATACTGCTTTGTCCAACATGTTCTTCTTGTTGAGGATTTCATATAATCGACTCTGTCATCGTACTGTCAGGAACATAATCTTCTTCTACAAATATCGGCCCCCGCTTTACTAAGTCGCTGCCATAAATTTTATGTCTATCCTTATACATAACTTCTTTACTGAAAATTACATCTCTAGAACATATGATCTTTTTAGTTTCATCATCCCAAATACGCTATCCAAACTCATCCTCACCGTAGCCAATGAAAGTGCATTTCTTTGATTTAGGATCAAGCTTATTTCTGCCCTGATCACTAATATGCATATATGCAGCACAACCAAACACTTTTAAGTGTGACAGAATTATCTTTTTTCCACTCCATACCTCTTCTGGTATCTTGTATTCGAGTGGAGTTGAAGGTCCTCGATTGATCAAGTAAGCTGCTGTATAGACTGCTTCTGCCCAAAATTACTTTGGTAGACCTAACTGTATACGAATGCTTCTGGCTCTTTCTGTCAATGTATGGTTCATACGTTCAGCTACTCCGTTGTGCTGAGGTGTACCGGGTACAGTTCTCTCCATCTTGATTCATGTTCATAACAGAAATTTTTGAATATGGTGTCTTCATTATCACCACCATTATCACTTCTCAACTTTTTAATCTTCAGACCTGTCTCATTTTTAACCATAGCTTTCCATCACTTGAAAGCTTCACATACTTCAGACTTATATTTAAGAAAGTAAACCCATACCTTTCGAGAATGATCATCAATAAAAGTCACAAAGTAATGTTTTCCACCCATTGATGAGGTGGTCGTTGGTCCCCAAACATTAGAGTGAACAAGTTTCAATTTTTCCTTCTTTGCTGTTCTTCCAGTAGTCTTAAAGCTCACCCTCTTCTGCTTTCCGAGTATGCATTCCTCACACATGTCTATCTCAACACATTGTAAACCGGGGAGTTTCCCTTTTGAATGCATAAGCTTCATTCCTTTCTAACTCATGTTACCAAGTCTCTCATGCCATAGTTTAGAATCTTCATTTGTTGTTGCAATTGCAATTGAACAACATGCTCCTGCTGTCAAGTAAAGAGTACCACTCTTTTTACCTTGAGCAACTAACATTGCTCCCTTCGATATCTTACTACTATCATTTTAGAAGTTTACGGTATAGCCTTCACTAGCCAATTGCCCAACTGAGATCAAGTTCTTCTTTAGGTCGGGAATATGCCTGACATCCTTCAACTCCCAAACTGACCCATTTAACTTGATCTTAACTATACCTTTGCCAACAATATCACAAGGTTGATCATCACCAAGATATAGCTTTCCAAGGTTTCCAAGAACATATCTCTCAAAAAACTCTATCTTTGAAGTAGCGTGGAATGATGCTCCAGAGTCTAACACCCAAGACTCTTCCTTGCTCTCCAAAGAGCATATTAACACATCATCTCCTTCTAAGGTAGAAGTAACATTTGCCTCCGCCTTCACTTCTTGGCTTTTCGGTGCACTCCTGCACTAATTTTTGTAATGCCCAATCTTTCCATAATTCCAACACTCGATAGTTTTCGAGTTTTGGGAAGTATTGGGATTTCTTGATTTTGATCTTCTATCTCTGGATTTACCTCGATAGTTTGATCTTCCCCGTTCATTCCTTCTGGTTGAATTTCTTCCTCTTGCCTCCGTGTGTAAAACTGAAGAGGTTGATGATTCACCCGACTCTCTCCGCCGAATCTCTTCGCTGAGAACCAGATCACGAATGTCATTAAATTTTAACTTGTTACTTCCACATGAGCTACTTACTGCCATGACAGTAGCATTCCAAATATCTGGTAGAGAAGACAAAAGTATTAATGCCCGCACTTCGTCCTCAAATTCAATTTCAACCGAACTCAATTGGGTTGTGACAGAATTGAGTTCATTGAGATGTTGAGCTACTGATCCGCCTTCTGCCATCTGTAAATTGAACAACTACCTCATTAAATGAACTTTGTTAGAGGCCGATGGCTTCTCATACATATAAGAGAGAGCTTTCATAAGGCCTGCCGTGGTAGTTTCCTTTGCTATGTTAAAAGCAACATTGCGTGATAACGTCAATCGAATAACTCCAAGAGTTTGTCTATCCAGAAGATTCCAATCTTCATCTTTCATTCCCTCTGGCTTTGTTTCTGAGAGAGGTTGATAAAGCTTTTTTTGGTATAAATAATCTTTGATTTGCATCTTCCAAAATCCGAAGTCTTTACCATCGAATTCTTAAGTTTTACCTTTCTTTCATCTGCGTCCATTGCTCCCACTCAAATCTGATTTCTATGGATCGTTTCCGTCGATTGTATCATAATTGGGACAAAATGCCAACCACGCTCTGATACCAGTTGTTAAGAAAATTCGCTCAAATCTTCTTATAAATCAGATTCGTGAGATAAATAAATTAACATAAATAATTTGAATAAATAATTCAATACTATTTATATCTCTAATCAGGGTGCAAAATTTTACAAAATAGAAAGATAATTACACCACACAACCCACCAGCATCCTAGTGACACTCAAGAATTTCTCTCAAATTCTCACAAAATCTTTTTCTCTTTTTCTTCTCTCTTTTTATGTTGATATTACAAATGAAAAAATGAAAATTTTATAATGATTTGCTTTACTAAAAACAGGTAAATAAACTTTTAGTAAATAAATTTCAAACCATCAAACTTTTAGTTGTTACTAAAAATTATGTGGTTATTATTCAACAGGACCGAGAAGCAAATTTTTTTTGAAGATGCCGAGTTAGTTGTTGAGCTAAGAGCTTGGTAACTTGATTAAAAGATACTCCAGAAACACATACCGAGCTTTTACCCAGCTAGTTATCGAATTAAGAGTTTGGTAACTTAAAAAAAAATACTACATAAGTGCTTACCGAGTTAGTTGCCAAGCAAGGAACTTGATAACTTAGTAAAAGTCAATCGATAAGGTTTTTGGAGTCTTACAACATGGGTTTAAGGTTAAAAATAAGTCTAGACACTTCAAGGGCATTCATAATTCATTTTCATAGACATTTAACAACTCAAATCATTTTGAAATGCTTTTGATTTAAATCATTTTGGAAAGCTTTCGACTCATTGAAAAATACATTTAAAAAAGTTTTATTGACTCTCAAATAATCAAGACATTAACATGGCCACAACGGCTCAATGACAAAAGTTGGAGTTGGACCAAGTGTTGGCTATTCAAACACACATCTAAACATATCATGATCATGCACATATCATCCCATATGCTTATAGCTAGCCAAGTTTACATTTACTCACCTTTATCACAAGTTAATCCAAGTGATTCAAATTAGTTACAATAGACCAATTATGAAGTAGGTGTGATGAATAGCACACATAAGGATTTACTTACTCAAATATGATCCCAAGCCATTTTTATTAACAAACATGTCAATCTCAATATCAAAACTAATTTCATTAACGTCGCCGAATCCATCATCAAGTTCATTATCAATTCTATCATCCAGATCATTATCAAGTCCATCATCAAGATAATTAACCATACTAATAAAAAATCATAGATTCAAAAATAGGATTCAATATGGACCGAAGTCTCAAGACGAATAAGTCCATAGTGAATCAAATTTTCAAGATGGACCTAACATCACAAAGATTCACCGAAGTTGTAGGTTGGATCATCATCCCAAGAAGGATAAATTCGTAAACAAGATGAAGTCATCACCGCATTAGTGGACTATCTGCACCCACAAGGCTAAAATCAAACTATGAAATCATCATAGGTTGAAGTATTTCTAATCATTATCAAACAAGAACAAAACATCACTAGTAAAAATTAGGACTTTGAATCTCTAAACCTCCTAGAAGCTGGAGACACATTATTATCACTTGAAATAAACTCAAATACAACCTAAAACCATTATATAACTATCATCCATACTCATTTTTGAAAATCAAAGAGTGTAAGGAGAGGGGGGAGATTTTTTTTTTTTTTTACCTTAGATGAAGAGCTTTAACCCCTTTGAAGAGTGTTGAAGAAATTAAGGCGAGGATTGATGGTGGTTGGACGTGATAAATGATCAAGATGAAAAGTTAGGGTTTGTTAAAAATGAGAGAAACATATTTGAGAGGGGGAGAATAAGAGAAGAGGGGAAAATGAGAGGGAGAGTGGTAGGGTGTGGTGTGGTGTCATGAATTACTTGTAAGGAGCTTGATTTTGGTTTAGCCAAAATTGTGCCCAATCCATTCTGAGCCATTTTTCCATCGAAACTCATTTTCGTCACTTCCGTATTTCTCCAAAAATTTATGTTTACATTTTTAGTTAAAAACCACCATTTATTTCTAAAATCTAAAATTTTTATTCAATAAGGGCAAAATTGTAATTTTGCCAAAATTTGACGTTTGGCTCAAAATTGATTCCAAATCTAAAAATAATTTGGGTTCTAAGCTTCTAATGAAATCTATTTTCAATTTAAAAAATATAATTTTGGTTTGAAAGCCCATTTTTAAATATTTAACTTCAATTTAAATAAATGTTTTTTATCATAAGATTTTCATTCCAAAATAAATTGTCTAATTTCATCATTACCCTTTATAGTAATTTCCATCTATTCTGATATTGAAAATATCAAAAAGTAAATATTTAAAAATTTTAAATTGGCTCAAAATTTAAACTCAATTTACAGTACCTCTAACTTTGTTAAAGAACCATTATGTACCTTAACAAATATATCCTCCGTGCATGTTTTAAAGTCACATAATAAAAATCTATCATCTGACATGATTTGATTCACCTAAATCCACAATCTAAATCTCATATTAGCTAGTTTTAATGGTACAGTAGACAAATAGTTACCTGTTTAGGTCATACTACTAGTTTTTATCATATTGGATTATGCACTATTCTGGTTGATAAATTTTTTAAACATCTCCTTGTTTGATACTAGTGAATCCATATATTGCTCCATGTGTAAGGACGCTTGATGTCCCTTTGGATCTTTTGAGTAGTGAGACATTTGAATGAGAGTTTTTGAAGAATGGACTTGGGCATGCTTGATGTACTTTTGGATCTTTTGAGCAGTGAGACTTTGCATGAGAATTTTTTTAAAATGGGCAGTAGTATTAATTACATTACTACCGGATCATCTAAAGTAACGATTGGAGAAGTCATACCGTACTTAGTCATATATGGATGGCTTTTATACCATGATAAAATTAGTATTAGGTTTGATTTTATTTTTATTAAACTGATATGTTCATTAACTTCAATGAACCTACAAATAGATACATGTTTAGATATAATTCTAACTTTAATCAAAGTCAGGAGATATACTTAATTATCTGCTTCCTAACATTATTTCCTAATAATTCAAGTAAATAACTCTAACAAACTAATAAGATAAAAATAAAACACAGTAAATAGTAAATAACATATCTGAATACAATTAATAATTATTTTATAGAATTAAATAATCATCAAAATGAAACAAGTAAGATAATGTGCAAAATTAAATAACAAATACAGACAAATGTAAAGCGTCCATCAGATTCTTTATTGCTCTTTCTCAGATGATACAAATAAACATATTTTCAACTATTTATACCATACATGATAAGTTGATATCTATTTGAAAAACAAAATCAGAACAATTTACAAATAAATGTTAAAACTGATCCAACTTATCTTTTTCAAGTTTATTATTATGATTTTATTCCAAGTTTGTTAAGGAACCTGATAAAGCGGGATTGTATCAAATAAGGTACTTCTCACAATCCATAATATTCTCCCTCAAACTGAACTCTGGTAAACAGACAAGATTTAGTTTGGTTCTGAATTATTGAAACTAATCTTGTGATAGAGGCTTTGTCAATGTGAATGCAATATGAGATAAAGAAGGTATATATCTCGGTTGAATTATCCTATTTTCTACATTTTCTCGCAACAAGTGAACATCAATGTTTTGTGCTGGAGTGTAGCACTGGATTCTTTGCTAGGAATTTGCACTTGTACTATCACTCTAAATAATAAAAGGCACTAGAATACTATGTTTGAGTTCTCAAAATAGTAAATGCTACCATAAAGTGTCTGTAGTAGCTGAGCCATTGCACGATATTCGGTTTCAGTGCTCGATCTTGCTACTACTTGTTATATTTTAGAGTTCCAATTTCTGAGATTGCCACCAAGAAATATATTGAGCTCTAATGTACTGCGTCTATCATCAACACAACCAACCCAATCTGCATCCGCCAAATTTTTTAAGGCAAGTTTTGATGCATGCTTAAAATGAATACCGATATCAGAGGTTCCTTTTAAATAGTGAAGCACACGTTTGCAGGCTTGCCAATGAGTAATGGTTGGTGAGTTAAGGAATCGGGAACAAGATGTCAAGACGAGTGTTTGTGAGGTATTAATGAGCGCCGATGATACTTCGGTAGAGAGACGGTTGAGCAAATAGTTAACTATCCAACTGGGATAATTTTTGAGAAGCATTCATTGGAGTATGACATGGTTTGCAATTCACCATATTTGTGCATTTCAACAGGCCTGTAACATATTTGGATTGTGAAAGAAGAATGTCAGTTGAATTGCAATGAACTTCAAAGCCCAAGAAATAGTTGATTAAACCAAGAAGTTTAACAGCAAAAATCCCTTGTAAGAATTTTAGAGCAGAGGTTACCAATTATGGGTTGCTGCCAGTGACTAAGATATCGTCAATATAAACCAACAAATATATGATATCAGCATCAGACTCTTTGATGAAGAGTAAAGTTTCAACTTGTTAAACCACGCACGTGGTGCTTGTTTAAGTCCATATATGGCTTTATTCAATTTGCAGACATATGATGGGTGTTGTTGATCGTCAAAACAAGTAGGTTGCTCCATATATACTATTTCTTCCAAGTCTCTATTGAGAAAAGCATTATTGATGTCGAGCTGTTGAATGTCCAATTGTAGGTTACTGCTAATGTGAGAGTAATTCAAATAGTGGTTCCTTTTACAACAGGACTAAAAGTTTCATAATAGTCTAAACCAACTATTTGATGAAACCCTTTAGCAACCAGTCTGGCTTTGTGTTTGAGGATAGATCCATCAGGATTTTGTTTGATGCGAAAAAACCATTTACACCCTACACTATTCATAGTAGGCTGATATGGAACGAGAGTCTAAGTGTGGTTATTTTAGAGAGCTTGAAATTCCTCTTTCATGGCCTGAAGTCAATTGGCACATTGAATGGCTTCATATAGAGTATTTGGTGTATCATTCAAGGTAATAGCGCTGTAGATTTTTTACTTAAAGATACCATTTTGGGAACGTGTTGTCATGCGGTGACTTTGTTGACCTCGATGTAGTGGTATGATTTTTTTGGTGCATTGTAGATTGGGACGGAATAACATCAGTGAGTACTTTGGAGGTGGAATGAATAATGTGGATAGGAGAGATGTGTGATATAGAGAGTTTAGTGTGTATGAAAATGTTGGACTGATGTGTAGTGTAGGATAGATGTGTGAATTCGGAGAATTTAAAGTGTATGGAGATGTTGGTCTTATATGTATAAATAGTTATGATGCCTATTGTGGGGGACTACTTGGTAAGTGATCTGGATTAACAAGTGAGTAGTCTTTTTCTACACATCTTCTAGAATTTCGAATGCTGCTATAGTTGAGGTTATGTTGTCGAAGGACATACTACTTAGTGTTTACTGACCTGGACCTGGACCTGTGGAAAATATATCACAAAAAGGTAAGTCTGTTTTATTGAATATCACGTGTCGAGAAATGCAAATCCTTTCAGAACTATGCAGAAATTTATATCCTCTATGTGATGGATTATATCTAATAAAGACACTCTTACTAGTATGAAAATCCAACTTATGTCTATTATAGTCTCGTAGGTATTGATAATATGCACACCCAAAAACCTTTAGAAGAGAATAATCCACTGGTTTTTGAAATAACACTTCATATGACACCTTATTCCCAACAGGTATTGACGGTAGACAATTAAGTACCAATGTAGCAGCTAGAAAAGCCTCAACCCAATATTTCAAATACATCTTGGAAAAAGCTAAAAGAGTGAGACCCGTTTCCACTATTGCTCGATGTTTTCTTTTAGCTATACCATTTTGCTCATGCGTGTACGGGTATGAGTATTGAACATGAACACCTTTATCTATTAAGTAATCTGCAATAAGCTTAAACTCACCTCCCATATTTGATTGCAGACACTTTATTTTACTGTTAAATATATTTTTCACCATGTTCTTGAATTTGACAAATACTCCAAGTGTATCAAATTTGAGCTTCAAAGGATAGCACCAGGAATATCGTGAAAAAGAATCTATGAAGACCACATAACATCTGTAACTATCAGTGGACATAACTGGTGCAGGTCCCCAAATGTCAATTAGAATTAATTATAAAGGTTTAGAGGCCCTATGGTTTTTAGTTTCAAATGGAAGCTTATGCATGTTACACAACTTACATGCCTCACAAAAATTAGGTGTATGAGTAAAAGGAATTTGGTTTTTACTTAAGATTTGTGACACAACTTTAATAGCTGGATGCCTCAATCAAGCATGCTAACAAAAAAATTGAATCTTTAACAGCAAAAAAATAACTTCCTTTTATAATAATATTCACCACTAATGTATCTGTGATCCAGTTCCACATGACTGGCTCCTTGCAATTTCCTGTTACTGTGCTCTGCTTTATTCAAGACTGTAAAACTGAACTTCATATAATCCGCCTTTAAGAGTTCCTCTTAGAAGTATCTCCTTTGTATTTAAGTCCTTAAATACACATTCATTGACAAAAAATTCTACATAAGCATTATTTGTCACGTGTAAACTTTGAAATGCTGAGTAAATTCTTGGTTATCGCAGACACATGCAAAATATTTTTTAATAACATGATATGGTTTTTTGAAGATGAAGGCATGATGTGTGTTTGACCTATATGCGCTATAACTAATTGTGCATCATTTCCAACTGATAAAAAATCATTACCTGCGTAAGGTGAGGTCATACTGAGATTACTTAACTAAGAGGTAATATGATTTGTAGCCATGCTAAAGCATACTAGGCTTGATCTCCAACTGTATCAGGTCTTGCAATGTAAGCAAAGTTGTGAGAGTAAGGAACTTGATTAGTTGACTCAAATGATGCAGTGTTGTCTATCATGTCATCACTATAATAGGGTCCTTGATCAAGTGAGGGATATAGGTGAGCCATATTACCAGATTGAGACTTGGATAATGGTGCATATACACTAAAGATTGGTCTTGTGTATTGAGATACAAAACCTGAAGTAAAGGCGTTAGTGTTCTTATATCTAGATTGAAGATTTTGATCAAACCTGTAATAATATTGAGCTACTGAATGTCTAGGTTTGGCGCAAATTTGACAGTAGAGTTTAGATCCAAAGTGTCCACCTGACCGTCCTTGTCCTCTGCCTCATGTAAAATAACCACCAAAATGACCTCTATTTTGATATCGATTACCATTAAACTTGATAAAATCAATACTGCTAATAAGCCCATATTTTGGAACACTATTCAGTTTAGTAATTCTTTATTCATGGAGCATCAACTGATATTGAGTATGTTCAAGTAAAATAGTGGCCATTTGAGAGGATATCAAAACACAAGATCAAACTCATGCCCAATTTCATTTAGAACATTCATCACCATATCCTTTTCCTTGACATTATCTCCCGCTGCTAATAATTCAACTCCGATGGACTTTATTTTGAGCACGAAATCAACCACCAATTCTCCTCCTTTCTTAGCAGTTTATAATTGATTTATTAACTGCATAATCTTGGCCATTGCTTGTTGATTGGAGTGCTTTGAAAGACGACCCCAAATCTCTACAGAAGATTGACATTGTGTAATTTGACTCATCAAATTATCACTAACTGTTGAAATGAGCCAACTCGTCAAGAGCTTGTCCGCCTTCTTCTAAATTAAGAAATTATCATTCTTAACTTGAATCCATCTTCGGTAATGGATTCTGGTGGAATATTTGAAGGTTACAGAATGAAGGTATCAAGATCAAGAGCTTGAATAATTGGAAGAATCTGTGTTTTACAAATAAGATAGGTAGAGGTATTGTTGGTGCTTGTATTGATATATCGGATGTATTTGCCATTGTCATCTGAGGATTGGCTCTGATACCATGAAACAAAACAAATATTGTATAAAACTAAAACACACATACAGACAAATGTGAAGCATGATAAGTCTAGAATTTACCTATATTTTGATATGTTTTATGGGCTACATTGTAAAGAAATTGAGTTAAAAAGATAGATAATTGAGTTGATTTCTAGTAATCTAGACTATTTTAATTAGACAGGAACTTGGATGAAAAGGAAGGAAATTAAGCTAAAAAGAGAAAAATTATATAAGGAAAAGGACTCAGCAGGAAATTGTCCAAGTTTAGCAATCTGGTGACATTTAGAAAGAAAGGAAACAGTGCCTCAAGCTTCACCGAAGTAAAGAATGAAGCTGGCGATAGTAGGAAGCAAATAATGACCATTGCTAATAGTAAAGGATGAATATAGCGAAAGAAGAGATGGTGCCTACTAACCATCGCCTCAAAAAACACAACATGACGATACAACCTGGTGATGGAGACGAGTCTCACTTGGTGCACCTGGCGATAGATGCAAGTGACAGAAGGATTCTCGCCTCAAAAGACTTTCAAACCAGGCGATAGTTTTGTTAGGGTTTGACAAAAATTGGTATTCAATATACTAGTCTTTATTTGGAAGTTGAGAAAGATTTGAAGACTCTTTTGGAAGTGAAAGATTTTAAGTTTATTTTGGAAGTATTATATTTGACTAGAAATTGTTGTCTTAGTAGAATTGCAATTAGAAAAGAATCATTTTTCCTCTTTTTAAGGAATTCTAGTAATAATAGGTTTCCTAGTTTATTATGATTTACTTGGTGAGTAAGTCATAGTTCAATATAAATATGATGCTATAGTATTCAATTGTAGAGACACAAATGAGAAATCCTGAGTGTCTTTTGATTTTCTTTCTTGTGAGCTTAGGTGAGACTTGTAATTGAGTTTGGGTTAGAGAGTGTTTTGTTATTGTGGTTGTAACATCTTTTGCTACGTAGTGAAAATATCTGTCCATCCTGACGTCCGTGGTTTATCCCGTTTTGGGTTTCCACGTAATCCCGGTGCATTGATAGTTTATTTTCTTGCTTTTATTTTTTTTACTTGTTATTGATCGAGACAAATTCCGCTGCGACGAGCTCGATTTTCCTAACAAGTGGTATCAGAGCCGAGGTTCGTGTGAGTTTAGATTGTTGAAGTAAACATGTCTACAAGCAAGATGTACGCCGGAAGATTCGATGTGGAGAAATTTGATGGAAAAATCAATTTTGGCTTGCGGCAAGTACAAGTCAAAGATATCCTAATCCAACATGGATTGCATAAGGCGTTGAAGGGGAGAACAATTGCAGTAGTCTCTGAAAGCTCTGGAGAAAAAGAAATTGGTAAAGAGAAGTCTGAAAAAGTCCAAAAGTCCCTGATGAGTGATAAAGAATGGGATGAACTCGATGAGAGAGCTGCAAGTTTGATACGACTATGTCTTGCTAAGAATGTTCTCGTGAATATACAAGGAACAACTTCCGTAAGAAAACTTTGGGGACGACTTGAAGAGTTGTACCAAGCAAAGAGCGTCTGCAATTGATTCTACCTGAAGAAACAATTTCATCTATTGAAGATGGATGAAGGTACGAAGGTTTCTGATCATCTGGCAGAACTCAATGGGATCATCTCTGAGTTGGAGTCTATTAGAGTGATGACTGATGACGAGGATAAGGTGTTGAAATTGATCTGGTCTCTTCCTGATTCATACAAGTATATAAAACCGATCCTGATGCATGGAAACTCGACGGTAAGTTTTTCAGAGCTTGCGAATAAGTTGATCTATGAAGAGAAAAGACTAAAGAGTGAAAATAATAACTCTGATAATCAGTCAATTCTGATGGCTCGAGAAAAGAATGGGAAGAATGGGTACTCCAAAAAGAACATCCTGTGTTGGAAGTGTGGACAAAAGGGATATCTGAGGAAGGATTATAAAGGAGCAAGTTCGGAAAAGGACTCCGCTAATAGAGATACTCCATGTGTCTCATTGCTAGAAGCTGATGAAGGTGAGTTCCTCTAAGGAGGAATGGGTACATCCTCATGGCAGGTCATTAACCACCATGGTGCCATGAAAGAGGATGTAGTACTTCTAGCGGCCACAAGTTTTGCACATAGGCATTGGGCTAGCGTTAATGCGGTTGTGTGGTGGATAAGATGTCAATGGCTGATGAACTTTCTTGAAAGTCAGTTAAGGAAGTTGCACCTTGATCTAATCAACAAGGGTTGTATCGACATATGTCGGAATAAATTTTGGGATGGATTGTTTGATGGTTCCGAAGTGTGTATATCTTTATGGTAGGATATGATGGCTCGACATAAAGTCATGGTCGTCGTTTAAGGGACGCAAGTTTAGGAAATTTTTTTCAAGGGGCGGTTTATTAGTGTTTGATAAAAATTGGTATTCAATATACTAGTCTTTATTTGGAAGCTGAGAAAGATTTGAAGACTCTTTTGGAAGTGAAAGATTTGAAGTCTGTTCTGGAAGTATTATATTTGACTAGGAATTATTTTGTCTTAGTAGAATTGCAATTAGGAAAGAATCTTTTTTCCTCTTTTTAAGGAATTCTAGTTATAATAGCTAGTTTATTATGATTTACTTGGTAAATAAGTCATAGTTCACTATAAATATGATGCTATAGTCTTCAATTGTAGAGACACAAATTGAGAGATCCTAAATGTCTTGTGAGTTTCTTTCTTGTGAGCTTGGGTGAGACTTGTAATTGGGTTTGGGTTAGAGAGTGTTTCGTTGTTATGGCTATAACATCTTTTTCTACCTAGTGAAAATTTCTGTCTGTCCTGACGTCCGTGGTTTTTCCCGTTTTGGGTTTCTACTTAATCCTAGTGCGTTGATATTTTATTTTCTTGTCTTTTATTTTGTTAACTTATTATTGATCGAGACAAATTCCACTACGACGAGCCCGATTTTCCTAACAAGTTTTGGCAAAAAAATCTCTGTAGCGCCAAAACTAAGACGAAGAAACTGGCGACAATTGATATTGATATTTGGAGCGTCGCCACTTTGTGTTTCTTTGTCCTTTCAAATTTACAAAATTTCCACTAGTTTCAATCTCTATAAATAGACGCCCAGTTGATGCAATTAGGGTCTTTAGTCAGTCTTATGAAATTTTGAGCTTATGAGTCTTAGACCTAAAAATCAACAGTTTCAATTCAGTGATATTCCTTTTAAAATCTAGTTCTCTGTTTTAGTTATTGAGGAGATTAGTAAGAGACTGAAGAAGATCAAGTTGTGACAGAGCTAGTTTTTCCTTTCTATTTGGTAAGTTCTTTACTGAATTAACATGATTATGATGAATTTGAGCTTAGTTGTTGAATCAAATTTGATCATGAGTAGCTAATACTCCTGATGATTTGTTGAGATCAATTTTTAATGCTTGATTTTAATGTGTAATTCTAGTTCATTCAAGTTTCAATTCATTGATTTTTCTTGAGCTTATTGCATTGTAAGGACAAGAGTCAAACAATTGTGTTAAGGCATCTTCTTTAGACCAGAGATGGTGTTTAGATGTCAGATCTAGAACAGAAGATCAACATATTGATCTAGAGATAGACAATATTAGATTCATTTTTCTACAAATTGGGCTTTGATAAGTTAACAACTGTGTAGTATATAGATATATGCAAGTTGTTAGTTAGGATCAGTTAAATCGAATCGATAGATATGACTAATCAGTTATGATGATCTAGCATGATGAATTGAGATCTTTTGTTGAATTATACAGGTAAATATGAAAGCAAACGATCAACAGATCCACTTGCATTTCAATTGAGCCAACTTTACTAGTACTAGTTTTCATACTTTCTATTACTGAACTGTCAAAATATTATCCAAATTTCTATAATTCCGTTCAAATCTTCTACCATTTTAATTGATTCTTTCAACAATTCATTTTGAATTTTGATTGAACTATTTCTTCCAACAAAAGCAATCCCAGTAGAGACGGTATTTTAAAATTACAATTAAATGTTGATTCGAGAAGATTGTTAACAACAACAATTTTCCTCCACCAATCCATTAGTTTTTTTATTGTTCTTTTGCAAATGATACGGATAAGATAGATTCAACTATTTATAGCACACATGATAAGTGGATAGAAAAACAGAATCATAACAATTTGCAAATTAATATTATAACCTATCCAACTTATTTATTTCAAATTTATTATTATAATTTTATTCTAAATTTGTCGAAAAACCTGTAAAATGGAATTATATCGGATAAGATGCTTTTCACTGTCCAGAATAAAAATGTAATAAGAAAAATATTAATTAATTTTTAAAGAACTTTTATTTGTATTATTACTCTTTCGGGTATAAGTCTTACCCTAATATAGAATTTGTATTCAAGAGCCTTGACTCTTGGAAGTGTTAAGAATATTGCTACCTATTTTCTTTGCTCTAGATTTGCGCCTCCTCAATCAACCAACATAAAATTGAAACTAAATATTTTATTACGATCATAGATAATTTAAATTAAATTTTAATTTTAAAATTATTTATTAAATTGAATAAAATTTGAATATTAATAAACTATTCTATCTTTTTAAATGAATAAAATTATCAAATAATTTTAATATATATATTTGAAATATTATCTTCGATTTTTACAAAATTAGACACTTTTAATAGATAAAAATAAATAAACTATTTAAATTTATAGTAATTAAATTTTCCTTCAATAATAAATATTATTTAATATTCATATGATTGTATATATAATCTCTCAATTGTTTTTTTAACTTGAAATATTGAAATTTTTTTACAACATATTGTTTAACTTTTAATTTAAATAGTAAATATTATTATTAAAGATTTGTAGTTATCCAAATTTTAAATAAGCTTTTTTTATAATATCTAGATTATTTATTTATGTTGAATATATATATATATATATATATATCCCAAATTTTAAATAAGTAAATAAATATCTTTTTAATAGTTTGATGGTTATAATATTTATACTATATTTATTTAAACACTATATAGGTAATTAAACTTTTTGATAGGATCACATTAATTTGATCATTTTTCTCTAACATTAATTTTATAAATTTTTTTTAAAAAATAAATTAAAAATTCATTAAAATTACTAAATAATTAGAATAACTCAGGTAAAACATAATTATAAAATTATGAATATCGACCACTAAAACTAATTAATTAATATAGATTAATATAATAAATTCAATAAAAATAAATAAATGTTTTAAATAAGATATATATTTAAAATAAGGATAAAATTAAAAATAAATTAAAAATATTAGTTAAAAATAATAAAATAAGAAGAATATATCAATTTTTAATGTTATTTATAAAGTAAGAATACCTATTAATTAAATAAAATTAAATAAAAAGAATAGAGATAAAAATTCTAATAAGAGAAAAAAATAATGAATAAAGAATAAATATATTACTGGGTTAATCCCAAAAAACCACCGCAATTTTGTCAATTTTCCCAAAAAACCACTCCAATTTAAAATTTCTACATTCTCCCACAGTTATGTCATTTAACAGAACGATTACTGTTCACCCCGTTAATATAAGGGATAATTTTGGAATTTTAAAAAAATATTTATTTCTAAAATTATTACAAATAAAAAATTTACCCAAAAAAAACGGGTTCTCTTCTTCTTCCTCGTCTCTTCCACTTTTTCGTTTTCTTCTTTTAACAGGGTTCTTCTTCTCGCTCTCCTTCTTCCTCCTCTCCCTCTTTTCTTCTTCGTCTATTTTTCTTATTCTTTCTCGTATCAATTTGTGTGGGGGGGTTTGTAAACCTATGAATACACGGTCTCTCAAACTCCATCCGCCACTTCGGTTTCTGTCTGTTTCTCACCTTCGCAGAAACCAGGTGACTCTGGAACAAATGGATTTAGCCTCCAGACTGCCTCATCTTCACTTTCGTCTCCTGTCTAAACCCTAAATCATCTATATTCGAAAAAAAAGAGAAATTTATTAAAAGAGAAATTACTTGTAACGTTATGGGCCCCGGCCCAGGACGTTACATTAAAAGGCGCCTTTTTGGTAATCAGCATGCTTTCACAATTCATTTATCCCTAAAGTTGTGAGTTCGGTGGAGGCGATTACTCATCTGAGAATTATTATAGGCAAATTGGTGTTATTGAGGTTTGTTTGAACATGGGAAATGGAGGAACGGAGAAGACGAAAAGGAGTTGGAGATTGTAGAGATGAGGGCATGGTGAGGTTGTTAGTAGAATACTATAGGTATGTGAATTGGGTTTTTATTGAATGTGTTTTTAATTGTGTATTGATGCAAATGTTTCTTGATTTTATGTAGAAACTATTAGTCATTTAACTAATAACGCGAAATTTTAGTACAAAATAGATTTAGCAGTATAAAATTATTTTAGATTTTTTATTTTTTTTAATTTTTAAAATAAAATTATTTAATTACTAAAATATCCTTAGGTGAACAACAACCGTGCTATTAAGTTACAGAATTGTGGGAGAATTGCGAAATTGCAAAATGGTGTGGTTTTTTTTGGAAAAATTGGTAAAATTGCGGTGGTTTTTTGGGAATAACCCTATATTAAATTATTTATGAAAAACTTAAATTATAAACTAATTTAAATGTATACAAAATTAATCTGAAATATATTATTTTTTACATCCAAATTATTAAAATAATTTTATTTTATTTTATTCTTTTAATAATTTACTAATTAGATTTAAAATATTTTTAAAATAAAATTTTTTTTAAAAATAAAATTTTATAATCAATTTAATTTAAATTTTTATTATAATAAATAACTTGTTGTATAAAATTTGAAATGGATATACTAGTGAATAGAGATTATAAATGACAAAACCAACATATACAATTTATAATAAAAGCATAATTAAGCATGCATTAATAAATTTTCACACTTTCAATTTTAAATTTATATTACTTTCTTTTTATATCTTAAAAACAATACACTGGAGACTAAAATCAAGAATTACAAACAATAATGTGTTATGAAATCAAATCAAAACCAACCCAACAAGAACAACTTACAAATTACTAGAGATGGAATTACTAGAGAGAGAGGAGAACTTAAGAGATATCAAGTGAATTGGCAAAGTCTCTCATTGCCTTCTTATTCTATTTATAGACAAAAATATGGACACTTGTCACATTTAAGTTAATAAACCCATGCAACATGACACACTTACAATCCATGCATATTGACAAGTAATGGATTGGTGGAATCCATTCATATACCATTACATAATACTCCCCCTTGAATTTCACCAACTAACTGTCTCGTTAAAAACCTTACCAGAAAAACCAGTGGGACAACAACTCGATAAGGGAAAAAGACTACAGTTGAACCCAGACATTTATGAAACTCCCCCTGACGAAAACACCCATAAATTAATCAATTAATTTGGAGAGTCTTCACATTCCGATTCCGTGAAGCAACCTTTCAAATGTGGAAGTTGGTAATGTCTTTGTTAGTAAATCAGCCAAATTGTTTGAAGATCGAATCTGCTTCATGTCGATTTGTCTGGATTCTTGGAGCTCGTGGGTGTAGAAAAATTTGGGAGATATGTGCTTCGTTCTATCCCCTTTGATGTATCCACCTCTCACTTGGGCGATACAAGCAGCGTTATCTTCGTAAAGAATTGTTGGCTTGTTTGATTGTGGGATACCACATGAACTCTGAATATGACGTATAACCGATCTCAACCAGACACATTCCTGACTGGCTTCATGCAATGCCAAAATTTCAGCATGATTTGAAGAAGTAGCAACCAAAGTTTGCTTTATGGATCTCCAAGAGATAGCTGGGGTGCTTAATGGATGACATTTTTCCAAATTAAATCTTTTTAAGATCTTTTCTGTATAAGCTTTCTGATAGATCAAAATTCCATTATTTCTATGTTCAATTTCTAATCCCAGACAATATTTTGTTTTTCAAAGGTCTTTCATTTCAAATTCTCTTTTCAAATATTCAGTAGTCTCTTGGATTTCATTTTGAGTTCCAATCAAGTTCATATCATCAACATAGACTGCTACTATTGCAAATCCGGATCCCGATTTTCTAATGAACACACATGGACAAATAATATCATTAATGTACCCTTCCTTAATTAAGTATTCACTCAGACGATTATACCATATTCGTCCAGACTGTTTTAATCCATATAGTGACCTTTGTAATTTCACTGAGTATAACCCTCGAGGTTTATTAATTTAAGGGATTTTTAATCCTTCTGGAACTTTCATGAAGATTTCTGTATCTAGGGAACCATATAGATATGCAGTTACCACATCCATTAACCTCATTTCCAGATTTCTTTCTTTTGCCAATCCAATCAAAAACCGGAAAGAAATTGTATCCATCACAGGTGAATACGTTTCATCAAAATAAATCTCAGGCCTTTGTGAGAAACCCTGAGCAACCAATCGGGCTTTATATCTCACAATTTCATTTTTCTCATTTCGCTTTCGAACGAATACCCATTTATAACCAACTGCATTAATACTTTTTGGTGTTTCAATAATGGGTCCAAAAACGTTCTGTTTATTCAATGAACTTAATTCTGCCTGGATTGCTTCTTTCCATTTTGGCCAGTCATTTCGTTCCCTACAATCATTTATGGATTGAGGTTCATAATCATCATTCATCACATCAATAACTACTGCATATGAAAACATATTATCAACAACAAAGTTTTCACGGTTCCAAATTTATTTCGTATAATTAATGGATATTTCTTCATTCTTGGATACATTTACATCCTCAGAGGTCTTTTCCTCAGTTGGATTTCCAACTTCCACAATTTGTAAATTTTGATTAGTATCTTTCGGAGGTATTATATCAATAGTATTCTCGACTCTAACTTTTCATTTTCGTGGTACAATATCTTTGGACCCAATAGGTCTACCATGTTTTCTCTGGATTTCAGATGCCTCACCAGTTACCATTTGTTTTGATTTCTTAGTGGGCACATCCAGTCGAGCTGGTGCATTACATGCTGGTATATGAGATTTCGTAACTTTAGTAGCATCAACAAAACTATCTGGTAAATGGTTTGCAACCATTTGTAAACGAATTATCCTACGTACTTCATTTTCACTTTGACCAGTACATGGATCTAGATAATGCATCCTTTCACTTTTCCAAACGAGTTCATTTTTACCAGCATTAGAAGGTTCATCCTTTCCAAGTCGTGGGAATAATTCTTCATTAAAATGGCAATCTGCAAATCTTACAGTAAACATATCGCCCGTTATGTGTTCCAGATATCTAATTATAGATGGTGAATTATATTCAACATAAATTCCCAAATGACGTTGTGGTCCCATTTTGGTTCTCTGAGGGGGTGCTATGGGAATATATACAGCACAACCAAAAGTTTTCAAATGAGATATATCTGGTTTATTTCTAGTTACCAACTGTAACGGAGAATATTCATGATATGCAGTGGGTCTCACGCGTATCAGTGTGGCTGCATGTAATATTGCATGACCCCAAGCGGAAATCGGTAATTGAGTTTGTAACAACAACGCTCGGGCAATCATTTGAAGTCTTTTAATAAAAAATTCCGCTAATCCATTCTGGGTATGAACATGGGGTACTGAATGTTCAACATTTATACCAATTGACATGCAATAATCATCAAAAGCCCTTGATGCAAATTCACCAGCATTATCCAAACGAATATTTTTAATTTGATAATCTGGAAATTGTGCCCTCAATCTTATTATCTGGGCAAGCAACTTAGCAAACGCCACATTCCGTGTTGATAATAAACATACATGTGACTATCTTGCAGATGCGTCAATCAACACAATAAAATACTTAAATGGCCCACTTGGTGGATGAATTGGTCCACAAATATCCCCTTGAATTCTTTCTAAAAACGATGGACATTCAATATTTACTTTTAAGGGGGATGGTCTAACTATCAATTTCCCCTGAGTACAAGCAGTATAAAAATTATCTTTTGATATCAATATCTTTAAATCACTTAATGGATGTCTATTAGAATTCTCAACAATTCTACGCATCATTGTGGACCCAGGATGGCCAAGTCTATCATGCCATAATTGAAAAACTTTAGGGTCAGTTATCTTCTTATTCATTACAGCGTAGGCTTCTATTGGAGATATTTTCGTAAAATATAAACCAGATGATAATGTATGGAGTTTTTTCAGAACAATTTTCTGTCCAAAAACAATAGACGTAATATACAAATACTCCATATTTTGTTCATTCACTGTCTCAATATGGTATCCATTTTTCCTAATATCTTTAAAACTCAACAAATTTCGTTTCGAATTACTCGAATATAATGCATTATGGATACATATTTTCGTTCCCTTTTCTAACAGCATTATAGCTTTTCCATATCCCTCAATTAAATCAGTAGAACCAGATATGGTATTTACTCGAGCCTTATATTCAGATATGTTCAGGAAATATTTTTTATCTCGAAGGATAAAATGAGTTGTAGCACTATCAATCAAACATATTTCTGAAATATTTCCTTGAATTTCCATATCTTTTCTGTTCAAATAAACACAATATTTACATTAGAAAACATATCCATTGATATTTCTGACTTTAATTACAAAATGGATATATACAACAAAATTCAAAATATAGTCAGAAAATATTTACATAACTTCTATTTACATTTCCATATTTCTTCAGACATCACTTTTGTTTACATTTTCAGCACTATTCAGAAAATTTTCAATAACTAGATCATCAAAAAAATCCGAGGTATGAAAGTTTGAAATATTTCCCTGAGATGTTCCTTCTCCACTATCCACATTTGCAGCATTTGTTTCAATAACTTTCAGTTTCCCTTTCTGGGAAGCTTGACACAAATCTACCAAATGTTGTGGAGTTCGACACTGGCGGAGAAAATGTTCAATGCTCCCACATTTATAGCACATACTTCGGGAATTGTTATTTCCAAAATTTCCATTTGGATTCTGGGATCCATCTCTTGTCCAAACCAGATTTCCACGATTATATGGGTGAGAACGATTTCCACCTCTCCTTTGATTTCGGCCTCTACCATGGCCTCCAGTATTATTATCATGGCCTTGTCCACGGCCCCCATTATTGTTATTACGGCCACGTCTAAAACCACGACCCCTACCACAATTCGGGTTTCCATTACCCCGATACACATTATTGTTTATTTCTGGTGGTGCCATCGCACCAGGAGGTCGTAACTCATGGTTTCTTAACAATATTTGGTTTTATTCTTCCATTCTTGTCAAATCGGTAAGCAACTCACCAAATGTATTAACTTTATTTTGTCTGATCGTTGATTTTAATGTTTTTTTATCAGCATGGAAGGTGGATAATGTTTTTTCAATTTTCTCCCTTTCACTTTTCTTTTCTCCATAAAATTCTAATACCGCCGCAATTTGGTGAGCTCAGAACTATATTCACTAACTGTTTTAAAATCTTGGAACCTTAAATGGATCCATTCATGTTGAGCCTTTGGAAGATCTGTATCTCTCATTCGTTCAAATCTTTTTTTCAGGGATTTCCACAAAATCAATGGATCCTCAATATTCATATATTCAGTTTTCAAATTCCCATTTATATGATGTCTGATAATTTCCATTGCTTGAGTCTTCTGTTTGATAGAAGTTGCATTATTTTCACATATTACTTGCAATTCCCTGGCTTGCAAATGGACTTTCAGATCCGATATCCATGTTATGTAATTTTTTTCCAGAAAGTTTCAGGGCATGAAAATCCAATTTTTTCAGTTCTGACATTTTTCTTTTCTTGAATTTCTACAAAAATAATATATTCACAATTAATAATAAATAAAAATAAAATAAACATAAAAAATAATAAAAATAAAACAATTAATCAATAAATATATTTCCAATTAAGTAAATATATCATCCTCTTTTCAAATAATTATTCCTCTTTTCATCAATTTTTTTTTTTCATTTTTCATTTCCTCTTTTCTACCAAATTTCCATTTTCCGCTTTTTATGGTTCCAGTCAATTTTCCATTTTCCTCTTTTTATGGTTTCAGACCAATATCTCAATTTTTTTCAATATAATTCCGGCAGCATCTCAGTATAACCAAAACATCGTTACCATCACTTTCTGATCTGGAGGATTCGTCTGGGCGGCAACTAGAGAGCATACTCGTGCTGATAACGTGTTATGAAATCAAATCAGAACCAACACAACAAGAACAACTTACAAATTACTAGAGATGGAATTACTAGAGAGAGAGGAGAACATAAGAGATATCAAGTGAATTGGCAAACTCTCTTATTGCCTTCTTATTCTATTTATAGGCAAAATAAGGACACTTGTCACATTTAGGTTAATAAATCCATGCAACATGACACACTTACAATCCATGCATATTGACAAGTAATGGATTGGTGGAATCCATTCATATACCATTACATAATATAATATAATATTTTCAAATATATAAAAACAAGTTGATTTAATCAAATATATTAATTATTAGAGTTTAAATTAAATGGACAATGATGGAGCCCATAAAACCTTAAGGCTTTCGACCGCTCAACTAGAAGGATATCCCAAATATTCCTCCATGGTTTCGGCCGAAACCTTTCTATTGATGGGCTCAAGAGTTCGGGCCCACGGGGCCTCATGTACTTTCGGCCGAAGTAAAAACATATAGGATCCAAGGTCATTTGGACTGGGGGGAAACTGCTCCTTAATTCATGAATTTGAGCGGCCGAAATATATCCTCTAAATTCGGCCGCTCAAAAACAATCTTCTAGAAGGATAAGCTAGAGCGGAGATTTAGCTTCCACAAATCTCGGGGTTCCAGCTAAGAGTCAGTTAGGATTTCCTGGATCGTATAGAAATTCTAATAAACAAGGCAAGACACCCAAAATAGACACACAAGAAATCACAAGAGAACGGGAGACGAAAGTTAGAGATCAAAGCCCTAATCTTGAAGGGGTTCGAAGTCCCATCGGAATTCGGCTCCAACAGTTTGGCGCCCACCATGGAGACTCTTCTCCGTCTCCAGATCAACAAACAAACAACCGAACGTAGCAGATCTGCAACACCAAGAATCAACCAAAGATGTCGACGACCACTCAAGGGGCCGAAGACCCGTCGACACCAAACGATCACTTGCAACAAACCGACACCCTATCTCAACTCATGGCAAGGCTAGCCGCATTGGAAGAAGAAAACAGAAATCTCAAAGCAACCATCGAAGGGATACGTCCGCCGCAGAAAGAAATAGCGCGCAGGCAGGGTGAGACCGGCAAGAAAGGCGGACAGAGATAACCCGATGATAACCAGACAGCGAGGCGCGGTCAACTGTTGAATACTGGACCGATCTTGGGCCAGAACGAAGGGACGACCTCACCTCTCCGTCGACTAGGCGTTTCTGCTTTTGACGACAACGATGACATGGAAGAAATTCTGGCGGACACTCCTCCAAACACAAGTGAGAGGCCGATATTGCCACGAACCGAGGGGGCACTAACAGAGCAGGCCAACCTGCAATCGCAATGCGCCACCCCAAGATTGCGGATCAACGATCCAAGTAATATGAGACCACCTGTTGTTAACCCACCGCCGCCACGTACAGAAGGGTATCGGCCGCGTGGTCATGACATCCCGCAAGAAGTGACCAAACGATTGCAGGAGATAAAAGAGATGATACGATTTCTACCAGGCATACCACCCCCACTACGCAGGTCCACAAAAGATTCTTTCACAGAAACACCATTCACTGACGAAATCGCCCTAGTGGACTTGCCCAACAAGTTCACGGCACCAAGATTCAAGATGTACGATGGCACGACCGACCCAGACGATCACATCGCCCACTACCGACAAGCGATGCTGACAACCTCGCTCCCAGAGACATACGAGAAGCCGGGTTCTGCAAATTGTTTAGAAATTCACTCTCGGGCCCAGCGTTAGAGTGGAACATGAACCTGCCAATCGGTATGATCAGGTCGTTCTCACAGTTGACAGACTCGTTCGTAGAAAACTTCGCCTGCAGTCGCAAACCAGAGAAGCAATCCGACGACCTCTACGCCATTCGGCAGAAAAGCGGTGAATCACTTAGAACCTACATCGCGAGGTTCAACAATGAGAAGATAACGATACCAAACTGCAACCAAGACATAGCCATCCGCGCATTCGCTAAGGGATTGCTTCAAGGATCAGATCTCTACGCCGATATGATCAAATACAAGCCAAGAATGATGGAAGAAACCTTGCCGTGAGCCTTCGCTCAAGCAAAATGGGAAGAGGACGATAGATAGTCCCCCGTGAACCAATCATCAGCCGGCAGTCTACACATACCTCGAAACTAGACCACAGAAATAGAGACTGCAATCGCCCACGCTACACACCATACGACCGCGCGCCATTGCCTAGGCACGATGCTAATCAGACCAATGCGGTACGGACCGAGGCGCGACCCCAACCGCCAAGAAAAAACCTCACCATCTCTATAGAACAACTCATACAAGAGTTTGGCAAACTCAGCCGTACTGTCAGATGGCCGGGAAAGTTGTGGTCCGACCCCAAGAAAAGAGATGTGACAAAACAGTGCGCTTTCCACGACGACTTCGGCCACATCACAGCCGATTGCGTAGCACTCAAGTATGAGGTGGACCGCTTACTGCAACAAGGACACCTCAGGAGATTCCTGGCACAAACCAACGCACAAGCTAATAACCAGCCGCTCCAAGAGCAATAAGAGCCGCAGATGGTGCGCACAGTCCACGTGATCATGGATGGATCGCTTGAATGTGGAACCACATACTCAGTCGCCAAAAGGAGTATGCGTCGTGTACACAATGTCAGCGGGAGGGCCGAAGGAACACATTCGGTTGAAGACGAACTAGAAGTCAATGTCACCTTCAATTTTAAGGAAAGCATCGACCTTCTCAACCCACACCACAACGCCTTGGTGATCTCATTGGGAATAGCCAATTGCTTTATCAAGAGGATACTGGTCGACAATGGTTCCTCAGTCAACATTATCTACATGGACACGTTGAAAGAAATGCAGGTGGAAGAATTTAAGATAGCCAGACAAGCCATGGTCCTGGTTGGCTTTAGCGGGGAGGCAAAACAAACGATCAGCGAAATTGAACTACCAGTTTAGGCTGAAGGCGTCAACAAGTATACCCGTTTCTGCGTATAGGAAGGACCTTCCAGCTTCAATGCAATCCTGGGCCGTCCATGGCTACATGATATGAAAGTTGTCCCCTCCATATACCACCAAGTGATCAAATTTCCAACCAAGTTAGGAATCAAGCAGATAAGGGGCGATCAAGCCGCCTCAAGAGCATGCTATGCAAATGGCATGAAACGTCACCCAACATCAGCATAACAATTACAGAACGCTCCACACGTGGAAGAAGTGGAGCGCACACTAGATGAAGTACCCATCCACCTATCTAGCAGTAGCAAGAAATTATTCATCAGTTCCAGGCTCGACGCGTCGATCAGGGAAAAGCTCATCCACTTCCTATCAACCAAATGTCACTATTTCGTCTGAAGCCACGAAGATATGACGGGCATCGATCCGAACATCATAACACACCAACTAAACGTGGACTCAAAATATAAGTCTGTCAAACAAAAAAGGAGAAAGTTCGCACCCGACCGCAACAAAGTCATAAATGAGGAAGTAGAGAAACTGTTGAGCATCGGGTCGGTGCGAGAAGTGCAATACTCAGACTGGCTAGCCAATGTCGTTGTTGTGCATAAAAAGAACTGTAAGTGGAGGGTCTGCATAGATTTCACCGACCTAAACAAAGCTTGCCCCAAAGACTCTTTTCCCCTGGCATACATAGACACCATAGTCGACGCCACCGCCGGACACGAACTTCTGAGCTTTATGGACGCCTTCAGCGGGTACAACCAAATCCTGATGCACCCCGCCGACGCCGAAAAAACAGCATTCATAACAGAGAGGGGCACCTACTGCTACAAAGTGATGCCTTTCGGCCTAAAAAACGCAGGCGCCACGTATCAAAGACTCGTGAATCGTATGTTCGCTAACCTCATCGGCAAGACCATGAAAGTATACATAGACGACATGCTGGTTAAATCACTAAGAGTCGAACAGCACCTTAGCCACCTGGAGCAGGCATTCCAAGTGTTGGAAAGATATAATATGAAGCTAAATCCTTCCAAGTGCTCATTCGGTATCGCCTCTGGAAAATTCCTGGGTTACCTAGTTACCAAAAGAGGCATAGAGGTGGATCCAGACCAGATACGGGCAATAGACAACGTCGACCAACCCAAGGGCGAGAAGGACATCCAGAAGCTAACTGGACGACTACCAGTGCTGAATAGGTTTATACCGGCTTCGTCCGAAAAGTGTCGTCCTTTCTTTCGCCTCCTGAAGAAAGACGTCCCGTTTGAATGTGACCAATTGTGCCAAGAAGCACTGAAGGCTATTAAGGAACAACTGACGACGGACCTGGTCCTATCCAAAGCAATCGATGGGGAGGAACTATTGCTGTACCTGTCGGTGTCCGAGACGGCCGTCAGCGCTGTTTTGGCCCGATCTAAGGGAACAAAACACGCGCCAGTATACTATGTAAGCAAGGGGCTGCTCCCCGCTGAAGAAAAGTACATGCCGATGGAGAAACTAGTTCTAGCCCTCGTAACTGCGGCCAGAAAATTCAGACCGTAATTTCAATCGCACCCCATTGTGGTCATAACGGAGCACCCCATCAGAGCAGTACTCCATAGGCCAGAACTCTCGGGAAGAATGGTAAAATGGGTCGTCGAGTTGAGTGAGCACGACATCACTTTTCGACACAAATCAGCCGTCAAAGCCTAGGCGCTGGCAGATTTCCTAGCCGACTTTACGCTTGTAGCGGCCGAAAAACAGACGAATGAAATCCGCAACATAGAAGGTAACCAGCCGCAACCATGGAAACTGTTTGTAGATAGAGCCACCAGCCAGAGGGGCAGCGGCCTGGGAATGGTCTTCATTACGCCTGAAAACGATGTACTAAAGAGAGCAATCAAGTGCGAATGGCGCACGACCAACAACGAAGCCGAATACGAGGCGCTAATACTCGGCCTGCAATCAGCCATAGAAATGGGAGCAAAGAACGTAGAAGAGTACAGCGACAGCCAGCTAGTCGCGAACCAAATAAACGGCCACTATCAAGCGAAAGATGCCAAGATGATTGCCTAGCTGAAAATCGTGGACCAACTGCGAGCTAAGCTCAATCTTTTTACCATCAAGCAGGTACCCCGAGATCGCAACCTCAGGGCCGACCTGTTGGCCAACCTTGGGGCCACAACGGAAGAAAATTGCGCCCGCAACATACCGATCATCATGCTTCGCCAATCTGTCCTGAGCGAAGAATCTGATTCCACAATACACTCCATTGAAGAAAATGACTGGAGAACACCAATTAGGCGCTATATGCAGGAGTACGAGCTACCGGCCGATAAGCAACTGGCGCGCAAAATCAAGGCGAGGGCCGCCTGCTTCACATTAATTGGATTACCTGGCGACCCGGACCGCACCCTTTATAGGAGACCTCTCGACGGACCGCTACTCAGATGCATGAACGGGCCTGAGGTAACCTATCTGCTAAGCGAATTACACCATGGCAGCACCGGAGGACACTGCGGCCCCAGATCTTTAGCATTGGCAGCCCACCGAGCAGGGTATTATTGGCCAACAATGAGGGCCGATGCTCATAACTTTTTCCTTAAATGTCCAGAGTGTCAGAAACACGCAAACATAACACATTTGCCCGCAGAAGAATTACACCCATTTTTCCCTTCCTGGCCTTTCACCCGATGAGGGATGGATATAGTGGGTAAATTACCGAAGACCGCAAACGGCAATGAGTACATACTTGTCGCCACCGACTACTTCACTAAATGGGCAGAGGCAGCCCCACTAGCAAATATACGCAACCGCGAAATGATGACTTTCGTTTGGCAGCACATCATCTGAAGATTCGGCGTCCCAAAAGAAATAGTTGTAGACAATGGGGCGCAGTTTAGTTCCAAGAATTTCAACATATTTTGCAGCAATTGGAACATCAAGTTATATTACTCAACGCCTCGCTACCCACAATCCAATGGGCAGGCAGAGTCAACCAACAAAACGATTGTAGGTATGATAAAGAAAAAAGTAGGTAGAGTAAAGACGACATGGGATGATAAGCTCCACAAAGTGCTCTAGGCCTACCGCTGTACACCAAAACAAGCGACAGGTGACACGCCCATTGCCTTGGTCTATGGTTCGGCCATAGTATTACCGAATGAGACGCGCATAAGCACAGTCCGGTCAATGATTGACCAGAAATTGAACGAAGAGCTACTATCGCTAAACAGAGACACAATTGACGAAAGGCGAGAGGTGGCTCTAGTCCGCATCGAATCGTACCAGCAAAGCCTAGCGCGGTCGCATGCCAGGAAAACCCGCATCCATAAATTCAAGCCCGTTGACAGAGTACTGAGGAAGGTCTTCCAAAATACTACGATACCAGAAGATGGAAAGTTAGCGTCGAACTGGGAAGGGCCCTACATCATCGTAGAGGCATTCGGACGGGGCGCATACCTCCTGGCAGATAGCATGGGAAAGAGGTTGCCCAACCCTTGGAATATGGCACACTTAAAGTTGTTTAATCAATAAGGTACCACACTGACTTTGCATCATGTTCTTTGTTTTTTCTCTCATCAACCCCACATCTAAGACGGGCTATGATGACAAGTAAGCATCTGACATTTCTGTCTAATAGAATCCCGCACTTTTGAAAATTCAGGTCACGCAGCGAGTCCATCAACGACCTCTTCAGGCGATGGATGCAGCAGGCACCGATCCATATTTTTGGTACGTTTTCACGACCAATTTAAATTGTCAATCAACCCAAAATTGCGGTTTTACTTAATGCATTCAATCGTCCTTTTTCAGGATTATCACGGTTCCGGCAGGCCCAATACAACTCGTGCAGAGCGGCCGCAAAACCTCGGCTACGGAACCACTGTGCTTTTTAGTTTTAAAATTGCAAACCTAAATATCTGTACGGTCGCCAATGACATCCATTCCATACTTTTGCATATTTGATGTCGTTATTTACCTATTGTATCGAACGAACATCTTGATATTCAATCCACAAGTTTGATAGATTGGTTTGCAGAAAAATGTAAATCGATGAGTTTGTATATCCATTCAACCATGCATAAAAACAAAATAAGCAGTTCAAGATCGGCGATTAAAGCGGCCGACAACAAAAATTAATCGGTTCAAAATAAATTTAAACATAGATGGCCGTTAATAGAAATAAGTAAGTCATGGGCCACCGTCATCCTTGTCTTCACTATCCTGGTTCAACGGTCCCTCCATAGCATTTTTTCCTTCATCACCATCGTCATCATCGCCTTCGGCCTCGTCCTCACAAGAAATGTAAGCTTCCCAGGCATCGTAGGCCGCCTAAAGATCCCATTCAGATCCTCCATGTTGTTCAAATTCTTTGAACAAGTCATGTTTTGTCTTCAGGTGAGCGGCCGCTTTCATCACTTTAATGTCCTCCTCGAGCGTGCTGACGCGGTCCTCTAAACCAGTCTTTTCGGCTAGGATATCATTATACTTTACGTTGAGATCCGAAATAGTGGCATCCTGGGCTTCCATCTTTACGGTTGCAGATTTCAGGCGATCTTGATTTTGCTCTAGCTTCGACCGAGTGGTCACTAGTTCGCCCTTGACTTTGTCGTGCTGATTCCGCACCCAGTGCAACCTGTGGCCAGTCTCGTATGCGACGAATGCTGCCTGCCAAAGGAAAAAAAAAGACAAACTATAAGTAAAGGAAAATAAGCGACCGAAATATATAACAATACAATATACCTGCTGCGCTCGAGAGGCCGCAAATTCGATTAATCTATCATCACCCCAATTGGAGATAGTGTGGCGGTCTGAATCCAGATGGTTTCCCTTCAGTAGTTGGAGTCCAGATTCAGGGTGGTCAGTCAAGGAGATGGATTCAACAGAACGAGTCAAATCGTCCACTATAGGCCTCTTCGGCCGCTTTGGAGTGGAAACTAGAGTGGGACTCACGGTGACCTCAGGTGCTTTCTCTTTTTCGGCCGAAGTCTTCTTCTTCAACTTGGTTCTCTTTCCCTTGTTTTTTCAGTGCCTTATTGTTTCTTCCAAGTCGAGGAATGAGATTTCTTGTGCTCTTCTCCTTGCGTCCTCCATCGATTCGCCTACAACCATACGCTCCAATGGCGTAACAGGGTCAAGAAATCGGTGCTTAAATAGTTGTTTGGTGGACACTCTTGCAAGTGTCCAGCCGAATACGGATTTAGGTCGAGGGTAGGGCCTACCTTCGATCCGAGACTTTACGCCAGACCAAAGAAAGAAAGGATATAGTTTGGATGGATCAGAGAGAGTTTTCCAGAGTCTGTTTTTCACTTCGGCCGCTAATAATCTTGCGGTTCTTTGTCTAACGCTTTCGAAATCCCTCTTCCTGCTGAGTTCGCTTGGATCTGTAGAAAAAAAAAAGAGAAAAGACTCATTAATATAGCGATCAAAAGTTTGCCATAAAGATTCAATGAGTACCTATGACGCGTCATTGAGGAACCAAATGAGAGCTCCCGGCCGATATATTTCCTCTAACGATAAAATATGAAAGTTTCTTGATTGTGTCATCCCTAGTAGGTAGCTTAACGATATGGGCTGTCGATTTCGAGCGTGCGTAAACGCTATAGCGGCCCCTATCTCGATCACGGTCTCTCAAGTAGTAACTCTGCAAGAAATCGTCAATTGATAGTGGCTGAAGCCCTTGTGCCAAACCTAGCATATCAAGCGCTAGCGTTATCTTCCAACCGCTAGGGCATAATTGACTTGGAGCAATATCATAATGGACTTGGACCGTCTTTGCCAACCCCTTAATTGGGAATCGGATCCCACTCTCCAATAGGTCCATGTAGAAGAAATGTCATCCTGGCACCATCCAACGAGGATGCTCATGGTTAGCCGGCAATGCTAGTTCTACATCATCCGAAATATCGTATTTTATTCTCACCAGCCTCAGGGTGGCTTCGGTTAGATTCATTCGTGAATGATGGCATAAACTTGTACAAGGCCTGATGCTTCGGTCCATGTCCCGGAGTGGCACCTGCGGATTTTCCAAGTCCACCACCGGAATGCCTTGACCATACGGCCGCGAGATTACCATCGTCTCTGCCATTCCAAAAGGCAAATGTATGTGGGGTTCTGAACTAGCCAAGGCCACACCTATATCTTTGGCCGATTCTCTTCTATTATCACTATCTGAAGTACTAGGGCTAGAAGATGACGAAGCTATTCTTACACTATGGCCGCTTGGGCTGTATCCTCCATTTAACGTCTGTATGGATGATCCTACTACGGCCTCATCCGATCGCAGCGTGCCTTTGCTAGATTGTGCTTGATTTGGGTCCTTCATTTAGCTCCTGAACCTAAAAGATTGTTGTTAGTAAGGTCAATAGATATGAGTAATCACGCGATCGATGTACTTCTTTTCGATCGATCCACGCTGCAATTGGATACCGTTTCTATGTGGTCATTAAACATTGGTTAACTATGTAGGTTCTACTCTATGTTAAAGTTAGTATTTAAGGGTAATATAACTAATTTCGGCCGCAGTGGAACTAATATTAGAGATAATCAACTTTGTGTACTCCACCTATTTTGCGGCCGAAAACTCAATCAACCTTGTGTAGTCTACCTATTTGTGGCCGAAGGCTCAATTTTTTACATATAAAATAATATAACTTAGGACAAACAGAAAATTCCCACTTATTTAAGTTAAAATGGATCAAATAAGAGGGTTTCTTTAGAGAAACCTACCTAGTTTTCTTGAAGGAGAAGATAAACAGCGCAAAGAGATGTAGTCGATTCTTGCTGAAATAAGGCTCAAACGGACCTGAAAATGGGTGAAATAGACTCAGCAACTAGCAGAGGTTCAAGCTAGAGTATTGAAAACGGTAACTTACCTGATCTTCACGATCTCTTTGTGCCTGAAACTCGTTTCCGATGACGCGAATGTTAGAGAGAGAAAAGGAAGAGTAAGAAGCTTTCAGTTTGGGAATAAGTTTTGAAAGATGAAAGGCCTTTTTGTGAAGACGACACATTTTCCAAGATATTAATCATTTAGGTTAAAGATGACGTCATCTAATTTTCCCTCCAAAGGAAACCCTAAGGTGGTTTGGAAATGATTGTACATTTCGGTCGACTTGTTTTGCGGCCGAAATTTCAACAACTCCTAATTTTATTAGATTTTAATAAACTCAGGAGTGGGGGGAGTTACTGATGGAGCCCATAAAACCTTAAGGCTTTTGGCCGCTCAACTAGAAGGATATCCCAAATATTCCTCCATGGTTTCGGCCGAAACTTTTCTATTTGATGGGCTCAAGAGTTCGGGCCCACGGGGCCTCACGTACTTTCGGCCGAAGTAAAAACATATAAGATCCAAGGTCATTTGGACTGGGGGGAAACCGCTCCTTAATTCATGAATTGGAGCGGCCGAAATATATCCTCTAGATTCGGCCGCTCAAAAACAATCTTCTAGAAGGATAAGCTGGAGCGGAGATTTAGCTTCCACGAATCTCGGGGTTCCAGCTAAGAGTCAGTTAGGATTTCCTGGAGCGTATAGAAATCCTATATACACAAGGTAAGACACCCAAAATAGACACACAACAAGAGAACGGGAGACGAATGTTAGAGATCAAAGCCCTCATCTTGAAGGGGTTGTCCCATCGGAATTCGGCTCCAACAGACAAGACTTTGCACTACAGATGATAGTACCACTTGATTACTTAATCTAATTAAAAATTAATTAATTAATTTTAATTATAGATAAAAATTATTAAATATTTATTTATTAATTTTTTTATTTTTTATATTTATTTAAGTAATAAGATAGCATTACGTAATTAACTGTTCTTTTACCGTACAATATAACATCATTTTATAATATTTAAAGTTGAACTATTATATTAAAATTAGTTAAGTAATTTAAATATCAGTTAAATAATTTTATAATTTATTTATTAAAATTAATTGAATAAATTAAAAAATAATGAAATAATTATTTTAAAATATTAAAAATAATTTTAAAATATCAATATTAATTATGGTAATTTAATTATAAAAAATAGCCATCATATAAAAATATATATATTTAAAAAAAACAATTACTAAAACTACTTGTAAATTTTGATTAAAAAATCCTGAAGAACCCTATGGCATCGGCTACAACTACAATTCTATTATTCATTTTAAAAGAAATTTAAAATTATAAAAAGATTATAATTTTTAAGGAAAAAAAAAAAGTCATCAGCCATGAATTTGATAAACTAATAAGGGGTATAAAGTAATTAGCCATTGAGTTGAGAGTTTAGGAAAGAGAATAGACACGTGTCAAAAGAGGGTCTCATTTGATGTTTACTATGCTTGTGTCTGACTTTGTAATCAAATAACGATGATTATAGACTTATGTCGATTCCCAAGTTGCTGCCACTTCATCAACCCCTGGCCCACTCGAAACACTTATGTTTTCACACAGCAAACAGACTCAACTAAACTATGTCGTTTAACCACGTGATATTAACACCACCATGCAATAAACGACGTCGTTATACCAACCAAAATAAAATCAACACATCACTCGTATGAATATGATGATTTAAATGCGCTCATCGAAAACATATATCATTCAATGAAAATACTCTGTTTCTTTAGACAGCTGGTCTGGGCAGGAAACCATGCTCTCAAACATGATAATAATGGTTCTTAATTTTTTTTTCTTTTTTCTTTTTTGAATTTTATTCATTGAACACTCCTTTTATCTCTCAATGGGTTACTCCATGTGTATCATCACTGCTAGATTAAAAATAAAATGAAAGGAAAGGACATAATAAGCTTCATCACCCACCACACCAAATCTCCCATTTCACCAAATGGTGTCTTTCAATTCTCATGACTAATATTTCCACTTATGATGTAGCTGTTCTCACTTATTTTTCTTCTCTTGGTCTCTGAAGTAACAACACTGAGACCAGAATTTGCACATGACTCAACTGTTGTGTTCTCACTTTCATCATCTGACTCATTTGGCACAACAAATGAAGCTGTTGAATCAATGGATGCCTCATTCTCATTCCCATTCACATTCATCATCAATGACAAATCTTTAACCAATTCAACACACTTCATTGCCATTTCCTGTTCAACAAAACAACACATCAAATTACATTAGACCCCAAGAAGACAGCAACACTGTTCAAACCATTCTTTATAGGTTCAATTACCTTCTCTACATGAATGAGAGACATGGCATTGTCAATGGCCTGTGTTTCAGCTTCCATTATTTCTGCTCTTCTTGACACAAAAATTGCCACTGCTGCTGCAATTTCAGAAGGCTTGAACTCCAAGAAGCCAACGTCTAATCCATTTATTATCTCAAATATCAGCACAAGTGAAAACAAAGCATTGAAAAGTGTCTATGCATGTGTAGAAAAGAGATAGTAACCTTTGGAAGTGCTTAATATGAGTTCCACTGCTCTAAACACAGACTTTGTTGTTGGATGTTGATCATTATTGATCTTAGTGAGGAAATAATCAATGAAGGAGCAAGGAGTACTAGCTTGCATTCTCCACTCCAATGTATTAAGCACCATTAGCTCCATCTTTTGTATAGTTTTCGCCTCAAACACAAATTTGGGGTCTCCCACCTGTGCACAATTAATCACAACACAAACATAAACTGATTAGCAGCTCATTCCATCAGAACACCTAAACTATTCTACATAGTCCAGTACCTGTAAGTCCACTGGTTGAGGTACTTTAGGCTCCTCCAATTTGCCTGCTATTGATAAGCAAGCAACAGCTACCAATTGCATAATCCAGGCTTTATCCCCCTATTTTCAAGTATATGAATGATCAGCTATAAATGCATCATTATTTAAAATCTCCACTGATTGAGAAAAACACTTACAGTCAATTCATGAACAGATAGGAACCGATGAAAATAGTTCACAGCTAGGCAAAAAGTCACTGGACCAAACCTGTATTGCGCATTAGCCTGTTCATCACATTAAAAGAAGTGGTTAGTAAAAATAAACCACCATTACAAAAATCGAACAGATAAAATCACATAAATCAATATAGATTTAGCAACAGTTCATTAAATCGAATGATTTGTTACAACTAATTATATAGAAGAATCCACATCACATTTATATCAACTGTAATTAAAGACACCAGTTTAGAGAGATTCAGTTGAAAATAACACACAATCAATGTTGTTAACAGCACACACAGGACCACTTTTTAAAGTAAACAGAAACAGAAATGATAATAGAATGACAAGACACCAATAGATCAAACATGATTAAACAAACAAGAAAACACAAAAGAAAGCAACCTTCCAAATCCAATCAACAGCCTCTCTCCTATGACTCATGTCCAAGACACCATCTCTCAATCTCTTCAAATAATCATCTTTAGGCAAATGGTGTTTCTCCTTCTCAACCATTTCTACCATTTCAACAATCCTCTCCACAGTCTGCAATGGCAAACCCATCAAGGATCCATTGTTGTTGTTCAGGTCTGTGTGTTCAAAATGGTCTTGATGGTATTTGTGCAGCCAAGAGAGGATAACCCAAAACACATCATTTGATGCAGAGCAATCAAGATCAAACAGGGATGTGTTTGAGCTCTCAGAGCAAAGGAGGTTTGGGGCAACACAATCAAGATTTTGAGACATCACAATGATGATGATGAGAAAAGAGAGAATCAATCAAAACTGGTTTGATTTGATATATATAAGCAGAGACAAGACTCAAGAAATGAGATACATTGGGTTTTATATATCTTCTTCAATTGGAATTTAATAAAGCCAAAAAGAGAGTGTTTTTAGAGAGACAGAGTGTGTTGTGGGGTGGGGCTGTGCTTGAGTGAGAGAAACTGATGCAAAGTTAGGATCTTTATGTAGCAAATACTCTGTATGTCTTTAGGGTAAACGGGCACAACACGAAACAATTGCCACTCTCTTCGATAATAAAGAAATTTACAAAAATCCATTTATTTATTGTAATAAAATTAATTATATTTATTATGATAATATGTTTAGAAAATAATATAGTGAAAATGGTAAGAAATGGGCTTTTTAAAGTTTAAAATATAATTATAGTTCTGTTTTGAAAAATATATAAAAACAGACTTGGTAAAGTTTAGTTTTCACTTCATAGGCCGAGTTTTCCAAAATACCCCTGAAACTTTACAATTCACAGATGCTGTGAATTATGCTCACAGTCTGTGAATTACGCTCACAGTCTGTGAATTACGCTCACAGCAGTGAATGGGCTATGGAGTGAAAATCAAAGTTTAGTTTTGTAAACTTTTTAAAAGTGGCCTATAATTGTATAGTAAACTTTTGATGGTCTAGAAATCCAATGGACTCTATAATATATATAAAATTATCTTTTTCAAAAATAAAAAATATAATGGAATTTATTTATTAATATTATCCTAATTTCACATAAATTGAGAAAATTCTAATTATGTTTTTCGTTTTCTAATTCTCGTAAATTTTTTATCCCATCCTCATTATTCACTTTGTTCCTAAACTTATTTTAAATTAGCATACAAGAGCACTTAAATATATAAATCAGTAAATAATCTTTTGAATTCGGATAATATCATAATAACTTTTTATAAAATTATAAATATTATAAACGAATCCACTTTTATATTATTATTTATTTTAAATTATATAATAAATTCTTTTTTATAAAATTATATATTATACAAACTAGTAAACCTTTTATGTTATTATTTATTTATATTATATAATCTATATATCTTTTATTTTGACTTCTTTAGATGACAAATATAAAAACTAATTCAAACGTTTTTATTTTTATTTTTGTAAAAAAATATTTCATACAATAAATTATTTGTTTACTACTCATATAATTATTAACTTAATGTATTCCACAACTTGAGATTAAGATAAAAAGCAAATCTTAGAATTGGAACTACTATTATATCTTATCAACTTCAACTCCCTCCAAAAGAAAACAACAGTCAAAAAGAAGAAGAGCATTGATAAATGTAAACAATGCATGCACACATGAATTGGCAAGGAATTTACACTTAGGATTCTTCTTTTAACTTGCAAGTTCATCAAAACATAGGCTTGAAATGTGAGAGATCTATATAATTAAATTAAATTAAAGCCATATGTAATTTTGTATATCCTTAACCCCTTTTGAGACATTAGTAAAACAATAAATTCAAAACCTTTTGTTAGAACTTTCTTCTTAGAGATGCCATCTTTCAACCACCCATCTTTTTACCCTCACTTTATTAATAATGTGCAATTACTAATCACGCGTGTATGTCACTAAATTCTTCAAAAGCACCCTTCTATCTCTACTTCCTCACTTACATAATTCTTTAAAAAATATTAATAATAAATTTGAATTCATCCTAAATTTATTAAAATAATATATTACACAATTTGACACAATTAATATTATTATTTTAAATTACTAATTATTTAATTTACCAACCACCTGATCAAATACGAGAATACTAAACTTAATTATATAAAATTTCCTCGGTTTATTATCTATTTTTTCATGAATACTAAAATAATTTTTTATTTTTTATTTTTTATTTAAGTTGTTGAATTTGACTTTCAAATGTCTGACGATGGGTTGAAAATTCATGGTGATATGAGATGAATTGATGACTGAGACGATGTCACAGCAGGTATTGAAGAGGAAGAGATTAAATAGTGGTCCAAGGAAGAGTCGTATAGTCATTGTTAATGGGGATTGAGATCCGAGCTCTCGAAAGGAGTTCCTCACATATTCTGAATATGGTTGTATCTCATTAAATGCGTCCACAACATCATCCATAGTTTCTGCTGCTCCTTCATAACCGCTGATCACTTATAATATAATAACTCTTTTCTTTTTTCCCTCCCTCCTCTCATGTCACTTCACTTTTTTGATTAATTGCATTCACAGTCAATTTCACTCGTCTTATTTAGGCAATTGGGAGGGATTGGGTTTAGTATTTTGAATACTATTAATTAAAAGTAAATGTTTAGTAATAATTTTTTAAATTAATATTTTCCATTTTAAATAGTGATTCGATAAATATTATTTTTAAAAATATATTTTTAAATTCTATCAAAATCGTCATTATAAAATTCTTAAAATGTCTTTGTGTTAAATATTATTAAATATAAATAAAATAATTATTTTTTAAAAAACAATTTATTTAACAGTTATTTCAATTATTACAATACCACTCAATAACATTATAGATGACTATAGAGTTACATAAATCATTATTTCAACTTATAATTGTAATAATAGATGGTAAAAATAGTCTTATTTAAGTAATCAAGTATATAATTTTCATTTTTATGATAGATGAATGATGCACACAATTTTAAAAAAACACACACATTAGAAGAATTTAAATAAAGGAGAGTGGTACATAAAGAAGGAATTTACCACCTCCTTTGAAGCTACTTATATTGTCAGTGGCGAAACCAAGAGTTCAATTTTCATAGGCACCACCATACTTTAGTCATCTCCTCCCCCTTTCATTCCGGCCGTCACAATACAAAATCTCCATTCTACTCTTTATTTGTGGGAAATGAAGTCTAGGAGTACTTCCAACCCCCACTACACAAAGCCTCCATTCTACTCTCAATTTGTGGGAAAGGAAGTTTAGGATTACTAACCTCTCTTACTTTTCTGCAAAAGCTTCATCACCTTTCATTTAGTGATCACATTTTCTCTCTCATTGAGACTTATTCTCATTTTCTTGAGTCTTAGAATTGGATCATCGACCATTCTTCTCACTAATTACCTCAAACTCTCTACCATTTCTTATAGGGGTGTGCAAAAAGCCCGAACTCGAAAACCCAGACCGACCCGACCTCAACCCGACCTTGACCCAAAAAAAATTGGGTTTGATCCGATCCGTTAAATGTAAGGGTTTCGGTTTTTTTTCGGGTCACCATTTTCAAACAATTAACAAAGGAAATCCAAAACCCGGACCGACCAGACCTTGACCTGTCTTGATCCGACCTTGACCCGAAAAGTAATCGGGTTCGGTCCGGTCCCAAAAAAATCAAGGTTTCAGATTCAAGTTTTTTCGGGTCGGTCCGGGTTTGACCCGAACCTGACCCATGCACACCCCTAATTCCTTATATTCATAGCTATTGCTTGCTCTTTGCCTTTTAGTAATTGGTTGTAAATCTAAGTATTAAAATATCAATATTATGGAAGTTATGTTTTAGTGAATTGACTTACAGTGATGTACATTGCTGACTGAGTCATATTTTTTTGTGAAAGTAGTAAGACTAAAACTTGGATAAGATAATTGTCTATGGATCTTGTGGCTTGTAAAGATTGATTGTTAATCTAGTGACTTGAAAAAAAAAATTGGTTGAAGGAAGTTGAATGAGCGAGTGGAAACTAGGGTGTTTTTACTAAATCTTCTTATGGCTTTCAAATTGATCTATTGGTATTTTATTGAGATGTTTAAGTAAAGTGACTTGCAGTGCAGTACATTGATGATTGGATCATAATTTTTGTGATGGTGAGGCTGAAATTGTGAACTTGTACCATAAAGTTTGAGTGTTAATCTAGGGATTTAGGGAAAAAAATTATGGTTAGGCGAAGTTGAATGAACTAGTGGGAACTAGATGTGTTTTATTGAGAAACGTCTTGTGGCTTTAAAATTGTTCTCATGTTAGTTTATTAATATGATTACTTTTTTTAATCCTCAAATAGACTTGTTGGTGATGTTTTGATATCTAACCAGCTCTTTAGGATTTGGCACCGGGTCACTTAGAAGCGTACCACTAGGTCTTTGAAGCTTTAGGCAATTTGTCCAACTTGCATTTCTAAATTCTTAATAGATGTTTATCAACTGGTAAGCATTGAATCTGTTTTGCTTAGATATTGGACAAACAAGTCTTCAAGTGTTGGCTTCGTTTGTTGTTGAGTTTGATTAAGTTGAACTTGTTTATCATAATAACATTGTTGTTAAGATGGAGCTTGGTATGCTTGCCTTGATTTTTAGAAACCCATAAGTATCTTATTATATCCTTATCATTGTTGATATTTTTGTCTCCCTTAATTATAATTGTTTGTTGTTGAGATGGAATTTGGTGCGCTTGCCCTTGATTTTTGGAAAACCATAAGTATCTTATTATATCCTTATTATTGTTGATATTGTTGTCTCTCTTAATTATAGTTTTTTCCATAAGATTTGTAATAGTTCTTAGAATTCACATAATTTTTTTATTCAAGAGCTTCATTCACCCTTTTTTTAGTATTTCCACTAGCATAGTCTGCCAACGTAGCCCCATCTTAAGCACTAGCTTGAGCTTCACTATGTGCTCCTTTACAATGGCTTTGTACCTTTTTATCCAATAATATTCATTATTAACAAGCATTTTAATAAAATCTTACGCCTCATAGGGTTCTTTAACCATAAGAGAATCCCCTGTCTTGATTCTATATGCATTTTGATCATAGGGGACATAATACTATAGAATATGTGCATCAAACTCCACTTTAATGTCCCAATTTTGCGGTTAGACGATTAAGTAGTTTTGGATCAATTTCGACTTTTTGATTGTATGGATTTTTTTTGTAATCCTTGAATCGTTTATGATGAATTGGAGCAATATAATACTTAATGAATTGTTGTGAGAATGCTAATCAATATGATTTTGGCTTACATCCGTACCGGTATTGGAAAACGAAGTTAACAAAGAAGAAAACGGAGGTATACAATACTGTAGGTGCTGGCAATATAGCTTTATGTCGCTAGCGAGCGAAACCCAAGTAAATCGATAGACACAACATTGTTAGTGCTAGCGACATAGGTTCTATGTCGCCTGCCATGTTGCTAGTCACTGTCTCAGGTGAATCCAAGGGACAAAGCACTGTTGTCACTGGCGACATAGGCCCTATGTCACTAGTCTTGTCGCGAGAGACCGTCAGGGTCAAATTTCACTTAAAAATTTAGTCTTTTAAATTGACCTCATTCCTCTTTCATTCACCAGAATGTCCAAGTGGTGTGGTTAGGTTTTTCTCTCGAAATGCTCGCTACAAGATCAACTTCACGACCCCGGTAAGTGCTCCTTACAATCCTAAATCGATTCCTAAATGCTATAGACTTGATTCTTAGAGTGGATTAGGGTTATTTTACAATTGGTTTGCTTAGGGTGTTGTGGTAGGAAACCCTAGCTTTAGAGGGATTGAATTGGATATCGAATTCAGATGGGTTTTTTGTTGTGTTGATTTATGTTATCGATTGTTGGTCTTTTGATTGTCAAATCCTAAGCGATAGAATTAGGATTTTTGTTCGCGCGCCAAGTGTTCGATTAAAGGTCTAAAAGGGATTATTGTTATTTGTTAGGCAAAGCGGACAGTGTCGAAGCTCGTACCAGTGACGCTTAGTTATTGTCGATGGCAGTAAGATTAGCAACCTCGCTTTATACTCCACATTTATGATTGTTATATGTTTTATGATTGTGCATTGAATCGATTAAAAGAATGCTCATATAGATTGATCAAATTGTATAAAATAGGTGATTATAATGTGTTTGAAATGTCATTGTTAATGTGATATTGCCTTCAATTGCATTAACTATTGTTATATATACATATATATATATATATATATATATATATATATATATTCTATACTACAATGTAGATTTAGGCTCTGGTTAGTTAGAGCTGGAAATAAATGGATAAGGCACTAGCAATATACCCGAGAATGTTAAATAAAAGCCAATGATTATTAAATTTTTGTGTTTTTATAACTTAAATTAATTATGGATTGCCCTTGTCATGGTTGAAATAGTGATGGAATGATATGTCATTAGGGATAACCAAGAATTCTCAGTCTATTGGAAATATAGGTCCTTTGGTCTAGCTAACCATTATTGAACTGAATGACGACTCATATTGGGTGTGACGGCACCACCGCCTGCGGACATATTGTATTGGTGGTTTTCGGACTTAATTGATGGAATAGTAAGGTAGTTGTCCGTCCTAAGGGAGAATAAATTGCGCTACGGATTTCGATTTTGGACCCTATTGTGTGGCTTCAGTCTAATTGTATGGCTTCGGCCTAATTGATCTCGTTTCATTATCGATACTAGTTTAGGGGTAGTCTATAACGAAATGGAACCTCTGATGTATTTAGAGTTGAATGATGATTGTGATGATTAGAATTGTATGCTTTGAGGGTTTAAATTGTCAATATTGAACTTACCTAGAGATTAGGTAATGACACGTGGATACAAATGAACATAACTGGAATTTATATCAGCAAATGAACTTTATACACATGTTGTAAATGTTTAGGATTGGGTGGGTTTGTTTTCCATGGCTGATTGCTAGTTTCTAAGTGCATTTGTGTGCCAATTTCATAACCAAATGTTAATTAAACGCATTTGTAAGTCTTTGTTGGAATGTGAGCTTGCTAACCAGATATCGATAGTCTGACATTGTTTTTTCTCCCTTTATCCTTGTCTCTTCTATTAAAATGTGAAACAAGTGATCGAGCATATTAAAGTGTTCCAGCATATCATCTAAGCATGTCAAGTCTTATTGTTTTTGAACTACTTTGGGAAAACTATTATTTATCGTTTGGACTAGTGTTTGAAGGGATTTGTAAACCATTTTAGTATTTCAAATTTATGATGTTTTAAATAGTTTATTTTGGAATTATAAGCCATTTGTTGGATATTTATTTTTGATTGCGAGACATGTTCTTATTCTTAATTGTTTAATTGAAGGTTTGATGAATCTTCAATATCGATTTCGAAATAATGTATTCATTCTCTACTTATAATTTAGTTGTTTCAACAATTATTTCCGCACTTAATGATACGAATGAATGAAATGAATGATTGTAATGTGATATTCCGGTCTCCGGTTGCGGTTCCGCCATGGTCGAGGGTTGGGTGTTACGTCCACCTACCTATGTCATGATGTGGACATCTTCTAAGCAACTCTTTAAACATTTCTCAACTTTAACTTTCAAATATGGACCCATAGAAATTGCCTCAAATTCATTCTTATAATGTCCAATTTTCGGGTCTAAATTTTTTCATTTATTTTTTAGTCTTTTAAATTTGTGTAAGAATCTGAATTTTTAAAATTTCAAGTAGGAATAACTCGAAAATTTACTCTAAGGGTAAATTGGTAATTAGAGACCCCAATGTAAGCATTAAGTAAAAAATAATTTTGTCAACATAATTTTGAAGGCATTTTCATGATTTTGGCTTTAATTTCTAAAATTGGAGTTTTGGGGTAAAAATATGATTTTACGGTCAACATGGATTTTCAGGTGGGTAAATAATTATTTTCAATCTAAAATACATATTTTGAAGTTCGCGTGAGCGAATTTCAGAGTTGGGATATTGATGGGCCAATTAATGGGCAAGAGAGGCAAATGGACCCAAAAGGCCACTCACAAACCCACTAATACTCCACACCATTTACACCCCCCCTCCCCCCCGAAAACCCTAAACCTTCTTTCACTCTCTACCATATTCAAGACACACATCTCTTCACATTCCCCTCCAACTTCACTATTCTTGTTTGCAACTATACACCCACATGCCCTCATCGGTAAAATCTCATTTTCACCCAAATCCATTAAATCCTAACTAGTCTTCATTATTATACTTGGAAGGTCTTGGTGTCTCTGCCACTCTCTAATTCACTCTTGGGTAATGTATGTACACCTTTAATGTCAATTTCATATTTATTATTTCTTAAATTGAGTTTAAATATGTTAGTAGAGCCCTTATGAGTCATTAATACTTCCGGTAGGTATTTCAATTTTGGTGGTCTCTAATTATCATTATAGAGTAAACCTTAGATTTAAAAACTGCTAATTTTTATATTGATATGATCTATGCTCACCTTGTATTATTTTTATACAATTGTACATTATTGTGTCCTCTTCAGACGCATCATTATAATCGTAAGGATACAATGTCTAACTGCAAAAACCATGATTGAATAAGTAACAACATTAATTAGTTTTCTTAAGTAGATATATTCACAATATTTTCCTTATAGTGAAAGAATCATCCACCATTCCAACATCCAATGCTCGATAATACTTAATATTTGTGTTTCTACCAGCCATGATTCTCAACCCATTGCAAAATAAACTTATATGAGACTCATTTATTAGTCATTTTAGATTTAGAATTATTTGTATGGTTGCATGTGACAATTTCATTACTCTTACCAACCTCCTAATTATGATCCATAAAACAAAAAGGTGAGTAAACTACATGATGTGGGCATAACATATCCCTAAATTACTTCATATTTTATCACTTACTAATTATCATGCTCTATTAAGACATATTCCTAAATTGTCAGCATTACGACCATATCTGCTGCCATTCTCAGATCCTCATTTGCATTCTTCTTCAATTGTCTTCTTTTTCTTTTCCGGTCAGGATTGGTGTAAGGCATTTCCTTATAATTTGAAGGTTTTATATTACGTTTAGGTCGCACGTTGACCTAAAAAAAGTAGTTTAGTTATGAAACTATATTCATCTAATTTAAAATGTATGGGACAAAATGTAACCTAATTTTTTGCCTGACCGTCATTCTTAGCGGGCAACGATATTTCCTTCTTTTGTTTGTCTTCTCCATCAAACGGATTTAACCTAGTAAAATCATCATATAATCCATCTGGTTATTCATGGCCATCAGCGTCTTTCTATTATTGATGTTCATTGTCATCACTTCACCTCTCCACCTCTGATCGAGTCTTTAACTGCACCGCTACCTCATCTTGTATTGTTTCTAGCTCAACCACTACTTTCAATTGACCATCTTTAAGAATCTGTGGCTAAACTTTACCTTGTTTAATACATTAATTTTCTGTTTGCAACATCGAATCAACATGTGTATCTTCATCATTCTGTTCATGACACCTTTAATCTGGTTTAGCTAATTTTGTCTGCTAACTGGATCACCATGTTCGATATCATATTTGCTTCTGGCTCAACCACTATTTCTACTTGGTCATCTTTATCATTTTGTAGTTGACCTCTATATTCTTATTTAGTTGAATCATTTTGTGTCTACACCGTTAGATCTAGTGTCCTACCTTCATCATTCAGTGAATGACCCATTTGATCTAGTTCATCTGATTCAGCTACTGGTTAGGCCAACACTTATGCTATCATATCCCATCTTTTACTACCTTTTGCCTTTCATCTGGTTGGATCAATACATCTACTGGTTGAACCATCGGTCCATGTGCCACATCTTTTCCTTCCTATGCCTCATCCACTTCAACATTTTGTATTTTATGGCTTATTATTCCGCGTTCTTCAACCTCAAAAATAGGATGTAATCTTTCCTCACTTGACATTCATTCATTCTAGCACATATATCATTTGAATCCATGAATTTTCCTACATTATTAACCGCTCTTAACATATTCTCACCTTCCTCATAAGGTACTTCCTGAGGTGAGTTTGCTAATGTTGACACTGTTGACATTAGAAATGTAAACTGCTTTGCCATTTCGATATTTTGTCTAAAATCTGAACTTATCCTTGTAATATCTCAACTATTTGGCTTTGACAGCCATAAACCTATAAATTAGTATAACACGGATATTAGTTGAATAATAACTAAATTTCAACAAAAGTGAGACACAAACTAGAAATGTACATAAATGTATTGTATTCCGCGGTGTTGCTTTTCTTCGGTCTTTGTTCCAACTAGAGGCAATATAGAACCATGTTCTTTATGCAAGTGAGATTGTGATCTATCTCCTCATGCATCCACATTTGGTTCTCTATCTTGTGCTTATTGCCATTCATTGTGGCCTCACTAGTGTTGCTGCACATGCATTCTTGATGTCATCTTTTGAAGATCATGTACAACTTGTTATTCTCAAATGCTTATTCATCATACTCTGGTCCATTGAGGTTCCCAAGTTGCATCTCCTTTTCATCGTAGCAACATTTTTTGGTGGATTGGCACTCCAATATATTGCCCGAGTAAATGATATTTCTGTCAAATGATCTCTAATGTAGAAGCTCCTCCTCCACCTCATCTGGTATCAGGAATGGACAAGATACTTTTCACTTGTAATAACTCTTATGAAATTCAATAAACCAATCTAGAAAATACTGCAAATACCTTTTCCAAATAGCATGACCACTTCGAGGGAGAAAATGGTCAAAATGCATGAAACCTTAACAACCTAGGATAGTGGTGTTGTAGTTCTTTATTGATATTTTCTTCATCGACAATATACATTGAGCTGTCAGAATGTGTTCCACTGCCCACCATTGTAGAAAAAAAGCCAATGAAATCATCATATTCTATTAACTATAACCTATAAATAACTAACATTATCTAAACATGTGAAAATGATAGGAAGTTAGAGCGATGCATTGGCATTTATAAAGTTATAAAAATACTTACCAATAATGACCAACACATCTCATTCATATGTCATTTTACCTTATCTAGATTAACTTTCATAACTAAGGGGAATGAGTATAACACCAATGTGTATGCCAAGGTACCCATGGAAATTCCATGAATAATGCTCCATCCTCAACAAGTTTCCATATCCAATTTGGTATCAATGTCATGTCTTCTCGAGCTAGAAGAAACTCATTTGCTATGGCAACATATGTCATTGCAAGAAAATCATCCAATGTTATCTCATTCTCATTCTCATTCTCATTCTGTCCCATGAGATCTATAATCTGCCTTTTTGAAATGTTCTTATATCCTAAAAAACATATCACAAATATCTCTTCCCCCCTTTATGTAAGCTAGTACTTTTTATGTTACTAAACTTCAAACCCATTAAAAAATAAAACTCTTGGTCGCTAAACCTATGTAAACGCCATCCAATTGTGAACCACATCTCATCGAGGTGTTGTTGGTTGACCTTCACCTCTCGATGTAAGATATGAACTACAGCTTTTGTAAGAAATGGGTAACTTCCTTCAGGTATATGTTGGAGGAAACCAAATGGACTTTTTGAGAATGCTTGTGGTGCCCTAAAATATGTCACCCACTAGATAATTACGGTCACACTTGAATATCTATAGTGTGTATTCAAGGAGTACCCAGAGGGTAGGTCAATTTCCTCATGTTTCGTATGCCACTCACATGTTTATAGATCCATCCCTATTTTACAATTTCCAAAAATTATCAAATATTGACATTATTAAATCATCACAGTTATGGAACACAACCCTAAAATAATAAATCAAACCCTCTAAATTAATATGAATATTCAATGGTTTACATGAAAATATATAAATCAAAATGGTTAATAGAAAGTAAAACATGATACTTGACAAATCAAAGGCATTTGACTCACAAACATGCTTATCAGCCATGACAAATACTTATCCATAAGCTTTTAAATATAAATGATGTTTTCAAAACAAATACTAATGTCATTATACACTTATTATGCTGATAAATCACTCATATGTTCACTATGTTCACAACCATGACCATGCCTTTACAATTTTAATAAGAAAAGTTATTAACTGTGAAATAACTAAGAAATTTCTTTAGCTAAAAACAATTAAGCACTACCATGATGCCTAATTCAATAATAAATAAATTTGAACTTTACCATGCAGGTTTCGTACTAAAAACTTGTAAGTTAATATTGCTAATAGTAATACTACCATTCTAACACCAAAACATACTTGAAAATAATAGTATGATATAATAAGAGCACTGCTATTTTCAAAATTAGTAGTGTCAAACGGGTATGTCAGCGCCTGCCCACCTATACCGGCAAAAAGACCCATGCTTTTACTATCTCAAATATAATGTTCGTGCCTTCACGGTTACGAGCCACCCGCAGACTTTATGCTATTTTGGCTCGTACTTGCCCATGCCTGTAAAATGCCATATTTTTACGGTCATCAATATAATGACTGTTGATTTGGAGCATATTATGCATTATTTATGTTTATTTCCTACTTATTTTTTGACTAAACTAAAGGATTTGGTACTTAATTGCTTTATTTTGTGATTTCATGCAGATTGAAGATGATTTTACAATTAAGAGGAGATCTGAGGGCTAAAAGGACAATTTTACAAGAAATGGATATTGAAGACCAAGTCAAAATTCAAGTTCAACAACATTTATAGTTTTTATTCAAATTTCTTAGTTTAGATTTTTTTTAGTATTTTGATTTTTAAACTTCATTTATGAGATTATATAAGTTTTGAGAGAGAACCAAATAAGGAGGTTAGACTTTATATTTTCTATCGATTGAGTTTTCGGTTATGGGTTTAATTTTATACGTACGGTTTTCATTTTAGAATGATGATATTAGTTGTGCCCCTTGCTAGCTAAACTCTCACAATCTAGTAAATTAATTTCTTTCCTTTTACACTCGTGGTGAGAACTGTTTTTTTTTGTTTATAATTTTCAGCATCTACGTGTTCTCTGCTTTACTTGGTTCAGGTTGAATGTGCTTTTATATTTGATTGATTAACATGCGCAGTTAATTAATTGATTATTCTAGCATCCCGCTATTTGATTGGATTAAATTATGCATGTTAATTTAATTTATTTAGGTAACAAACAATATGATACGTCGTGCTGTGAGAACCCGTGGTCATAATTAAATACGTCGTGAGTGATTTGTTTGTTATGGGCATAGGTCTTCCAAATTTTTAATGCAACCTACAGTTTAGGTTAGTGGATGGTTAGTAGGCGCTGAGTCCGATCAGTCTAATAATTAGGGAAGATTTACTTTTAGGCGCTGAGTCGATAATTATAATTATGTCTATTGAATGATATAATTTATCATTAGATTCAGTGATCAAAACATAAAGGGTTAGAATTACTTTGCTAGATTTCTTCTATCAATTGATTGTTTTTATTAGTTTAATTCGTATCTTAATTCAATATTCAAACCCCCTACATTTTATTAATTTTATTGATAATTTAGTCGCCATTATTATTGATGTCAATTTGCCATCCTCTGTGGATTCGACCCTACTTATCTATATTACTATTTGCAAGAATTAAATTTTGACGAATTCGACACACGTCAACTGTGCCCGCCCGTGCCATGACAGTCACGAGTCACCCATAGTCACAGGCCTTTTTTCAATAGCTCTATTCAAAATCAACAGTCTTAGCTACCTAACAATTGCAGAAAATGAAGTAACTATTGTACAATATTTACTGCTGACATATAGAATAGAATATTGATTGCATATGCTTTTGGAACAAGTTCGGCTAAGTCTAATTACTAAAGCACTAAGCAAATACATCATAATGATCAGTAAGACAATTGCTTAAAAAAATTAATTATTTGTAAATCTCTTTGAGTATAATGTAATAAGGGAAACAACTACAACTATTGAAAAAATTAATAAGAATAATCTAATATTCCTACTAAATTACGACTACATAACTTATAACCTCATCCGGCAATAATAGTAATACCAACAATAACTTATGGATGAAAAGAAATATTATACCAAACAATGAAGTCAATATCTAAATATGAACTAAGGGACCACTATATTTAATAGATACATATATGCATATATTCAACTTCATTACTATGCTCCATAATGTGTAAAGTATTAAAAATTTGTTATTGTGTGCATTTACATTATTAGTTAAATATTTTGGATGTTAGGATGTCCCAAACTTGGGAAATTGCTTGTGTACTTGGAATACGTAAGCGAGAGAATTAAAAACCTCGACATTAACATTAATTGCGTATTGGTGACGAATTAACAGGATAAAACCATAGACAAGTCTTGTAAAAACTCATCCAAATTGTCTGTGCAACTTCAAAAACAACATAATCCAACCAATGTACTTACAACATTAAGTACTTCAATTCAATTCAAATTTATAAGTAAACCTAAATTCAACATATCACAATATGCACAAACCATTTGTAAAATGATTAACTAAGGAGTTATACATATGCTAATCATATGAAACCATTTGTAAAATGATTAACAATGATAATTTATTATCTCAATATGCACAAACAGCCAAAAGCTAGATCTGCAAGTAGTAATTGCATACATGTTTGTCTCAACAAAGTAACGAAAGCTAGCACTAATAATGTGTAAATCACTCATTCATTAAGTTATCCTTCTTATGAAGTAAAATAAATAATGCTTAAATTTTTTTCAAAAAAAGAAATAGTTAAAACAACATATTCGTAGAAACAATAATTTAAGTGAGTTCATTTGTGTGGACGGTATCAAATTTATACCTTTCTCAATTAATCAATTGACAAATCACTGCCCATTTTTAAACAATCATATGCTAGCTCACAACCAACAAATTTTCTAATCAGGGCAATTCAAGGACAACTTTTATGGAACTAAATATAACAAATTAATCCAAACAAATAAAGTAATTACTATTAGATTTTAATATTAGCAGTAAGAGAATGATACTACCATTGCAACCTACACATAGTTATATTTGGGTTTAGGGTTTTGGTTATACCTCAAACAATAGTGGGCACATGGGGGAAAGTTCGACTTTACCAAGAGAAGATTGTCGATGACTGAAGTTTTCGATCTCGATGGGTTCACTTATTCTTTGATTTTGTGTGAACTATGAGAACGAATAGGTTGAAACGTTGGTTGAAGGTGAAGAATGATGCTAGTTCATTACTTACTAATAGTAGAATAATATAAAGAGATTGAAATCTATCTAGTGAAATAGGAAACCATATTTACTCTCTAGTTCAATTTTTTTATTTTTTTTTTAGAAACCCTAACGGGTGATACATGTTGTTGGATTTTTTTTAAAAAATTTTCTACTAATTCATTTTGTGAGTTTATAGTTTCCAATTATTTTCTACTATTGGGCTTTTTAAGTTACAAACACTTTATATGATAACAATTTAGGTTCAAATTAACTATTTTAAAATGTATTAACAATAATGACAATATATTGTTTTATAATTCTTTTCTTGATTTTCGATGACTAAAGTTTTCGATTTCAATGGGTTCAATTATTTCTTGATTTTGTGTGAATTATGAGAAAGAATAGGCCGAAACGTTGGTTGAAGGTGGAGAATGATTGTAGTTTATTACTTAGATAGTAGGATAATAGAAAGAGCTTGAGATCTATTTAGTAAAATAGGAAACCGTATTTGCTCTCTAGTTATATTTTTTTTAGTTTTTTCAAAAGCCCTGACTTATGATAAATGTTGTTGGAAATTTTCTATTTATTCATTTTGTGAGTTTTATAGTTTCCAATTATTTTCTATTATAGGGACTTTTTAAGTTACAAACAATTGGTATGATAATAATTTAAGTTCAAATTAACTATTTTTAAATATATCAACAGTAATAACAATATATTGTTTTATAATTCTTTTCTTTAACAATGCTTCAATTTACATATATATATATATATATATATATATGATTTATACAGCAAACTCCCACTCTGGTGTAAAACAGGACGGAAGGTCTAATGCTACGATGTTGACACGAACCTGTAATAATAATATTGCATAACCAAATATACGAAAAAAAGGCAAAAGAATCCAATAATTTCAAATTGTCAACAATAGCAAAGTTCCATTATCATGAAAATAAATAATGTCTCAAAATTCTAATACAAAATCCAATAAATAGTTTACAAATGCAAGTCCAAATAACTAAACATAGCTTATAACATCAAATGTTTAAACAAATAAAAAGAATGTTGAGGTCAATGTATGTTTGTGCTCTAGATGTCGTAATAGTCATCTCCTAACCGATTGATGTACTTGTACCTTGTTTAGGGATTTCATTTAACATAAAGAAACAGAAAAATGGAAAATACGCAACATTAGACTATATGCAGTCTAGTAAACAATTCAAGTTCCAACAACCACACGCAATGTCTCTAGACTCGGTTCTAGATATGGGGGCACACAATGCAAAGCTCTAAGAGTTTCCTAAAATTCCCTATAGCATAGATCACACCAATCAGAGCTACAACCAACAATTTATGAAGTTATTCTTATTTAGCCTATAGCATGTAACAATTCAGTTATCGTTATTACAGTTTAGTGCTAAGCTAACAAAGGTCCTAATTTTGGCGGTTTTAAAGTTCAACTAACCTTCAATCAAACAACCAATTATCTCAGCCAGCCTTTATAGTTTTAGGTTAACACAACAGCCAATAGCATAATGATCAAACAACACACACATAGTCCAATTTAGTCCATTTATCGAATACTATCATAGTAGCTCTTTAGAGAAAATGAGAACAAAACATAGTACATATATGGCCGAAGCCCCTGTATGGTCGAAGCCGATCACATGTACTTTGACACTTCAAGCCGAGTAACTCTGTTAACACAAGGTAACTCTATCCCTAAGCATGTCATTAATTCTAGTATAGGTTGTCCTAAGGGCAAATATTCATTTTCAATCTTTATATTATCTCAGAAATTATATTCAGAGTAGCATATTACAACAGTCTGGCCACACTCATACCAATTCACAGTTTAATACACCATTACAATAGAATACCAAATTTAAGGCAAATAATAGACGGTCGTCCTAGGAAGCAATTTTAGGGTTTGAATTCAGGAAAAATATACAACAAATCGGATAGATCAAATGCAAAAACAATTAACAACCAAATAATTAATCTATGGGACCCAAAATGAATTACTAACCTAACTTTCGAAGAACAAGCATAGCACCAGAACTGCTTATTCCTCTTCCTAATTTGCTTCTTCCCGCTACAAGTCAAAAGCGATTGAAATTACGAGTTAGAAAACAATCCAAGAATAGTACCAAACTGAGACTAACGATAAATACTAGAAATCCTAACCCCGACATTCTAACGGAAACTGACTTACCTTGACAGTGATGAACACTAAACCGGATTTTCCTACTGTTAGTGATGAAATGACAGCTACCGATTGTCTCTCTCTACTCTTTCTCTCACGAAAACCCTCTCACAAACGAATTACACAATCTTATGGGTCTAGGGTGTAACTCCCGGCCCCCATCCCCGGATAAATCCGAGGCGTAGTGACAGGGCGCCACGTCATTACAATACTGGTCTAAAGGCTGACCATTAGCCCCACAGACCACCATCATGCTTTCCAGCATGCTTTGTCCTCACTCGCATGCTTTTCAGAAAAACTTCCCGGAAGGTCACCCATCCCAAGATTGCTCCAAGCCAAGCACGCTTAACTTTGGAGTTTCTCAAGTTCTGGACTCCCGAAAAACAATGTGCACATTGGTGATATAGGTAGCAATTCAACTCCTTTTAACTCTGTCTCAATATGGGGTGTTTCACAAAGCATGCGAGTGAGGAAAAAGCATGCTGAAAAGCGTAATGGTGGTTTGTGGGGCTAGTGATAAGCCTTTAGACCGGTATTGTAATGACGTAGTGCCCTGTCACCACGCCTCAGGTTTATCCGGGGGCGGGGGCCGAACGTTACATAGGGTTTCAACCAAGATTATATACTCATCGTCAATACCCAGAACCCCCTATTAATTAGGAAAATTGGTGATCTAACACATTTAAGAAACTTATAACATATTAACCCCTATAACAACTAGGTCTGAATTCTGTCCATGACATGATTATATATATATATATATAAATTTTGTTTAATTTTAATTTTAAATATAATCTAATTTTTCCACATAAAAAATAAATACATATATAAGAATTCAAAAATAAATTGTTAACTTGAAAATCTTATATCTTATCAGGTTTTATTTTGTTGGTAAATTATATTTCATAATTATTAATATATTTCTTGAAATCCAAGTTTTTTTTTCTCATATTAGAAATGAAGTTTTTCAGAAGTTGAGTTTTTTTTTACCCAAAGAACATAATTGTATGCTTCTATAGTTATCAGCATTTCGAATTAAATCTTGTCTAACAACCTGCTAAATCCAATAATTCAAACATTAATTGTAATTTTAATGACAAATAATCTATGACAACTCAAGTCATATTATATATGAACGTATATTAATCACTTGAACTATTATTTACAAGTGGGTAATTTTAATATAATCTATATTTATAATAAGTTGTAAACACGTTTTGGGATAAGACAACACCAGTTTACCATTACAATAGTGCTTGTCGCTCTACTGCTATTTGAGATTTTGAAACGGCATAAGTCTTCTACATTGACATTATTGTGAATATAGAAACGTTCCCACTCGCTAATGAAGTTTTCTTATCTTTTCTTAGCCTTGAAAGCAGTTCTTTTTCACTCTTGTCCATCTTTATTCAGAAAAACTACTGGCCAGGACAGTAAAAGTGCTCTTGCAATCCGTACTGGTACATACAATAACCACGAAAGTTTTACGAGAAATGATACTAGGAATGCATGATACAATACATATAAGTTCGAATCCACAACACTACTATAGAGTAAGTAAGCATATATGAGAAAATTACCATGTTTACGCGGATTACCAATCCTCTTCTCTTTTACTGTGGATTTCTCTTCAAGTATTTTGACATCATTTTTCTTCAATTCTCCTAGATTAGCATTAACCAAGTAACTAACTTTGTAAGTATAAGCATATAAACAAGAATTATAACTTATACCAATACTGCAGCTTCTTTTCTGACTTCTATCACACAGCAGTTGCTCTTACTCACTTTCTTCAATTCCTTTATAGCTGATATCAATAATCCTTTTATTTTTTTCCTAAATTTGATTAAACAATTGTATTATACCTCACTATTACTGCCTAATGTAATGCTTAGTGTGTCAAGTTAAAGAAAAATGGGGCTTCAGTTGCAAATATTACCATTTTTTTTTACTGATTTTCTAACGTCTTTTTCCTTTCATACTCACTGCTGCTGCTGTCTTTTCTTCGGCCTCAACTTCTTCTTCCAACTTTACTCCTGTTATATTATGTGCTTCTATATTAATTACTTCTAACTTTTTCACTCTATTCTCTCTAAATATATTGCTAGCAAACTTACCATCACCATTATATTGAAAAAATAATCAAAGTGACCTCCTTTGGCATGAGCCCTTTCGAGAGTATTACAAATACATTAGGAATGTGTTGTAGCAAAGGAATTGTAGGATAATGAAAATAATTAGTCAGTTCTTCCATGTGTGTCTACACAAAGGTCAAGATTTTAAATGAAACAAAAATAAGGAAAAATGTCTTACGAATATGTGAGTGTTGTGCTTAGGTGACTGAAACTTGACGACGAACTCAAGAAACCACTTCACTAAACTAGAAAACATTTTCCTATCCGGCTCTGCTATTCACTGTTCAACGGATGAAACTTGTTCTTTAATATATATATATATGTAGTAAATATAATAGATAGTCACAGAAAAAATTATTAAATCAAATTAGTATTTCCATATCCATACACTCTAAGCACCACGAAACATAACTATGTAAATTAACTATTAATCTTCAACAATAATATTTACCTAAGTAGCAATAACTGTGTACCCAGAGAGACAAATGAAGATTGAAAAAAGAAACTCATATAATAAACACAAAGAAACAGACACACCATAACCAAACCAAACCAATTTTCAAGGTATGCCTCACAATTCAGTATACACTCAAAAGAATATAACATGAAATTTATACACCATCCAGGAAGCACAAATAGTTGTAGTTTACCAAAGTGAAAAAAGAGCTAGAAGTATTCATTAAAAGCTTTATAAATTACTATTTTCTTTTTTCACTTTCCTTTCATTATTAGACTATGAACCAACAATTAAGTGCAAAATAATATTCAGCATAGATTGAAACTATTAAAATATGCAAAACCAATATAGCTATATAGATATCCATATAAACATAAGGAAACAGCTGACCTGAGGTGCAGGAACACTGCTTGATAAAAACCTAATAAGATCCCTCGGTTTGAGAATCATATGAGAACATCGAGTCTTTCTAGATGAATATATACATATCCAAATAATCAGGACACAAACAACATGTTAAACATCACTATCATCACCTAGATAGATAGAAACAACAGAGATATAACATATAAGCGGAAACTAGAGACTAAATAAATAAAATTTAGGTTCAGAAGGGAAGAACCTACATTTTAACTCCAGCTTGGTTACTAAAAGACTAATAACAATTTTAACTCATCTTTTAAAACCATTGCCACTATATAGGTTTTAGACCATTACAAACACACACATTTTAAAAACCATTTCAACTCATTTTCAAAACATGGCATTCAAACAATTAGGGGAAAAAATCAAATTTGAGCCCAACGCATATCACTATCTATAACTTCCGCAAATTGGGCCTAAAATTTTGGGCCAATTTGAAATTTTTGTATGATTGATTTTCGAAAATTCCATGACGGAATAAATCGAGAATAATATTAAGCGCAATGATGAGATTAGGAAATTTTGATTTGAGACAAAAAGTCTAGCATTAAAAATCTTTATTTAATTTGAAAATTAAATATTAATATTTACTTTGAAATCGAAAATTTATCTTGAAGGAAAAACATGATTCAATTGGAAGTTAATAATCTATTTAAATTGAAATTTGAGAAAAGTATTGATTTTGAGTCAAAACATCCATTTTGGTAAAATTACCATTTTACCCCTATTGAGCAGAAAAATTCTAATTTTAAAATCAGTGGCTATTTTTAATGAAAAATATCATAATAAAATTTAGAAACCAATAGAGGTGGCGGAATCGAGTTTCGGGATTTAATGGGTTCGGAATTGAATTGGGCCCATAATTGGACTCAATCCAATCTAAAGGCCCAATTTGTTAAGTTATGAGACCCTACCCACCCTATTCATAATACTATTCATCTTCTTCTTCATTTACACATTTCATATCTCTCTCTACACAAAAATAAACCCTAGCCACCACTCACTTGAAACACTATCATTCACCCACCAAACTCAAGACTTTATTGCACCAAACAACTCTATTTAAACTTCTTTAATCAATATTGGGCATTATGGTGTGGATAGAAAGCTCCTTTGGAAGGTAAAAACACTTCTAGTTCTCTCTTAAAATTCAAATCTGAAAATAGTATTTTAGTTTTGGTTCTTTAATGCTTTAATAATGTTTTTGGGTTGATTTTAAATTGTTATTATGTGCTCTTAGCTTCCATAGAGTTTAGATATTGAAAGCCCCAATTTTCTATGGTTATGAAAGTCTTATTTGATGAAATAGCATATGGGTTTTAGTCTTCATACTTAAATTGTTATTGAGATGATTTTTAGATTAAATAGAGTGTTATTAGCTTCCAACTGATTTTAAAAAATTTTGCTTTAATTTCTCTACCATGGTGATTTTTGTTTTGGTATACATGGTTCTGATGAATTATGTTTTTACATTTCAATGGTGTCCATTAATGTTTTTAAATTGCTAGATTTGATCAATCATATCTCTAATGCCTATTTTGTCAAAATACCTAACTTGAATAAATTGGGTTTTGTGTTATTAAATATTGAAAATTGTTAATTGATGATCCTAAGTTGTTACTATGTGATTTTGTGTTAAATCTAACCTATTTTTGAAAATCTCTAATCTCATTAGTATACTAATGCCCTTAATAGAATTGTTGTATGGTAACTTAAGTGTGTTGGAACCATGTAATGATATTGTGGTGTGTATGGATGATTGTAGTGTGGTAATTGTATTTTGGTGATGATTATCAACAAGTGGAAACCCTCACAGCAGCGGCTTTCTAGCTTGTGGATCGACGGATCGAGATTGTATTTTCGTTTTTAGCCCTATACAATTGTATGTTATTGAATGATTCATTAAATGTATGCCTACTTGTAATTATGCCATGAAATCGGTTAAATAAAATAACCACCCAAAAATTGAGTGTATTGATCATTATTGTCATGACGAGGTCGTTAGAGCACGTATGGTTGCATGTAGAATCATGCTAGGCGCTGCCCTTGGAAATTAAAGTTTGGGTGGACTAAGTCCATATTGCTTGTGATGTGACGGAGATAGACTAGAAACTTATATTTTCACCTTGAATTCTTGTTTGAGTGATATGATTGTGCCTATTGTGATGAAGATTGTTTTGATTGATTGTTATTGATGATTGTTGATGTAAATTGGTGATATAGACTTGAAAATGCATACTTGTTAATTGGGAATTAATGAAATTAATTGTCATTTGATGACCTATAATCAATGGCGGATCTAGAAAATTTAAAATGGAGACATAAATTATGAATAATTAAATATTTTATAAAAATATTATGTTAAATTTGTACATTCAAAATATAATTAATTTAGTTTTATTTATAAAAATAATATTGGTTTATTTTTTTATGAATTTTTTATTTAAACTTAATTAGTTATATAAATAAAACTTATATTTTAATATCTTTTTACTTTATATTTAAAATTTGATTTTATAAAATGTGTTTATACTTTTGAGATTTATTCATACAAATTATATATTATATCTTTCTATAAATTATATATGGTTATAAAAAAATACTTTTTAAATAATAATATTATTAATATTATTTAAAACAATATAGGACATTCTCCTTAATATTAGATAAAAAAATAGAATTATTTTTTTTAAAAAATCTCATAACTGAATTAATTGATTGGTTATTATAAATGTAGAAATGATGAGAAATATGAATGTATATCCAATAGAGAACCACCAGATCATGACCCATTTAATTAAAAAATATTACATCACCCAACTATAAATATCCAATAAAAAAAAATTAAAAATACATATTCAATAAAAGAATAATAATGGGGAACATTTTGTCCCCCATTTCATTACATAGGTCTGCCTCTGCCTACAATCGCATATTGAGCATAAAAACATGTTATTGATTGATGGAAAGATAATAATAAAACCAAATGCCCTTAGACTTGCTCTAGAAGATAGAAGGTAAGGCATGCCTAGGGATTGGAAGTACTTTGGTACAAATATATCGTGTTTCTTGGCGCGGAAGCCATATTGGGACTTCGGATCATATTGTATTGGGACATTGTTCACAGAGGACTTCGGTCCATATTGAGACTTCGGTCCACAGAGGACTTCGGTCCATATTTCATTTGAACTTCGGTTCATATTGGGACAATGATCCATATTGAATCCCGTTTTCTATTCTATGGTTTGTTTTTGGGCATCAGTTAATAAATCCGAATATTATCATTAATAAAGTATTGTAAATTATTCTTGAGATAAGAATGGATAATGTTCTTGATGTGGACATTAACATTAATATTGATATTGATATTGAGATTGACATGATTGAACATGTAAAATGATTACCCCTAATTGCTCATACCATAGGTAAATAGGTTCATTTGTGTAACCTTGGTGTGTGTCTCATTACCCCTAATTGCTCATAATTGGATTCTTGCAATTCATGTGAAAATTGTGTTAATATGGCCCAATTATAAGATAACTAATTCACATCTATAAGTCATAATTGAATTATATGGCTAATGTGGATGACTTGTCTTAACTTGAAGAATAAGTGAATGCATGGAAACTTGGTTAACTAGGAGCTTATGTATGTTATGTGCATGATCATGATGTTGGGATGTGTAATTGAATAGCTAACCCTTAGTCCAACCCCTTTGATGAGTTACTTTTGTGACATGTTGTTCTCTTATAAAATGGATTAGGTTAAAACCCTTATTGTTGAATAAATGTGTACTTAGAGTGTCCCTAGTGTTGTTATGTCAATTTTTGGTTTCCAAATTGGATTTACAAACCTTAACTAAGAGCTTTGAAAATGAATTAAGAAAGCTTTTATGTATTGAAGTTCTATATGAGATGTTTTGTGACCAAAAGAATCATTAAACAAAGGTGTTTTAATGCATTGATCCTAGGGTGTTTCTAGGTATTTAAGATGTCTATCAAGTCCATAAATTATTTTTGGAATGATTCATAAACTCAAAGAAGGGTTTTGGTGGTGTAAAAAATGAAGAAAAATCATATTTTTGAGGTCCAAGAAAAATTGGGCACCCTGGCATGGTCAATGCACTGGTAAGCAACCAAGATGCAAACCAGGAGGAAAAAAGTGGTACTGAAGTTGTTTTTGGGCACTGGGCGCCCTGGTTCGCGCCTTGGTCAATGACCAGGAGGCTGACCAGGACGCCCAGGTCTGAATAGTGAACTTTTCTGCCTTCGTTCTCCTTCGTCCGAACTCCGAATTGGATGCTATTTATGGCTATGGATTTGTCTTTGAGTCTATTTTTCAACCATATCTTTACATTTTAAAAATAATATCATTTGAATATTAAGATTTTGAAAATACTCTAATATTATCAGAAAATTCAACTTTTGTATAAAATGCAATTTTCTTTCCTATTGATTTAAAAATGCTTTATTTTACTTCTTTTCGATCACAAATGAATAATTAAATTTACCATAATATTATGATGGCCTCTTGTAAGGTTCAAATGGATGGAAATTGACTTGTGAACGTTAATTGAGATGTAAGTGACTTTTACAAGACCATGTCAAATATAAATGTTATGATGGTGAATTATTTTGGGTTGTATGACTTGTAAGTGGTTAGTTATTTTTGCAAGTTCAAAAAAAAAAAAAAGATATCATTAGAATCTTGATTTTCAAACTCCTTATAGTGTACAAACACTTTTTTTTAAATTATGTTGTCTAAGTTTTGTAAGCTTGGAGATTCTTTGTCTAGATGTTATGATCTCATCTATGAGTTGTATGATCGATAATTGCCTTCATAATGTTAAAGATTGAATAAGATCAATTAGAGGGCTTGCTTAATTGATTGTAAGAATTGATTGATGGATTGACTAGAGAGATTAAAGGACTTTAGTAAGTTCACTAGTTACATTGCTTGCCATTTAATTATATATATTGGTGTATTTGAAAACCATTATTTCAAATTGAATTCGAACTAAAGGCGAATTTTGGATTTTTAACCGTTCATTCAAATTGTCTTCCTACCAATTTATTTTGGCTATTTCAAAGCTTTAATTGATATTGAACATGATCTTGATAAAAACGTTTTGAATGTATTTGAACATGCTCGAGTTTTGCGAATTTGGAACTCTTGTAATGTTTTTCTATTGATTGAACATCATTGTAAAAAGATTTTCTTGTGTATTTTCCTATAAGAATTGGAAGTATTACATTAGTCGAATGTCTTCTTAGAGTCGGGTTGTTTGTTAAGCGCAGGGTTTTGGCTATTGATCGATTATTTGATTAATTGTTGTTCAATTGATAGATCGATTATATGATCAGTTTATTGTCTATTGATTAATTAATTGATCGTTTGATTATTTCTCGATTGATTAATTGTTTGTTGTTTGATTGCATATTGATTGGTTGATTGGTTGATTAATTGTTTCTTGATTGATCGTCTTGATTGTCTCGACTATATTGATTGTCTTGTGATTCCACTATTGATTGATGGATCCATATGGTTTATGATAAAGAGAAATGATATTAAACTTAATGATTGGTAAACCATATAATGAACATGAATGTATGACATAGCATGCCTCGATTGGTACACTAGCATGATTGATTGTAAGGAATTGATTGTGCTTGACTTCTATGTGTTAAGGTGAGTTTAGAGATGCTCACATTAGAATTGCATTATGTGATAAAGCATTACATATCGACAGAAAGGTAAGAGCATTTGTGTGTGCTTGTTTGGGACATGGAATGCGAACCATGCATGTGCCTTACCTTTCTTCTTTTTCTTTTCCCCTATAAATTGTGTTTTCAGGACTGATCGAGCAAGGCATGTGGTATTTGATCTCTCATGGTGAAGTCCATTAATGTTGTAACCACCCATACATGTATTTAGATTTTATCATGTTTATAAATAAGCTCATATGTATTTGAATTACGATTGTAAAAGATGTTTATCCATTTGGAATTTCTAAACATTGTCTATATAAGATTTGAACCAAGTATTTTATGTTTAAGAAAGCATATTATTCGTCTTTCGCAAAAATATCGTATAAATTGATTGACTTTTGAAATTGTTTCTAGATTGTAAATTGCAATTGCATTGTTAATGTGGCGGTCCGAGCCACCCGCTACGGTCTCGACCGAGGTGGGGTTCGACGCTACACTATTTCAACTAGAAATTTCCATGAATACCACCTAAAAATCGTATATGGCACTAATGACTAGGATTTGAAACCACCTCTAAAGAATTATATTTTCAAAAACCGTAAAGACACCCCACTTAGAAGATGGCGAGCTAGCAAGTGAACCTTAAGAGACAATCCACTCAAAATTTTTCAAAAAAAAAGCCACAAATCGTTCTTAAAATTTGACGGATGCCAAAAGAGTTCTTACCTCATTAATTTTGATATGAAAATAAGAGCAGATTTGGAAGCATGCATGAAATCAATGAAGAGAAAGTGTTTTGGTTAGAGTGAAATAGATAATAATCGGGGAAGAAAATGAGTGTAAATGTGGGTGGGCTTGTGTGTGTGTTTGGATCTTAAGGTGGAGAATGAATTGGGGCCAATTGATTGAATTTGGGCTCTTTCAAGGCCAAGCCAACACTAGGTCAGCTTCTAATCCAAACCCAAAACCACTTTGGTCGAAAAAATAAATTTTAAAATCCAAGAAGTTCTCCAAAATAAAATTCATAGATGAAACTAAATTAGTTTTGGGCTTTTTTCATATGTGGACTTTCTAAAATTTGAATTTTATTTATAGGTTCAATTTCAAATTCTTTCAAATATAAGTTTTGTAAAGTTTGGTTTGCATCTAATAGACTGTGCTTCCAATTTTACCCTCAGCTCAAAATTTTTCAAAAATAGCGCGTTTCACATATTTGTGATTCACGATCACACATTTCTAATATGAAATCAGAATTTGTGATTCACGATCACACATTTCTAATATGAAATCAGAATTTGTGATTCAGATGTTGTTTTATTTCTGATTTAGGTTCAAAGATGTTTGAAGAGATTTCAGAATTTGTGAAGTGATATCAGAATTCAAGTGGAGGGTAAAATTGTCAGTGCGACCTATTTTTAAAAATCAAACTTTCATAAGGTTTATTTTTGTAAGAATTTGAAAATGGGTCTTTAAAAAAAATTTAAATTTTAAATGACCTATTTTCAATAATTTCCACATTAACTTTTAAATCTTAAAACGTTAAAGAGTGAAAATATTAAAATAACATACAAAAATTTTAAGTGACAATCCTAACCTCCGACAATTCATATTTTTCTCATTTAATAACATCTTCCGACAATTCATATTTTTCTCATTTAATAACATCTGCCTATCGGTACTTCCAATTTTCTTATATAGAGTTTTTGTAAGAGTACCGGTTTTATTAAAAATATTTCAAATAAAAAAATCAAATTAAACTCACCCCACAAAATCAACTGTAAATCATGAAATAATTTTATATTTTTTTTACGTTACATATATTATAATTAAAATTAATTTAAAATTTTGAAGAGAACAATTTTCAAACTTTTTATGAGTATTTAAGATAATATCTTATATTTTAGAAGTTATAATTAATATTTAAATAATTATATTGATTTACGAAGATAATACGGTTCCAAACACTATGTTTAATTTATTTAACAAATAATAGTTAAATTTGTTAAATAATTAAAAAAATTATTGTAAAGATAGTATAATAATTAAATTTAAAATTTTAACAAATTTTTTTTAAATATAAAAACTTTGATTTTAAGATAAATAACGATATATATTATAAATAATTAATATAATTTACTTACAATTTAAATTTTATTTTTTACAAAAGAAAGCAAAATTTTAAAAAAAGAAACATAGTTTAATCAAAAGTAAAGAATGTAAAAAAAAAAAAATATAAAAAATAAATAAATAAACTGATTCAATTGTACTTTTGTTAATTGTATTTTTATTGATTAAGTCAATTATGCTATTTTTTATTTAATTAATAAAAGTGATAAATATGGCAAGCAGATTAATTAATACCGTATTATTTATAAAATTTTTATTTAATTTTATATATTTATATTGATAACTATAATTATTTTTATATTTGTCATCTCATTTTTACGGTGATCCGTTTATAAAAATATAAATAAAACTAGTAAATATATCCGCGCTTTGCGCGGTATAAATAGTTTTAAAATTTAATAATAATATTATTATTAAATATATATTATTATTTTTTATTAAATATTTAGTACTTAATTTTTAATATTTTAAATTTTAAATTATTTATATAAAATGAATAAAATATTTTGATAATTAAAAAGAAAAAGAGAGAATTTTTATGATTATAACTTTAATTATGTAACTCTATCGTATTTTTTTTAATAATTTTTATGAGATCTATTTTTTCAATCATTCCAATTTGAATTTCAAATTAATCATTTATATTATTTTTTCATCACGTCTTTTATCATTTATATATTTTTATTTTTATTAATTAACAACTTCCACAATAATTTTTTTCATGATTGTTTGTTGGAGATTAAGCAATGATAGAATCTATAGATAAACTTAAATTGTGGTTTTGAACCAAAATTTAACTATGAGTTTATCCTATATTCAAAGCTAATTCACAAATATTATATTATTATACATCATACAACTAACTCACTCAAGAGACACATATCAATTATAAGTAAAAAAAAAAAAAAAAAAAAAAAACACACAACAATTTTGGCACACATAAAATACAAATAACTCAGGCTCTCTTATTCATTTTGGTGTGCCCCACGGTTAACCTTCCAAATCCTATTCTCTCTAACTTGTAATTGTAGTCCATCATTTCAACCATTAATCAAGATGTCGCCAAAGCTCAACCCAACCCATGTCGTCAACGTCTTCGTGAAGTGTTCAACCCAATCCATGTTGTCGACGTCTTGGTGAGTGTCAGCAGTGGTGAGGTTGGAGCCGCAAATTCCGTCGCTATTTAAAATTGAATCGATTAGATTGATACATGAAAATGTAAGGAGAAAATTGTGTGACAATGATCTCTATTTATATATTTTTGAAGTAGCGGTTAATTGAGGTTAAGGAAGTGGAATGGGAATATAGATATGAATGGAAGGGAGATAAAAAGATGAGTTAAAACTCATTAATTTTAAAAATAATTAATGTTTGTTATAAAAGAAAGAGAATGACACTTAATATGATATTTATTATTATATGGGAGTTATAAATCATTATATGGGAAGAGAGAGATAAAAAAATTAAAAAATCTCTTCAAATTATTGATTTCTCACCAAAATCTTGTTAAAATATCGTGAGATTCAAAAATAGCCAAAAAATGTTATTTTCAACACAACGCCAAACTCTCAGCGTGCCATATCATCTTTGTGAGACCCGCTGAGAGTTCTGCTTTATAATATATATAGATAAAATAAAGGGTGATTTGCACAAGTGGCCCAAAATATTAAATTCATTATAATTTTAAACCAAGATTAAAATTTCTACAATACTAAACAATCTAATTAATTTTAGATTGATTAATTAGATTGTTTAGTATTCATTTATTCATTTCCTTGGTATAAAAGTCTTCTTGGCACAAGTGAACCAAGAAGACTTTTATACCCCTCCCATTAAAAAAAAAATTTAAAATTGATTTAAGTTAAATTTATTTGTTTTAAAGATATGGAAGGTCTATTATGCCCTTCAATTTAAATATTTGAATTCAAAAATAATATTCACATATAGACCCCACCATATTTAATAAAAGTCCCTCACATAATTTGTTTATGGTCCCTACACATTAGGAAAAATAATCCCCAATTGTATTGGAAACCTAACTTTCACAATCTCAATTCCCCACATCCTTGGACACCAAATTCACAACAAATTCATCCCTATTTGCACCCTTAACAATTCTTAAAAATGTCAGCACATAATTATCCACTACGTATCAGAAACTTCATCTTCCATCACAACTCAAATATATGTTTTTAAAAATTTTTCATTTTTGAGCATTATAGAGTTAATGTTATGGTCTAGGGGTTTATGGGTCTTGAATTAATAAATTTAAAGTTAATTGTAAACTCATTATGGATATTGGATAGTGTTTCGTGTTAATTGTATGATATTGGAATGCAATTTGACGAGTTAGGGTTGAAAATCCCGAATGTAATTTTCCAGCTGTTTCCAGGTGTTCATGCCAGGAAACTGTCTCAGATTAACACCATTTTCCGGTGTCCATGGCTGGAAATGATTCAATTTAATTTTTGTACATTGATACCGTGACACATACTGGTAAATAATTTCTTGGTTTCCAGACTTCCGTACCGGGACATAGGTGGTTTTTTTTTTACCTATTTCTCGGTCACAATATCGGGATACAGACGGGATAATATCTATCAGTAATTTCCATTATTGAAGTTCAGGAAATAGTCTATTAAAAGGCAGGTTTCCAGCCTTCATAAGAGGGAAACCATTTGCCGGCCTCCATACCGGGATATAGGGGCTCATTTTGACTGTTTCCATGCATATAGGGAGGGAAACAGACATGAATTTTTTGTCAGTGATTTCTTGGTGTCAACACCGGGAAATAGGTAAAAATTACTTCTATTTCCAGGTCTATAGGCCGGAAACAGCGTCGATGCATCGGTTTTTCCTACCGTTAAATTATTTGCCTTTTCCTTTTTCAGAAATAGGCTTGAAAAAGACACTAGTGTACTTCAAGGCAAATTATATCCTGGTATGGAAACTAATTTTTTGTTTGCCTGTATCCCGGTATGCAAGAAGTGAAACAAATTGTCATAGGTTTATTAAAGTTCTGACCGATTTTCCGGTATTAAAGGCTACAAACAACCTAATCTTACATTAGTTTTCCAGTATTCATAGAAGGAAATGACCTGAGCTTTATACTCATTTCCAGGTTTTGACTTTTTAAAAATATAAATGAAACGGGTAGTTTCCCTCTCCCAAAACCCGAAAAATATGTAAATATTTTCACAATTTCCTAGTTCTAAACCATGGAAATAGTTTAATTATTTACTACATCCCGGTATATTACCATGGAAACAAGGAAATCATTTTCACAATGAACCGTGTACCTGTCTGTACCTAGAAAATCCATTGTCATATTTTCATGCCTCCACACTGGGACACAGGTCAATTTTGTTCCATTTCCCGATGTTAAGAGCTGGATAATATATTAACATGGCTATTTCCATGATCTCATACCGGGAAACATTGCTCAAAATGAAATATTTTCCGATCTAGATCTTAGGAAACCAATGACTTCTTACCATGCCTATACACCGTGAAACAATGCTCAAAATGAACTGTTTCCCAGTATATATCTTAGGAAACACATGCCTTATTTCCATGCATACACACTGGGAAATAGGTAAATTTAGGATCAGTTTTCCTGTATGCTGACTTGGAAACTATGTTTTCCGACATTAAATGACATCCATTCCAACTCCAAACAACCTGCCACACCCACTACTACCATTAGGGAGCATTTTTGGTAGTTGAACCAAACTCTCACATACTAATGCATGCTTTTATGACCTGGTTTATTTATATAAGTTGCTTAATTTCGATATTTAGTAGCTTTAAACGGCTAATTGTGGATGATTACGCTTGCTTTCACTTAGTTGAATGCAATTGTATCATAAAAAATCGTAATTGGAAAAATAAAAAAACAAGGTGTTCTGCATGATCTACGTAGTAGTATATAGTCCATCATGTGCTACTCGTACGTGTCCATTGAAATGAACATCAGAACTCCAAGTTACAAATGATTTGTACTGGATTCCTTAGTGGTCTCAAGTGTATTTTAGCTTGTTTGGGTCTAAAATTAATCTGACAAAGGTCATTTCCATGGTCTCATACCCGGGAACATTGCTTAAAATGAACTATTTCTCGGTCTAGATCTTAGGAAACTAATGACTTGTTTCCATGCCTCCACACCGGGAAATAGGTAAATTTGGGTCCAGTTTCCGAGTATGATTACTTGAAAACTGTCATTTTGAGGTCCAGTTTCCATGCCTCAACATCAGGAAACAATACCCAAAATGAACTATTTCCTGGTATATATTTTAGAAAACACATGCCTTGTTTCCATGCATACACACCGGGAAATAGGTAAATTTGGGTCTAGTTTTCCGGTATGCTGACCCGGAAACTAACATTTTGAGTTCCGGTTTCCATGCCTCAACACCGGAAAACACTTATATGTGGTTGCCATTTCCCGGTACGTTTACCTGAAAACATATCATTGCTTATTTATTTATAATTTATTTTCACCCATACATAAATGATGCACATATAACACAAGTAATCAGAACATTTTCAATAAACACAGTAATATTTACCACAAAACAAAGTGATGTATTCTAACATTCACAGAAAACCAAAGTTATTTACTATAATATTAATAAAAAAATATTATAAACACACTAATATTTATAAATTCAACCACTATGACCACTCATTCTTGTTTAAGTTTTCCCCATCAACTGTAGAGTTCTCAAAAATACAGTATGTGACCTCCTTTCTGATTCGGCTTGCCTCTTCTATTATGTTGCTGAACGACCACACTTTTGTCCCGTTCCCAATGTCGTGTATGTACTTACATACATATACCGTGCAGGAGGACCTAAAAGAGGGAAACATATTGTTTCATGATAATTTCATTTTTCCAAAATAAATTTCTGCATTCAAAATCATACTTACAACCAACCATATTCAACAACCGAACCATATTCGACAGAAAGCATTTGATAAACGATGCTACAAAAAAACTCATAATAAAAGTGATATATCTAAAGCAAAGGAGAATGGGGTAAGTTAGCTTCCGGATGGAATGGTATATCCCCGAAGGAGCTTTCAACTGGGGTTCTCTGCTTGTATCAAATCTTCATTCTGTGGTGATTCCTCTAAATCCAGAACTTCGATACGTTTGTTTGGGCACGTGCGAATGGTATGCCTTGGATCTTCACACTCTCCACAACGAACTTTAAGTACACTAGTATCTTTTTTCAAACCCATTTATGAAAAAAGAAAACACAAATTATTCAAACGCAGGAAAAAATAATTCATCAAAGCAGTTTCCTAGTATGAACACCTGGAAATAGAAGCTCATTTGGCCTATTTCCCGGTGTCGATACCAGGAAATCACTGACATAAAATACAGGTCTGTTTCCATGCATGGACATCGGAAAATGGTATAATTTTAGACAGTTTCCAGGTATGGAGCCTAGGAAATCGCTGAAAAACGTAAAATCGGCAATTTCAACCCCAACTCGTAAAATTGCAGTCCTATACCATACAATTGACTCCAAGCACTATCTTATATCCATATTGACGTTACCATGAACTCTAAAATCATATATTCAAGACCCCTACACCCCTACAACATAACATTAACGCTACCATGCTCAAGAATGAAAAAACTTTAAAAACATACATTTGAGTTGTGATGGAAGATGAATTTTCAAAAATATATTGGAGAGACACGTGCAGACATGCTTATGAATTGTTAAGGGACGAATAAGGTTGAATTTGGTGTTCTAAGAACGTGATGAATTAGGATTGTAAAAGTTAGGGTTCCAATACAATTGGAGATTACTTTTTCCTATCGCGTGAGGAACATTAATAAATTTATCTTCTGGCGGAATTAGAGAAGAAATTTGTGGAATTGGGGTGTTGTACGGAGTGAAAGTTGAAGATGGGATCTCTTTCGGAGAAGTAGAGAGTGAAGATAAGAAGAGACCGAATGTTGGAGTAGTGAATGTTGAATGTGACGAGGGAGGAGATATGAGTTTTGATTCAAACGGTTAACATATGGGTAGATTGGGAATTCTGATTTGTTTTTATTTTTTTATATTTTTTGGATTTTATTTTTATTTTATTTTTAATATCAAGGGTAAAATAGAAAACTTGGTTTATTTGTTACAAAAAATATTTATAATTATTTACTTTTAAAAGATTTCTAATATTAGGCTAAAACAAAAATTTTGATTTTGGATTAGTTCAAAAATGAAAATTATCACTAAAATAAAATAACATAAATAATATGTTTGGGTCCTTTAAATATTTATAGGATCAAATATTCTTATTTTTCAAAATCACCCTTATTGTCGTCCGGCAAAAAGGCAAGAGGTATTTAGTCGAAAGAAAAACCCAAAGTAAATAGAATTGGGCTTTGGCCCATGAGGCCCACATATTCAAACGCAGCGCTCAACGACATCCATACCATAGCAGCAGTCTTTTCCTTTTTGCAGGTCTCCTATTTCGCTTATCCCCTTTCTTTCCGTCTTTCTTCTTCTCCAGCCGTCGTCTCATTAACGCTCCTCCCATCGCCGAAGCCGCCGCTGTCGAATTATTTGTCCGGACGAGCTGCTCTTCTTTTTCAGGACGAGTTTCTTTCACGGTAGTTGTAACTACAGATCCGCCGTTGTATGAATTAGGGAATAAGTACGGGTCTTGGTTCAATCGCAGAGGGTAAGTGTACTCTAACTCTGCTAAATTGTTTCAATAGGTATGCAAATATTTAATTTTAACGGTTTTCACACGTTTGATTGATTCAATTTTGTGTTTCGATCACAGGGTTCGATCAAATATATAACTAGGGAAGCAGATTGAGGGATAATTGCTGACTGATTACTGCTGTTCGAGGCTTTAGAAAGGTTTGTGCTCACTATTTACTCGTTTTCCCCATAATTTCCGACTCTAAATTCAATAATAAATTTTCTAGGGTTTTAGAAATTAGTCTTTTAGATTCATTTTTTATTAGTTGATATAACTGGATGCCTGTGTATGTGTTTTTGGACTTATGATGATAATAAACGATATGTTCGATCTGTCATCGAACTGCTTTTAACTTTTAGACGATTCTTTGTGTTTAGAAGGGTTACCTAGGTGTAATTTTACTGTCTCTAGCTGGCCAATTTACATGTCATGTTCTGAGTGATTTTTGACTGCTAGTTAATTTATTTAATTTCTATTGTGAATAGATAAGCGTTACCAGTCAGGATGTCAGTTAAGTCTTTTAATGGGTTAACAAAGTTGTACTTTGCTGGGATGTACCTCTGTTTATACCAGCTAGTCGAACTTCCATGGTGAATATTCATGAGTTTTGATGCACCAACTGTTAAGAATGATGATTGGATTGGTGTATGGTTGTTGTGATTAGTAGTGTGGTCACATCATGTTGGATACAAGCATACTGAATATACATGTTCTGCGCGCCCTGGCTAAATGTAGAAGAGGGGTTTTGATTTGTGGATTAAAAAATGAAATGATACTTGTGTTGTTATATTCATGACGAAATCAATGGTTGCTTGATATGATAAGATAATAAGTGGACCTGCCCAACCTTAATGTGGGTGTTTGAACAAAATACAAGCTCTGAAGGCTGAATAAGGTTTTTGTTTTTAATTAAGTGATATCAAAGATGTCTTCTTGTTTGGATGGCACAAAAAAATTATATTTTACTTGGGCTGGAATTATATAGCAACTGAGGTGTTATTTTATAACTTTTATTTCTTGAACAATGACAATATGAATGAAAAGTGGGATTTGTGTAGTGCTGAGATATTGTTTGTAAAAGTATGTAAATTATGTTGCTAAAGCTAATGTTCTCACTTGGGGTATGGGTGTTATTTTTTTAACAATGTTCCATGAAAGGCAAATGAAATGAACTGAGTTGGATACAAGCATACTAAATTTACATGTTTTGCGTGCCTTGGCTGAATGTAGAAGAGTGGTTTTGATTTGTGGATTTAAAAATGGAAGGATACTTGTGTTGTTATATTCATGATGAAATCAATGGTTGCTTGATACGATTAGATAATAAATGGACCTGCCCAACCTATATGTGGGTGTTTGAACAAATTACAAGCTCTGAAGGCTGAATTAGGTTTTTGTTTTTAATTAAGTGATATCAAAGATGTCTCTTGTTTGGATGGTACAATATATATATATATATATATATATATATATATATATATATTTTACTTGGGCTGTAACTATGTATAACAACTGAGGTGTTATTTTGTAACTTTTATTTCTTGAACAATGATAATATGACTGAAAAGTGGGATTTGTGTAGTGCTGCGATATTGTTTGTAAAAGTATGTAAATTATGTTGCTAAAGCATAATGTTCTCACTTGGGGTATGGGTGTTAATTTTTTAATAATGTTCCATGAAAGGCAAATGAAATGAACTGAGTTTCAATGAGGTTTATGGTGTTCTGTTGTCTGGTTGATTGATATTATTTGAGTCTCAAAACCTATTGAACATGCTGTAGTATGGTTTTGCACTTTTTTCAGTGTAAAGTTGTCTTGAGGGCTAATTACATTGTGTTATAAATTGTAATATTGCATTATTGTTGGATGATTAGTATAAGTTTTTGTTGACCTACTTAATGTTTTAGGCTTGCTGGTCTGTGCTCAGTAGTTAGTTCATTGTCCTATTTAAAAACTGTTTCTTTCTATGTCAAGCAAATATGCTGGGCTTGTTTCACCTAGGTCTGGGCTTGTTTCACCCTAGGTCTGGCTTGATCACCCATTGTGGCCCTTGCTACAATACTTCTATCAAATCCAGTGATTTTTGTCATCTCTGACCAATTATGAGTGAAAACTATTTCATTTATTTGAATCTTTAAGAATTTCTTTTTTGGCATATAGATTCCTATGCATTTTCATAACTTATGTTCATTTTTTTTTGGTTGGTAGAGCTTTTCCTTTAGGTTCCGGATTTTGAAATTCTGCCGTCATTTGACGTCGTTTTGATTAAAATTTGTGCGTGACAAGCTTTGCTTGTGTGTAGGGTTTTGTTTAAATCTACCTAATAAGTGCTTTGTTGGTGCTAGATTTCATGTGGCAGCTGTTGTTTATCCTTATCATGTTCTAATAAATGTTAACTCAAATCTCATGCACAGTTTCTTTTGTGGTAAAATTATAGTATTGTGAATGTGTGTGCTTACTTTCTGTTATTGCAGATAATTATATACATTGTTATACATACACATATCTCTGCTTTCATGTTGTTGTCTGCTATTGATTTCTGTCATCTCCGACCTATTGTATGCTTGAATCAGATTTTGAATTCATTTATTATTTTTTTCATTTTAGGATGTAAGCAGTGAATTGAAATGTAGATGCATGATGCCAATGTTGAAGGAGTTGACGTTGAATACCATGATCCTCATTTTGTTCTCACTTGCAGTTTCCGGATTTTGAAACTCTGCTATTGTTTGTTGATTTGTTGATTTAATTTTCTTGTAACTAGATATGCATGTATGTTGGGTTTAGTTGAACCTTTCTAACAAGCGTTTGGTTGGTTTTGGGTTTTCCCTGCAGCTGTGGAATTTCTACTCTGTGATTGGTTCTGATTGTTTTTATTGAATCATGGCAATGTTAAAGGACATCTTACCACCTGTTAAAGCTAACAATCCTGCCCTTTATGATCATTCTAGTGATCCATGGTTTAAGAACCGGTACAGTTCTTCGTCTGAGGCAGAGCAATCTGCTGAGGTTAAGTATAAACCTGTTCCTCCTTATTTAAAGCGTCAAGGTTTCGTTCCAAGGAAGATTGAGGATTTTGGTGATGGGGGTGCCTTCCCGGAGATTCATATTGCTCAGTATCCCCTTGACATGGGTAGGAATAGATCTTCTAAACCTGGATCCAAGATTTTACCTGTGACTGTTGATGCTCATGGTAATGTTGCATATGATGCAATTGTGAAGCAGAATGAGAATGCAAAGAAGATTGTTTACTCACAACATAAGGATCTTATTCCAATGATATTGAAGAATGATAAGGAGAATGAAGGAGATGATTTTGATGATGAGGAGAAGCAGAAGGTGATTGATGAAACTATGCAAGAAACGAAAGCTGCACTTGAGAAGATTGTGAATGTGAAGTTGAGTGCAGCGCAGCCGAAGAATGTGCCTCAACAGTCTTCAGACTCAAAGTATGTTAAATATAAGCCATCGCAACAATCAGCAGCCTTTAATTCAGGGGCTAAGGAGAGGATTATTAGAATGGTGGAGAAGCCTGTAGACCCGCTTGAGCCACCAAAGTTTAAGCACAAGAGGGTTCCAAAGGCTTCTGGTTCACCACCTGTACCAGTCATGCATTCCCCACCTCGGCCTGTGACTGTGAAGGACCAGCAGGATTGGAAAATACCTCCTTGCATATCAAATTGGAAAAATCCAAAGGGTTATACGATTCCCCTGGACAAGCGTCTTGCTGCTGATGGAAGAGGTCTGCAAGAAGTTCAGATAAATGACAACTTTGCCAAGCTTTCAGAGGCTCTTTATGTTGCTGAGCAAAAGGCTCGAGAAGCTGTTGCAATGAGATCAAAAGTACAGAAAGAGATGATGATGAAGGAGAAGGAGAGGAAAGAGCAAGAACTACGCGCTTTAGCTCAAAAAGCGCGTGCGGAGAGAAATGTTGCAGCTGCCCCAGTATCAATGTCAATCCCATCTGATAAGAGTGCAATGAATATCGATGATGCAAGAGGGGATTACGAGCATGTGAGAGAAAAGGAGAGGGAGAGGGAGAGGGGTATGCCAAAGGAGTCGAGGGAAGAAAGGGAAGAACGAATACAAAGAGAGAAAATTCGTGAGGAGAGGCGTCGAGAGAGGGAGAGGGAGAGAAGGTTGGAGGCCAAGGATGCTGCTATGGGAAAGAAGAGTAAGATTACTAGAGACAGAGATCGTGATATTAGTGAGAAAGTTGCTCTTGGCATGGCTTCCACTGGAGCAGCAAGAGGGGGTGAGGTTATGTATGACCAGAGACTGTTCAACCAGGAGAAAGGAATGGATTCAGGCTTCGCCACAGATGATCAATACAATGTTTATGACAAGGGATTGTTCACTGCTCAGCCCACTCTTTCAACCCTCTACAGGCCAAAGAAAGATGCTGATTCTGAAATGTACGGCAATGCCGATGAACAATTGGACAAAATTATGAAGACAGATCGCTTCAAAGCTGATAAGGGATTTGCTGGTAGTTCTGAGAGATCGGGCCCAAGAGACAGACCACTTGAGTTTGAAAAGGAGGCCGAAGAAGCTGATCCATTTGGTCTTGATCAGTTCTTGACAGAGGTCAAGAAGGGGAAGAAAACAATGGACAAAATCGGTTCTGGAGGGACAATGAGAGCTAGTGCTGGATCTTCACTGCGGGATGATGCTGGTGGCTCTAACAGATCTCGCATTGGCTTTGAAAGGGGCCGTTAATCATATATCCTGTAATTCTATTTTGTACCCTTGGTTTCTTGTATGGGAGGTACTGTAGCTTTGTGTGTAAGTGTCAGCTTTTTCTTAACTTGATTGTTGTGGATGAGAGATTAAGATGACTGTTTATCTATACGTTGGGATTTTTTTGAATTTGCCTATTGGATTTGTTTTGCAATTGTATTCATCTCATCATCGTTATACTGCACTAATTATTTGGGATGGTAGTGGGAGAAATACTTTTATTCGTCCCATCTTTTTACTGATTGTTATCCGGTATCAACACAGATGCAGCTACATTGTCGGATGAATTTAAAAGTAAAAATATAACACATGTTGCACATAAATTAAAAAGTAAATCCCAGGCAACAGAAAGGGAAAATGAAGCATGAAGCTAGCTCTGTAAAATGAAACATAAAAACACATTTATATTAGACAATCCATGAAGTAGATTGCCCCATGTTATGATGCTATAGAAAGGGAAAATGAAGCATGAAACTAGCTCTGTAAAATGAAACATAAAAACACATTTATATTCGACAATCTATGAAGTAGATTGCCCCATGTTATGATGCTATAGTAGAAAGAGTACTCGGAAGAGGCCTTCTGGGTACATCATACACAGATACTAATGTATTCTGACTTTGTGGCCAAATACAATCCTGTCAGAATAGTTAGCACGACAGTAACTCGAAAATCAAATATGATAAAATTCAGAAGAACAACAGCTTATATGAACCGTATGTGTTGATGACCAATTACAGTTGTCCAGCCAAACTTGATATACAGATAATAACATTCAAGCTAACCTCCACAGAGGAGCAGAATAAGAGTCCGCAGAGCTTCTATGCCTCATCTACCTGCTCCTACAAAAACAGCATATCCGAGTTAATTTAGCATTACCAGAAAATAAGGTAAAATACCAAATACAAAACAAACGCCAAGTAACTAATAAAACATTATCACTGATATGAATTAAATTCCCATATCTGCAAACCAAAATGTATGATCTCATGTCATGAAGTGTAAAATAAGTGTAAACAAGTGCATTAGATTTCATGTTCTATTTGGAGAAATTGACTTTGGAAGTAGTGTATATAGGGTTGCAAGATGAACAAAAATACAGATAACACAAGCAGCTGTGACCTGCATATCTGAAGTCCAGAGAGTGAGGTTGTCTCTTAGCAGTTGCATGATGAGTGTGCTATCCTTGTAGGACTCCTCGCCCAACGTGTCTAGCTCAGCAATGGCTTCCTCAAATGCCTGGAAAAGATTATCATACATAATTGGGGTGTACATTCACAATATTTAATAAAAGTTTATGTACTATAAGGGCAGCTTTGAGTCAGACACAGAGCAGAGTAAATTTTAAAAAGGCAAAAATACAATCCATAACAACTAAACAGCAGTCACAAGTACAGGAAGAGGGAATGCCCAGTGGCTGTTCAGTGAATAATACTATTTTAATTAAAGGATCTAATTCCTCTTGACAATTCCTCACTCACTCACTCTCTCTCATGTCCAACTCATCCTCTCTGCAGAATTAGCCAAATTCCATTTTAACTAAAACTAAATTAAATTCTAAAATGTACAAGGGCAAACGCTTCTATAATAACTAACTATGAAATGCGATCACTCAAGTCCCTTTCAAATTCTTTCAGCATCTCTCTCTACAACACTATTCCCTAAACTACATATCTAACACGGACCTAATTCCTTACCTAAATGAGCATAAGTACCGAATTCATCAAAATCAATGGATTTTTCAACGGAAAATACAATCCAAATATGCTAAAATTAACCTGTTTGGCCATGGCACAAGCTTTGTCAGAAGAATTGAGAATCTCATAGTAAAACACAGAGAAATTGAGCGCCAGCCCCAACCTAATTGGATGTGTTGGTGCTAAGTCAGCCTGAGCGATATCCTGCAAATCAGTTCAACAACTAATCAACGAATCCGATCGGCTTATCTTCAAACAGAAAAATTGAGAAATCAAGTAAAATAAAACCTGAGCCGTCTTATAAGCGAGCATCGTCTCCTCCGCAGCAGCTTTCCTCTCATCACCAGACTTGAACTCAGCCAAGTAGCGATGATAATCCCCCTTCATCTTCAAGTAAAAGACCTTAGATTCGTTGGCAGCAGCCGAGGGGATCAAGTGAGAGTCAAGAATCTTGAGAATACCACCGCAGACGGTGGTCAACTCATTCTCAACCTTAGAGCGGTAGTCTTTGACTAGAGTAACGTGGTCCTCATTCTTGCGTCCCTCCTCTTTCTGCTCGATGGAGGAGACAATTCGCCAGGCGGCTCGGAGAGAGCCGATGACGTTCTTATAAGCGACAGAGAGGAGATTCCGTTCCTCGACGGTGAGCTCGGTGGAAGGAGTAGCGGACGTGACGAGCCTCTCCATGAAGTTGACCATCTCTTCATATCTCTCGGCTTGCTCAGCTAACTTCGCCATGTAGACGAATTGGTCTCGGTTTAGGGTTTCCATAGCTCCAGTGAAACGAGTGACAGATCGATCTGAGAGAAATGGAAGAGATGACGATGATATTTTTGAATTTGAAATGGTTGGGAGAGGAGAGAGAGAGACCAGTCCCTTTTTATCACCAGATTTTTTCTATTTTATTTTGTTTTGTTGCCTCCAAATGGATCGCACGCGCGCGTTTCCACACTGTTGCTTGTTACTTGACGTTTTTTCGCTTCCTCCAACGTCGTCGTTTAATATCAAATTTCGACGCCTAGCTGACTAGATATTTTTGGCGATATTTAAAATAAGAAAAAAAAAGAGATATACACGTAAAATTAAAAGCAGACTCAAATATACAAGTTTATTTTATGTAAACGTTAACTAAAATCTACAGCAGAGGATCACAATCTGCGTCGTTTAGTTTTATGAGGATGATGTCTAGCATTGACAGGCCTGGAATTTCTTAACCGTCTTGATGATCCTCCTGTAGAACTATGGTGGTGGTGGTGACGACGATGATGAGCGCCATGGCCGTACTGTTTTTCGATCTCTCTAAACCGTTTTCTACTATAACTTGCAAGACCAGACCTGTCTGAAGAAAAGCTTCCATCGCTTGAACTATAACCGATTTCAATGTCACGAATTCGGCGCCTGTTTCTACGTTTTTTGGTGATTAACTTGCGCCAACAAAAGCATGCAATGTCTTCTAAAGCATACCAATACATACGGCATGCGCCCCAACACATCTTGCAAAGGCTTCTTCCTATGCATTGACATATCCCCACTTTGAACAGCAGATAGCAGAACAACAGGACTGAAATGAAATGAACAATTATCAATTAAAAACTAACTGATGAGAGTGCAGAAATATAATATAAATAAAGATGGTTGTGATTATACTTATGTAGCAAAGACCCAGAATCATCAGCAGTTTGATCAGATTGTTGATGCATAAATTCTCAACAAAACAAAGAAAGTCCCATGGCCCTGCACAAACCTCGCTTCAAGTAATAAAATTCCAACAACAACATATCACAATTCAGTTTCCAATTTATAATCACATAAAAACAAAAATAATAATTAAGTTTTCACTTTCCATCACTAAACATGATATACAGCAAACACCATGAATATGATACAGGAAACCAGATTTAAACCACTAAACTTGCAAGCAGAGAGACATACTCGCATGAAGCGTTGAAAACGGCCTTAAAAGGTGCGAGGACAGCATTCCCCACAACGCCGCCGACTCCGGTAGCAGCTTTACTGATAACATCTCCCATTTCTTACCCAAATTCCACTGTAATTTCCCCTTCAAGTTGTTATATCAATAACAAAAATAAATCTTTTGACATAAGAATGCAAAATAGTAGTCAATCAAAACTAAGTGACTCCACCAATTTCATTCATTTCTTGGAATGCTCTCTGCGTAATTTGTGAACAGAAAATTCGTTCATGATGATGACCATCAAAGATATCGAATGATGGCGGGCTGATGCAGCGCTATGGAAGTGAGAGACACTGAGAAACCTCTGTGCATTTGAAAACAACCGCTGCCGTGATATCAATTTAAATTTTCAGTTAAAACTTACGTTGGAAACCAACAACAGATTATTTTGTCCGAGTATATAAATAAATTTATTTTTTGAGTAATGTTATATGCCAACTCGTACATGTGAATTGCCTTGTACGTGTCAATTGATTGAATTATTATTAATTATTTTATGTATTTATTTTTATGTATTTAATGTTCAATTTCAGAATTACTCTTCTTTTTCATAACAAAAATTATTTTATACATCCAACAACCTTTCTATACAGATTTAATGAAATTTAAATTAATAATTTCTATTTCATAAATTTAATTTAAACTAATATATAATTTTATTTTTTTATTATCTTAGCGAGTTTTAAATAAATAAATATAATATTTTAAGGTACTCTAGGAGGATTACTCACGTAGTGCCATGTGCTGTGTCCAACAGAAATATTATAAACTCTCAAGAATCGACCTTTCATCTTAAGTAGCAACCTCAACCAAGCCCAAAACGAATGACCAATAAAAGAATCATATAATCCAATCCAAGTCAAATAAGACCTGTCTAACCCATAAATGAAATATGTAAAATTGCTTGCTAAACAAGTGGTAAACAACAAAGAATTCTCTTATAAAAATGTACTGTATAAACAAGTGCCTACATATTTATACCAAATCTCTTTAATCTACATGTATAATTTTCAGTATCTAGAGACTGCAAAATCCCCAAGGCACCTCAATCAGCATCTGACCCAAGAACCTGCTGCTTAAGCTCTTCAATTTTATCAGCCAACTCGTCCCTGTTTTTCTGTGTAGTCAAGATGAAAAACCCTTTAGCATATTGTCCATTTAATGTAAAACACACATATTTGGGTTAAGTACTAGCAAATGGTTACCTTGAATAGGAGATATCTGGTGGTGAACCAAAATGAGTAGCCAAGACCCACGACTTCCAACAGCTTAGGAATCTGATTCACATGAATTCAACCAGTAAAAAAAGTATAACATTAACATGTTTGGGGTATACAAGATTTTAACCAGTATGTGTACCCACCAATGGAATAGAATCAACAGCACCAACAATGGCTGCCGCCAACCACACAGCAACCAAAGCGCCACCTCCATATAAGAATATTGAATATGAATTCTCTGTTTCAAGCTGCATGAAAATTAATCAAATCAACTGCCAGTCCCAAGAATATATTGCATAGACAACTCAGAACAGAATGAATGGGAAGTATGCTTATGTTTTGGAATAGCAATAAAACACTTGCCTACTTTCACATAAACTCACATTACTTACTGAGTAGGATTTGATGTTAAACTTCCATACACATGTAGACAGAAAAAATCCACTCCCAGTAACACTCTTAATTCTAACAAGAGTCTCCACACGATATAAAAATGGCAGTATGTTAATTATTTGATGTGTCAAAATAACAAGTGTCCCTGTTGCTCAGCTAACCGCTCAGGTTAAACTTTCATAAGACCACCAAAGTGAGCCTTCATAATTTCTTGAAATCATCATAGCAACAAATTTATGGGAGTAATTAACTAAGATAAGTTATTAAACATTGAACAAATTAGTTTTACATTAAAAGAAAAATAAAATACAAACTGTTTAGACAAAGATAAAATCATGTTGGACCAAAATTTGACTAACTTCAGCAGGATATATCCATTGTGCTGAACACACCAAATTTACAAACCAATTGGAAAAAAAAAAACAAAAAAAAAAACAAAAAAAAAACAAAAACAAAAAATAAAGGGAAAAAACAGAAAAAACATTTAAAACAAAAACAACTTAACCAAATTTGGATGATCATCTCGTGTACGCAAAATGAATGCTTCCTTGACAAGTGAATCCTCATCATAGGACAAAAAACCATCCAGGCAAGATCATACAAACAGCATCCAACGAAAACATGGGAGATAATAAAAACATCATCCAGTAAAAAGAGACAAAAAATTATAGAGAACAAATTTTAAGGATTAAAATATATTAAAGAAAAATACAATTCAGCTGCTCAGTTAACCGCTCAGGTCGACAATAATCACGTCGACTTTACATCAAGAATTTAAAAATACTTTCAATTTAAAATGATCATCATTGCAACTGATTTGTACTAGGAGCAAACAATATGAATGAATGAATTGGTAACAAAGTACCAACAATTAAGAATGCAGTAATATAAGTTATGGACTAAAACTTGATATTTCAGACTAACGTCCTCTAAGCTAAAGGAGGACGCAGGAAAGAAACTTCTAAGATAAAAATCAAAATCCAAAATATAGAAAACAATCATATAATGGGTTCTAGAAATAGTGAAATAAGATGAATAGACAAGAACTGATTGCATATCAAATGGAAATTAAAACATCTATAGTTGCTCAGGTAACCGCTCAGGTTCGACACTATGATCGAAACTTCATAACCTATTCAATGAATATATTTAATCAGTAAAAATCATCATCATAGCAACAACCATTTCATTTCATCCAATTGATTCAAGGCAATGAGCATTAAGATAAAAATAAAAATAAATAAATAAATAAATAAAACACTATAGTAAGTTAGGAAAAATAAATATCATTAGCCTGATTTTCCTTTTGGCTCATTAATTGTTATCAAACACTAAAGCTTCTTTCAGAACAATATTTTAATCCATATAAACTAACATCACTGTCCAGAACAAATAACATTACGGCATGAAATATTCTAAATTATGCACAGAGTAGCTATTTACCTTTATGTTAAGATTATCCAAAAGCTCAAAGGGCTGTTGGTCCACAGCTGATTCTTCTATAGGTACGTCAAAGGCTGATTCTTCTTTCGGAGCCTCAGTCACTGGCACACTTTCATTATAAACATTCTTCTCTACAGAAGGAACCTCTTCTAGAGTGACTACAGTATCACGTTTGTCCCCAGCATACCGATACTGATTTCCTTCACTAGATGATTCGTCAGAAGTTGTTGCTCTCAGTGGAAAACGAACTCCTACAAGATTAAACTAGAGCACATTAAAAGCTTACTAAAATGACATCAATCCATACCAGAGCAAGCCCTACTGCCTCATTTCTGTTAACAGTATCTAATCTATCTCTTCAATCTTACAGTAAAATAGGAACAACTTCTGATAAAAGGCCTAAAACAAGCATACATAAAATGAATGGCAAAGCAACAACGTGAGCGCAGTAAATACATAAATTTTCTCATCAGCTACTAGGTAAATAATCATCAAGATTAAAAAAAAATGGAATAAATAGTATAAAAGTAGACCTAGGGTTTTGTTTCATACGGGAGCGAAGGCTGTTGACGGCGGCAGAGCGAGAAGTTTGGCTGAGGAAAATAGAGGTTCTTGTCCTGAGTAAAGCGTCGTATTTTACAATTGGGAGGCCGGGCTGGGTTTTTGTGATGTTCAGGCTGGAGATAGAGGGGAGAGTAGAGAGCCCCATGAGAATGTGTGAGAGATTAGAGGGAAGGACGAGTGAGTGAGGGAGGTGACTCTCTGCGTCTTTATCACATCGAATTATTTATATGGTATCACCGCTAGGGTTAAGAGGTGCTTGCACCGGTTCGGAACTTGGTTCGGATTATTTTAATTTAATCAGGCCTTTAAATGGTTAAGAGATGGTTTATTTATTTATTTATTTATTTATTATTAAGGTTTAACTCATCGTCTTTCTCTTGTATTTTCCAATCTTAGCCTAACTCGGGCCTTGTTTATAAATTTCTTGCACACAAGCAGTCCATAAGAATATATAGAAATTGTACATTAAGAGCCTGTTTGGATAGACTGACTTTTGGTTTTTACTTTCAGAAAACTGTTTCAGATGGTATTTGAATAACTGGCAGAAGTGCTTCTATCCTCCCAAAAGCTCTTCCAGATGAAGTAAAAAATATTACTTTCCTGAAAATGGCTTCCACTTCTCTCCTTCTACAAACAGAAGCCAAAAGTAGAATCAATCCCAAACAATCCCTAAGACAATCAATATAACCATATACAAAAGTTCCCTTTAAACCCAGCTTAATCTTTATTAAATTAGGAAATATTAGTTATAATATCAAACACAATGAGCACCAATTTCTTCCTCTACCACATACAACATATTGGGTCTGTTTGGGATTGCTTCTGCTTTTGACTTCTGTCCGTAGAAGAAGAGAAGTGGAAGCCATTTTCAGGAAGCTAATATTTTTTACTTCATCTGGAAGAGCTTCTGGGAGGGCAGAAGCACTTCTGCCAGTTACCCAAACACCATTTAAAACAACTTTTGGAAGTCGGAAGCTAAAAGCCAATCTATCCAAACTAGGGTCGTTCATTCAGGTTGTCCCGAACCGAACCGTACCGAAATTTCGGTATTTCGGTATTCGAGACAACAAAAATTAGACCCGAATACCGTACCGAATTAAAAATTTCGATACGGTTCAGTACGGGTTTGTTCGGGACGGTTCGGTAAATTTACCGAATCTCGATTTAGTAATTTTAGTGGTACAACATAGCAAAAGAGACTTCACGCACAACACAGTCGTTTCAAAATCAAAGTTTCGACTTTTTTGGGCAAAGCAAAATCCCTAACCCTAAATCGCCTCCGCAAATTCTCTTTGAACCTCCCGTTAATCTCTCCATTCCGGTCAATTGTCGTCCTACCTCAAGTCAAACGTAAGTAAACTCCTCCATCTTCCTCTATTTCTCGTCTCATCTATTGTCTCTATTTTGTTTTCTTTCACTCTTGAACTTGAATTTATACTATCCATTTGAAACTGCTTGCTGATTTTGCTTGTGATTCTCCTCTATAATAAACTTGCCTATAACATCAGGTTGTTATTGCGATGGGATTTTCTTACTTAGTTATGCTCTCTGTCATGTCTTACATTACAATCTGGATGTGTTTATTGTGTTTATCATTCTGCTAGTTTCTTTCCGAACAAACATATAAATAAAGTGGTGAGTAAAGATAAACACCTTGGACGATAGTGAAGCTTGCTTCTTGGGAGATCATAGCCATGGTCATCAAATTAATTTATGTTTTTTGTTTTTGTTAACAATATATTTAGTTTTATATATACACACAGTTTCATCATGTTATCTTTTTGTAGGATATTAAGCGTAGAGGAATGACGATTTTGATATAAACAAACAAATTAATTAATGGTTGCTTTATTTAACTTGCTTATTTCTTATGAAGTGGTATAGAAGATAAATATCGCTTGGCCTGTAAATAATTGTTGTCACAGTTAGATGTTCTGATCTGACAACTATGTATATGTGCAAGTGAAGAAATGCATTGCTTAATTTGTTGATGTATGTGTGTACATTACAAATAAGATATTCTCTTATTGCTATAGGAATGACAGAATTGCAAAAGACACGTGAAAAATTAAGTGATAGGATAGGGATGATTGTGAGGAGACAATATCATTTTATTAAATTGTCGTGTATGTCTGTTATTTGGTTTGTTGCAGGTGTTTCATGTGTGTTTGTTTCCTCTGTTTGTTTGTCAATAAATTTATAAAAGACTTGTTTAAATACTTATTAATTAGAATGAATCATATATAGTCAGTTAATTTAGTATTCAATGTTTAGTTTATATATTTCAATATCATATTTTGCCACATAGCTCATTATGTCTATGTTGATGTATCAAAATGAGTCACTCTTCCCCACCAGGAGGCAGCTGGATTTAATTAATGAGGAGCACATATCTGAACCAGCCATGCCCAACCAGCCTTGCACACAGGATGCTCCTCAAAGCTCTGCTCAACCTTCTGCTAGTGAGCCCTCTATTTCCCGACCAAAGCGAAAAACTATGGAGAGAAGAGCAAAAATTTGGGATCATTTCACCCCATACACGGATGGATCAGGTAATGAAAGAGCTAAGTGTAAGTATTGTCCTGCGAATTATGCATGCAATAGCTCTAGGAATGATATTTCTGGCATGAATAGGCATATAAAAAAATGCAAAAATAATCTTGAGAATTCTGTTGTTGCTGAAAATCATACTATTGATGAATATTGTCAAAGTGTGATAGGTGGGAGTAAGGAAACATCTTCTGAAATTAGGTTTGATTATGATGCCATTAGGAAATCCTTACTTGAAATGATTGTTATGGATGAGCTGCCATTTAAATTTGTAGAGAATGAAGGATTTAGGAGATTTATGCATGTTATATGCCCTCAGTTTCATGTTCCTTCAAGAACAGCCATAACTAGAGATTGTTTGAAATTGTACATGGATGAGAAATCTAGGTTAGTTTAATATTTTGCTCAAACTGGTCAAAGGTTGTCATTGACTACTGATTTATGGACTTCTAATCAAAGAATCTCATACTTGTGTTTTACTGGGCATTATATTGATGAAGATTGGAAATTGCATAAATGCATCTTAAATTTTATAAATGCATCTTAAATTTTATACCATCTCCAAGTCATAAGGGTGAAGAAGTAGGGGTTTTGATAGAAAAATGTTTAAATTCTTGGGGTATCAATAAAGTATTTTCGATAACGGTTGATAATGCATATTCTAATGATAACACTGTAGCTTATTTAAGAAGAAGATTTGTGAATTGGCAAACTGCTATTTGTGGGGAAAGTATGTGCATATGAGATGTGTTACTCATATAATTAACTTGGTGGTTAGAGATGGTTTAAGAGAAATGAATCAATCCGTTAAGAGAGTTAGAATAGTGGTGAGATATGTAAGGCAATCACTAATGAGGATAAAAAATTTAAGGAGTTTTGTTTGGAAGAAAAGATTGAATTGTGATTTTTTGCCTTGACGTTCCAACAAGATGGAATTCAGTTTATACAATGTTAGAAACTGCTCTAGTTTACCGGGTTGTTTTTTATAGATATGAGGATTGTGATTCTAATTTCAGAGCTGATTTTACGAGTGATGGGCCTCATGGGAAAGTATGTTTGCCCACAAGAAATGATTGGAAAGTTGTGGGTCGATTGGTGAGGATTTTAGAGCACTTTTACGAACTAAATATTCGTATTTCTGGTTCTTTATATGTTACTTCCAATACTTTTTTGGATGAAATATTTGATGTTCATGAAGCTATGCAAGGGTGACTTTCTTGTGATGATGATGAATTAGTAGATATGGCTTTAAGAATGCAAGCTAAGTTTGACAAATATTTGGGGGATATAGAAAAAATGAATATGATGTTGTATGTGGCAGTCCTGCTTGATCCTTGTAGTAAATTTGTGTATGTTTCTCATACTCTTAAGAATATGTATGGAGAAAAGGGTGAAAGAATGAGTACAATGATCAAACAAGCTGCTGAAGCTGTTTTGAAGGAATATAAAAAGATGTACCAAGTTGCTAAGGCACGAACAGCTTCCTCGACTAGTGGTGACAGCTTACTAACCAATATAACTGGTAGAAAATAGTTGGTGATAGGGAAAGAGCAGCTATTAAGGAAAGTAGGAAAAAAAGAAAAGAGCAATTGTCATTTGAAGTAGGAGATATCCAAGACTCTGAGTTAGAGATGTATTTGCTTGAGCGAATAGAAAAGGAAGATGATGATTTTGATATATTGGATTGGTGGAAAAGGCATAGCCCTTACTTTCCAATTTTATCAAGGATGGCAAAAGATATCCTTGCAATGCCAATATCAACGGTTGCTTCGGAATCTACTTTCAGCACGGGTGGAAGGGTTATTGATGATTTTAGAGCTTCATTAACTCCAAAAATGGTGCAAGCTCTAATTTGTTCTCAAGATTGGTTGTGGCGCACACCAATCAAGTGTTATGAAGAGGATTTTGAAGTCATCCGTGGAATCGAAAAAGGAACAAAATTGATTTTTATTTAATTAGTTTTGAATATATTATACAATTAAATGCATATTATTGTAGTTGTTGATATTAATTTAGTTAGTGTTTTGAAGATGATGATTTATTAGCTTATACTTAATTCATATATTTGTTTTAGGTTTCTAATTGCAGAAGTTTATGCCAGCTCACAATTTAATGGTGTCGAGCCCGAAGCCTCAAATATCATTGGATAATCATGAGGTATATATAATGGTTACTGCTTTTTTATTATTGTTATATTTGGATATATATATATATATATAATATGGTTGATGTATATTTTGATAAGGGTGATTTCCAAAAAACCACCGCTAGTTTGACCTATTAGCCAAAAACCTCATTTTTTTCATTTTTGGCCAAAAAACCTCTTTTGGATGGAATCTGTCAGATTTACTGTTCATCCGTAAGTGGATGAACAGTAACAGATGGGCATTTTCGTAATTTCCTCATATTTATTTATTTTTTTAAAAAATTTTTTTTTTAAAATTTTAAAAAAAATTTTCTCTTTCTTTTTCTTCTTCTTCTTTTCTTGTTTTTCTTTTTTCTTCTTCTTCTTTTCTTGCTTTTCTTTTTTCTTCTTCTTCCCCTACATCAAACTCTCCCCCCACTCTCTTCCCCACCAAATCTCTCCCTCCCTCCACCAAAAACTAAAATATTAAAAATAAAAAGTAATCTTAAGTTTATTATTATTATTATTATTTAACATTGTGTGAAGAAGAGGGAAAAAAAGAAATAAAGAAGAAAAAAATAATTAAAAAAAAAAGAAAAGAAGAAAAAAATGGAAAGAAAAAAAAGTTTTATTTTAAAATTAAAAAATATTTTTATTTGGAAAAAAAGAACTTTTTATTCCTTTTTTTCCATTTTTTTTCTTCTTTCTTTTTTTTTTTTTCTTTTTTTCCCTTTCTTTCTTTCATTCATTTTTTTTTTTCTTTTTTTCCCTCTTCTTCTTCACTTCAATGTTAAATAATAATAAAAAACTTGAGATTATTTTTTATTTTCAATATTTTAATTTTTGGTGGGAGAGAGAGATTTAATGGGGAAGAGAGAGGGGAGAGAGTTTGATGCAGGGGAAGAAGAAGAAAAAATAAAAGAAAAAATAAAAAAAGAAGAAAAAGGAAGAGAAAAAAATTTTTAAAAAAAGTTTTTTTTTTAAATTTAATAAAAATAGAAAAATTACAAAAATGCCCCTCAGTTACTGTTCATGCATTAACGGATGAACAGTAAATCTAACAGATTCCATCCAAAGGAGGTTTTTTGGCCAAAAATGAAAAATGTGAGGTTTTTTGGCCAACGGGTCAAACTAGCGGTGGTTTTTTGGAAATCACCCTTTTGATAATATAATGGTTGATTTCTTTTTTTATAATATAATGGTTGGTATTTTTGATACATCTCAGTATCTGTTAATTTATAATACAATGGTTGTGGAAGTTGATACATTGTATGTATTTGTTTATTGTGTTTGTCCATAAATTGAGTGTACAAAAATTAGACACTAGTTGCGCTTGTGTATCATCAGGATACTGTTATTGGTAGGCAAATTGGTTTCTTTGATAAACTATAAGTTGCACAAGATGACAATTTTATTTTGTGGTACTAACAAGGAGTCTATATCCAGTTGGTGTTGTTTAGTGCTGATTTTGTTTATTCTTGCACATTTAATTATAGAACAGAGAAGCTGAAAGAATTAGAAATGTTATATATACTTTTTCCTAGCATACTGGCACGTTAAAATAGCTTATCTACTGCACTTTCAAACTGTTTTTGATACGATAATTGCTGTTATCAGAGCTGTTTTGCTACTAGTCTCAGTCTTGTTTGCTATTAATGGCTACTTATGTACTTCAGAGCTCCTACTGTAAGTTTCAACTATTTTTGATATGGTTGTTGTTTTAATCAGAGCTGTTTTGATGCTGGTCTCGGACTCGATTGCTGCTGATCACTACTTGTTTACCTTAGAGAGCTACTGTTGTAACTAGGAAATTCTGCTTTGTGTATTGCTGCTTGGTATCTCTACTGGTGGTTGCTGCTTGGTATCTCTACCGGTGGTTGCTGCTTGTTGGAGTCGCTACTCATTTTTCTGTCTTTTGATAATTGTTCTGTACTAACGAATGTTAAATTACAGCACTTGCTGCATTTGTTATATAATAAGAAGAATATGTTTATTAGATGTTAAGTTTATATTTATTAAATTTGAAATGTTCTTTCTACTTTGTTTATATTTATGAAGTTAAAATCTCAAATGAATTTATTCTTCTTTGTTTATGTGAAATTTATTCTTCTCTGTTTATGTTGAATGAATTATATTTGAAACCATTAGACAGCTACACTTGTATCAGGTTGTAACAGGTGGTTAAAAACAGGTTTGGAACTACAAAAAACTGAAGCAGCTATTGAATTTCGGTAATTCGGGACGGTCCCGAAAATTCGGGTTTAGTCCCGTACCGTCCCGTATACCGAATAAGCAAAATCTGCATACCGAATACCGACTCTAATAACAAATATTCGGTTCGGGCCGTCCCGAAATTTCGGTTTTCGGTTAGGTTTTCGGGACGGCCCGAACCGTGCACACCCCTAATCCAAACAGGCCCATTGTAACTATTTATAAGTCACTGAAGCAGTAACAAGCGGTTATCAAACCCCGTAATCACTCTATTCCATTACATGAAACTACTCCACCGTATATAAAATAGTTATAAAGTGACATAAATCGCCATGAGTCGGAAATGCTTGTGATCAATCCACCTTTCTAAGGTTAACCATTAGTTAGAAGGATTCAGGTAGATGAAGATGTAGTGGCCTGGTTGGAAATGGGTCGCAAGCCTTGAGGCCCAAGTTCCAAAAATAAACCCTAATCTTGGAAATGACTGAGACACAAACCTTAGAGGGCATCACGACCTAAATAAGAACCCATTTACGGTCAAAAGATAGATCGAATGGACTTCCACCTATGGGGGCTAAGGGTACGACCCAAGCCTATTGGTCATCATAATGGTATTTCGATTGAAGGCCTAGTATTCGGTCTCTATAAGTCAATGAAAGACTTTCGAACCTTGTTTCAGCTTCTTGACAAGCTAAGAGTGAGTATTTGAAGTCCAAGAGAATCCCTTTAGAGATTAGGATTCTAGGGTGGATACAGCTGTCCAATATAAATCCGATCATTAAATTATTAAATATTAATAAAAGTATATACTACCTCTTAATTATTTAAGATTTAAATATATTAAAATTGGAAAAATAATTGAATAAGAAAAAAATGATAGATATACTCCTAATAGGATTCCAATTCCTACAAGATACTATCTTCTCACAAACCCTATAAATAAAGACATACACGGAGAAAAAAAAAGTCACTGACAAATATTTCACAAAAAACGCGGTTGAAGTTCGAGGTTCTACATAACAGAGAAGAATGTCTTTTAACTATGTTTTTCTACGACCACCACAGTAGAGCCATGTGTCAAGCATCAAGTAAATCTGCCTAAGATTTGTTCCAGTGCTCGCATAGTTCAACAACACTGTAGCATAGTTCCTTTAAAAGCACACAGGGTTCCTATTTTCAGCGCATGATTTCCAAATTATGTATATTGCCTTAAATTTACTCATCTGGTTCTTAGAAAAATGCACCAAATTTAACCCCTATATAAGTGTATTTTATCTTACATGGTTTTCTTCATGTGAGCACACTCTAAATCATATGGTTTGCCTTCAAATAATCGAATTTTCCTGACCACCAAGACAACCAAAATAAGCACATTCTCCTACTTACCAAGCCAATCAGCTGTGTGCACTGTCTCAACTAAATGCGCCAACTAACATGCCCTAATCTCAATACCATGTGCGCCATTTAATAGTCATATGCATACATGCCTGATCATCATCACCTTACTTAGCCAGGTCATAGGATCCTTCGCAACATTGAGTCATGACTCTTAACACGCCACTAAACATGTCATGACTTGGCTCGAGACCACCCTATCAAGACAATTATGACCTGATTTTACTTAACCAGATGATGGGGATTTAACAAACCACCCTCACTTAAAACGGACGACGTCCTCGTCATTTGAATCTTTGAATTTTCGCCTTTTTCTTATTTTGCCACTCATTTACCATAAGAAGCCCCTTGTTAACAAACTTCCACCGAGGTTTGTTATGATTTAGGAGACCCTCTCTGTAACAGCCGAACCCCCACCCCGACAGAAAGGGAACACAGAGTCCGGATGCTACCGGTGCGGAGACAGATAACAAACACACAGATACAGAAATAAACAAATATACAGAAAACATATTTCAAATCGGAATCAAAGTTGAAAGACAGTTCTTATAATTCCAAAATCAAATAGTTCGAACAAAATTCAACATAATCCGAGAATAGACTCTTAATATTCGAAAGTACTTATTCGGAAAATAAATCCCAAAACATGATGCAGCGGGTACAAATATAGAAATAAGTCTAGCAAGAATAAAACAGAAATGCAATCCAAGCCTGAAGAGGATGCCATGTGATGCTCGATGCTAATGATATCCTGCTATCCTACCTGACTGTCTGAACTTAGCAGATTTCCATTCCCAAAAAGGGTTCAAAACATACAAAATAAAAATGAAAACAACGAAGGGTCAGACTATCGATGTCTGGTTAGTAAGCCAATGCCCAACAAACACATACAGATGCGTCTTATTAAATAGATAGCATGTCACACACATATGCAGGTTAGTTAACAACCAAAGGGTACAAACAAAAGCAAACAAGTTGATAATCGGATCAAGTTATCCCAAATATAATCCCCTTTAAATGATCTAGAATAAGTGATTACCGATTATTGCATTTACCGTCTGAAAAAGGCTTTACAATTGTCAAATTATTTTCAGAAGAGAGACCGAAACCGAATAATAGTTCGGTAAGCAGTCCGATAAGTAATTTGGTTAGATAGCACTACCAGACTTACCAAATTGTAATTCGGTAGACAGTCCGGTAGGTAGCTCGGTCAGAGAGCATCACCAGAGTTACCAAATAATATTTCGGTAAGTAATCCGGTAGATAGCTCGGTCAGAGAGCAATTATACGATTCCAAGAAGTTTAAGTGATAGTTCAGTTCCTAATCCGGTATGAAGCTCGGTCAGAGAGTTTCAAGTCTGCTAGACACACACCGAATTGTAATTCGGTATCTAACTCGGTGAAGAGCTCGGTCAGAGAGGTTGAACAGTCTTCTGAGACTCATACCGAACTACAGGTCGGTAGCTAGTTTGGTAAGAAGTTTGTCCAAAGAGTGAATCTAATGATCTCAAGGCTGACCGATTTGTATTTCGGTAACCAGCTCGGTAAGGAGCTCGGCCAGGGACCATCCTACGTCCAGTTTTTCATTTTTTAAGTGATAATCTGGAACACAATCCGGTATACAGTCCAGTTACGAACACTGGGCACATTTTTAACCTAGTTCAGATTATTTCGATCGCTATTCAAAGTCTAGCTATTTAATTGGGTCTATTCCTAACACTTACAGCCAGTTAGGAGTCACAATTCATACTACCCAAAGTTAGAACCCAAAAGACAATAACGAGCATCAAACATAATCAAACCAACATGTCAAACATACATAATCAGAAGCAGAAACAATTCATAATCATAGAGATCATATTACCCAATTATTTAGGTGTTTAACTTACCAGGCTTGTCCTTAGTTTAATAAAAAAATCGAGAACAGAAAACAGACATATAGGGTTAAACCCTCATAGTGGATCAAAGATCCCAGAATGATGCCGTCGCACCCAGAAATGAGTCAAGCTCCAGAAATGATTTCATCACATCTAGAAAGTGGTTGGCAATCAAGGTCATATATGCTTTCGCGCATCGATGTATACATCTAGTTTTCCCTAACAGCATGCTGGTCTTATCATATTAACCTTAGGACAGGACTTAAACAGATTACAGAATTCAGATTCCAGATTACAGACAGATAGCAGACAGATAAGGACACTAGTTCATATGTCCGATCATATACAGATAAAATGGCTGCAATATACCCAAACAGTTTATATCAAATGCAGCCGATTATGCTAATAAAATCAGAATTTCAGCTTATATTAATTAACCAATTAGCAAACAATCAAACAGACAAAAGCACACAATTGTGAGGGCGTAAACACGTCTATTAACCTTATTCGCTAATTCAATCAACCGAATCTACTCCTGTCGGCGATCCTCAACTTGGTCTACACCAAATCAAGAATAAATCATAAATCCTCAATTCTAAAAAGTTAGGGTTTATACTAAGGATCAATTTAAATCAATTGGAACTCAATTAAAACCCAATTTGTGAAATTATACTAAGGGTTTCAAGACCCAAACCATTAGAAGTAAAAACCCCAAATCAATTTGTAGAAAACGACTTCAAATCATCAAACCCTAGATCATGTAAAAATCCCCAAATCATATAAAGTTGATTAAAAGCAAAGAGAGAAGGAATTTATTACATAGGATGAAGAAAATAGAGACCAATACCAAAACCCAAGTGAAATCCTCAACAATTACAACTTAGAAACATGTGAGTGTGTGTTCTTGATTTGAGAGAATATGAGAATACTTAAAAATCAAGTTTCTAGGTTTTGTAACAAATGAATCCAAAAAGGTTTCTTTTCAATTTATATGGATGGCAAATACTCCTACCAACCCATATGTCTCATGTGATTTTTAAAAACAACCCCATTTTAGAAATAATTGCAAAAATTGACTCAAATGTCAAATGGCTTTCAAAACCAACCCAAAAGTCAAATTAGTAAAATCCTTTGGTCAAACCGAATAAGTCAACATTTTTCAAAAATGACAATTTTACCCTTATAACGAAAATAAATAAAAATTATGAAAAATTTCAAAATAAACAGACAAATAGCCCCAAATTACAGACGTGACACTCTCTCCATGTAGCCTTTCCCCACAATTGAACTCGAACTATAAAGTGCACCTCAGCGTTCTTTCCCTTTCATTCTTGTTTGGATAAACCAACACCCGAAGTTTGTTTGGCGATGTTGAATTGTGTCCATGATAAGTTGCTCTTGGTTATACAAGTAGCCCTAGCTATCTCCCAATTTTTCTTAAAGCCAACATCAGTTGACTTCTCTTGTGCTACACTAGAGTATTCGCTCTTACTTTTCCTTGAATGGTTATATAGCGTTTAGTAATCACAACCATTGAGCGGTCGCATCACACCTAGAGTTTTCCTTATCTTTCTTTTTTTAACTTCTTCTTGGAGTCCCTACTCAAATCGCATGAAATAAGGGTATTTCTTGTCTCCAGCCACAAAGATGAGAAATCAGTTGTGTCTTAGCTTGGAAAAAAATTCCATGCCTAATATCAGCTTGTGCTATTATTCTGGCACCTCCGTAAACCATACATCTCCCCACCATGCGCTTATATTTAGGATAGAGTAGCATTTTCCACTAGTGTAGTGGTCAGGATAAATTCGAACGAAAGTCCTAGACCAGGTTTGGTTAGTTAAAGATTCTCAAAATATACAACCGCAAGACGTCCTAAAACAATTACGATCGCTTCCTTAGTAATGCAAAGGGGGAGACAAAATCACCCTAGGGAATGTGATCGTAAGGAGCCCAACAAAGCCTTGCGATCGCAAGGGGCCCAGCAAAGCCCTGCGATTGCATTATCACTCGATCGCATGAATAGAGACAAACATATAGGAGAAATGAGGTTCATCGACCAAATGAGACGATGGCAAAAGACATGGAACTGACCCAAGAGCGTTTGCGATTGCAATAACCTCCATACCAGCTGCGATCAAAGGAGCTTCATTTGGCGTTTACGATCGCAATGACCTCCATACTAGCTGCGATCGAATAAGCTTTCTTTGTTAGCAACAAATGATGAAATCACGCTAATGGTAGCGGCCGAAAGAGGTCTCAACACTAGATCCGACCTGAATTTCATAATGGTAATCGTTATTCTCATATAGCTGAAATCGAAAGCTTAACTACCAAGATCACCATATATTTGAATAAAATAAAGATAATCATGAATAAAATAAAGATAATTATGAATAAAGTAAAGAGATATTAAGTAAAAGATAACGAAATTTGGAAACAATTAGAACTAGAGAAGGAAACCTCCAAAGAGAATCCTATAAATAGATATCAAATAATTCTAAGAAAGTGGAGAAAATATACATCTTTACAGAAACGCTGCTGAAATCCTTTCAAATCCCTGACCTTCGAGGTCTCCCAAAATAAAGTAGACGGTATTTCTCTCAGACTTTTTGACTGTGGTTTTTTACGACCACCACAACTAGCAACCACCTTTATTCCATTTTTTAAGGCCACAATAAGGTCAGATTCCCTCACTTTCAAGCCCAACTCATTAGCCACCCTATTACTCAAGAAATTATTTTTAGCTCCTATATTCAATAGAGCCCTCATAAAAAACCCTTTAATTCTAGATTGCACAAGCATCAGATTTAGGCAGTCCACCATTATATCCTTAATTTTTGCATTAAGTTGTTGTAAAGGGGACAACATTGTTATAGAGGGGACAACCTTGTTGTAGGGGCCCCATTCGAGTCCTCCTGATTCACCATGGCCGCAATCTTCTCTCGCTAGGGCAGTTCCGAGCCCTATATGGACCTACGCATATAAAATAGCCATCAGCATTGCTCAATATGCTTCCTTATTTTATTGAAGTGGAGCTCATTTCCTATTGAGGCTCATTATCTTTACCCTTAACTTATTTTATTTTTCCCTTTCTTAACTTTAACCGTGTAGTTGAATCAGACACCCTATAATCTACAAACCTTTTAACCGCAGTCATAGCAGTATGTCTTTTATCTCTTTTCTTCTTAACTCAATTTGTGCCCATGATTGTAAGCCAGCCATGAAGTTAAATAATTTATCCTCATTGGACATGTTCTTAATGTCCAACATCAAAGAATTGAAATCCTTCACGTATTTTCTTATTTACCCTGTCTATTTAAGTGTCTTTAGGGCATTATACATGATCTAATAGTTATTGCAATATCAGAATTGGACCCCTGACTTCTTTTTCAATAGCTCCCATATATCTATATTGGTTTGCTAACACTCAGATCCTCTGACTCCCTTGTTCTCCAACAGAGCTTGGCATCTTCACTCTCTGCCTTTCGAACCCTTGCTACCTTTAAATATTGTTCCTTATCACACAAGAAAATTTTTAACTCTTTTACATTCCTGCTACCATTAAATGGTTTATGCTCAGGAACTTTGATCTTTAATGAAACAGAGGTCCCCTGTCCCTTTGAAAGATTAACTAGTTATCTCTTTAGAAGAATTACTTCCTCTTGGAGTAATGCAATCCTTCTCTATTGGCTATTGATGATGGATTTGTTCTCTTCAGTTAGCTATGCAAATCTAGTCTTTGTTGCCGACACAATATCTTTATTATAAGTTTGCAATCAATCTTTCATTTCCTAATTACCATGTTAGCCCACTTGTCAAAGTCATTAGGATAGTCAATAACCGCCCTTTCCAATCGACCAAAATATTGTAACAAGGAACCAGGTGAGTCCATTCCACCATAATTAGTCACTACAATTGAAGATTTTCACCTAAAATTTGAGCTAACCTGGCTCTGATACAACTTGTCACACCCTGAATTTTCGGCTATGCGTTTTAAGAAGTCAACACTAGAATTCCTACTCTAGTAAGCCTTATTAGCCTTTTAAGCATTATGCGATATATTATTTTGAGGTTTAGCCCACATGTTTCCTTTATGTTTCCCAATCTTAGCTTAACTCACACACCGCCTATAAATTCCCTGCACACTTGACCAACCAGCCCACAATAATATATAGAAACAACATAATCATACAAGTAACACAACCATATGTGGGGGTTCATTCTAACCGAACTCAATCTCTATTAAATTCGAAAATATTGGTTACAATGTCAAAGGTAGTAAGCATAAACTCTTTTCCTCTGCCACATACAACAGATTATAACTATTTATAAGTCAATAGAGCAATTACAAGCGGTTATCAAGACCCACAATTGCCACGTCCTATTATACAAAACTACCTCTACTATTTACTAAATAACTATAAACTGTGATAAAGCGCTATGAGTCAGCAATCATTGTGATCAGTCTATCTTTCCAAGGTGAACCATCAACTAGAAGGATCAGGTGAACCATGTGTCAACCATCAAGTAAATAAACCAAGATTTGTTTCAGTGCTCACAAGGTCATGTCCAAGCTGGCATGATTTTATCCTCTAGTCGCATGAATCTTGCAACCGAAAGAAATCATAATCTCTAAGTCATCCATCAAGCTAGTAACTCCACAAATAGAGCCTTAAATATTAGGTCAATTTATTTATTTATTAATGTTTCATTTTTAAAATTTTCAAGTCAAAATAAATTAAAAATATTATTAAGGTAAAATATGGGATCAAATAACTTGAATTAAAAACGAAAATCTATAGTATTGACTGAGTACATAATGTTTTGCATTTGTGCTATGATTTGATGTCAATTTTGAGCTGATTTATAATATTTGACACTTAATTTCCTCACTTTGCTATTTTCTATAAGTTAGTGACAAGTTTGCAAAAATTAAAGATTTTGAGGAATAAGGAGACAAAAATTCTAAATAAGTCAAATGTTTGCTACTTTGAAGACTGAGTCAAATGTGAATATCAGAAGACTTTTTAATTTTTAAATTCAAAGTTTTAGCTTTAAGAGATAATGTGAGCTAAGGATTTTCAAATCCCATGATTTTCTTTTTGTCTTTTGAATTTATAGTCGTTTTTATTGCTTCTAGAGAAAACAGATACGGTCTTTTTATTTTTATTTTTTTTTTCTTGTTTTCACTTTTTGGAGTTTGGGCAATAGATTTTCTTTCTATTCACTTATTTTTTTTATGTTTAATATATAAGTTCATGGTGCTTGTTGTGCCCACGGCAAGTTAAATCTTTATAATCTAGTAAAATTCATAATTCAATTATGTGTTGTGAGCTGTATTTACTCATTTATATCGATTAGAATTTATGCATTCTCTATTCTTAATGGCTTTTGGTAGAATATATTAATTTGCTAATTGATTAATTCAGGCATGTTAATTGATTAAACAAATTAGCATAATGCTAGCCATGAAAAGTAAATACGTAACAGGGGATTTTTCTTTTTTGCATCCGTTTTTTAAAAATAATCCGAAAAAACATTATTTCAAAACTGCACCCTATATAATGTATTTATATTTTTTTTGTTAGCTACTTAAATAAAAGGGCATATTTGATATTTCACATAAACAAGTCAACTAATATTAACTCACACATAATTTCTTTCATGATCTTAAGTATTCGCGCCAGACAGTTTTTTCCTTTTAAGAATCTAATGAATCCAAACCCTAATTTCTTAATTCTCTCGATCTAAACACCATCCCAAACCTTAAAATCTGTTTGTAAGCATTACCAATAAGTGCTGTACAGGTAGGATTTTGTCAATTTGATTGTGTTTATCTCTATTTTGTTCTATGAATATATTGTCTATTTCTTTTTTCTTTTATACTTTTGATTAGTTTGATTTTCATGGATTTTAGTATTTTGGTTTTACTTTTGTTTATTTTTTCAATTTCAGTTTGATTGTGTTTACTCTAACTGGTTAGTTTGATTGTGCTTACTCTATTAGTTTGTGGGGAATAGGGTTTCATTGTGTTTACTCTGTTAGTTTATAAAGTTTAGGGTTCGTGCTACCCAAGCAAGATTGAAGTCTATGGGCATAATCGTAATTCTTCATCCAATTATCATCCATAATACAAGTCATATGTACCTATTTTTATATTTAAGGGTATAAGGTAAATTATTACTCCAATTAAAAGAAACCATAAATCAATTGTATAAAACCACACATCCAACTTGTGAAACTGCTTTTCACTTTTAAACGGGGTGTTTTTTCAAATTATTTTTAAAAATTGAGTATTTTTTAGGAATATTTTTAAAAAGTGGCTGGACTTCGAAAAATTTCCTATGTAATAGTTTAGTCAGATTGGCATAGGTGGCAATCAGTATAATGCATTTGTACTGTGAGTTTGCATAATCGTATTTAAACAAACATGCTCGTTGATTTGTTGGTACGAGTCAGGGTGGTTCTAATCTTAAAGCATTATGTTACTATTAGGCTAGGGACTGATTAAAAGGTGTGTGTTTTGCTAGAATAAGAATTTAGAAATGATTAGGTAATTAGGCGCTTTGTCGATTATTATAACTAGGCTTATTAATCGGTATAATTTATTTGTAATTTTGATGACCAACACAATAATTAAATTAAAGGCTTTGCTGGATTGATTCCTCTATACTGCTTACACTTTATCTTTATTTTTAGCAATTTAATTTTATTGAATCAACCATCAGAATTACCCACTTTACTTTTTCATTAATCTAATTAAATATTAAATTAAAGTTAATAGAATTTTTAATGTGGATTCAACCATGCTACCGTTACTACAGAATTGAAGGAACATATTTATTTTGAGCGAATTTGACGCCCGTCAAGTGTAATCAATCTCAAATTTCAAAGTAAGTATTTTTATTTTCGAAAAAATGAGATTCGGATTAAAGTGATGCGGTTTAATTGATAATTCAATATTCCAAAATGTTTTTTAACTGAACTGAGCGATTTAAATGGTTAATTTTTTGGAACTCATCTAAAAACATTTCTGAGGTTGATTTTTGGCAAAAATATGGCATTAGTCCGGACACTCTGGGGAAAAAAATAACATTACATAATTTTTAGTTAAAATAAATGAAAGGTGGTCATTAATTATTTAAAATTCAAATGATGTAAAATTATTTACTAAAATAAACTATTTTAGGATATTAAAAGATTATAAATATGTTAAGTTTTTATTTGCATAGACATCACAAAAAAGTCAAAAGGAGAAGAAAAAGAAAGATGACCTTTTGTGAGAATTTTAGAGAAAAATTCACGGGTATCATTGGAATGCTTGTGGGTTGTGTGTTATTATAAATGGTGTAATTACTCATTGATTTTATCCCTTTATGGTAAATTTTGCACCCTATTAAAGTTATAAATAATATTGAATTATTCATTCATATTATTTATGTTAATTTGTTTATCTCATGAATCTAATTTATAAAAAGATTTAAGCAATTTTGTTTACACACGATCACCCTATTAGGCAGTTTAAAGAACAACATCATAATGCTCCATCCAGGTGACGTTTTTAAAATAAATCAATCTCAGACCACCGCACACCGACTAAGCCCACTGCAATATTTTTAAAAACCTGAGCGATCTGCTCAGACCGACCACAATAGGCCACTAAAATATTTTAAATTTAAACCCTATTTTGGATTTTATTACCAAAAGGTGTTTTATAAAATTGAGGAGAAATGATTTGAATTTTGAAAAATAACTTTTTGATTAAAATATAAATTTATGCTTGAAAATTTACATTAGAATTGCAATTGGATTTTTAATTTTGAAAAGGGGTTTTAAATAATGGAAAGTGCATTTTGGTGAAATAAAAATATTTGAAAAGATTGAAAGTAAGGCTATAAATGGACAAGCCGGCTCGTGAACCACTCGTGATTTGATTCGATAATTACTCAATAGATAAACTCTATTCATGAGTCAGAGAGTTAAGGTTAAACTTTAATTTTTAATTCAATTATTAAATGAGTAGAGCTTGAGCTTGAATGTGTTTGCCCGATTGGCTCATGAACCAGCTTGATAAATTTTATTAATTGAAATTATAAAATTTAATACAAATGTAAGTATATAAACAAATAAACCCAATTGATAAATCGAAAAAGACGTGGATGAAGGTGATTAAGAGTGATATGGGTTTCTTGGGTGTGGACAGGGGAATGGTTTCCGATAGAAAAGAATAGCGAGAGAGAATCCATGTGAATGACCGAACATGATTCTATATTTTGGTTCATGTTGGCCGACCCCAAGTTACTTGGGATTAAGGCTTAGTTATTATTGTTGTGTTGTTGTATATTCAATTTTTAACCATTTCATAACATATCCTATAGATTTTTATTATCATTTGATTGAATTAAATACTATTTTAAAAAAATTACATGAAATTTGTATAGTTTTGAAAGACTTATCGAGCTCGAGCATCTTGCGAGCTTAAAGTGATTCGAGCTTTAACTTAAAAAATAAGCTTGATAATTAATCAAGCCAATCTCAAACAAAATAAAAATTAATTGAGCTAAGTCAAGTTGGCTTTCCAGCTAGCTCGAAAAATAAGATTGATAATTAATCGAATCGATCTCGAGCAAAATAAAAATTAATTGAGTTGAGTCGAGTTGGCTCTCCAACCCTAATTGAAAGTGAGGGGACTTGTGCTTACATTATTTTCCTCAAAAACCATAGGTCTAAAGTAGTGATTGTTATCGAACATTACCTTATATTTCATAGAATGTTTGTCTGTTACTAAACTCAAATGTGTATTTTGGAAAATGAGTAGACTCTTTATTAGGATAGACGGGACTTGGCCTGAGACTAAACTAAAGGGTGTTCTACTTATTGTTATGTCAATAAATTCTTAGAATGACATATTCCTTGTAGATATGGCAATTGTGAAGGTGAGAACGATGATAATTAGGATTATTTCCTAACAAACGTGAAAGAGTTTTGAAACTTGCCACTTGAGAAGTGTATATGTATTATTAGTGATCGCCATAACTCAATTTTGAGAGCAAACCATAGGTAAAATATTGGCATAGTATAGTTATGTTTTGGTTATTACATGTTAACAATATACTCGTCTAATTCTTTGCTTCCATGTCTTATAAATATAGGTACTATGCATGCATATTGTAGCCAACTTTTAGCAATATTAAAAGCATAAATGTCTGCTTTCATTATTTTGGAAAGCCTAAAGGAGTAGGAATGCTCTCACCTTTAACAATTCCATGAATGAATTAGGTATCGTTGATCCTACAACTACAGAATGGCGAGAGGAAATTCCTGTTAAACATTGTGCATTGTTCGCATTTGATTCTAGGATTAAATGTGAACATGTTACAAAAACATTATAGAAAAGATTGCCACGGTCTTAGATTATTGGAGGAGTTACTTCTTGTGAAATGAAAAAGATCTACAGCGAGTCTCAATAAAATTTTGTGACTTCTGTCACAAATAGTGACTACTCTGTAAGGATTAGTGACAAAAATAAATATGTATTTTGTTTCACCAAATTGTGACAGATTTTTGAATGACTAATTGGTCACTATATAAATTCGTCAATAGTCCATCATGTAATTTCCAACCCTCACCTTCGGAGGACTCGAAGCATTGAGAATGGGACGCCACATCGGCTTATACTTGTATACACATACATATATCACATACTCACACACAAAAGCAATTCCATATCAAGAGGTTATAAAATACTTTTTGTTAAATCTTTACTTGATAAACATTTAATAAAGTTTACATATAAACTTGTCAAATAACACCAAACTCGGATCACCACACGATACCGAACTTAGTGTTCAACTCACTATTAGGCCAAGTAAGTAAGTTGACAAAAGAATAATAAAGTGAAACACATTTACAAAAGTTAAGTATAAAAAGGTGGGTGAATGAGAGGTGAAATTAATGCCATGAGATGCATGCTCCAAGTGCGGATTATAACTCGGACTTTTACTGATCGTTCGATCCACCTGAATGCATATGCATATTGAAAAGACAAAAATAAGAAAAATGGAGAAAGAAAAGGGTTAGACTATCGATGCCTAGTTAACACCCTCATACTCAAACAAACGCATACAAATATGCTTCTTTCATTAGCAAAGTGAGCACACAAATGCATCCTAACCTCTCAAACATGATCACATAACTAAAAACATCTGAACGAGATCACAAAACTGAAATTGGAAAATGAGAAAAGTCATTCGTGCCCTGGTCACCCTGACCAGGCCACTAAAAGTGGTACTGTAGCCTTCCAAGCGCCCTAGTTGACGCTCTTGTTTCTTTGACTAGGCCGCTGACTAGGCCACAAAATTTGGTACCGAGACTCTTTTAGTTGACGTCCTGGACTAAGTGAGCAGGCCGTCTACCAGGCCGTGGAAAGTGGTACCGGAACCTCTCTAATACCCTAGTCTAAGTGACCAGGTCGCGTGCCACTTGTTAGGTCGCCAAAAATGGTACCAAGACTCACTTAGTGCCCTGGTCACTTTGTTAGGTCGCCAACTAGGCTACGAAAAGTGGTACAAAAGCCACTTGGCGCCCTAGTCACTTTTCCAGGCCACTGACCAGGACGCCCAAACCTTAAAAATAGAGCGTTTTATAGAAAAAAAATCCACCTTTCAACTTTTCAATTATTCCATTTGGTTTCATTACTCCTTTAAATTACCGTCTAGGGTTTCTAAGGGGAATTTCAATCACAACAACCAATCATTTACCAATCGTTAAGCGTCAATATGTCTTTTCATATATACCAATTACACAATTTACCATGTTTTAGTTTATTATCCTTAAACTTAACTCTTATAGCGAAACGAGAAAGAAATAGACCGAAACCCTAGTAAGATCCGAAGATCACACATACAGAGAGTCTAAAGACTAAACATATAGATCCAAAAAGATCGGTTGATGCCATCGCATTTAGAGAGGACCATTGCCCTAGTTTATAAGCGGCACTTCAAGCCAATATTCACATTTTCATGTGTCGAAGCATACTTCTAATTTTCCTATGGCATGCCAATACATTCAACTATCTCAAGTTAAGGACAAGGGCATTTCTTTTAGGTAATTCAAATAAGGTTTTTGTCAAATTTCCATTGTTTCTAGAACTCATGTAGTGTCATTTGCATCATTTGAACAATTACACCTTAAAACACCAATTTTTCTCATAAGCCACGAGAACCAAAATCATTTATTTCAATATACAAAACATATAAGATGCAATGGCTTCAACCAGACATTAACATCAAAATTCCACCATTTACTTTCAGAGGCCTCCATGGCCACCGGAAAACATATACAAATCATACCAATTATCACAACACATCACATTCACAAACAAACAAATGTCATTTTCCATGTTCCTCATTAAGTGTCTACATAACAGTACCATTAAGTTATTCAATATAGTCATTCACTAGCATGTGTTTAGAATTGCTAATTCATTAGAATACATTCAAACAATCAACAATCAACATCTAAGTATATAGAGCGTAAAACAAAGGTATTAACCTCTCCTCTGAAGACAACTAGCTAGTCTCATCGATTTGGTTCTCTCCAACACTTTGGTTTCCCATTGGTACCAACCATAGCAACACAAATCAATAACACACATAATTTCATCAAAACACCATTTCTAACTTTTATAGTTTCAAATAAAAAAACACAAATAGAGACCACAATCAACCAAATCAATTACCCGGAAGTGTTAAGATACCTCTGAGAACCCTAGTCATCATTAATCTAGTTCAAGAAGCTAGAAATCCAAAAATATCATTAAAGAGGTTTAATAACTTACCAAGAAAATGAGTAGAAGAGGGAGATTGAAATCACTCATATAAGCTTTAAATGATGTTGGTGAGGTTATTGGAACCCTTAATGGAGGTTGGGTCTTGGTGATTAGAGGTAATAAATGAAGTTAGGGTTTGGACGATGAAGAAGAGAGAAACCGTGATTTTGATGAAGAAGAGAGAGAGAGTGAGAGTGAAGGGGGAGAGTGGTGAGTGTGGGATTTGTTATAGGTGTTGTGGGCTTGAATCAAAATGTTGAGCCCAATCATCCCCAAGCCCACTTACAACCATTTACTACAACCCAAATCTCCGCTCCACCCCCGAAAATATTTTTCAACTATGAAAATGCATTTACACCACCAAAACCATATTTAAATTAATAATTTATATTTATTTCTAATAAAACCTGATTTCTCCAAAGTTGACCCGGTTTTGCAAAAGTCCTTTTAAAATTATTTTTCGTGACCGAAATTGACTATACACTTTTGAATTTGATCTCTAATTACTGTTTTACCTTAGAGCAGATTTTCTATATATTCCGACATTTTCTATATATTTCGACATGGAGTCTTTACTATCAAATTTTATAAAAGTCAAATTTTTAAATAACATAATATTCGGGAAAAAAAATTTAGGCCCTACTTATGGACATTACACGTGACATTTGATGCGAGAATATTTGCACCAAAAAAATTTTCTACTATAGATCCAAATTTGTGACGGATATAGTTTCGTCACTATTATTTCATATCAAATTCGTCACTATTTTTCTTGATCACATTGTTATTAAATTTAGTGACAAAATAGTAACAAATGTCTCTGTCACAAAATATTCCGTCACTATTCCATCATTCATATACAAATTAGTTTTCACTTTATTTTTGTATTGAGTGACAAATTGATTTTCAGTATTGTTATATATATATTGCATGGTCAGGATTCCATCACTTTTAGGTGATTAGTTTATTAAAATATTTTCAAATATTTTAATCTAAAACCTACTTATTCACATCAATATTGTTTATGATTGATATTCAAGGCCAAATTTCATTCTTCGAAATAATCTTCACATAAATAAATTTTACTCTCACCAAAGCCACTCATCGGCGTCGAAGCCAAATCCAGGTTGCTCTTGTTGCCAATCATCATCTATGTCGGCACCAATTATTTTTGTTACTTATAAATAAAATATTTTTACTTCATAATTTTTTATTGATAGTTTAATTTTGTAAATAAAAATTAATATCCTAAAATTTGATATATTTCTAGGGAAGTAAATATATATTCAAAATCATACCTTTAAATGACTAATTAAGTTTTTTTCAACTAAAAAATCAATCAACGAAACCACACTTTGATCTATTATTAATTTTGGTAAACAAATTATTTTAAAGAAATAACGCAAATTTTATTTTAAAATCACATATTCATACAATCAAAAGAATGATAAAAAAAATTCCATTTTATTTATATAAATTAAAAATCACATAATTATTAGTTCTAATTTTTTTTACTGTATTAATTTTATTTTATTTTCTTTTATTTGATTATAATTAAAAAATATATTTTATTTATTTTAAATTTTACTATCATTGCTTTATTTTTCTTTACATTATTATTTTTTGTCTTTATTTATTGATATGAAAATTAAAAAAAATTGTTTCTCCAATCCCTTCACAAAATCAATCTAAATTTGAAATTATTTCATTGCTTTTACAAAGAAAAGAAATAAGTCAATTAGAATTCTACAATCACATTAATCCCTAGACTGAGAGAAGACCACCGCATGGTCTCTTCTCCTCAGCTACATCGCGTCATAAACCCCAAAGTAATTAGTGACGACACTTCGCTCTTTACTTTTCAATCATATCACGTCGTATCACGCTGTATTGACACCATTATCCTTGAGTCTCACCAACCAGTCTTCTCAAGCCTTGTTCTCCACACCACCACAAAACTTGCGAGTGCTTCAGTTTCAATCCAGCACCTGCATGCCGCCGTGACATTCCTTCAGGCCTATCCGGTTTTCTCGCTTATATAAACAACAGTAGATCTTATTAATCAAATTTATGGAATATATTGTGGTGGATATATATATATATATATATATGTATATGTATCTATATGATTTAATAGCAAATTACATCTCATGTGTTTGCGGAAAAGGCAGAATGTAAATTTTGTTTTGGGGTTTATATATGATAGCTTTAGATTTTTATAAAACGTAATACTTATTAGTAATTAGTTTTAGCTATTAGTTAGGAGATTGACTCTCTTACTTAACCAGGATTTTTTTTTTCATTTGATGTGGTGGGATTTTGAAAAGGCAAATTGGAAAAAGTAACTATTTTAAAGTTGGAAAACAAGAATAACATATCAGGGAGATAGATATATATTTATTCTAATATATATACTTATGTCACTGCATTTCCAAATTGGTTAAATTATTTCATTAATTTTTCTATAGAAATATTTTGTTATTAGACCAAGATGTAGAGTGTGAGTGTTTTCAAGTGCCAATATATATAAGAAATCTCTTGTCATATATTTTCACCACTTGGAAACTTTATCTTCTTCTTATTTATTTTCTTATTTCTCTCCAAATTGGAATTAATAAACTTCTTCTCAATTATACCCTCATCAACACAACAACAATTTTCTCAGCTTCTCTTGCTCTTGACCCTTTTTGGATTCTTAGCAAACGACAATTTTATAGTGGTTAACCCAATTACGAAGTCACTAGTAATGATATTGAACGTGTTCTTAGTATCTCCAATGAGGATTACATCATTAGAATTATATTATATTCTAATAGTATACTTCTTGTAGTGATTGCTGGAGCATATCATAGTAAAAACTCTTATTTTGTTCCTTACCACAAAATTAGTCTTAATAGGACACCATATGATCTTTATTCTATAAATGCAAGTATTTTCTTATTTCATAATTGTATCAAGCCTTCTGATTATTAGGTTGTACTAGTAATTCCACAAATTATGCTTTTGCTAGTTTTAATGTCGAAGCGTTGTTCTCTGGATTTGTTTAGAAATACTTTTTATGTGCATGTGGATGTGAAAAAAACTAGGATCAATCCTGTAGGCTTGTGGGAAACAGATTATGTTAAGTGTTGAATATGAGGTTTGTTTTGAGATAGACCGCACATAATTGCTATAATTGTGAGGGAAAGTTTTCTTAACTGTGTTTTAGATTTTCGTTGATGTGCAATTATTTTTTATTTGAATCTATTTATTTTTTAAGTGTTAGGTATTGAACCAACAACTACTTTCTCTCAGTATTGTTGAATCTTACTTCATTGTATTTGCTATGTAAGTATATTTATTTATTTATGTTGGTAACTAAATACTTTCTTAGATCACATGTAGTTTTATATGTTATATCTATTTCGATAAATAAATTGTTAATTATTTTTTATTTTGCATGAATTATTTTATACTTTATAAAACTACTACATCACTTGTTTTTCTATCAACATCGCCTAGAGTTTTTTTATTTTAAATTATTAATATATATTTTTATGTTATACATATGAGTATTTAATTGCATATTTAGTATATTTTGCAAACACAATGGTTACAGGTGGTGCTACCAAAGGAAATTCAAGGAGAGAGAAAAGAAGAGTCAATACTATGAGGGAGAAAACAAACTTAAATCAACAAGAGAACCAAATGTGATCATGCTACAACTAAAGAGTTTAATATTGTAGCATCTGAATTGCATGTAGAAACTGGTGCTTTATTAGAGCATGCAGAGCATGAAATTAATTTGACACCTTCATTGATGTCTAAAAGAAGAGGCATCAATATGAAACAGAAGAACCTACTAATGGGGGAGGGAGAATGTTAGTAAGAATTGTTGAGAATAGGTGATTTTATTTATGTAATAAATTTAGTTGCTATATAAATTATTTTTACTTTCATATTAACCTTTAGTTATGTTATTGCAAGTTTGTTGAGGTGGAAATACCACAGGCCATAACTGTCATCATTAGAAATTACATCAAAGATGCTTGGATTCGATGGAAATATGTGCCTACTACAAACAAAGAGGATATGTGGAGAGAATTTGAGGTAATTTCAAAGTAGAAACTTATTTAATGCATATTCTAGCATAGATATAATTTATTATTGGCTTTGAGTTAGATTCAACTGTCGATTATCATCAGATTAGGATCTAATCTTGGCCGATTCAGTTGATTTTTGTTTGATTTTCCTTTTCCACTTCTTGAATAGGTTTTTGTGGTATAGATATATTTTGATGAAGAAGATGATGAGGCTAATGTTATTTTTTACATATATTTATATTATAATATTATATGTAAACGTATATATGATCTATGTTGATATTACGTCTTTCTCTTCCTTTATGATTTGTTCTCAACTCGTAATTTTGAAATTTTCTCCTTTTGATTTGAACATTCATTATGTTCTTACCTCATGAAAATGTATTTTTTTAGAGATGTTTATGTAATTAAACAAGAATGAGAAAGTAGTGGATTATGCCTTTTTGACTAGTAGTTGTTGTATACTTTTTATTAGGGGTGGGCATTCACCGGGCCGGTTCGGTTTTGTACAAAACCAAATCGAAACTGATGGAACTGGTTTTAATAAATGTGAGACCGATCTAATCTTAATTTAAGTATAAAATCGATCAATTTGGTTTCCAATCAGGCCAGTTCTGTCCGAGCTGGTTTGGGCTTTAATTAAATTATGGACTTTTTTTCCCCGTTGTGTAATTGAATTTTGGGCATGAGATGCATGAGAGTTTCATTTGCAATTTATTTTCCAAATCAACTTGAACAGCAACATAGCTAAACATGTGGATAAATACTCCAAGTGCAACATTATCTTAATTGAAGTTCAGTTAATCACACAACTACTAAAATTAAAATTAGTAGTACAACCTTTTCAAGTCTACCTATGAAAACACCATTAAAAGAAAAGAAAAAACACCAAGATAACATTTGGTAATCAATCTATCGTATCTCTCCACCTAATTTGCAGTTCTTCTCCGGATACAAACCAACATTGTCTAACTTTGATCATTAAGAAATCAAAATAAAATCATTACAGATGACAAGTATATTAACAATCTATTAAATATGCAACATAAAACAACATGAAATTGTTAATCAACAAATATATATATAACAACCTAACATACAACACCATGAAACTGTGAATCAATATAAAAACATAATTTAATATGTACAACAGTTCAACATACAACAACATGAAATTGTGAATCAACATAAAAACATATATTAGACTATAAAATAGCTCAACTTCCATGCAAAGTAAATAAATTGAATTGTTGCTTGAAGTTCAAGAAATAATAAATATATACATAATAAAATAGATAAATAAAAGGAGAAGAAACAACTAGCTTTCTCCAGCAATGTAAAAGGGCTGTGGTTATACTATGGAAGTAGAAATCTGTCCAACCATTTTGTTAGAAATTTATATCCATCTTTCACTATTTTTCAACACAATTCTAAACATTTTGTTATATTAAAAAAACTAGAAAAATTGTTCGCCGTTTGCACGAGAATATAATTTTTTATTTATATTTAAAAAATTATATTAATAGTAAATTATATTTAATATTTAAAAATATATAATTTTATAAAATAATAATTAAAATTGTAATATATCCATTTATATTAAATTGAATATACACAAATTTTTATAAGTAAATAAAATTATAATTAAATTTTAATTTATAAAATATTATTTTTTTTAAATTTACAATTATTTTATTTGTCAATATATATAGAATCAAATTTTACAATTAATTCAACTATGTGTAATATTTATATACAACTTTATATATATAAATTTTAATTTATTTAAATTAGGTACAAATAATAAAAAAATTGGATCAGGATATAAATCTATCCAAATATATATATAAAAAAATCTTTAAAATAAATTTAAAAAATAAATTAAATAAAAATATTACTTTTTATTTAAGTTACCTAACCATTAAAAGTTATTTGTTAATTTAAATTTAATTTTTTTATAAATAAATTAGACCTCAATTATATTATCAATAAATAAATACAGTAATTCAAATTCATTTCTTAGTAGATCATGGAAAATGGATGAAAATTTAAAAAATTTTGAATGAGTGAATTTATTATTTAGAAATATTACTTAAATAACTGATAAATATAAGTAAATTTATGTATTAATAAAGCTATAATTTATTTAAGGAGATTCTCGAGACTCTCCATTATAAACTTATTTGGTATCTATTTCTTTCTCAATGTCATTAATATTTTATATTCCTACTTTAATTTATCATTTTCATGATTTTATTTTATTTCACCTATGTAATTAATAAGATAACCGTTATAAAAGATATACAATAGAATATAAGTAATAAATATTAAGTTTGCAATATAATTACTTTGAGATAATATTAAAATAAATTTTTATTTAATAAATTAAATTAAAAAAATTACAGAATTATGAATGAACCTTAAAAAAAAATCCTCAAATCCATATTTCTATCAAATTAAATATATATATTAAAAAATTATAAACAAACCATTAAAAATTAACAATTAACAGACCATAAGAAAAAAATAGTAAAGAACCGTAAGAACAAAAATAGTAAAAGAAAGAAATAAATTAAGATCGGTAGTTTTGATCTGAGGGAATTACTTTTCATAATATAGAAAAATGAAATGAAAAAATAGACAATCCCTTCGTATGTACACCTATACATACACCTATTTCATAACGTACATTTTAAATTATCACTTTAATATATTTGTAAGAAGATAAAAACTTATATGTGAATAAATTATTGTTATATTTATTAAATTCTTTCATACAAACACTTAATTATATTAATAAGTATACCATTAAATTAATACAAGTAAAAACATTTATAATTTTTTAAAAGTTTGAAAATAATTAAAGATTCAAATGTTTCAATATTAATTTGCACCATTTTAAAATTAAAATTTAATTAAAAAGTAAATAGAAACTTATAAATATATTCTTAATAATTAATTTAAATGAATTTTAACATATTTAATTTAATTTAATTTAATGTATATATATATATATGTGTGTGTGAAATAATATGTTATTTGTGAATTTTATTATTATTTTTAAATATATATATATATATATATATACTATTTGAATGATGAAATAATTATTACATTCCATTAACTTAATATATATATACATATATATATATATATATATAGTTTAAATTTTATGGGGCAGCACTCCATTCTATCATAGGAGAGCGCTGAACCATATTACGTCACCTCATCACTCAAACAAATATAAAAGATAGAAGGACTAATTAATAAATACCTAATAACTATTATAAATAATTAAAATTAACAATTTATTAGAATTATGGGTTTCATCCTATATTTGTATCATATAAGAGCGTTAGACAGTCTAGTTAATAAAGATGAAAAAGATTATTGTACATGTAGGAGAATGATTTTGCTCACCACTGGCTTAAGCAGGTCTTCAAGTATCCCACGAGATTGCATTAAACGAGCATCAACGATCTCAACCGGTAGTTCAGCCTCTACCAGGATATGAAGAGGTTCATTCAGATATTCATATCCAGGTTTTCCTCTCATCATCTCCTCCTAGAGAAGAGAAGTTCGTATAAGTATAACGTTGTTTTGTTCTGGTATAACATAAATAAGAATGTATGGATTAAGAAGAAACCCAAAGAAGAAATAATCACTATTACCCTTCCAGGATTCTTGATGCTCCCTCGAGCCCTGATTAGAACATGACATTCGATACTAAGCCAGAGTTAACAGGTATCGTATCGATTGACGATGGTTGTTGAATATTTAATAAATTAGCAGTTACAGCAGACGACGGGATGAATGTAAACGAAGGTTGCTGTTCTCTGGACGGTCGGGATGAATGAAAACGAACTTTGTCGTTATCTGGACGGTGACGAAGGCTATGAACGAAAACGAAGATCGTCGTTATCTGGACGGTGACGGCGATGATGAATGAAAACGGTGCTGCGAAAAAAGATGTTTTCTTTCTAAGGGTTACTTTTGGAGGGAGAGTTATTTTAATTCTAATAAATTGTTAATTTTAATTATTTATAATAGTTATTAGGTATTTATTAATTAGTCCTTCTATCTTTTATATTTGTTTGAGTGATGAGGTGGCGTAATATGGTTCAGCGCTCTCCTATGGTAGAATGGAGCGCTGCCCCATAAAATTTAAACTCATATATATTTATATATATATATATATAATTTTAAAGTTTTAGGAAATATTTTTAAACAATAAATTAAATAATATTAAACTGTAATGAAAATGAAAAAAATAAATTATAATTATAATAAATTTTAATAAATTATGATTATACTGAATATTAAAAAACATATTTTATAATCTAATTAAATTTTATAACTATAATTATTAAATTATGGTATAATTAATTTCTTAATTACAAATTGTAATAAAATTTTTGGAAGATAAAACAATTAATTATTTTGTTTTTTTTAGGGTGAAAATAGAGCGTTCTTTTTAAGATAACATATAAAACACATATGATATAAAAGTTTTTAAATATAATTCATATAAATACTTTTAATATCAAATATTTCAATGCAGTAATTTGCAAATAGAAAAAAAAAATTATATCTAATAGTTTATTTCATCACCTATTATTTTTTATATCTTAATATTATAATCTCAATTTTATAGTTATTCAAATTACTTATTTCATATAAAATTATATTATTTTATTTAATTTTTTAAACAATTATGTTAATATACATTTGACATTCAATAATATCTCAAATAATATAATTTATTTTTGTCATTTTAAATTAAACTTACTTATTTAAAACTTCAATTTCCCAAAAGGTAACATTTATATAAATAATAAAACTTAATTTGTATTACAATTAATAAAAACATATTAAATGAAATTAAATATAATTGTCGAATGATATTTATATATTAAAATAATATTATGTTTATAAAATAAATTACATAATACTATATATATTTTTAAATATTAATATTAAAATATTTTGAAATTTAACACAGGGACTGTGGTGGAAAAGCAACCTACGACTCCATAGGGTTGAAGGCCTTGAGAAATTCGAAGGGTCCAAAGGGCTAAGCAAGCAAAACCAATGCTTCGGCCGAAGATAGCTGACGCCTCTTCGGCCGAAGCTAACCCCTCAAGTTTTCGGCCGAAAGAGGCCCAAGCCAACCCTAACCCAAACAATCGAAGTATTCACCCAGCGCCAAGGGGGAGATTAAGCCCAAGAATGAAACCAAGTCCTAGGAAGAAACCAAGTCCTAGGAGGAAACTAAGTCCTAGGAGGAGATCAAGCCCAAGAAAGAGATCAAGCCCAAGAAGGAGACTAAGCCCCAAAAGGAGACCGGATTCAAGAAGAATAGGGAGTCCCAATCCAAATAGAAATAGGACCAAATACCTTCTATAAATAAGGGGTAGGGATGATTGTAAAAGGATCCGAATTTCATTATTCACTAGAGCAAACTCTGTTCAAATCTCTTTGTAAGCTTTTAGCTATTTTCTCAAGCAATCTTAGCATTTGGCTGTAGTTTATTTGGCACCACAGTTTGGCGTCCACCGTGGGGCTACGAAACCTCACACACAAGGCTGAGATCTCTGAGAAGTAATAAAGTCCAATTTTCGATTATCCTAACTCTGTTCCATTCTCGTCAAACATGGCACCAACAAATCCCAACACCGTCATCGTAGAAGACCAAACTCCAAAGACGCCAGAGGAGCAACTCGCCATCATGATGGAGATCCTCAAGAAAGTACAAGAAGAGGAAGAACTGTGGAAAAAAGAAGCAGAATCCAGGAAAGCCTCCTCCAAGGGAAGAACCAAGCGATCAAGCCGGAGATATTCACCCCTCCGCAAGAAGAGACTCAACTTCGAGGAAGGCTCCGACAAAGGATCTGAAGTAAGCGACGGGTCAACGGAGAGTCGCAAAACTCTAGACCTGAACAGCTCAAGTAGTTCTGATGATGAGTAGACGAAGCCGACATCGTCCAAAAGAAGTAGTGAAAAGCACTGTGACCGCGAAATCAGAGAACTCAAGGATCCGGTACAACGAACCTCAGGAAGAAGGATAACTATGTGCTCTTCAACGACGTGCTATCTGACACCCCATTCACATCCTGGTTCCTAGACACCAGAATGCCCAAAAGGTTCTCCATTCCCAGCATGAAACCTTACGAAGGAACAACAGACCCTGAGGACCACATCGCTGAATACAAGACTCGCATGGGGACGTGCAACATCCCTAAAAAAGATATGGAGGCCATAATGTGTAAAGCCTTTGGTTCCACTCTAACCGGAACCGCTCAGAGATGGTATTCTGCCCTCCCCGGGAAAAGCATCAGGTCCTTCTCCTCACTGGCCACGAAGTTCGTCAACCATTTCTCCGACAGCCGAAAAAAAGATAAAGATGTGGACGATCTTTACGACCTAAGAGAGGGAGTCAATGAAAGCCTCAGGCAGTATGTAAGAAAGTTCAAGGAAACAAAGATGGCCATCCTAGGTTGCAGGGATAAAAACGCCATCAAGGCCTTCATAAAGGGGCTCGTAAAAACGTCAAAATTTTACGAAAGCCTCAAGCTGATAAAACCAAGGACCTTCGAAGACGTCCTAGAAAGAGCAGAGGATGCAATGGAGTACGAAGAAGAATTCCAACCTCGGAATACTAGGGGACCACAAAACGCCTCAAGTCGACGAGGACGAAACGACCGTAGTAGCAACGGACGAAGCGAGGATTATAGAAGAAACCAAAGAGACTCCGATCGCAACGGTCCCTCTAGGCCGAGTTAGACCGGCCCCGATCCCATACGCAGGGAGAAAGAACTGCTTCCATATCCCCTCACCATACCCACGAGGGAGGCCCTTACGGTACTCAAAACCTTAGGGGACAGAGTCAGATGGCCCGAGAAATCTGAAAACCCCTCTGCGCGGAAAGATATGTCCTGGTACTGCCAATTCCACGGGGACCACGGCCACAATACTGACGAGTGCTGGACCCTAAAAAGAGAAGTGGCAGAGCTTATCAAAACAGGGTACCTGCGGGAATACTTAACCGAGAAAGGGAGGGAAATTGCGACTGAAGTAGATAAAAATCGGCGGGTAAACCCAACCCCAGTAGCAAATGCCGAAGAAAGGGTGATTAACATGATAGCTGGGGGATCCGACATATGCGGACTGACAAACTCGGCCGCGAAGAGAAAGCTCATAGAAACTCAGAGCATATACAACATCAGAAGTGAGGACACGAACAACTGTTACTCCATCACTTTCACTGAAGAAGAAGCCAGAGAAGTAAATGCACCTCACCACGACGCGTTGGTGATCAAAATCTCCATAGCGAACCTGACGGTAAAAAGGGTACTGGTCGACAATGGCAGCTCAGCCAATATCCTATTCCTGGAAATATTCAGAAACATGCAGCTGGACGAAAGGATGATGCGTAGAAAGGCCATCTCTCTCGTAGGCTTCGATGGAAAAGCCACCTCCACCATTGGAGAAATTGAGTTACCGGTATATGCAGAAGGAATAAACCTCCACACCACCTTCCTGGTAATAAGCTCCAATTCTGCTTATAATGTAATTTTAGGAAGGCCCTGGATCCATGGGATGAAAGCCATACCCTCAACGTACCACCAGCTGATTAAATTCCCGACTCCACACGGGATCAAGCAGATAAGGGGGGAACAAAATGCATCCAAAGAATGCTATGCCAACTGCCTGAAACAAAAAGCGGCAGAAGTATAGCAATCACAGACACGGCCGAAGGCACCCATAGAGCCGGCCGAGCACGAAGTAGATGAAATATCACTGGATGAGGGGAAAACAGTACAAATCGGGGCCATGCTAGAGAAAAGAGAAAGGGAAGAACTGATAGACTTCCTTAGAGCCAACCAGGACTGTTTCGCCTGGTCACACGAAGACATGACTGGAATCAATGCAGCAGTCATTACCCACAAACTGAATGTGAAAGAGGGGATGAAACCAGTAAGACAAAAGCGTAGAAGGTTCGCCCAAGAGCGGAATGAGATCATTAATGAAGAAGTGGAGAAGCTCCTCGCAAATGGGTCAATCAGAGAAGTCCAATACCCGGAATGGCTCGCAAACGTGGTGGTCGTGAAAAAGAAGAATGGAAAATGGAGAATGTGCATCGACTTCACCGATCTAAATAAAGCGTGTCCGAAAGATCCGTTCTCACTACCACACATAAATCTCACCATTGATGCGACCGCGGGATACGAGATGCTAAGCTTCATGGATGCGTACTCTGGTTATAATCAGATATTAATGCATCCTGGCGACCAAGAAAAAATTGCCTTCATCACAGAGCGGGGCATCTATTGCTACAAAGTAATGCCCTTCGGGCTGAAGAATGCGGGCTCCACCTATCAAAGACTCATGAACAAAATGTTTGCCGACAAACTGGGGAAGACTATGGAGGTATATATTGACGACATGTTAGTAAAATCGGAGGAAACAAGCAAGCACGTTCACCACTTAAGTCAGGCATTCGAAACCCTCTGGAAATACAACATGAAGCTGAACCCCACCAAATGCCAATTCAGAGTCAAAGTTGGAAAATTCTTGGGGTACCTAGTAACGAAGAAAGGAATTGAGGCCAACCCGGACCAAATCAAGCCGATCCTAAACATAGCGGAGCCTCAGAACAAGATGGACGTGCAAAAGCTCACTGGCGGCCCTGACCAGATTCATCCTAAAGGCATAGAAAAAATTCCAGCCATTCTTTGAGGCCCTTAAAAAATTCAAGGAGTTTGAGTGGACCGAAAATTGCAGAAAGGCACTAGCCGACATCAAAGATTTCCTGACCAGCCCTCCACTCTTAGCCAAATCGGAAGCTAATGAAAAGCTACACCTGTACCTATCACATTCACAGATTGCAGTAAGTACAGTCGTGGTCAAGGAAATCGGGGGGAAGCAACAACCGGTATACTTCGCAAGTAAGACTCTAACCCCGGCGGAAACAAGATATCCAGCCTTAGAAAAAGCAATCTTGAGTCTGGTATTTGCTGCAAGAAAACTCCGAGCATACTTCCAAGGACACCCAATCGTGGTGATAACCTCTTTACCTTTGCGGGGCCTACTACACTCCGCTGAAAAATCCGGAAGACTGATGAAGTGGGCCCTAGAACTCAGTGAACACGACATATCATTCGAAGGGAAAAAGGCCATCAAATCTCAAGCCCTCGTAGATTTCTAAGCAGACTTCGAGGAAAATCCATCCACTGACGTAACCGAAGCCGAAGTAAATCAGCTAATAACATCTACAACCGAAGAATGGGTACTAGAAGTGGACGGATCCAGCAGGCAAAGTGGCAGCGGCCTGGGTGTATGTCTCCGGCCCCCGAATTCGCCCCCAATACTCCAAGCTATCCTATGTGAATTTCCAGCCACCAATAACGAGACCGAATACAAAGCCCTGATTGTAGGATTAAGGGTGGCAAAGAAAGTGGAGCGCACAATCTGACGATCAAATGCGACTCCCAGTTAGTGGTGAATCAAATAAACGGCACGTACCAGGCCCGAAACGAAAAAATGGCTAAGTACTTGAAGATAGCCAAAGAGCTTATGAAACATTTCCAAAGGGCCGCGATAAAGTAGATCCCAAGAGAAGAAAACGAGAGGGCCGATGCTATGGCAAACCTCGGGGTCTCAATGCAAAAAGACAAGCCAACAGGGCCAATTGTATATGCCTTCCTCCCTAAAGCGGCCATCGAATACGAGGAAGCCTTGGCCATAGAACAGAGCGACTGGAGAGCCCCCATCATCAGCTACATCAATCATGGTCAAGTACCTGAAGACAAAGCAGAGGCAAGAAAGCTACGAGCCCATGCTGTTAGATTTTGCATCATCGGAGGGATGCTCTTTAAAAGATCCATAGGCGGCCCCTTCCTAAACTGCATCTCCCTCTCTGAGGTCGAGCTGGTACTAAAAGAACTCCATGAAGGATCAGCCCGGAGCCATTCAGGAGGCAGGAGCCTGGCATTCAGAGCACATAGAGCCGGATATTACTGGCCAACCATGAAGACAGATGCAACCGAACTTGTAAAGAAATATGATAAATGCCAGAGAATCGCCAACTACTCCAACCTCCCCGCCGGAAATCTACACAGCATCACCTCTCCATGGTCATTCGACAAATGGGGGATGGACATCATCGAACCTTTCCTGATATCCACACATGGTCAAAAAAGGTATATCCTGATGGTAACTGATTATTTCACGAAGTGGATAAAAGCTGAAGCGCTAGAAAGAATTAGAGAGCAAGAAGTACAGAAATTCATCTGAAAACACATCATCTGCAGATTCGGCATACCGCGGGAAATCATTACCGACAACAGTCCCCAATTCATAGCACAAACTCTGAAAGACTTCTACAACCAGCTAAACATAAAACTCACACACTCAACCCCGAGATACCCTCAAGCTAACGGTCAAGCCGAAGCATCCAACAAGGCGGTGGTAGATTCCCTCAAGAAAAAACTGGAGGGGGCCAAAGGATTGTGGCCCGAAGCCCTTCCCGAAGTCCTCTGGGCATTCAGAACAACCCCCAGAACTTCAACATTGCAAACCCCCTTCTCAATGGTCTACGGAACGGAAGCAGTGCTCCCAACAGAAATCCTATCGCCACAAGAAAGACTAAATGGAAGAGCCAATGAACATGTCTTGGCCTTCGAGAGAGATACTTCGGATGAAAAAAGGGAGAACGCACAGCGGAGAATAGCTGAATACCAAATGGGGATAGCAAGGCAGTACAACAAAAAAGTCAAGGCCCGAGCCTTCCAACCCGGAGATTGGGTACTCAGAAGAGTGTTCCAGAACACGAGAAACCAAACCCATGGAAAACAGGCCGAAAGCTGTGAAGGACCATACCAAGTGGAGCGAGCATCCTGAAAAGGGTCTTACAAGCTGCTCACCAAAGAAGGAAAAGAGATAGAACATAGCTGGAACATACACCATCTCAAAAGGTACCAATTTTGAATAAAGCACCATAACTGTAATAACGGGCACTCTTTTACCCAAAAAGGGTTTTTAACGAGGCCCCACCTTAAAGCAATAAAACAAAGCTTTTTATCTAATATACTACTCCTCTTATTGCAACCCGAAAAAATTGCCAAAGGGCAAACCTCTGGTAAATCCAGAAGGTCTCGGGCGAAGACACATTGCCAAAGGGCAATCCGAAAAAATTGCCAAAGGGTAACCCAAAAAAATTGTCAAAGGGCAAGCCTCTGGTAAATCCAGAAGGTCTTAGGCGAAGACATATTGCCAAAGGGCACCCGAAAAATTGCCAAATGGCAAGCCTCTGGTAAATCCAGAAGGTCTCGGGCGAAGACACATTGCCAAAGGGCAACCCGAAAAAATTGCCAAAGGGCAACCCGAAAAAATTGCCAAAGGGCAAGCCTCTGGTAAATCCAGAAGGTCTCGGGCGAAGACACATTGCCAAAGGGCAACCCGAAAAAATTGATAAAGGGCAAGCCTCTAGTAAATCCAGAAGGTCTCGGGCGAAGACACATTGCCAAAGGGCAACCCAAAAAAATTGTCAAAGGGTAAGCCTCTGGTAAATCCAGAAGATCTCGGGCGAAGACACATTGCCAAAGGGCAACCCGAAAAAAATTGCCAAAAGGCAAGCCTCTGGTAAATCCAGAAGGTCTCGGGCGAAGACACATTGCCAAAGGGCAACTCGAAAAAAACTGCCAAAGGGCAAGCCTCTGATAAATCCAGAAGGTCTCGGCGAAGACACATTGCCAAAGGGCAACTCGAAAAAAACTGCCAAAGGGCAAGCCTCTGGTAAATCTAAAAGGTCTCGGGCGAAGACACATTGCCAAAGGACAACTCGAAAAAAACTGCCAAAGGGCAAGCCTCTGGTAAATCTAAAAGGTCTCGGGCGAAGACACATTTCCAAAGGGCAATCCGAAAAAATTGCCAAAGCGCAAGCCTTTGGTAAATCCAGAACGTCTCGGGCGAAAGCACTCTAGGCTTCGGGCGCAAGAGCCTAACCAAGCCTACTCGAATAACCACTCGGCCGAGATATGTCCAAGAAAAGCCCTCCGCAACCAGAGCGACAAAAGGGCCCCGAAAAGTCAAATTAGCTAAGCAGTAAATGGGGGATTGGTTCCCCGATCAAAAAGATAAGGCAAAGAGCATAGGAATAGTTGCAACAAAATATTTTTTCATTTATTAATAAAAATTACATCTGGGCAAAGCATTACCAAAAGTGAAAAAAGAAAAGGGCCCCGTAGCATCAAGCTCAGTCTTCGCCAGCTCAGGAGTCAATGTCCCCTTGATAACTTGCTCGAGGGCAAAGGCCCTAGTGGTGACTTCGGCCTGGGCAGCCTCCTCAGTCAAGACCTCCACTTGGCCCTCTAAGTCATTTATCTTCTCTTCGACCGCAGACTTGAAAGACTTCAACTCTTCAATCTCCTTGGTCTGCCTATGAAGCTCAGCATCCTTCATCTTGCAAGAAGACACAAGACCCAAGTTATGGGCCTGCAACGCCTCAGAGCGTCTAACGGCCTCAACGCACTGAGCCGTTACCTTTTCCAAGTCATCCTGGGCAGCTCTAAGCTCGGCCGAAGCCTTATTAACGCTCGCTTCCATCTCACTTCTGTCACACATGACGGCTGAAAAATGGCGGCGCATCCCCACCGCACCCTGAAGCGCCTGGAAGAAGATCAAACAGTCAAAAACGAGTTAATAGAAAATCAACGTAAGAGAGTGAAATGTCAATAACTTACCCTGTACAGGCCTCCAACGGCCATCTCGTTAAGCTGGGTGAAGGATAGAGAGTTCAACCACTCCTCATCCTGAGGAAAGAAAAAACCATCCGCAGCCTTCACCATCCCGGTCGTAACCCTTCTAGTGGAAGAATCGTCGGGAAACTCAAGGAAGAGGCCACTCCCACCTGAAATGGGCTTCCTGCCAGTGTGCTTGACCCGCCTCCTCGGGCGCACAAGCTCCTCTTCCTCTTCTTCTTCCTTTTCCCCTCCTTCCTCTTCTTCCCTTGGCCTTTTCTCCTTATCAATCGAAGCAACAGGACTCCTCTCCTCTTCGGCCAAAAGCTGCGGTTCTTCAGCCATAATCGTCCCCTCAGCATCATGGGGACCCTCTTCATCAGACGGTACCCGACTAGAGCGAGCATTGTCGGCTGAAGATCCCTGTCTCTCTTCGGTCGAGACACTCCCCTGACCAAAGGCAAAGGCTTTTTCTTGCTCCGCCTGGATTTGGCGCATTATAGCGCGCATAGCGAGCGCTCGCTGGCCCGATGGCTTCGACATCACGTAATCTGCGATTTCTGCAAACAAGTCCAAAATGCGTTAATTCGACCGCACAAAAACACGCAGAAAACTAATAAAGGAAACCAGAATCCACCTACTTGTCCTGCTGAATGCCCAAAAATGGCTGACACGGAGCTCGTGCAACAACCTCTTGTGGCCGCGTTTACTAGTAGGGAGCACGAGTATGGCCTCACTTCTAGCACGCGCCCGAGGCGACGATTTGCAGTTCTTGGCACCGTGCTTGGCTGCAAACATAACAAGATAAGTCAGCATGATGGGTCGAATGGAACCACAAAACGAGTTAAGACAGAAAAGCTACATGAATCCTTCCAGCACAAAGGATATACTGGTCCCTTGCCCAAGCGGGTGACGCCGCTAACAAAAAAATACTAGTCTTTCCACCGGCGCTCGTTAGACTTGAAACCCAGGATCAGTATCTTTCCATGGGGGCGGGCGTTCAAGACGAACCTACCAGTATCCGGCTTCTCACGCTTAATGAAATAGGAATAAAAATAATCCTCGGCCGAAAATGGCAGATTGTGCTTCTCCTTCAAACGGTCCACGCTCAACAATATGCGAATAGCGAGCGGAGTCAACTGGCTAGGATGGATTTCGCACCAAGTGCATAACTCTTCGACTAGACCAATTATGGGAAATCTGAGACCAATCTCAAAATGCCTAAGGTAATAAGGCTCCCACCCGTCGGCCAAAGCATCATCAACCTTCTCGTTATCGTTTGGGAGCCTAGTCTCGACCCAATCAGGGAACTTACAACTGAAGCGCACAGCCTCCAACTCACCCCTCGTCATAGTGCTTCGCACGTTGAGCCAAGGAGGGAGAATACCTTGAGGCCTAGATTCGGCCAGGGGATTGCGAGCGGATGAACACTCGGCACTATCTTCTTCGGCCGAAAAATCGCAAGTAAGACCAGCGAAAGTAGAAGTATCCAGGGAGTTAGAAGACGACATCTACACTGACCGAAAGAAGCAGGTTAGTGGTCTTCGACCGAAGTTAGGGCAACACAACAACTCAAAAACGCAAAAAAAGATAGCAGCATGGAAACGCAGACACATGTACACAGAAATTAAAATAATCCAGAAAAACGAGTAAGAACAACAGGAACACGAAAAGACAACCAAAACCCAGCTAGTGGAAGACAGTCGGTTGCAAACCTAACCATGAACTATACTAATCCGGAGGTTCACCGGAAAACCAAAGCAAACCCAACGGCGAATAAAAAGAAATCCACAAAATAGACAATAGCAGGGTCAAAATCGTCGAAACTAAAGCAGCAAAACAACTGGAAAGTTGAGGGAATGAAGCAACAGAAGCTAACCTTGAGAATGCGAGGAAGACGAACCAAAACCAGAGCCGAGAACCTCACCAGAAGAATAAACGACAACAAAGCTGTGCTTTAGAGAGAGATGCACCAGAAAATGAATTTGAAAAGATAGTGTAGAGAGAGACAAACCAACACTTAAATAAGAAGGTAATGATTTCACTTTTAGGACACAACAGTCGAGGAGCCATCAAATTAAAAAGATTTGATACGCCAAACGATGACGTGGACACTCAAAAGAGAAATCGTCCAATTAGTGGAATCCTAGCTGGCAACGCACTGAGAACACGACCCTTCGGCCGAAAGCACCTCAATAAAGAAAAACCTCTTCGGCCGAAATAAGTTACTAATTTATTGCCATACTTGAAAGAGCCAAGTAATGGCAATAGGGGGATTACTATGGTGGGAAAGCAACCTACGACTCCATAGGGTTGAAGGCCTTGAGAAATTCGAAGGGTCCAAAGGGCCAAGCAAGCAAAACCAATGCTTCGGCCGAAGATAGCTGATGCCTCTTCGGCCGAAGCTAACCCCTCAAGTGTTCGGCCGAAAGAGGCCCCAGCCAACCCTAACCCAAACAATCGAAGTATTCACCCAGCGTCAAGGGGGAGATTAAGCCCAAAAAGGAAACCAAGTCCTAGGAGGAAACTAAGTCCTAGGAGGAGATCAAGCCCAAGAAGGAGACTAAACCCCAAAAGGAGACCGGATTCAAGAAGAATAGGGAGTCCCAATCCAAATAGAAATAGGACCAAATACCTTCTATAAATAAGGGGTAGGGATGATTGTAAAAGGATTCGAATTTCATTATTCACTAGAGCAAACTCTGTTCAAATCTCTTTGTAAGCTTTTAGCTATTTTCTCAAGCAGTCTTAACCTAATATTTGGCTATGGTTTATTTGGCACCACAGGGACAAAATGAATACAACCATATTATTATTTTAGAAAAATTATAATAGAAAATAAAAGTAATATAATAGCTTGATACATACATCACGAAAAAGAGAAAAAAGAAAAGAAAAAAAAATTCTTAACAAAATATGTATCAGTTTAGTTTAGTTTATTTTATTTTTTTTAATGTGAAATTGAGTCACACCTCTTTTAAATCTTTTAGTATATTCTAATACGCCAAATATAAATGACACATTAATTAAATGACATACCATTCACATAATTCAAGTTTTCATTAGACAGTGACATATCGTGGACAATTGTTGTCATATATAACATGTGTCGAATTCGATAAATTTTGAGATTTTGTTTTATATATATAAATGCATTTGGAATTATAATTATAACAAATGAAAAAACATGAATAGAATATTTAACATCCTTCTCACAAATTTCCTAAAGGTTTATTTTTCATATTGATATAAATTGAAATAAAGATTATGTATAAAATGTAAAGAACAATAATTTTATCTAAAACTCTTATGGATTATTTTCTATAAATCAATCTTTTTTTAAAAAAACAATAATTATAGAAGTTAACTCAATCAACCATAAAACCTTAAATAAGATTAAATAATAATATAAATTAAACAATCCAATTGTTTTTCTAAATATAAATCAACAACGAAATAATCATATATGAGAATAATAAAGAGACACGTAATTTAATATAAAATTATAATCTATAATAAACTTATTTTTAATATTATTTTAATTTGAATTTGACTTCAACAAATAAATTTAAAATTAAGTAAACAAATATAATTAATTTACAATTATACAAAATAAACTAATAATATATTATTTTATTAATATATTTTAGCTACCATTTTACTATCATACTATCTCATCCACGAAATCAAAAACCCGTGATAGTCAAAATAAAATATGTGTCTTTGTTGTAGTTGAATTTTACCAATTTGAAAGTACATATCGGCCATGTAGAGTACATAAAAAGTATAATCACGGAAATAAACTAAAATAAAATTTCAAATGTAATAAAAGACAATCTAGAGAAAAAAAATCAAATATTTATTTTGATATAAATATAAACCTACTATATCGAAATTTAAAAATAAAAGTATCTCATCATCAAATAAACACAAATAGTAAAAAATCATTAAAAAAATGAAGAAAAACATTAAGAGATAGATATATTACCTTTTCATTTGACTAAAATTTTGAAGCCTACAAAATGAAACAGGAAATAACTTTAAAAGTTAAAAAAAAAAACATATTAATAAAAACAAATGAACTCACCATTTGTAATTTGGTTGTAGAGTTCTGCATTTGCTATGCAAATATCCTCACATTGGGTGACATGCTCTTGTGGAATAGTTGGAGTGTCATCCACTTCATATTGACTTCAACAAATTTTGAGCACATATTAAACCCTCCACCATTTAAGAGTTAATGAACTCCTAAAGGGGTCAAGAATTTGACCACTAGTGCTAAAAGCTTACTCGGAAGTTACCGTGGAAACTTGCATAACAAATATATCTTTTGCAATGCATGAAAAATAGGATTCGTGGTTGAAGAGTTTTTCCACCAAATCAATAAGTCAAATTTGACATTTCTAGGCTCACATTTCTCCAAATATAACTCTACTTCATTTGCATCATAATTCTCATTTTTCTCCCTTTGTTTTTCTCCCACAATAATTTTGCCTCACTTTGAGATTTTGATAGTTTATCTTCACATTGATCTTCTAACCCATAATCATAATCAATGTTATTGAAAGAGGAACTACCACCACAAGAACTCAAAGTTGGATTCATAGACTTGTAACAATCAAAAAGCTCATCCAATAATGAACGAATCTTTGATGTCATTTCTTTTGTCTTCTCTAACCCAAAAAAAAATCTCTAAGCGAAATTTCATATACCCAAATTTATATCTAGGGTCAAGTACACAAGCAACCATCAACAAATTATTAGTTGTTTCCAAACTACCCCAATATTTGTCAAATTTAATTTTCATGCTAGTGGCTATTGTTCTAATGAGCTCATCCCTCTATCCACTTAATGATGTTAATTTGTTATAAATGGTGACCCATGAAATGGAGTATGTATTTGATGTCACTTTTACTATTGCACTAAAATCTAAAGTTACATCATAAAACGTCATAAAAAATTTGCTTAACACACTAACATTCTCCCTATAATCCATACTTGGTGTCCCAATCCTTTGCCTCCCATTCTCACTCTCCTTAAAATAGTTCATGTAATGTCCATCCTTTCAAATGCTTTGTTTAATTTGATGACACTATCTAACATTAAATAAGTAAAATTCCATCTAGTAGGAACATCTAACACTACTAATCCTTTACATTTCAACTTCTCATGCTCCACACTTTTCTTACATCTTGTCAACCTACTAGGAGAATATTGCATATACTTCACCGCATTCTTAATACTAACCACCGAATCATTTATGTCTCTCAAATCATCATTCACAATCAAGTTCAAAATGTGAGCATTACACCTTACATGGACAAATTTTTCATTTAGTATTGTAACATCATGATGCCAACTATATAACATCCTTTTAATATAATTTAGGGCAATAATGTTGGCAGTGGCATTGTCCAATGGACAGTAAATACCCTATCAATACCCTACTCCAATAAAACTGCTTCAATGCAATTCCCTATTGATTCTCCTTTATGATCACTTATAAGAGAGAAACTAAGGATCCTTTTTTGTAACACTCACTCTTCATCAATAAAATATGCAGTGCTGACCATGTAGTTCATATTTTGAATTGATGTCCATGTGGTCGTGGTTAAACTCATTCTCAATTTGGATTCTTTAATTCTCTTCATTAGGAGAGACTTCTCATCAACATATATTTGATATAAGTTCCTCACAATTGTTCTCCTTGATGGAACATCAAATCTAGGACACATGACCTTGCAAAATTTTCGAAATCCGAGGTTTTCCACAAACCTAAAAGGTAGTTCATCCACAATAATCAGCTCTGCTAATGCTTTCCTACAATCTTCCTTGTTAAAAGAGTAAGTAGAAAAGTACTACCATATCCCTCGAGGGTTTTTTTGCCTAGAGTGCACTAAGGTTTTTTGGGTAGAATCTCTTTCTGTTCTCTTACTAAGCAAAACCTTACATCTATTTTCTATTTGCTCATTAAGATTTCTAGTTCCATTTACATTCGGATCACAAGCATAACTATCCCCACAATGTTTGCACCTTACCCGTTTTTTCTTATTTGGTGCCTCATATTGCTCAAAATGGTCCCAACGCTTTGACTATTTTTTTCCATCTCCACGATAAACTTGGTTCCCACTTTGACCTCTTGGAGGTCTTCCCATTTCCCTTGGACCTATATTAGATGATACATTTCTACTTTCAAACCACCATCACCATCACCACCATTATCAGAGTCAGAATAATAATTGTGATTCTCACCTTCAGCTGAATCCATTTATCAATTAATAACAAATATATTACTAATCAATTATAAAATAATAATCAATATCATTAATCTAGTATATCACATCAATTCATAAAAGAATTTATAGTAAACTATTAAATATCAATAATCATTTATATTTTATTAAATTATAAATAAATTAATTACCACACACAAGTAAATATCAATTGTATATAATTTCTATATAAATGAACTAACCACAGGACTAGACTAAATATAAAGAACAAATTATATGTCATCAATTTATAAATTGAAAAACTATAAATTAAATATAAATATTTATATAAAAAATTATAGAAAACTAATTTTAAGTAGTTTTCCTAAGTTTCCCCGTTCACCTGTTTTATGTAAAATTAATATAGAGTATATTTTATTAAAATAAAATTATGGAAAACAATTAAGTGTAGAGCAGCTTTTACAATTTTGACCAACAACGCTCCACCAATATTCTGAAACCAAGCTAATATTGCTTTTAATTCGCCAAAACATGTACATTTTTAAATGTCAAATGAGTCCTACTTACATAAATATAAACCATAAAAGTAATTATAAATTCTAACAAATATCTTAAACTAGAAGAATTCATTTATTTTTACACCAAATATTTATAAATGTCACTAATAAGGATAAGAGGTGCAGAATATTTGATGTACCTTTTCTTGTTAAGGTTTGTCCTGGTGTTCGGTTTCAAGCATCCAAGCTAGGAGTGCAGAATGTTACATACAAGTCACCTGAATTAAACAAAACCAGTTATTATATTGTATCAAATTCATTCAAACTTATAGTAACATCATCTCAGGAATACAATTGAAAAACATGAAAATTTAAGTTAAAAACGATCAATTAGATGAACTTTCAAAATCACAAAATTAGTATCAATGACAATTAATGATCACTACTATCAAACAACAAAGATGATCTTGCCTGATAAATCAAAAATTGCAGACAGAATATTCGTGCAGAAATTAGCAGCACATTCAAATGACAACATGAAAAATCAAAATTTGTCCTGCCTAGGCAAAGAACGATTAAGAAAGTTCATTTCTTTACCTTTCAAAATCATCTAACTAAATCAATAATCAAATTCCAATCGTACACAATCAACGACTTCATACAAAAATTACAAATCACGAAGGGAGAAAGAGAGAAAGGAACCTAAAAACTTCGTTTTCCCTCTTAACTTTGCAAATGTAGGCAGAAATAGAGAAGTTAGATAGTCTTTGTTATCCCTCTTGACTTTGCAAATGCAGGCAGAGAAGTCAAATAGTTGTTATTAAACTTTGTGATCCCTCTTGACTTTGCAAACACAGGCGGCAAACAGAGAAGCTAGATAGTCTCATTATCCCTCTTGACTTTGCAAACGCGGGTGACAAACAGAGGAGTCAGATAGTTATCACTGATTTGTCTTGACTTTCCAAATGCAGGCGGCAAATAGAGAAGTCAGATAGTTGTTAACTTTTTACTGATTTGTGAAGTGAGGAGTATTTGACGATGTCTAGGGTTTCTGAGAGATAAATTGAGATGTTAGAGAATGTGAGGGGAAAGTGATTGTGGACCTAATATGATGAATGTATGTATTTGTTTTTTAAATATTGAGCTCGATTTTTGGTTTCGGTCCAGTTTTTAAAATCAAAACCGAACCTAGACCGAGTTAACCGATTTTATTTTTTTAAAAAAGGGACCAATCATATTCCAACTTTAAAACTAGTCTTGTTGATTCTGGTCGGGCTAATTTCCGCCGGTTCGGGTCGGGCCCGGTTAAACTACCCACCTCTACTGTTTACCTTATCAATAAATTAAAATTTTATTTAACTTAAAATCGTAAGCTCTTTTAAACCCTTTATCCGTCATTTTCATTTAACCTTATTCAATTTAACTGGTGGAATATTACTTTTTAAAGCTTTATTTTAAAGACACTACTTTTACCTTATAAATTGGATATTGTCTATGTTAACTTGGATTTACTGATATAATGGTACAGAATAAAAGACAATTATATGTGTAGTATATTTGTTGATAGAAAATATAAATGTGATAGGTTGAAATCATATCCTAAAGTAACATTTTCATAGGTTTGGTCATATATGACCAAATAAATACGACATGGTAGTAAAACATCCAATCATGTTGTAAGTAATTAGCATAATGATGTATTGGGTGTTCTATTGTGGGTTAGTTCTTGAGATTGTAAAGATCTAATTTACTGTTGTTTATATTTTGGTTAGGGACTGATTTTTCAGGGTTTTAAAAGTGTTTCTAATAGTGCTTATGGACTATTCTTTTGGGTTTTATGAAGGGTTTATGACAATGTATATGGGTTGTTTTAATGGGCTATTTTCATCTATTTAGAAGTTAGTGTTTAGTTCTATGTTTTATATGTTAGTTAGAGGTTTGTTGTTTATTTTTTTTTAAGGATTTTGAAAGCTTTTGTGCAGGCTGGGCTTATATTTGGAGTTGTTTTGTTATTTCGTTAATATTGTAAGTTTAGATGTTTGTATTTGAGGTTTATATTAAATTTAGTTATTTTTTTAATGGGAAATATTGAGCTACTATATTATTATGAAATAAAGAGGTTTATATTGTATGAGCTATGTATTTTTTTTTCTATTTCCAAACATTCACTAATGTTATGTCTTTATTAGGTGGCTTTTACGTGGAACGAATCAAATAAAATTGTGAAAGACTTATTTATGTCAATTTATGGAGATTCGTATAGCAATATGCTTTATAAAACAAAATATGAACAATGTAAGATTCATCATAAAGGTAATATTGATGAATTAAAAGCCCTTAATCCTCCATGGATTTGACAAGACTTATGGGATAAGTTAGTAAATGAGTGGTCGACATCCAAGTGGAAATCAAAGTCTAAAGCTACAAAAATAATAATAATAATAATAAGAAAATGAAGAAATATGGGGCAATGGTGACACATACAGGTAGTTCTATTTCATTTTCAGAACATGAACGAAGATTAGTACAATATAAATCTATTTATTAAATAATGCTGTACTGATTGGTTATCTCTGACATAAACAATTTTAATCTTACAGAGTAAAAGGGAAGGCGGTGACTAAATTAGAAGTATTTGAATATGTCCAATACAATAAGGATGGTACTATATGTGATTTGTAGATCAATAGTCAAAAAGAGTTAGAGTAAGTGATATCGGTGCATTTTGTTTATTGTAAGATTCATATTGTAAGATTTATCTTTTTCATTTGTAGGATGAGTACACATCAACTTTATTTCCAAAATATGGTTCGAATTCTTCATATCAACCAAATTTTGATCAAGATGTTTAGATTGATGAAGTAAAAGATCAAATTAAGAAAGATAAACTTTATGGATTTGGGAGTAAAAATGAGCCTACGCTTATAACAGGATCCAATATGTCTTCCGCCACTTCTCGATATGAGCAAGGTGGATCTTTGAATGACATTGATGACGAGTAGTTGAAGACCATTAAAGAGAATTTACGTCAAGAGCTGGAACCAGAGATCAAAGCACGCATAGAAGCACTCATGAAGGAAGAAATGAAAAAGATGTTTATTGAGCTGGTTAAGCAAGAAGGTTTGCAGCAAGGAGATGCTTCACGAGGGTCTACCTAATTTAACATTGGGTAGTTTAATATTATATGTCAATACATGTAATGAGTTCTATCGTATTTTAACTAGTGTTAAATTTTGATCATTTTGGAGTAAAAGAACTTTTGTTTAGCTATCTTGGAATTATATATATCGATTGGGTGATTGGATAATATTCGAAGTGATATTACTTTGTTATTGAAATATGAACTTTTTTAGTATGTTTTTATTAGTTAGTAGTGGATTATTATACTTTGTTTAGTTGGTTTTGGATTATTATACTTTGTTTGAGATATTTTCTCGAGTGTTTTTTTTAATATTAAATTATATTTTTAATATCAAATTATATTTTAATATCTTACATATTAGGCTATGTTCGACCATAGTAGTTGAAAAAGCAGTTAGCGATTTCAACGACAATTAAATTAACGTTTTGAAAAAATTATTGTTCGGCAATAACATCAAATTTAACGATTGACTGACGATGTAAATAGCAGTTTCCAAAATGCTATTTGAAATAGTGTCTGTGAAAATGCTATCAATACATTTCCTCTTATATTCTTCAAATTTAATGCTATTCCATTTTAATGAAAAACATTTTTATTTATATCCTTACAATTTTAGTAATATGGTATTTTAATGATATTAATTATTATATTTAAAATATTATTCAGAATATTTTTATAATTGTTATATTTAATCTATATTATACCAATAAAGATACCAAATAAATAAATAAATATATATATAACTATGGTGAATTATAATTTTATAAATTTAATTTTTATAGTATAAATATATTAAATAAAATTGGATGTAGCAAATATAATTTTAAAATAAAATAATATCTTTTTAGTCATTTTACATGTAACCGCTATTTAAAATTGCTATCGCTATTACCGAACAACCATTTGAACCGCTATTACAATGCTATACAGACCGCTATCTCAAACAGCTAACCTCTACAACTATTCTAATCGCTACTTGAACTGCTGATTTCAACCACTAACGCTAAAAATAGCCTTATAATGCTGGCAGGGTTTTTTTTTAATTATTTAAAACAAATTCAAATGAATTTATTATTATTGACAAATTTGTGATTATTTAAAACCAAAATCATTTGAATTTTTATCAAATAATATTAGTCACTATTCCATCACTGTATATCATGTCTAATATGTTACTTATTTGTCACTAAATATGGTCACTAAAATGTCACTGAAATTCGTTACTAAATCGTCACAAAATATTTTGTCGCTATTTCGTAACAAAATATGGTTACTAATTTGTCACTACTTTTGTCACTAATTCATCATTGGTTTCTGTCACTAATCCATCATTAATTTCTGTCACTATATTGTCATAAAAGATCCTCGCTAATCCATCATTAATTCATCGCAGAGATTTGTCACTAATCCGTCACCACATATTGTCACTAATTTCTCACTTTAAAAATCAAAATATTTATATTTTTGTTATTTTTTGGTAATTAGTCAATCACTAAATTTTGTCACTAAAGTCAGTCGCTAATCCATCATTAATTTTTGTCACTAACTATGTAGCCAATCCGTGACTCGTCACACCATTAGTGACGGATTTTTTCACACAGATTTTTATGCAATATTTAAAAACAAACAATTATGAAATTAGTGACGAAATTAGTAATAGATTTCAGTGATATTTTAATCTGTCACAAAAAATTGAGTGAGTATCAGTAACGAGGGTATTAGTGACAGATTTTGTGACCATAATTTTTGTTACGGAAGCTTTTAGTGATAAAATTTGAGTTTCAGTGACGAAAATTTCTGTCACTTAAGCCCATTTTTCATGTGGGTAAATTACAAAACCCACCATTTTTTGAAACATTTTGCAATAACCCATTGGTTTCATAACTTTGTTACGAAATACCGGTAGATTGAAAACCAGAAATGGTATCTGTTTCTGAAAAGCTGTTTCCATTTACCACATCAGAGAAATGACTGATATACCCTCAATTATAACTGAATTTTAGATTGCTAACCTTGTAATAGTAGTTTGGTTGCATTGTAACTGAAATAGAATTGAGTGTTGTTTTCTATTATATTGAAAAGACTAAAATACCACTAGTATAATTTTTTGTAAAAAAGTGAAGAGAACTACATTATTTCGTATAAGTAAAATATGAATTCACCACGTAAGCAAAATAGTCGTTGCTCAACGGCTATGTATCCTATGAAGAACCAAATTTTATTCATTTTCTACTATATATATCCTTTGTAGATAGCCTAAAAAAACTAACTTCCACACATACTCGTTCATCCATTCATTCCATACACCTTTCATTGCCAACTATCCTGTAGAATCTGACACATCAAGCAACAAAAGAACAAAAATATAGCATATGAAAAGTTGAAGATATTAAAGTGAGTATAGAGCTGTTGAAGGTATAGAGACTACATTGAAATGGAATTTAATGAGGATGCATGACGAGGGATGATGAAGAACAATTTCAATGGTTTTATTATCAGATTTAAGAACCGTCGATGCTACTGCAGAAAGAAAGTTGTAATCAAGATATCGAAATCAAGTGAAAATGCATATAAGTTGTATTTTCACTACAATGAATGCAAATATTTTAGATGGTGGAATCCATATGATGAAGAGTTGGACCTGAAGATGCTAGAACAATGTCAATTGATCTTCCTAAATGCTAGAACAAGTGCACCCAACAGTAGTAAGTATGTGAGGAAAAATGTAGTATGCTATGGATTAATAATATGTTTGATGATAGTTGTCCTATGGTTTGGTCATGCAACTATAATGTAAGATGTATTAGTGTTGTTATGCAAGCTGAGAACAAAACAAATGTGTATGCCCAAAAAATGAATGTAGCCAAAAATTATATTCTGAACAAACATAAAATACTCCTAGCAAGATGTAAAGAAACAAACTGGTATTAATAAGATACTTCTAATTCAGCTACAAACTTATTTGGCAGGTTTACGCAACAAAATATTACCAAGTAGACTATTGTATTTGCTTTCCAAATACTTGTTCAAGCAGGTTATAACAAAAAAAAAATGGTTGCCTTCCAATATCTATTCAGTGTTTCCTAAAGATTGAAAAGTAACCTCAGCAAAAAATATCAGGTTTAAACAGACCACTTAATCTACTAAATATCAGTTTCTGTTCCCCAAAATATATAAGTAAAATAAGTAGCATACATATCATGTTCACACCAGGCCAGCCATCAAACAAACCTTAAATCTGAACATTGATTTGAGATCCACCAGATGCACAAAATGATAGATGCGATTCTTTTTTTAAAAAATTACATTTTTGCAAACATGTTAGCTGGATTAAGAAAAGTTGAAAAAAATGAATGGACTAAGTGTAAAGTAGGTATCATGTGCAATGATCTTCTTGGCCCACCATGGTCATCAGGTTCTCTCCTTGTGCCTTCTTTTTGTTATTGCAGCATCCGCCACCCTTCTTCTTAATTTCTTTCTTTCCCTACACAATGAGTAGCCAACATTTAGTTTGAAATCAAAACTAATTTGTTGGATAACTTGTTCGGCAATGAATTTTGATAACCATTTCCGGTTCTGTGATGCTTACCTTTTGTTGTGTCTTCTCTTTGCTCTGTGACTTTGATTTCCTTTCACTTCGTGTGGTGCATCCAACAGACTTCTTAGCAGCTCCTTTGGTCTAGATCATGAAAAAAATGTTAGCATATCTATCTTCATAATATAAAGTAAAACTTGCATAACCACTATACTGCAGACATAAATATAGACCTTCTTTTTCTTAGTTTTTTGCTTATTATGTGGTTGCTTATTACCACCAATAGATCCTTCATCAGCTGTAGTTGAAGCAAGCTTTGCTCGTTTCTGCAGAATGAAATTATGTCAAGCAAAACAACTTTGATTTACTTTATCTACACCGAAATGATGTTACATAAATAACATAAGGATAGAAATTATATTCAAGCCTTTGTTTTCCAGCAGCTGATGTCTCACCTACACTACTTTGCTTTTCTTTCTTTGGGCAGCTACTTTTATTATGTCTTTCCTCTTGCATATGGAGCAAGAAACCGGTCCATATCTCTTTCTGGGTGATGGCTCGCCCTTTTCCATTCTACGCCTCATCGTTGGCCTACCTGCTTGCTTCTTATACTTTAGAGGTTGTATGTGATCACTTGGATTGTGATTCCATTCTCTTTACTGAGGTATTGGGTTAATGATGCTGCTATAAGTCCTCTGATAGGCTGGTTTGCATAAGTATGGATGAACATACTCTGAGATTTCATCAGCCAAAGTTGAGTTGTCATTTGTACTTGCTGAAATTGTAAACAATGATAATGCAGTTAGTTAACATAATGAAATAATAAAGTGAGAAGAAGACAAATAATTGAGCACTAGTAATGTTTTGGTTACCTAAACATGATACCACGTGCACACATGGTATTCCAGAAAGCTGCAATATCCACATCTACAGACCCACTCCCTCAACTTCACTATATATGTCCTTCCTTCCCTGTTGTTGTAAACTTCAAACTCACCATTACCAGCCATTATGATCCTAAAAATCTTGCCCATCACTCGTGTTCTTGATCATCCTGCTGTTGATTACTAGTGCTACATTGGACTCCCACTTCTCACATTCAGTTGATCACTGTGTCATCTTCTGCATCAGAAGTCTCCTTATCTCCTCAAGTAGACCCATAAATGTACCACCCCTAGCCTCCTTAAGCATATTGTTCAGTGATTCAGTCATGTTGTTCGTCACATGCTCGCATTTTATGTGATGATCCATAGCAAAGGGTGACCATCGTTCAGGTTCTGTGTTGTCAAGAAACCTCGTAGCAGAAGGGTTCAAACTTTCAATTTCAAGCATAGCTTCAACAAATGAAATCTCATTTGAACCGTGTGATGCAACCCAAAAAAGCTTGTGAAGCCTTTGATCACAAAACTTTTTCCTATAGTTGGCATATATATGCCTTGCATAAAACCTGTTGGAGACATGAAGCAAAAAATGTTAACAACCAAACAAATAGAAAGGTGCTTAGAACAAACTAGTAACGATTAAATATGTTAAACTTAATCACTTACCTGTGGCTTGCCTCTGGCCAAACTACTGGGACCGATTTCAGAATTGAAGTTCCCCTGTCAGACATAAAGCAAATGGGCTTCCTTGGTGGCAAATCAAGAAACTCCTTTAGGTTTTCTAGAAACCATTTCCAATTCTCATCACTCTCTCCTTCACATACAGCTGTAGCAATAGGAAATAGACCACCGTTTGCGTCCAAACCCACTGCTGTCATGAGACATCCTTTGAAAGGCGATTTTAACCAAGTTCCATCTATGCCTATGAAAGTTCTACAACCTTGTCTGAAACCAACCTTTTGTGCGTTGTAGCACACAAATATTTTTCCAAATGTTAATTTGGATCAACGGTTGAAATGACTACTCTTGAACCTTGATTGGTAAGAAGTATCATATTGGCATATGTTCTCATTGTTTTAAAACATATGTCATGCTCTTCTTGTAAGACCCTCAAAGCCCTATGCTTTGCCCTGTACAACCTGTACTCCTTGACATTCACCTTATACATGTTCTGAAGTAAGTCTCCGAGAACAGAAATTTTAATATCTAGGTTTGATTTAATTAACTTCTCAAATTTTTGTCTAATCCATTTAGCCTTAGCTTCCATAGAGTGATAGCTCCTATGGCAATTATGGGTATCCTCAAGCTTCCTGACCTTCATAGTCTTCCCACCGTTGACTGCCGATGCATGAATCTTTCACGGACATTTCTTAGCCGCACACTTCCAAATGATTCTATTGGGGTCATTTCTTTTCCTGAACCATGAGATACCTTCCTGAATTGCATAATCCTTCAGTGTCTGCCTCAATGTTTAGACCGTGTCATGTGTCTGACCAATCCTGAATCTGATCTTACCATTAGGAGATAACCGAAATGATAACTCTCTTAACATTTCATCAAATGCTGCTCCAATATTTGGCATGGACTCCTTAGGGAAGGGCAGCTCTGCATCATCACCTGATTGATAGCCATCCATATATGGATACTGACCATCAGTACCATCAGAAGGACTAGCTTCAGCAGGAACTTGAGCAGTAAGGAAATCAGTTTGTACCTCAGAATATACCCCATTAGTCACCATACCAGCAGACACTTCAGTTTGCCTCGCACTTTGTAACACATCAGTCTCGACCTCAATATGTCCACCACCAGCAACATAATTGTATTCATTCTGCTCCATGTTTCCTGCACCTTAACTTTGATTGCTGGTAGGATTTTTAACATATCCCTCCTCAATTAGTCTAGTGAAATCCATCCAAAACGCTTCTAACATGTCATTGTCTTCGCGGTGATCATCATATAGGTCGTGTCACTGAACCTATCATCATAAGGTTCAAAATCACTAGCAGAATCTCTATCTGGTTCCCAATAGTTCGTAGGTTCTTCTACTTCATCATCATTAGCTTCTTTATCAGAATCATCGCTTCTTCTTCAAGACTGATTGCCTTCTTGGGTAAGAACACCAAATTCTGGCTCTGGATCCTTCTCTATTAAAGGGAAGAAGTCTCGGTTTGGGTTATATATAGGTGATAAGTCTAGAATTTACCTATATTCTAGTGTATTTTATGAGTTCAAATGTAAAGAAATTGAGCTTTTAAGATGATATATTGAATAGATTTCTAGTAATTCTAGACTCTTATTGCTGAGACAAGGACTTGGATGAAAGGTTGTGAAAAAGAAGCTAAAACATGCAAAATCAAAAGAAAGAAAGGCCAAATTAGAATTTCATCCAAAGTTAACAAACTGGCGAAATGATTATTCTGGAAAAGAAGATGTCGCCCAATTGCATCGCCTCAAGCTAAAAGGAAAAGGCGAAGAAGCTGGCGACATATTGAGGATCTCACTTTGAAGATTAGAACATATGAGGCGAATTAGAATTTCTTTGCCTTCATATGTCGCCACCCTTAACAGGACATTTAGGCACTGAAGGCTGAACCTCGCCATACTTTGGGGCGAAAAGCTGAGGCAACATGATTGTTTGTCGCCAATATGAGAAGAAATGAAAGGGGCGACATGTTCATTATATCGCCTGGATTAATTACAAATGAAGGATTAATAAGGCGAAGGAAGATTATATCGTCTGATGGCAAGCGATATGGTTGAGCGATAAAAGCAACATTTCGCCTAAGAGGATGGTTAGCTTTGCGAACATGGGAAGCGAGATTTAAAGAAGTCGTTTGATTCAGGTGAAGGAATAGACGACATAAATGGAGAAAAATGTTACTTCGCCAATTTGTGTTTCTTTGTTGGTTTTATTTCAGAATTGCCACTGAGTTAAAACTCTATAAATATGAGCTCAGAGATCGAAAAAAGAGACTTTTGACATTCTGTTATTTTGTAAAGAAAAATTCTAGATTCTTCTACACGCTTTACTAAATATTTTCAGAGAAGTTTCTTGAGGAAGTTTTGTATTCTGTTTTATGTTGATCATTGAGATTTAGCTTGAAGATTGTGAAGCAACAACTGTGACAAAGTTTAGTTTCAATCTTCCTTGGTAAGATCTAGATCTTGAGCATGTCGATGATGATTTTGTTCTTGATTGAATATGCTAAAGTAGATGTGCTAGCTAAAAGCTCTGTAGATTTGCTGAGATTTGATGTTGATTATCACTTTGATTGCATGAATCTTGTTCAATTATAGTCAGAATTACTTGAATTTCATGAGCTAATTGAATTACAAGAACGAGAGTTACGTAATATTGTTAATCTGAGCTTGATTTAGACCAGAGATGGCTATTAGGTTTCAGATCTAAGAACAAAGGATTGTAGTTCTAGAGATAGACTATAGATCTTGTTTTCTACAGATTATGCTTATCAGTTATATAGGTTGTAGTATAGAGATATATGCAACTATATGATTGAGATATGTTAAATTGAATCGAGAGATCTTTTAATAGATCAAAGATGATGATCTAGAGAGTAAATCTATGATTTAGAGTCGAAGCATGCATGAGAAGTTAATTGATAACAAAATTTAGCAGATTGGCTTATTCATTATTGAGATCAATTGCAAAATAGAGTACTAATTCATGTTTTTATTGACTGAATGTCATCAGTGCTTATATTCTATATCAATTCTTGGATTTCGATGATTCATCTTGTACATAGGATTCTTTTAGCAATTCAGTTTAGATCTTGACTTCAATCATGCTTCTTAGCTGTCAATCCCTGTGGAGACGATATCTTAAACACTACATTAGACATTGATGGGATTTCTGTCTGAAATATTATAATTGATAATTTCAGTCTAATTTTACACCACCAGTAGGGACTTCATCATCTGATCCAACAACAAACACCAGATCACGACACATTCTTGAAATAGAGAAATCAGCAACAACTAGTACTTCTGTATCAGATGTTATCTTCAGAACAGATCGGTCCCTTGGCACTTCAAGGTACAGACCAACTCCTGACGGTATGGTAAAAGGTCCTTCTGACAGAATACAACCACACTGCAGTGCCCCTACTAACACCACTAGTGATATAGAATCTCTGTCCAATTGACCTCAGTATATTAGGTCCCCTCTCAACCTTCCATACACACTGAAACGGTTAGACATTTCTGATTGTTCCTGAAATCAAAAAAGATTAAAGTTAGATTCCTATATGATGTCAAAATTATATTGTTAGGATCAGTTAAATAATATCAAACATCAGTAAGCCTGATTATAAATAGCATAAAAAGGCGAAACAATTAAACAAAACAACTTGTCAAAATTCGCTTAGGTCATAAGCTAACAACTTCAAACATTAAGCAAATCAATAACATTTACTACAAAAATGTCTACAAACTTACTAAATAACAAAGCCTTTTCTCAGCACAACATTCATAACCACACAAACATAACTTGCTTGGATGACAAGAAACATAACTTCAATAGTAGGCATATATAACTGTCACTTATATTTAAAACTCCAAAACAAATGGCATCAAACTTTCCTATCCCCACCATGATAAACTACTAATCTAAATAAAAATCAACACAACCATAAATTTATATACATGTAAAACCGTGAACATAAGAAGAGATTTGTACAAACCTGTCTGAACACTTGAAGTCCTATGTATTCCACCCTTTAATATTGAGATTACAATTACTAAATCCCACATCCAAATGTACCATCCCAACATCAAAATATGAAGAAAACAAAACAAAACATGTTCATAAGCATTCCATCGAAAAGTCATACAACCCTAAACAAAGCCCAGAACCACATACATAAGCACTCCCAAACAACAGATGAAACAAACAATATTCACTACCAACTTATAAAACAAATGGCTGCTTTGCTACAGTAATATAGTCGAAAATCCCAGTACTTTCACGAAGACTAGGAAGGGTTTCGAAGACATAACAAAAAAAAACTACACCACTTGCACATAAACGCTTAAACCAACAATACCCAACCCTAAGTTCTTCGACGTGTCTACGACGAGTTTACCCCTACCAAGAAAAAAAAAAGCTGAACTTGTTTGGAATGAAGTTTCAAAGTTCAAACAGTAAACAAGTTTGAAAACCACAAAAAGGGAGAATAAATCTAAGATCTCCACCGACGAACCTTACGAATGCGATGATAAACCTCCACCAATGAAAATAGTAATCGCCGGCCGGAACTACTCGCTTTTACTAGTTTCTCTCTCTATGAGGTGTTGGCGGGAGCTACGAAGGAGAGAGCATGGCGGTTGCGTGTGTCTGAACACGTATCTTCTTTTCAGATTCGTTTTTCACCTACCAATTCCACGTGTTACAAATCAAAAGCATACGCCTAATTTTAAATTTGTCTGTGACTGTATAATAATGAAGTTACGATAATACCCCTTTTCGTTAATTTCTTCCGTTAATTGCACTGTTCTGAAACCAGCCGTTAGTCTGGTCCAGGTATTTTGTAACAAAGTTTTGAAACCGGTAAATAATTGAAAAATGTTTCAAAAAATGGTGGGTTTTTGTAATTTACCCTTTTTCTTGTAGTGATACTTGGGTTTAGAAAAATGTAATAAAGGCCTAATGGAACATGAAGTATGTAAGAGCATCTCCAATGCTCCTGTCAATTTGATAAATTGTACAGCCACGTTAGAGTCATTAACAGAGATTTACTCAAACTTAACTACAATTGTTTAATATATTTGGTCTGTGAAGTTAATGTGTCAATAATTAAAGTAGACAGTGTCTACCCAAACTTCTACATCTAGAGGTTTTAATAGACAGTGTCTATCACAAGTTGTTGATAGGTGATTTTTATTTTCTTTCTTCATTTTTTATTAATAAATAAGGGGATTGTTATTTCACACATGCCAATTACTACACATAACATTTTTTTTCCAACTTTACCCTTTATTACTTTTATTTTAATATAAATTCATTATTATTCAAATATTCTTTTTAAATATAATATATCAATTAAATAGTATCATTTTTTTCCTAAATATAATTTTATAATATTTTTTTCTTAATTAGATTTAAATTTTATTATAATAAAATAAATTTATTTATTTAATAAATTGTTTCAAGTTTAAAAGGAATACGGGTATGATAAAAATTGTGAATGATAAAATAAAATATATATATATAAACAGCTATCATTCATGAAACAAATATAATCACATATCGGTAAAATTTTTGTTCGAACTTGACTATTAACTTTCATAATTTTCGATATATAAGTTTGCATAATACGAAATTGTATTAAAAAATAGAAAACAAACTATTTTATTTTATTAAATAAGAAATAAAATCATTATTAAAATAAAAAATAAAAAATAATCAACAACCTATCTAAAAGAATAATATAAATTATCAACCTACTGTATGATAAAATTTTAAATAATTAAAAAATTGATTTTATCAAATATGCTAATTATTATATTAAAATTAGATAAGCAATTTAAATACTATTTAAGATAAATTATAATTTAATTATCAAAACATTAATTATATAAACTAAAAAAATATTTAAAGTAATTATCTAAAAGTATAAAGGATAATTTAGTAAGATCCATGTTATGTGTAGTAATTTGCATGTGAGAAATAGCAATCATGATAAATAATTATTTAACAGATAGCATTGTAGAGAAACTTAACAATATAACTATTGAGATATTTCAATTATGATTTTTCATTGTTCACATCTTCTATTCTTTCTGCCACATCAACATAAATAGCTAGGAGCATTGGAGATGCTCTAACGAAGTTGAAAGAAATATTTTCTGATTGTGGGTTTTGGAGTTGAGTAGAACTTCATGTGTTCATGGACTTTTTTTTTTCTTTTAAAAATTATTTTAATGTTTACGAGATCTGGAATATGGAAGTTTTATCCATCCAATTCTAAAATGGAAAAAAAAAAAAAAAAAAGAGGCAAAAACCTTCACATGCAAATGTTCGCCATAACAAACACACATTTTCAAAGAATGAAGATAAATAAAAATTCAAAATCACCATAAATAAATTCAAGGGAAAAAAAAAAACTCAAAACTAGGAATGCAAAAAGGTAACTAACACATATCTTTCCAATAGAACAAAAGGAGAACCAAAACCAACCAAAACCAGGAAGGTTAAAAGTAGTATGTCCATCTATCTTACTACATTAATCAGGACCGCCCCTGGGCGGTCAGAGGGGCGGCTGCCCGGGGTTCTGTGGAGGGGCCGTCAAAGCCGGAAGAATGGGAAAAATTTATTACTTTTTAAAAATAATTAATAAAATGAAATCATTTGGAGTCGCTTTTTTTTTTTTATAAAAATTAATCAAAACGATATTGAATACTATTATTCATGTATACTCTATTAATCTATTAATCGTGATGTTGAAAAATTTAAAAAAAAAAAGAAAAAAACCTCCCAAAATATAAAGACTATAAAGACGATACTGACATTAATATATGTTATATTTAACCATTTATAATTTGAGGATCGATATTCACACGTCTGAAATTTTGAGTTGGCTTATACTCATTAGATCTCATATACGCAATTAGTCAGATTTAAAAAGTATTAATATTAATTATTTAAATATATTTAATATATAATAATTTTAAAAAATTATATAAAGTATATTATAAAATTAATTAAATATATAATTTTATTTATTAAATTAATTTATTTATATAATTATTTACATAATATAATTATTAAGTTAACATAGTTTATATTTTTAAATTAATAATAAAATAATTACAAAAATAATAAATATAATAAAATAATTAAAAATAAATTGATACGATAAATATATTAAAAATTAAAATAAATAAATAATTTAAATATTTTTAATTTTTAATATTTATTATTTTAATTTATTATTATATATAAAATGATTTTTAATAAATTTGGTATACATGTTGGGAAAAATTTTAACAAATGGGGCAACACATGAATTATCAGGTTCATAGATAAAGTAAGAGCAAATATAACACCCTGGTCACAAACTTAAATTGTGTATGTATTATCTTTACTAAAAATATGTTTTTATTTCAAATAATTACCTAAAGTATTTTCTTTTTTAAATTAAGGTATGTATTTCACAATTAAAGTTCATGACAATACATACAACATTTTATTCCACCATAGTTTAATACATCTCTACGTAACAAAGAGAGACAGTTGATTGCATTTTCATTTGGATGGTATCCATTGTCTGAAATTGGGTTACATTTGTGGAACAATGGTCAAGGTTTTAGTTGAAGCCCATTTTTATAATTTTCTTCATTTATTAAAAAAAATAAACATCCAAGAGTAGATTTTTATATGAATATCATATCAAAGTTCCATTTTCCAAACACATTCTCTCCCAACAAAAACTGCTTTTAACCTGAAAAATCAGGTTCAATTACGAAACTCAAAATAATTTAAGAAAATATTAATATAAGTATTCCACATCATAATAATAATAATTTATAATATTTATTTTGATCAATAATGATTATGTAAAATTTTTACATTAGTAACCAATTATTTTAAAAAAAAAAATGAAATGGATCAGCAAAAGTGAAGAAACAAATACATGCAATTACAACGCAAGAGATACATATGGACAAGTCCCCAAATATTCAGCGAATGAAGAGCCTCAAAACTTGGTTGCTTGGCTCATTCCTGAAGCCACAAACGAACGAGATAGTATTTTCCAAGTTAGCCTTCGGATTCACTGACAGTAGTATACTTCAAAAAAAATGATAGTAATATACTGCTACTAAAATAGAACAGGAGAACATCAATCAATATAGAAGAATAAATAAAAAACAATGAAAATCGATTAGTACTGGATCGCAGCAGTGCAGGAAAGAAAATATAAATTGAGCCGAGCAAAATATTAAATAATGACAAAGAGGAGACGATGATGAGACCGCACACAATGCTTATTTATCCAAACCATTAAAATAATTTATCAAATTCGACTCAGATCTATTGCAGTACAGTGAGTGTCCGTACAATTTGGCTCTTTTTTACCGGATAAAGAGACTGCGTCTGGGTCAGATTTAGACCACAGACGAGCCACTTTACTCGATTAAAAAGCCAATGGAAATCCACCAGCACAGATCACTCATATAACTTTTTGTACTTCAATTGAAGATCCAAAATCCAGATCCAGCAGACTTTGATAAACAATTTGAATGAAGGAGAAGAAACAAGGTGTGCTTACTCAGATTCAGATTTCAGATCCGCTCCTCCTATGTCATCATTTAATAATTTGCAGGCTCAATTCGCTCCAACGCCTTCAGTTTGGATTGTGATTTTTTATTTTTTTTTCTTCAAAGGAGGCGGCTCGAGATATGAAGAGAGACTAGGGTTTGGCTTGGTTTATATAAGGTAGCACTAGGCCATGTCACGCGAGGTGACGCATGCTTGTCATGGGATTTTTTTTTTTTTTTTAATTCCTTTCTTTTAAAGATTTTGTTGGATCCGGTTTATGTAGATATATATATATATATATATATATATATATATTTTTTAAATTATTAAAAGAGTGTGGTTACCATTTTATAAAAATAGTATATTAGATTTGAGATATCGTTTTTCTATTACGGTTGAAATTCAAATGTTTGAATATAACAATTAAGAAATTAAATAAAATATATTAAAAATTTATAATATTTAATATGAAATTAATAATTGGAAATACTATTCTATTTTTAAAGATGTATATATTATTTCAATATTTAAAATAAAAATACTATAATTTTTTAGTTAACTAATATAATTTTTTAAAAATTTATAATACAATTAACATTAAACAAATTTAGAAAATGGAAGAGGTTATGAATTTTAATATGGTTATTTATATTAATTAATATTATCACTTAATAATTTAAGATTTTTGTTAATCTTTATCCCACCATATATTTTTTAATTTGTTTAATTTTTTAAAAAAAACTATTAAAAATATATTAAATAATCAAAATCAATCATTTTTATAATACTCATAATTTTAAATAAAAATATTATTTATATAATGAATAGAATAGAATTATTTAGTAATTAATTAAAAACATTATTTAGATAATAAATAAAAGAGGATTATTTAATAATTTGAGGAAACAATTGTACATGCATTACGTGACAATATTAACACTTTTATTTTCAAATCACTAATATTTCAATTAACTCTAACTAAATTTATATATATATCTATTTTTTATTTTTTATACTCATTATAAAATTTAAATAAAAATTATTAATTAAATAAAATTTAAATATAAATTAAATTAGAATATAATAAATTAAAATATTAATTAATTAAGAAGAAAATACATTATAAATTAAATTAGACCACCACAAATTAAAATATTAATTAATTGAAAATAAGGATAAAATTGAAAAAAAATGCACTATTAACTAAAAATGCACTATTATAATATTTAAATTGAATAAATAAATAATATTATATAATAATTATGTTTTATCCAAAATTACAATAAATATTATATTTTAATATCTTAATAGTTAAAATATTTATGTTAATTTTAAATTTTATTTCAATCCTATTTAATTTAATTAATATATATTAGATGAGTATAACTTTTTATTCTTAAAAAAATTGAAAATAAGATTTTTCTTTTTAATTACTCATTCCATTTGTAAGTCAAATTTAAAAGAAAATTTTATTTATTTTAAAAATATTATCAAATTAATAGACGTTTTATAGGAATCGATCCACCTATTTTAGACGGTCTTATTTTTTTCAAAATATATTATTATGAAATATATAAAACAAAATTGTGGAAATAATTATAAATACTATATTTTAAAATTTATAGACCGTTTTATAAATTTACCATATAAACATACAAGTATGTACTATCAAAGGGACGCAAATTCTCAAATAGAATGAATATTGGAATATTAGATTTAATGAATATTAGTTTATTATTTAAAAATATGAAATTTTAATATTTATTATCCTAATTTTATTAAAATATTATTGTTTATTAACTTAAATTTATTAAAAAATTATTATAAAAATATATTGAGATCATAGATCACATGATCTAATCGGAAGGTTTACATTTTGGCAGAAAACAATATCTATTATTTTAATAATTTTAATTTTAATTTATCATTATCTAATAAAAAAAAGGTAAATATCGAAAAAAAAAATTTAAAAAGAATTTTATTTTTTTCAAATATATTTAGATATTACTTAAATTTCAAACTATCTTTCAAAAATTTTATTATAAATTATAACTATCATTTAAAAATTTGGACTATTTACTAAATTTGATTTATAATAATATAATTTATGAATTAAAATAAAATTAAAAATTCAATCACTTCTAATTTTACCATTTAATTTTTCTTTTATAAAAATAAAAAATATATTTTTTTTTTTTTATTTGCTACCCAGTTCATCGTTATCGTCATTCATCCCAAAAATCATTTGAGAGGACCTAGATTTCAACATTGGCGCAGTATGAAATCGGTTCACGTGTGTTCCATTGTGTGTTGATAATATACTATGTACGTACGTTGTATACAAAATTTAATATTGCCAAAACCGGAGAAACAAATTTAACAATAAGATGCCGCAAATCAGAATGGTGGAATTCTCCATTAGAGATATGAGATTCCAGTACAACGCTTTCTCTTGATGAATATGCCTCAGTTGATCACTGTCAATTCCAATTTACAGAATCAAAAGCTTCTTCTACTGCAACTAAAATAAACATATGGTCAAACAAACAAGAAACACATCAATCAAAAAGGGAACATCAAAAGAGCAGCTTAAGAAAACTCAACAAAAATTAAATCAAAGAACAGAAAACCAAGTAGACAGGACACGCAGAAGAAAAGATGTAAATTGAATCGAGCAAGATATTGAACAATGACATAGAGGAGACGATGAACATCTAGATCTGGTAGAAGAAGCGATGAAATCAGCTCCTCATATGTCATCATTCAATAATTTGCAGAGTCAATTAGGGTTTGCAGTGGAGGCGGCTAATGGAGGATACTAGGGTTTCTTTGGGTTGGGTTTTATTTATAGATCACGAGTGGTGACATTTGGCTGTCATGTGATGTGATAAGATTTTTCTTTTTTCCTTTTTTAAAATTCTTTTTGAAAATATTTGGCCAGAAAAGATTCTGCTTTATTTATTAACTTTTATAGAAAGATTCAAATTTTATTTATCTTAATATATTCCCTTTTTACGAGAGTACATCACTCTAACCCTTTATCTGGCAGTAATAAAATCTATTCTTCCCAATTTAAGGCCTTCACAGTAAATTTGATAAAATGGAAAAAAAAAAATCTCTTAAATATTTTTTATTTAAAAATTTTTAATTGGTAAAAAAAATTACAACATTAAAAATAATTATTTATCATAAAAAAAAAACCACACTGTTAATTTCTTTTTAATCTTTACATATACTGATTTAATTATAAAATATATATTTCTTTCGATATTTAAACTATTTAAAGTTAAAATCAGATGTACATCTATAAAAGAGTATGGCTTTTAACATTTTATTTCACTTTCAATCATTTTATTTATTTATTTTATTTCTCACTTTATTTTTATTAAAATATTTTAAATAATAAATTGTCGAAATTTATACAATTTTATTAAGATATAATACCATAATAGTTTTGATCGTAAAGTTATAAATTTGAAGACTAAAATATATTTAATTATTGTTTAGCGTTACCCCTTAATGACCACATACACATTAAAAGAAGGTCGGAATAAACTTTTACCACGTGCATTTAAATTAAAAAATTAAGATTACATACTTAATTTAAAATGTTAAAATAATATTATATATCCATGTAATTTGAGAAAAAAATTATTTTAAAGAAAAATATCCATACCAAAAATATAATATTATTTATTTTGAAAATATACATACTTACAATATTTAATTATTTCATATAATTTATAGTCTAGTGTTTAGTTTCTATGCAATTTATTTTTATTTAAATTAACTTTCAAAGTTTTAAAATAGAAAACTAATTTTCTATTCAACCCTTCAATTTTAGTTTTTTATTTTTTATTTTTTATCCATACTTGATTTCAAAACTTTAAAACCAAGCATATAAACATTTTGATTTACATAAATATAGAAAAGAATATCAATATTTTAAGATTTACATATTAAAATCAAAATATATTTATATTTAAAAGTACTTCTGCGATTAGGACGTCCTAACACAATTAATATAAAAATATTAAATTTCAACCACACATATAAATCCAACTCACAATACATATTTTTCAATAGTTGTAATTAAAATTTATTATCATTAAATTATATACGGTTAAGATCTAATATTTTGATGATAATGATATCAAGGCGTTCAGAATATAGAAATATAATAATAATAATAATAATAATAATAATATTAATATTAATATTAATAATCACAAATATGTATATATAATTATTCTATTATTAGGACGTTCTGATATAACTAATATTACGAGCCTTTTTCGTATATGGGTTTTTTAAAGTTTAAATTTATTTATAGGACCAGTTTCAAATTCGTTCAAATATATGCTTTGTAAAGTTTGGTTTGCATCACATAGGTCGTGCTTCCAATTTTACACTCGGCTCAAAATTTTTCAAAAATCGCGCACTTCACATATTTGTGATCTACGATCACACATTTCTGATATGAAATCAGAATTTGTGATTAAGTGTATGTTTGACACTAGATGTTACATTAGATGTTGAGCTAGCTGTTGAAGTAGCGATTAACTATTAGCTGTTAAATTAGATGTTGAAGCAGCGATTTGGCATGAGTGTTTGGTAATAAAATTAGATGTTGAAGTAGCTGTTAGATGTAAAATTACGTAAACAATACAATATATTATTTTTATTTTACAATATAATTTATCAGTGTTAATAGTCATTTTTAAACAAATTTTTCTTTCAAGATTTTTAATTTAAAACCAATCATCCTTTAGTTATCAACTAATTAAAAAAATAAATAAAATATAGACTAACTAAAAAGGTTATTTGAATTTTTTTAATTATATTTAATAAATAAAAACTATTAAAATTAAATAACTTAGTACAAAAAGAAGCTTTTAATATTATTAAGGGTAGTCTAGAAATACTTATAAATTGATAAGGGTAAAATCGGAGCTTTTTGATTAGCGATTCGTGGACAGCTACTTGAAGTAGCGTTCTAGAAATCGCTAATTAAAAATCTAATCGTTAATAAAAAAGCTTCTCCCAAACAGTTAAATTGTCAAATCGCTAATGAAAAATCTAATCGCTACTTAAAAATCTGCCTACCAAACAGACACTAAGTTGTTATTTTATTTCTGATCTAGATTCAAAGATGTCTGAAGAGATTTCAGAATTTGTGAAGTGATATCAGAATGGCAGTACGGAAATAAAAATTCAAGCGCGGTCTATTTTTGAAAATCAAACTTTCACAAGGCTTATTTTTGTAAAAATTTGAAAATGGGCCTATAAAAAAATTTCAAACTTTAGATGACCTATTTTCAATAATTTCCACTAATATTAATATATCAAATCTCAACCACGTGTAAATCTGACGGACAATAATAAATATTATTTAATGGTTGTGATCTAAATTTATTATCATTAAGTTTTATGTGTGGTTGAGATTTGATATTGTAATATTAATTGTATCACGCGTTTTGATAATAGAATTTATATATATTATATATATATATATATATATATATATATATATGGAAAATGATATTTAAAAAGTTAAATTTTTGAAGTGGGATAAAAATAACATAAATATAATATATAATGAATGACATTGAAAAGAAAGAAAATTCATTTATTTATTAATAGCATATTTGAGTGTAGATATATTGATGTTACATGTTAATTCAAAAACTCGTGACCTGTGGATTAAAGGCAAATGTTAAAATGAGTAGGAAAAACTTTAAATAAATAAATATATATATATATATATTAAATAATATTCGTTGGGGTTGAATTCAATTGCGTTTTGAACCGTCTGTATAAGGGGTACCATCTCCTTTAATCTAATTGTCAATTATCTACGAAAGAAAAATGCTGAGACCAAAAGGACAGTAGTGTAGTGTCCATCGATGAACTTTTTGATTCTCAAGTCACTTTAGGGTAAAAAAGAGAGAATTTAAGGAAAAGATTGAGTGTTTGTGGGTGAGTTGTGTACAAAGTCTAAAGAGTTTATCAGCTGAGAATACATATAAACTTTATCTATTGCGAGCGTCTGAAGAGCAATTATGGGCCATTAGAGAATCTAACAAATTGGATAAGAATCTAGTCTGGATCTTACTTGCATTTGCTAGTGGGTCTATTCAGTTTGTTAGTCTATTGGGTTGTTAAGGAGTTAGTTATAGGACAACTATGAAAAGATTTAGAGCATGTTATTTGCGACCAAACAAAATGGATCTCGAAGGCTTTGGTCCCAATAATGTTTCACACCTTAACCACCCTGAGTTTAAATAAGCTTCGACCGCAATAATTGAGTCAAGTTGGGTCCAACTCAGCAAAGTCCAAACCGAGGCCTAAAGACAACCGGGAGCCTTTATCCTCCAGTCGCAGGCACCAAATACCCTTCGACGGAAGGTAAGGTGTCTTTATAGAGAAATAGGCCTAACATTATCTGTAGTAATTAAGATTTTTTTAAAAAAAAATTAAGATTGAATAAATAAATAAATAAATAAATAATACTGCAGTATTTTATAACTTATTTTGGAGAAAAAATATATTTCAAAAATAAAATTCAAGATATTCAATTTTTCCTACTAATTTAGGGCTAATATTTGGTTTCTCTTAGAAATACAGTTCTTTTCAATTTATATCTAGTTTTAAGGTCTTAACAACAAAACCAAACACTTAAACCATTTAATTTTATATTCATACCAACGTTTTTTTTTAAATCAATATCCATATTTGGTTTCGATATCCTAAAATTGAAAGCAAACACTTAATTTTTACTTTTATATTCAACGGTTAATCCTAAAAGACCCACATATGTTTTTCAAAATCACCAAAAAACTACGCGAGTTCTATTTTTCACCAAAAAATCACTTTACTGTTAATAGGTGTCAGGTTTACTGTTCAATTACTTTATTAAATGTCTGGGCACACACATATAGGGGTAATTATGTCATTCTATTGTTCAATTTTTTTAAAAAAAAAATGAAAAAAAAATGAAAGAAGCAAAACCTGCCACGAAGCTTATCACGTAACCTACTGATGTAAAAAAAAATCTCTTCATCATCTTCCATGAAAAATGGAAATCAACAACAACAAACCACAAAAAAAATCTGCTTCTTCATCGTTCAAACCATCATTCACCAAAAGCTTCTCAACCAAACCCCTTCTCTTTCAAAAATCCTATTCTCTCCCCAGAAGCTTCTCTAAAAAACGCTCTTAATCTTCATATTCAAATCAATCAAATTCAACTTCCATTTCTTGCAAATATAACAGCTCTTAGCTAAGGAAAAGAAGGCCTGATTCTACATCATGAGACCTATGTTATGTGCAATGCTTGTTTGCCAACATAAACATGGTGGCCCTTAAAAAACGGAGCAACTGAAGATAGATCTTGTAGAAGCTCAATCTCTTCTATTCTATCAACTCAACTCTTCTCTACCATTTTTCTGATGCTAAAGATGAGAACTTTTTCACATAATTACTAGTATTTTCATTGGGTAACTCACATCATTTCCATGTAACGACAACAATCGAATTGATTCTTATGACACAAATTGAATACCAATAAGAATCATGACGATAGTGCTAGGTCATGCTTCTTTCTCATTCAACCCATTCAATGTCGATTACATTTCTAGTCTCGAGCGTCAAACGAGAGCAAGAAGCACAAAAATAACATGCTTTTTCATTCATGCTTTTCATTGAATAGTTGGCGTGCAACATCAAGCTATTGGTTATATAAATGGAAACAATAAAGAGATGAACAAATGCAAGAAAATGGTATTTTTCTTGGACGTCAACCCACTATGTTATGAAGGAAGCATACAAAGTTTGGTGTCATTTGGTTGGTGGGTGTGTCCATTCTTCAACTAAATTAGTTGTGAGGATCTTGTGCTGTGAGTGAACAAATTTGTCCTGGGTGTTTCTCTTCTTAAGCCAAGTTAGTTTTGAAATGTGATTAAAGTAGTGAATTTTGCTCCATTTTTCATTTTAATCATTTTTCTCTAATTTTCTTTTTAACAAGTACTTTATAGTGTTTAATGTTGTATATGATTTATAAAGATGATTTTTTATTTGATCACATCCATGACTTATAATGATGATGATTGTGGTGATTTAATTTTTGAATTATTTAAAATGATAATGATGACACATTCTAACGTGATCTTGTTCTCTATTTTTAAATAATAATAAAAATTGTAAGGAAAAAATTCTCTTACCTGTAAGCACATCTAAATCATCACTAACGTGATGCTACAGTAAACACGACAACTTCTAATGTGAATATGGTTGTTTGATGAAAAATGAAATTTATGTAGTTTTTTTTGGTGATTTTGGCAAATGTATATGAGTTTATTTTAGAATTAAGCCTATATTTAAACATTCAATCGCAAATAGTTTATTTTATTGTAAAGAGCCTCATTTCTTAAAAGTTGACATTAAAGTCAAATAAAGTAACATCTCATCTTTTGTATATATATATTTTGTCACATTCATAAATGAGGATAAATTAAAACTTATTTTGTTATTTGACTGATTTTGTAAAAATTTCTAAAATGGAGAAATATTTTACATTAAAAGAACTTTGGTGGACCTATTTACAATTTATCAATGGTTAGTTGAAAACCTAGGTTATCACACCAACAATCATTCAGCCGCCAAAACTCATTTCTTTCCTTTTCTCTCATCTTTGAAAAACTCAAACAAAGAAACTTGATTTCATTGTTTCATTGAATCACGGTTCTATTAGACACTATTTCATTGGTTTTACTGTCAGTTTGAAAGTTTTCCCTGAACCTGTTCATCGAGTCAAAAGGTAAGTTCATATGTTCAAGTTTGTCCTTGGGTCTAATCTTCAATGTCTCTTCTATCACGAGTTGTAAACCCTAACTTTCAAATTTCTATTGTTGTTGTTGAGCATGTTATTGATTTTGGTTAGCCCGTTGTTTAGGAAACGGAGTAGCTGACCCTTATCCGGAGTAATCTTGCTGTTGGATTAGCATATTCGGTTAGTAGCAATGTTTAAACCCCCATCTATGTATGTTATGGTCTGTTTGTGCTGCATTAACATGGACTTAACTTAATGTATGCTGAAACTTGAATATGGACTCTGCGATATATCTATGCTTTGATTATGCTGTTCATCTTGTTGATAAATGGCTATTGTGTGAACTGCTATAAATATCTGTTGAATATTGTAAGACATAACCTGTTATAATATGAAACTAAACCCTGTCTAAAGTATGATAGTGATAAGATCGGCATCCCGTAGGATATTAGATGTATACATCGATACGTGAAAACGTACAGGGCTTGACTTGCCTTCTGGATATGACGACATTAGGCCTTGTTGCCTTCTGGATGTGACGACATCAAACTCTATTCTGAGGTCTCTGGCCCATTTTCTGGAGCTTTACTCATAAGTAAGAGGTCTTTGACCTAACTCTGTTTCTGTTCCTAATTTTGTTATCAAATAAAGATAGACAAATTATCTATAATATGATGTTTTCTGTGTATGATAAGAATCTGGTAAGAAACCTTAAATCTAAAGTATTTTGAATATGTTATTCTTCGAAATCTGGTATTTACATTTTGGCAAGTTAATTACTTGAAAAAAAATCTGATATTTGATACACACATAAGGAAATTTGAACTCTGATGTCTGATATGTAAACTGATATCTAAAATGTATATAAAGAAATCTGAAATCTGATATATGATCTGCAAATCTGAAATATTATATATGATCTGCAAATCTGAAATTTCAAGTGTACTCTGATTTGATTCTGCTACGTTTGTATTGATGATTTTTGAACTGAATGTTGCTGCTATTTTGGTTAATATATTATCTATAAACTAGATTATTATATAACTGGTTAATTTGAAAGAGACTTTAAAAGTTGAAGTTAAAATGAATTATACTTAGAGTAATTAACCATCGCCTAAGTCCTTCGCTAGTGTCAAGTCCCTTTTGGCGACACTGAAACTTAACCTCATAACTATCGCGTTTGTCTATCGCCAAACTAAGTAGGAGCTTGGCAATACCTTATTTCCATCACCAATATACATCGCTATAGTGTAGATGATATCTCACTAAACAGTTTAATCAGCGCCTATCAATCTCGACAAGACCTAGACGATACCCCTTTAAGAAGTTAAACTCTCACCAAGTACATCGTCATGTTATTGGCGAAACCCTCTTTAAAGTTAAACTTTCACCAAGTTACTTCGTCAGTGGTCAGGCGAACTTTCCTCAAATTTCAAACATTCGCCAAGATGTAGGCGAAACCTTGAACCAATCGTTGAACTTCGCCAAAATTGCATCGCCAAGAAAAAATGATACCTTTTCCCTTTGATAAGTATCGCCAGTCAGCTTCACTAAAACCTGGAGACAATTCTTTCTCAGAATTAGTTATCGCTAAAAAGCTTAGCCAGAACTTGGCACTAGTTTATGCTATCGCCTAATCCATCGCCAGGATTTATGGCGACACCTCTTTCCTATCGCCTCAAAGCTTCGCCAAGTACCATTTCATTGTCAGGTTTCTTTAAAGATTTTTCTTCTTGAATTTCCCTTTCCGAAAAGGTACTATAAGCTTGATTCATACTTAAAATGAATAAGTTATGACCATTTTAAGTTTAGAGCCTTTTCAGGGTATAATCAATCTGTTTACCCACTGTAAATGGTAATAGATTTACTTGTTACTCATTATGGAACCTGGGAAGCTTTAGAACACTTCAGAGCTGTTGGATTTCTTTCGTACTTTTCTGTTTGCTTCTATTTAAGTCATCTGGAATGTTAGGTAAGTTGCATATGTTGTGTGTTCATCCTTAATTGTTAATCTAATAAGCATTATATGTGTGTGGATGTTGGGCATTTGCTTACTAACCAGAAATTCGATAGTCTGACTCTATTGTAAGCACTCTTAGTTTAATCCAAATAAAATCCCACAAATTCCTATCTCTAGCTATCCTACAATTGAACAAAATTAAAGATTTAATCCTTTCCCAAACTCTCGGCCTCTATAGAGCTTTAACAATGGTAGAGGTAAGGAAGACGACATTCAAGGTTGCCAGAATTTGATCTACAATAACCCTATCCAATTTCATGATTTAGAGAATTTATCACAACTTGTCCTTATATCCTTAAGCATATAATATTAATGTGTATGAATGGGGTAATCAACTTCTCTGTAGTTGGTAAGGAGTAAGACAAGACCTCGATTACTCCTCTAATGAAGGTAAATAGTTAAACGCAACACCTAATGCTGCTAGTTATCAATAATGATATCAAGATCGCGAGTTTAAGATGAATATGGATCTACCTATATTTGGCGGTTGACTACACATAAAGGAATTCCTTGATTGGGTACATATTCTGGAGATTTTTTTTACTATATTGAAATCTCGAATGATCGACGAGTCAAACTCGTAACATACAAGTTGAAGGCAGAAGCATTAGCATGGTGGGAATAACTCAACTGACAATATGAAGGAAAATAATGTATTTGTACATGAGAAAAGATGAAGCGACTACTTAAGCTACAATTTCTAACATCTTACTATGAATATTTTCTTTTCTAACCATTTCAAAATTATCGACAACCAAATAGAAAGGTCATTTATTACACCGAGAAATTCTATCAGTTAAGTGCAAGGTGCAATTCGAATGAGATATGAATAAACAAATTAGTTGATATATTAGTGAGTTGAAGATAGAGATTTAAGACGCATTGAGTTTTCAACATGTATGGATATTATCCAATGCATTTAATTTCGCTTTCAAAATTGAGAATTAATTGGATCTCAATTCGGTCAAACTTCAATGGATTCATGAAGATTTATCCCTTCTACTCTACCCACGTAAAAGAAATCCTCTATAATAGAAAGTGATGATACCTCCAAATCTAACATATTTTTCCAAATCTTGAAGTAAAGAGAAAATACTGGAGCATTAACAGATAAGTTGATGACATCTAATCAACAAATTTGCACTAATTCAAATCCTTATGCAAGACCAAATTTAGGTAAGTGCTTTCGATGTAACCATATTGGACATCTTTCTAACAATTTCCCTAATCAATGATTATGAATATCATTGAGGAAGAAGATGTAAGAAAGTATGGTATGGTGAAGCAATAAAAGACTATTTTATAAAGGTGATGAATTTATATAAGCAGATGAGGGAGGATATGTTAATTTTGTTATTCAATGACTTCTTCTTACCCCTCATATGCTTTGCTATTAGGAAAATCTTGAAGATACAAACTTGCATTACAATAATGCAGTTTATCAATATGGGGATTTTGAAGTATTTAATGTTAGTGGCTAAGTGATGATTTACTTCGGTAAGTGTAACTTCCAAAAATACGGGTCAAATTTTTTTATTAAATTTGACTATTTTTACATATTTCTTACCCTTAAAATTTCAAGTAGGATGATTAAGAGTAAATAAAAATTGGGCAATTAGAATTAGAGTTTATTAGAATTTATTGGAAAAATAACAAATTTTGCCAAAATCGTCAATTTTGTTCAAATTGCGATTTTTGCTCTCTTAATGAAAAAAATCCAAATTTTAGTCCATGGATATTTTTTATTTAAAAAGTCATGATTAATTTTAGAAAATTTTGAAGGTGTCGGGATTGAGTTCAGTGAGGATTAGACTTGAAATTGATTGAGCCAACTTCTGCCCAAGTTAAAGTCAAGCCCATGGGTGTCCAAACATACCCCACTGTATATATATATATATATATATATATATATATATATATATTACTACCTTCACTATTCTCCTTCTTCCTCACATCACTACTCTCTCTCAACAACACTATCATTTTACATTTCAACTTTCTCCTTTGAAAACTCTAGCCACCACTTGCTTATCTTATCACCAAAACCACTTAAAATCATCCCATTTTTTCACCATGTTTGAGCTTTAAGGAGTCCATTTTGTTGTTCTAGAAAGTTCGGAGCAAGATAAGAATGCTTTCTTTTATTACTTGTTTTATGTCCGCAATTGGTTGATGAGTGTTAATTTTTTGTCTCTAACTAGTTTCTAGAGTGGTTTGAGATTAGAGTTATCATTTTTTATGCTTCCAATTAAGTTGAAACTTGTTGAGCCCTAATTCTAGTGTAGAATGTCTGTGGCTTTGTTAAGTTTTTGTCTTAATATATCTTGATTATTTTCCGGTAATAAGGTTGTGCCCCTCTTTATTGGTTCTATAGGAAATCAATAAGGAGGCACACTTGAGGAAATGGAGATCTAACTATTGGATTGATATAAGGTTTGTAATCTTTATACCCTCCTTTATTATTTATTATCAAGTTTGGTTTAATTAAACCACATTCACTTACTAACATAATTAGCATCATCCAGCTATCTTGCCATTTATTCATGTTCAGCACTATACAAATCAAAATCACATAACAAATCCACACCGGTTTTAATTCATTGCCCTTGATTTCAACCTCTATAGAGAAAATGGACCAAAACCCCTATAAGATCCGAAGATCACGCATATAGAGGGTTCAAAGACCAAACACATAGATCCAAAAGGATCTGGGTGATGTCCTCACATCCAGAGAAGACATTCACCCTCAATTAATAAGTCGTGTTACAAGCCAAATTTTCACAAAATAATGTGTCATGACATGCCAGTATATATTCCCTATAACAAGTCAGGCACAAGGGCATTCCTTTATGTGGTTCAATACAAAATTTACCATTTCCATTATTATCAACTCATGTAGTACAATTAACCTCTTTAAGGTAAATGCACAAAATTTCACCAATTATGATTCAAGGCCTCAAAGGCAACCACATATACATCTTTGTATTCAAAATAACACAAACACATACATGTATAAATTTTCAATTTATATCGTCTTATACATATCCATATAGTTATGAGAATCTCATACACATTCATATAATTTTATTTTCATTTCATTTCATATCAAGTGCATTATTAGTCAATTTAATGCAATAACAAGTAACATATATGGCTAAAAACGGAAATATGAACCTTGCATCCATTGATCCCAAGCTAATAGCTCGCTTTGTGAGAATCCAATGAATTGCTAGACATCCTCAAACACATATACAATATACTACAAGTATGTGTGTAAACCACAACATCAATAATACTATCCCAATATCATCATAAGATATCATCACTTAATCACCACATAACTACTATATTAAGGGAAGTAACCAACTGATGAGATTATGATTTTTCAAAATGGATTAGAATAAATCCTTAATAATTTACTGACAACCTAAGATCACCAATTTATAATTTTTAACATTACACAAGACCTTTTCACAAAATAGAGATTTCATTAAAAATTAAAAATTATGACTTTTATACCTAAAATGTATTGGAAGCTATACACACATGATAATCAAAGAAACCCAAAACAAAAAAAATTAAAACCAATCTAAAACTAAAGTCACTTCGTTAATTTTTGTATCAAAATAAGTAGAGAGAGAGATTTACCCTTTGAGAACCTAGAGATCAAAGACACCTTAAATGCAATGAATGACCCCCTTAGAGTTTGTTGAGACAATGGTGAGGGTGGTTCTCGATTATTGAAAATAGTAAATGAGGTTGGAGGAAGTTAGGTTTTTGGTTTGGGAAGAAGAGAGCAAATACATAAAACAAAGAACAGAGTGAGAAATGAGAAGTGTGGGGAGTTGAGTGGTGGAGTTAAGTGGTGTCATAACCAATTAAGTGGCCTTGGCTTTGCATTGGGCCAAAATTGTGCCCAATCCAATTTTGAGTTTGTTTTTCACCAAAACTCATTTCCGCCACTTCTATACTTTCCTAAAAATTTATTTTATGTTTTTAACCAAAACCAGCTTTTCGATTTAACTTTTCAAATTTTACCGCTAAGAGGGGCAAAATATTCATTTTGGTTTAAAATGACATTTTGTCTTAAAATTCACATTTTTTAGAATCTAAAAATAATTTTGATGCTATGCTTCCAATTGAATCAAGTTTTATTTTAAAATCTTAGTTTCGGTTCAAATTCCATTTTCGAACATAAATCAATTTTTGGTCATTCGATCACTTGCTCAAAATTTCATTTAAAAGAATAAAAACATAGTAAGGCAAGTGTCACACTATCAAATGCCTGGTTATCAATTTCATACTCAAACAAAAACATATAAAATGTTTATTGAGCTAAGTTAATAGTCATAAACACGCATTTTCAATTTCGAAATCAAATCATTCAAACAATTGTTCATGCATAAACAATGATTAAATATACAAGATTTGCAATAACAATTGATTACGAGGACACACAGATTCGTTCGGATCTAAATTGAAAAAAAATTAAAATTTTGACGTCGTAAGTCATATGTGACTTACTTGGCAACTAACTAGTTACCAAACACGTCGTCTGATTTTGAAGTGTATTTGTAAAGATGGATATATGACTTGCTTGGTGACTAGTCGTCAAGCATATAGTTTAAATTTAAAAGTTTTTTTAAAATTGAGGGATAGGCAACTAGGTAGTCGCCAAGCAGGTCATCCTATTTTAAAACTATAAAATTAGATGTTCTAGTCGACTTGCTTGGCGACTTGCTAGTCGCCAAGCTAGTCTCAAGTGGTGGTTCAATTCCACATCTAGACGATTTGCTTGGTGACTTGTAAGTCGTTAAGCTAGTCGTAAAGAACCCAAAAACCTAAAAATAGTGACAGAAACTAGAGCTGATCACCTGAGCTAATTGCTTACTTTTGAAGCTAATTTAAATAGTGTGAATCAACCCAAAAATTCATATACATAGCGAATAAGTACATCAAACAATATTGCCAAGCAAATTTCTCAACCATCAACCAACCTATGTGGGTATATGACCCTGAACAAGTTGCTTATATGGTCAACCTATTGCGATAGCAGATTTCCAATTTTTGAAAGTTAAGCTCAATTCTTGTCAATACTTGCTTAAAACTCATGTTAGACATCAAATGGATGTCAAGCCAAAGCAAACAAGTATCAAATAACTTAACATTTTAGTTTTAATTTAATTACCCCTAATTCTAGATTGATTAGTGAAAATGGGATGTTAGGACCGAAGTCAACATTAAAAGCTGGACTCATGTTAGGGTTCGAGGATAAAAAAACCTGTAGAGCCAGTTGTACCCCATTTCGGGCCAGACATTCACACTAGGTTTTCTTTACATTAGGCTCAAAGGTTATGCTTTACACCTATTATAAGCCGATGCTTAATTCTTTATAATTGACCTCTTAGCCACAATTACTCATATGAAGCATATGGTTAAGATGTCTCGGGTTCCTTATGACATACTACTATATTCTCTAATTAGCTACAATATAGACAATTATGTTCTTTAATATGTCATACAACACAATATGGACAACAAGTATTTATTCATCTTTCATAACATCTCAATAGCCCTTTCAAAGAAAAATTGGCACAATGCACCAATCTCATGCCAAATAGCTACAAGGCACTGATCATAAAATCTCAAAATCCATTCATATCACAATTTGAGCAAAATCACATTTATTTACCACATGGCATTCATTTAGCATCAATCAACTACAATCACTCAATAGGGTCAATGTTCATGGCTTTCATTCATCAATATGATTCATAACCAAATTCATCATTGAATACTCATGGCACATATCATCAACCAAGTTCCAAGTTTAAGCATCAATATATCATTTCAATTGCATAATCATTATACTGAGCACGCATCTAGTTCATTTTCAATGCATTAATACACAAACAACCAACAAACAATCATTAGAGAGTTTAGGGTTCCTTACCAACTAGTTAGTAGTGTAATATAGTGCCCAAAATTTGTTTAGAAACACAATTGATTGAGTGGGGAATAGTGTTTGGGTGGATACTTGAGGTGATTTTGGTGGATTGAGTGAAAATAGTGTTTGGAATGTGAGTATTGCAATGTGGTGTGTTTTACTTAGTGAGGTTTGAAAGATGAGAGGGAGAGTTTCTTATGGTGAAAGGTTTAAGAGTGGTAGAAGAAACATGAGGAGGTCTTAAAGGGCATGGTTGGTTGGGTTTAGACCCATTTATTCCATGGTCCATAATTTAGCCCATCAATCTTCTGCTCATTTGAAGTCCCAAACATGATTTAGGTTGTAAAAAAATTATTACCCACTAAAAAAATAATTTGGTTCATAAAATTCCATTTTTTTCGATTAAAAGCTCAATATACAAAAATATTTTCAAAAAATATTTAATTAAACCACTTGTGACTCTACGCTTCCGTTTATAGTCTCTAATTATTATTATGCCCGTGGAATGAATTTTTGATTATTCCTACCTGAAATTTTGAAAATTCGGACCTTAACAAAATAAAAAATGACTCAAACTATGGAAAAATTCTAGGCCCGAAAATTGGATGTACAACTATTTCTTACTCTTATCAAATTATATTCAATATTTCTAATTTGTTTGTTTCCTAGTTATACATGTTTTCTAAATCATTTTAAGTTAGTTATTCTTATTTCAGGAATCCTTAGTTCAAAAGTCAATCAAATTCTTATTCAGTCAATAAAATTTAGGTTAAATTCAGGGATCCTTAGTTTATCCACCCTGCGACGTGATCATTCACTGTTTCATCGTTACATCTCATATAAAATGGAGAAAATAATCATTGAGTTAAATTATATTCAATATTTCTAATTTGTTTGTTTCATCATTACATCTCATATAAAATGGATAAGATAATCATTGAGTTAAACTTCCAATGTTACTACACTCAAAATATTTATTAGTAAAATAGGGTGGTGGGAAAAAAGTGGATTGAAATCGAACTGAATTGGCGTGTTTGAGTCTGTTTAGTTTGGTTTTCGTCTTAAGTTTGGTTTGGAGGATGGAAAATTATTATTTTTTATTTGATTTTAGTTAAGTTAAGTTCAAATTTGAACCTAAATATTTGCTTAAATCATTTTTTTTAATTGAATCAAATTGGTTCAGTTCGATTCATTTTTTACGTTGGTTGGATCGAATAATATCAAAACAAAAAAAATAAAAATTCAATTTGGTTATGCTCAAAACTAACCCGAACCAAATCATATCAAATTTTAGTAAAATCATATAATCGATGAAAAAGAGCCGACAAATAACAGTTGTTACATAAATATTGGTTATTATTGTATGAATTTTGGATTCATAAAGTTCAAAAATATTAAAATCAAATAAAAAACATAAATATTATAAACTCATGTTTAAATCTTGGCGTAGAGGTCGATGTGAAAAAAAAATTGGCATCTCATAAATATAGTACATTCTGATAACAATTCGTTGAAATATAAGTAAATTATTATATTAGTAAAATCATTGATGTAAAAAGAGCGGAAAAAATTAATATATATATATATATATTAGGAAAAATTATAAAATATAAATTTTTCGAACTTTAATCTTAAACAAATAAATCATCCAAACTTTTTTTAAGTTTATAAACTTTTGAAAGATGAAATTGTGAAAAATAAACCAAAATGACCAATATACCATTAAAAACGTGCTTCCCGATATTATCGACCTTAAGTTGTGAAGCGCGTTTTTAAAGATATATTAGTTAATTTGGTTTATTTTTGAAGTTTCAAACTTTCATCCAAACTTTAGTTAAGTTTAAAAACTTTTGAAAGAATTTTTAAAAATAAATCAAAATAACCAATATACCCTTAAAAACGCGCTTCGTGATATTATCGGCTTTCAGTTGTGAAGCGCGTTTTTAAAGGTACATTAGTTAATTTGGTTTATTTTTAAAGTTTCAAACTTTCATCCAAACTTTATTTAAGTTTATAAATTTTTTAAAGAATTTTAAAAATTAATTTAAATGACCAATATACCCGTAAAAATGTGTTTCACGATACTTTAAGTTGTGAAGCGCGTTTTTAAAGGTATATTAGTTAATTTGGTTTGTTTTTTAAATTTCAAACTTTCATTTAAACTTTATTTAAGTTTATAACCATTTGAAAGATGAAATTTTTAAAAATAAATCAAAATGACCAATATATCCTTAAAAACGTGCTTCGCGTAAATTTTAAATTCATATCAATTTCAAAATATATCTATATACATATTAATTAATATATATGAAAATTAATTGATGAACATTTAAAATATATATCGAATAAATTAAAAAAACAATTAGCTTGATCTATTGGATTGATGATATAGTTAGCGATCTCAGTTTTAAAGTGAAATAAAAAAGGGGAAATTACACAAAGAGTCATTAAGTTTTAACATAATTACAGTTGTTTTAAAGTGAAATAAAAAATGGAAAATTACACAAAGGGTCATTGAATTTTAACATAATTACAGCTACGCCGTTAACCCTCTTTGCAACATTTAACAAAACTCGTACCACTTCAGAGTTAAAAACTGCAATTTGACATGTCAGCATGTGTAAAGACAATTTTGTCCTTCATAATAATTGTTTGTCCTTTTTATAATACAATAATAATAATTAATTTTTTTTAAAAAAAACATATTATACTTTTAATTGGTAAATTGGATTTCTATTTTATTTTTTTAATATTCTTTAAATATTATTGTCTTTTTATTTGTGATTAAATAAAAAAATAAAATAGTGTGAGAATATTTTTGATAATTGGTGTCCCATTTTTAAATTAAACTAATTTTTAATTATAACTTTTTAAAGCATCAACATATCAAAAATTCTATTTGTTTTAAATAAAAATAATATGTAACCATAATTATTTATGGTAGATGGAGTATTTTAATAAATTTATAAATGAACTAATTTAAAAAATAAAATATTAAAATGATATTATTATATTAATTTTATCATTCAATATAATGTAAAAATTAATTTAATCGGTATTGTTAAAATTTTAAATTAATTGAACCATTTTATCCTCAAATTTAATGAATTGAAACTTTTAAATCTACCCAAAATATAAATGATGGTATGATTTTTATGAATTTCATAAATTTATTAAATAAATTAATTAGCATAAATATTTTTTCATCCCAAAACAAACATTTATTGAAAGAAAAAAAATTATATTTAATAATATGTATTTTACATTAGTAAATTATTAATATAATAATTTTATAAATTTCTATAAAAATAAATAATTAATCATAAAAAAACAAGAAAATAAATCTTAGGAAAAATTGGTTGTACTAAGTTTTGCTAAATAAATAATAATAAAAAAATAATAGTAAAAAATAATAAATAAAAAGTATAGAAAATAATCATAAAAATAGAAAATAAGTAAATAAATAATAATAAGAATAGTAAAAAATAAAAATAACAAATAAATAATAAAATAAAAAAGAAGTCAGTAATTAAATAAATCATTAAAAAAATGATAATAAATAAATTAGGCAAAGAATATTTAAAATAAAAAATAAAAAATCACAAAAGAATAAACAAATAATAATTTAAAAATAGTAAAAATGAATATGACATGAGTGAATGACATTGAGACATGACAAGGCCAAATTACCATATTGCCTGGCCACATCACGCCACATCAGCTCCAAATCAGCGTCAGCCCTATCGCTTACGTGTTAATTACCAGAGTCAAAGATTTGACCTGACGCCGTTAACCTTCTCTGCAACATTTTACAAGACTCGTACCATTTTAGAGTTAAAAACTACAAAACTCACTCACTGACCCTCTGTAATTTCCCCAATAAAAAACTATAAATAAAAATTTATTTGACTCATGAAAACGAATAAAAAGGTAAAATCATTATAACAATGAAATAAAATCAATTGGAGAAGAATGGAATACATATAACGTTTCATTTTAAGCATCCGGTTTTGAAAAGTTTTGAAAAACCACTCTCAAAATGAAAAGTTTTGAAAACCACCTCCAAAATAAAAACCACTAGTGATTTTGATATTTTATTTAAAATAAAAATTAGTCAGTGAAGAGGTGTTGTGAACCGAATAAGTAACAATGACATAAATGCAATCTCAATAGCCGAGGAGTGAATTATAAGAAATTTTCATATCCAACTCTTATTCCTACTCTAATCAATTCATTATTTAAATAAAATAAAGTAAAATTAATTCTTAAAAATTTAATCTATTAATCTTATCAGTGTTGCACCATATTGCACTACCTCCCACCATAATGCCCAAAATGTGATATTGGGATCTATTTAGATATTTATGAAAGTGGCAATAGATACCCATTTCTGATACATTTGATATTGAGGGTGTATTTACATTTGGGTTTATAAATCAGTTTTCATATATTCATTGAATGATCAGAAGATATGTGTTTCAATTACATATAACATGCATCTAATTTAGTATATGCCATCAAAGTCATGATACAATAACAAAAATTATGCTGAGGGTATGGTGGAATTCTTCATTAGAATATAAGCTTGTCTGTCTGCATATGCAAAGAATAAAGGGAACATATAATTGAAAAAAAAGACAATAACAAAAACAAAAACCAAATAAAAAGGCATCAAATAGAGAATGCCTCCCAGAAGATAATATTGAACCGAGCAAAATATTGAACAATGACATAGAGGAACCGACACACAAATCAAAGAATTGATCAGATCTGGATTTGATAAAAGTGAATGAAGAAGCAGCTCCTCCTATGTCATCATTCAATAATTTGCAGGCGGCTCAATTCTTTCTTTCAGCCTCAGATGTTATTTAGGGTTTTGTTTTGGAGGCGTGTGAAGTGAGGTGAGAGTAGGAATGGGTTGGTTTATATAGGGGAGTCACGGATCAAGAAAGTCATATCTAAAGTTGAATTGATAAGTACAACGACACGTGCTGCTGACGTTTCTCTGTGATGATGTGATAAGATTTTCTTTTAAATTAATAGATTTATTATAATTTGAATAAAAAAATATAATTTTAAAACTTATTTATTATATTTTACTCTTTTTTTTCTATTATAAAAATCTAAAATTTCTAAAATTACTAAGAAACTACGTACTAACAATTACATTAGGCCGGGACTAACTAGTATTATTATCAGGGTCTGTTGTTAGATATTTAATGGGGTGCCAATAGAAACACATTTCATTTGGGCTTACAAGAAATATTGTAATTGCATTTTAAGAAATGATGGGAAGATTTTTACGTTGACGAGATCTAAAAGTAAAGGAATAATTGTGTCGTATTGTCTCATTTGCAGGGACCTCCCCACATGCACTTTTACATAAAATATAATTTTATCATCATCAAGGAAGATCGATCTCTCTCCCCTTATACCTACAAAATAAAATAAAATATATTTAATAATTAAATAATTAAAATATTAATAAAATTTTGTGGAAAGAGAAATAAATAAAAGTGAAATACAAATAGATTATTGGTGGGTGTGAGTTGTCCTTCGTCTCAATTTAGAGGGATTCAGGAGAGAGAAAACAGGTAATTATTAGCTGATTTGATTTAAATTAATATTATTTTGTTACAATTTTCTGAATTGGGACTTCAGGTGTTTCTCTATCGTGGATGCTCTTATTAACTTTCTCCGAGTTTAGAATACTATATATTATACTGTATATATGTTTCTCACGATAAATAAAGTATTTCATTTATTTTAGTTTCTATCACGTTCGTTAGTTGGGATAATTTATTTTATTATTCGAGTAACTTTTGTTTTGAGAATAATTTTAAAATAAAATGAGACTTTTTTTCTACAGATTTTAAAATTATTTTTCAAAGTAAGTCAATTTTCGATCAAAGGAATTCGGGTGGGGTTTATAGGAAATTTTATACTAAGTAGGGTGTAACATCCTGAGCCGGGGCCCAGCCCGTTACATAAAAGGCGTCTTTTTATGTAACGTCCTGGGCCGGGGCCCAGCCCGTTACTGTGTACACCCGGTTAAACTCGAATCGTACACCAATCAAAACCGATACAATCATTACACAATAGGATATCGTGGATCCCATCCACATTCTTTCGCCTCCACCAGCACTCGAACTCACAACCTCAGGGATATATGGATTGTGAAAGCATGCTGATTAGCAACAGGAGGTTACATAGGGTATAAATAAGGTTTCACGTCTAGAACCTTCAAACCACCAGAAACCCTCGTTTTCTTTTCTTCAGAATTCAGAGAACAAACCTTAGCTGAAGTTTTCATCTCATTGTTTTCGTTCAAACAATACTGTTTATTCGAAGGGAATTCTGTGGGCTGTTCGTCGGGTTTATTTTCTCTCAACTTCAAGGTAATCTTGTAGGTCTAAGTTCTTTTATTTGGGTTTTCGAACTACAAGTTTTCAATATAATTCTCAAGTCTTTTATCTGATTATGATGGCTCTAAGGTTCGCAAATTTTGAAACCCTAACCTATGAAATTCTGTCTGAGTCTGTTATTGATTTCTTGTCGATTGATCTTTGTAGACGACAGTGTTGGTGAGCGTCATTCAGAGTAGTTTTGTTGTTGAATTAGCCAATTACAGTTAATAGCCATGTTTAAGCCCTTGCGGTTATGTTTGTTTCTCTGTTGCATCGAATTGGAAGTATAAATACATATCTAGAATTGAATTAGGTTAGTTTTGTTAGGTTATAATTTGATACTGATTTGTTTTATTATATCCTGATGATTATTTAATTCTGTTGTATTCTATATTTGGGATTGCTTTGCTGAATTAATTTAATTAAATTGTTGAGATAATCTGTATATTTTGCTTCTATCTGAATAATAAATTAAAAGTTGTTATAATCTGAAACTCAAGCCCTATTCGAAGTATAATAGCAATAAGATCGACCTGCCATAGAGATAGATGCATACATCGATACATAATCACCTACAGGCCTTGAATTGTCCACTTTCTGTCTGGATGCGACAACATCAATATGTCTGGGATATCTAACCTATTTTTGTAGAGCTCTACTAACTGTCTATTTCTGCTCCTAATTTCGTTATTAAGTTAAAGACGGGCATAATAATAATATGATGTACTCTGAAATCTAATATATATTCTTGACTGATGTACTTTGAAATATTATATATATTATTAACTGATGTACTCTGAAATCACAAACATGCGCACATGTGTACATATGTATATACTCTGGACTGCTGATATTTTGTTTGAGCTATTTATTGATATTATGTTCTGTTTTGTGATTCTGCAGCCTTTTTTGTTGTTGATTTTTTTAACTGAGCTGCCCCTGGCGATAGACATTACCATACACTCCTCTATCGCCAATATTTAGGCGAAACCCTCCTAAGTAGATAAATTGTGCTTCGCCAAGTATTAGGTGATACCTTTAAACTGCACCCTACTATCGCTATATGTGCTTCTCCTTGGGTGTGGTACTCTAGTGATAGTCATCCCAAATATTTTCTCCCATCGTCAAATTCAGACGATACCTTATTCAGTTGACATATTATCGTCAATCAACATCGCCAACTATTAAGGATACCCTATAACTGCATTCTACTATCGCTACATATGTTTCACCTTGGGTGTGGTACTTCTAGCGATAGTCATCCCCAAACACTTTCCTATCGCCAAAATTTAAGAGACACCCCCCTAAGTAGATAATTTGTCGGCAAATAACTTTGTCATTTGTTAGACTGTTTTTAGCTGTTTTTCTATGCTTTAAGACTCGAAGCGTAAGAAAAAACTATAACAACTTTGTATATAGACTGGTTATGTCTCATAAGTGGTTTAGAACTTAAAACGACCGAAAGACATTGGACTAGGCTAGTTAAAATAGTATTTAGCTAATTTGACCTCTTAAACATAGAATTTGACCTGTTTTGTTTGTGACTACGACATACGACTCCAGTCGCACTTTTAAAAGTTGTTCGTCTTGTATTCCCTTTCTAAAAAGGTATAATAGACTTAATATGACTTAAAATGAGTAAGTTAGAGCCATTTTAAGTTTTAGAGCCTTTAATGATTTTTAGCCCCTATAGAGTTCTTAAATACTGCTAAATAGCAAATCTAGATAGTTTTTGACTAATTCTAAGCTATTGGATTTTAGAAATTTCTGTTTGCTTTCGTTTCAAGTTACTTGCGTGTTAGGCTAGTTTGCATTTAGTGTGAACTCATATTGCTTCTGCTAAATTAAGATGCATAGTGTTTGTGGTTATTCGGCATTGGGTTACTAACCTGACATTCGATAGTCTGACTTTATTGTTTTTACCTTTTGTTTTGTTTGTTAATTTTTCTGATCGAAATAGAAAATGCTGAGTTCAAATAGTTAGGAGGTGTAGCAAGGACACACATATCATTCACATACTTCAGCTCTGACATTTAGTTTTTACATTCTGGCATAATATTCAAATTTTTCACTTCCAGATTTTGTATTGGATTTTCATTTTATTTTCGGTTGTAATTGAAGTTAAACTCATACTTTCTGATTATATTTGTAGTTAATTTAGAAAATGTTTAGATAAGGTCTTCACACTTGGTTTTGTATTCAGATGACCTATTTTTCAAATGTTTGGTTTCATTATTCAGGTTGACAACTCATATTTGAATATATATATATATATATATATATATTCTATTTATTTGCTTTTAAGTTCTGTTGTCTATATATTGTAGCATCCGTCTCCCTGCATCTGTCTGTTCGGACGGGGGTTCAAGTGCTACAGTTTCATCATGATACCAAAAGTAAGTAGGTATAAATAGAAATCAGTTTCACTAGATAAGTAATAACATCTAGATGTCTAATTGAAGCGTCATATGAAAATATTTTTTTTTCTTCAAAGAAATTTTCAGAGAGAATTCAATAATACTTTTTATTTTTTTAAAAAAATGTTAATCACTCCAAAACACCAACATATTAGTGATATTGATCAGATACCGTAGAAGTTGAGATCTTCTCAACTTCCTATTAATAAATTATTAAACCCACCCATGGTGGGTATTTAGAAAATGGATTGCGCTATGAGTGTAGCTCACCCATATTAAATCCAAAATTTCTCATTCACACTACATGTATCCAGCTCTACGATCGGCAATTAATATACGAATGTCTTTAATTATTCATCATTAGACTATACACGCAATAAGCGGTATGACCAATGAAACAGATTCTCCATCCTAGAATGTAGGGAGAGAGTACTCAAAATTCATTTAGGGTACATCTAGGTTTGACTTGATTTCACATCAGACATGTTTAGACCCTACCAACAAGGGGTTTGTTATCCTTGGAGTGCTTCTAAATCACGATTGTCTTCTCACAAACCACAACCTGCTAACCTGTGATTAATTTTGTGACATCAGTAAAAATTTTCCAATCGCTCTCCCTTCAAGGATCAATGAAAGGACACCGATACCACAGACATGCCTTACAGGTCGTATTATCATGGTTATAGAAAAACACGTTAATGATACAGATGTCATGCTCATAGGCCTAAATAGAAGAGGTGATTGTTCTAAGGATTAAGTGCATCTTGCACAACAAGGTGTAATGTCCACAAATAGGACCTATAAAATTTTGAAAATTTTGTTATTTAAAAATTTATTTTCATGTAAAATTGATTTTCAAAATCTACTTATCGGAATAAAGCAAAATATGCTCTAAGGGTAAAGTAGTAATTAGAGACCAAATTCAAAAGTGTGTCAATTTTAATTATTGGAATTAGTTTCGAGATATTTTTCGAAAAATCAGGCTAAAATTTGGAAATTTGATTTTAAAAGAAATTACCATGATTTTCCTATTTAGGCAGAACTTTGGTGGTATAAATGCATTTTTAGAATCGAAAATTATGAATTATGAATCAGGCCCAATGCCCAAACAAAAGCCATCACACCATTAAAATAAACCCCACACACTCCACCATATCTCGCCTTCCCTCTAATTCCCACCCCTCAAGCCAATACGTTTTCCCTTTTCTCTCATCACTCTCAATCCATAACCTCATTAAATTGCTCCAACCAAAGATCCAACCTCCATTAAGGTTTCTAACTACCTTCATAACCTTCTTTAAAAGTCCTACAAGTGATTTCAAGTTCCATCTCTCTTTCTATTGGTAAAATTTTAAACCCTTTAATAGTATTTTTTTGACTAGGGAAGCTTTTGATTTCAATTAATGACATGGATAGAAATTTTAGAGGTCCTATAACACTTTCAGATAGTTGGTTTTGTTGATTATGGTCTGTATTTGTATTTTTTGTGTAAAACCTTAAGAGATAGAAATAATATTTTGTTTAAATTATGTTTGTTGTTAATTTTTATTATTATTGATGACACCAATAGGCAACCAATGTGTTGGAGAGCACCAAACAGAGGAGGCTAACTAGTTATGTTCAGAGGAAAGGTTAGCACCTTCGTTTTACGCTCTATATACTTGTATGTTTCTTGTTGTTTATTTGATTGCAATATAATGTGATAATAGTGCTAATAATATGATATTGAGTGGATATGAAGAGTATGGTGCTTGTAGTGTTATGTAGACACTTATTATAGTTAATTGAAAATAGTTGTATATATGTGTATGTAATCTGTTGTGGTGGCTGATATTGTTGTCATGTATAAGTGGTGGCCATGGAGGCTTTCTAATGTAAAAGGTGGAGTTTTGATGCTATCCTATGTGTTTAGATACTTGGTAATAAGTGGTATTGGTTGCCTTTGTGGCTTATGAGCATGTGTAGTGATGTTTGGTGCCATTATTATAATGGAGTAAATGGTACTTAATGAGTTTGTCAATGATGGAAAAATGGTAATTTATGCTAATCACTTAATGTATGTCGTTATCCTTAACTTGGCATAGATGAATATATTAGCATGCCATAAGAAAACTAAGAAGTATACTTTGACACATAATTATGTGAAAATTTGGCTTGAAGTGCTGCTTATTAATCTAGGTTGGCGGTCCTCTCTGGATGCCCGACATCACCCCAATCCTTTTAGATCTATGTGTTTGGACTTCGGAACATTTGTAAGTGTATGCATGATCCTCAGATCTTTACTGTGGTTTCGGCCCAATTCTATCTTGTTTTCATTATAAGAGTTAAGTTAAAGGGTAATGAACCAAAAAGAGGGGAATTATGTGCTTTTTTTTCTTAAAGTGATATGTTAATGCTTAATGGTTGGTAAATGATTGGTTGTTGTAATTGAAATTCACTATAGTAGCCTTATATGGTAATTAAATAGACAATGGAAGCTAAATGATTGATTTGGTTACTTTCACTTATAAAAAATTTGATGTGCTCTAATTTTGGACTTATGGGTGTCTTAGTTGACAGCCTAGTCAAGGAGCTAGAGTGTTTGGTACCCATTTTTGTAGCCTAACGAATGGCCTGGTAAGCTAACCATGGCATAAACTAGGACGCTTACAGGGCTTAGGTACCAATTTTGGCGACTTGGCGGGAGGCAGAGGGCCAGGTCACTTAGACCCGAGCACAAGTCAAGGCGCTTAGGTGGCTACTGTACTAATTTTGTCGGGCTGGTTGACGGTTTTGTTATGTAGACCAAGGTTTGGACCAGGGCGCCCAGGAGCTTCGGTAATAATTTTTACGACCTATCAATGGGCTGGTCAAAGAGATCAGGGCGCCAACCAAGGGGCTAAGAATATTGCAGTACCAATTTTTTACAACCTGGTCATGGTAACCATGGCACCAATTGCATATCTTACCTTCAAAATTCTATTTGTGATCCTCGTCAAATGTTTTCGGTTATATAATGATGTACAAGACGTTAGGTTGCATTTGTATGCCCATGATACTTAATGAAAGAAGCATTTTATATGCTTTCGTTTTGAGTATAAGAGTGTTAACTAGGCATCGATAGCTTAACCTTTTCCTTTTTCTATTTTCCTTCTTTGTTTTTTTTTTATATGAAAACATGTTCAAGTGGATTGAGCAAGCATTAGAAGTTCAAGTTGGAAGCCCCACTTGAGGCATTCATCGCATAACATTGATTTCACCTCTATCTATTTTGTACATAACTTTTTTATGTATTTGACTCCATTGTCCTTTTGTCAAATTGTCCAATTAACCCAGTGACGAGTTGAACACTAAGCTTGGTACCGTATTGTGATATGAGTTTGGTGTTGTTTAATGATTTTTTTGTGAACCTTGTTAAGTATTTATCAAGTAAAGCTTTTAAAAAGTATTTTCATAGTCTCTTGATTTGTAAACACATTTGTGTATGAGTATATGTATATATGTATATATGAATATGTTAATGTGGCATTTCATTCTTTATGCTTTGGGTCCTCTGGTGGGGGTTGGACCCTACATAAAGAGCAGAGACAAGCTCTACTTGTTCTCCAAGGTCGTCAATAATGAGCATGCATAATATAACACATTATCATGGTGAATCTTGCCACAATGAAAGGCGCATGTCACAAAATTAGATTTTTTCACTGTACGGACGATAATTCCATTGTCCCACAAATTCTATCGCTAAAATAATACTTATTATAGTGATCCACTAATTCAGTTTGGCTAATTAGATGTAATGATAGTATGATAAAATCATGAGCAATCCTTAATCATTACGAAGAAAATCACATTTTGACTACTTATCTAGGCGACTATGTGTGTATAAGCACTCTAACAATCCAATTAATAAAGCACGAGCATACAAGTCTCATCTTGTATTATCTCAAAGATAATCAAAGCGACTGTATGTGTAAGCACACCAATCTCCAACACCTGATGACATATTAGTGGATACGAAATTCCCAATTTTGCTAGATTGCAGAGCACTAAAATAATAATAATGAGATATTTATATGAATAAAGGTAAGCAATCATAGATAGTACAATCTACATAGACCCAACGATCTAGCATGCATAAAAATACATATTTATCAACTGCTTTCGTGAATAGATAAGCTACCATATCATGTGTAGATATGTATTTAATTATTATAGTTTTCTTAACTATGATATCTTTAACAAAATTATACATGGTCTCTATATGTTTCAACTTACTGTGTACTTAGCATCCTTTGTATATGTTAGGGCCACCTGACTGTCACAATATACAGTAGCGGGCTTAAACTCATCATTTTTAATATTTAGATCATATAAGAATCACTTGAACCAAGTAGCCTTTTGCACAACCATAGAGTAGGCAATAAATTCTGTTTTCATAGTGGATAATGCTATGCAAGTCTGCTTTTTACTACTCTAAGAAATAGTGTTATGGCTAAGTATAAACACATACCCCGAAGTGGGCTTTCATTCATCTAAATCACCACCTCAATCTGAAATCTTTGTATCCAATCAAGTGTGTATTGTCGCCTTGATAACAAAGAGAGTAAATCAATTATTCCTTTCAAGTAGGCAAGTATTCCCTTGACAGCCACCTAGTATCTTTTATTCTTGAGTTGGATTGATATATGATTACCAGTCTAACTGCATAACACATATCTGGTCTAGTACACATCATCACATTCATAAGACTTCCAATGGCCTCCTTACATGGAACATTCTTCATTTTTTCACGCTCTTACGGGGTCTTAGATCATATATCAAGACTTAGAGTCTGCCCTTTTACAATGGATGTAACCATTGGTTTATAGTTAGCCATCCAAAAATGCTCAAGGATCTTTCATATATAAGGTTCTTGTGATAATATCAAGATCCTTCTTTCTATTTCCCTTGAGATTCGACTCCTAAAATCTAGGTCACTTCACCCATATATTTCATTTTAAAATGCACTAGATAACCATTCTTTTATTTCAAGTAAAAATTTCTTATCATTATATGCCAATAAGATGTCGTCTACATATAAGGACAATGTTACAAATTTGTCCTTTGACATTTTCACATACATATAATGGTCTTCTTCTGTCATTTGAAAACCGTATGACAAGAAAAATTTATGAAAATGACGGTACAATTGTCTAAAGTATTTCTTGAGTCCGTAGGTAGACCTCTCAAGAGCTTGCAAAGTTTACCATCATGGCTTTCAGTTTTGAACAAGGTTTTAAAAGTCGGACCAGACATCAAACCGACTTTCTAAATGGGTCACGGTTTTAAGAATTATACCGGGTTGAACCGGGTTTTTAATTATTTTTTAAAATTTAATTAATTATATAGTTTTTCATAACTAAAAGATAAAAACTAACTTGTCTCACTTAAAAATAATTTTATCGCAATTCTAATAAATATCATCAAAATAATAACCAAACAAATGATATAATATTCATCACACGCACGCACACACGCGCGCACGCGCACGCACACGCACACAGATAAAAAAAATGTTATTAAAGAAGTCACAAGATCTACTGAATTGATAAAGTGTTGTTATAGATAAACACAACAATGAGTTAAAAATCTAAAAAATTGGAATCATATTGAACCAGTTTATTAGTTCACCGGTTCAACCTGGTTCAATCTATTTCAAGTTGGTTCAAAGCGATTTTTGGAAGATTTGGTTTTAAGGTTAAACGTGAATGGATTAGTTTTTGGTTCTCAGTTAACTTGGTTCGACCGGCCACACGATTATCAAAACCATGGCTATGAAACTTTCAAGTTGTTCCGTGTAAATCTGTTTCTCTAGTCTTCATTTGAGGACTGTAATCTTTACATCCATTTAATGCAATTCTAATTCCATATGTGTGATGAATGCAAGGATAAAGAGAATAGATGCAAATCTCATAACAAGAGAAAATGTCTCTTCATAGTCTATATCCTGTTGTTGGGTATAACCTTTTGCCATAAACGTAGCCTTATATCTTTTGATTGAGTTATCTGCTTCCGTTTAATGCGAAAGACCCCCTTATTTCTAATGGCTTTTCTATTATTTGGTAAATTGACCACGTCCAAGACATGGTTACTTTTCATTAATTCCATCTCCTCTTCCGTGGCCTTAATCCATAAATCTTGTGTTGCTTATTTGAGGGCTTCTTTCACATTCTTCAATGGCCATCATAGATCTAACCATTTCTAGTAATATTCTATTCCTATGTTCAATAACTCCATTTTATTGTGGAGTTCTAGGAATAGTTGCTTACTATACCTTTTTTGACACAATTGCTTGAATTGTTCACATAGATACTCTCGACCACGGTTTTTACGAAGTACTTTTATCGTCTTATCTAATCAATTCTCCACCATATCCAGAAATTTCATGTAGCAATCTAAAACTTCATACTTATGGGAGATTAGATAAATGAGACCGAAACACATAAAGTCATTTATAATGGTAATGAAATACAATACACCATTCCTACCGTGAACATTCATCAGCCCATAAATGTCGGAATGCATTAACTCTAAAAGATTAACAACTCTAATATCCTTACAAAAAGGTTTCCTCATAGTTTTTCCAGCTAGACAATCTATATATATTATAAAGCAGAGCTCTCAATGGGCCCTACAAAGCTGACATGGCGCGCTGAGAGTTCTGCGTTGGGTGGAAAAATAGTTATTTTTGGCTATTTCGGATTTCAGCGATAATTTGACGAGATTTTGAGAAAAATATATTTTGACGAGATTTTATTTTTATTTTATATCTCCGCATTTAATGCCCATATATATGTATTCTAAAATAATTTATGGCCAATTCTATATAAATTATTTATTTAAATTTTTTATTATTAAAAACATATAACAAAAATAAATGAGTCTTTATAACGAAAATTAATGACTATTAAACTTTCTCTCAAATAACTGTACATATATCTACATAGTGATTTGTATATCTATATCTTTTTCTCTTCCTTTCATTAATTAACTCCATTAATTAGAAAAACAATCATAAAGGGTTTTGAAATTTCACTCAATTTAGTCAATTAAAATATAATACGTGTCCTGACAAATTGATATCTTTTTCTCTTCTTTTTCCTTAGATGACCTTCAAACTTTCTGTAGAAATATAAAACAGCTCTTGCATGGTCTTTCCATTTTGAATAATCGCTAATTCTAAATCACTTTGTTTAATTATGGCATTTGTGCGTTTCTGTTGCAGGAGGCAGGAAATTTGGCAGTAGCACCACCACCGTCAATGCAAAATCACTTTAGCCATCGGCTTTTGATGCTATTACAGATACGAATGCAGTGGGTTGAGATTGTCGTACAAAATGAGATTCACGCAAATTTAACCGGTTAGTGGAATGCCCCTTATTTTTATTATCCAGTAGGTGTTTAAAATAATTTTTATTACACATTCTGCTCTCTCATCTGCCTCAAAGTCCAGAATCAAAATCGAAATGGAAACCCAAACAAAACATGAGACTGTCCATCTCTCCGACATGGCATTCTCTTCTCGCCTCTTCTCCTAGTGACCACATGTTGCCAATTAGATCTTATCATAAGATCCTAAAATCCCCTTTTTTGGCCAACTTGTTCATTCGTTCCTGTCCAATATGAATAAGTAGCATATGATGTATTCATCAATATTCGTAGAGGTAAGATAGAAAGAACTACTATCATTAATAGAAGAAAAATATGCATACAAATCAATGTCTAAAATCATAAAGACATAAGAAATACGTCCAAAACAAACAAAAATATTATTGTATGATAAAATCAAGCCATCATTTTTAAAACATATATTGATATCCATATGAGAGTAGAAATAGAATAGATCCAGAACGTAGAGGGAATCATGTAGGAAAAATGTTTGGCCTCCTCGCATGATCGATTTGCAATAGCCAATCCCCAATATTACTACAAATGAGTTATTCCTAACATATATCCAACGAGTATCTCGTGGAATTTGACGATGCTCTACAAACACCCCTCTATCTCTAGCTATGTAGTCCATGGCGCCATAGTCTATAATCCACATTCGGTGAGCCTCAACTAACAAAACAGAGGTAAAAAATAAGGGTCAAACAATAATAAGTACATTAACTAAACCTAGAGAGGGATTCAAAATATATATTCTAGGTTACTTAATCACTCTCTAAATCCTCCGGTTTTTATCACTATACTCAATCATGGAAGGAGCAATTTAGCCCTAACATACTTCTAGTAATGATTCTTACATCAAACAGTAAGATCACAGTAATTATGCAAACCAATGATCAAACAAAATATGCACTAAAAAAACATCTCATAAAAAGAAGCATATTTGTAAAAGTAAATAAGTCTAAATGATTATAGAAAAAACATAAAAAAAAACCGTGACCAACTAACAATATGTTAATAATAAAAATGTGATTTTAGTAATGTATGAATAATAAAAACAACAACAACAACTGCTCAATGATCATTGTCTATTCCCCGCAGTGTCTCTAGATCTTCATTAGGATCTTTCTCATGATCATTATCATGACATCCACTCGGCTCTATCTCATCCGACCTAATCCACCTAGTAGTAAACCCACTACCGTCTGGTTGTAGTGCTGAATAGTATCTAGGAAGTTGAAAACCCACATGAGTAACATAATCCATGGCAACCCAACCGTCTGGTTGTAGTGAATAGTTATCTGATATTGTGAAGTATAAATTATAATAGTCATAGTATAGAAGTTATATACTCAAGAGTGTTTGGAGTATACTCTAGAGAGTGAATAGGTGAGCATTCTAGAGGGCTTGGAATCTACATCTGAAACATTTTGCTTAAACCTGGAAGAGTGGAATTATGGCTCCTCAAGTGACTACAAGGAAGGTCAATAAGGGCCTCCTACTAAGGCATGCGACAAGGAACATATGGGGTATCCAACGGATCATCCATGACCTTAGAGCCATCATCAGTACACATAGGAATAACTACATTATTATTTCCAGCAGTCGAATCATACTCCTTATCATCCAAGATAACCACTATCTTTAGATCTGTACGCACTAACAAATGCTGAATCCCAACATCTTCATATGAATTATAATAATGTAGCAGCGACAAAAGGTGTGGAGAGACCTCTTGAATAAGAGGAGAAAACCAGAAATGGGTATAAAAGGGTTATCCCTTCTAGCAAGGGCATTATACATCAATGCTTGCTTTATCTTATCATTTGGATGACAACTAGATACTTGATGGTGAATCCATTTCCCTCGATAAAAAAAAAAGGTCAATAGGGGTCTATCCTGTGCAAAATAACAAATAATACACTATGGATGCCATATGTATGCAAAAATGATAAACAATTAATCACCAAAATCAATTAATGTCACAAATAAAGTAAAGCATACACAATAACATATATATATATATATATATATAACATATAAAAATGGTGTTTGATGTTCATAGTTCAAATATTTGACTAGTATTGATTTCAAACATTATCATAAGATTTTCTTTTCAAAAACTTGGTTTCAATTTGTTTCTAACTCTTAAAAAAAAACTAGTTTTTCCTTTATTTTAAACCCAAAAAATTCATAAAATGTACCGATTTGAAGGGTTTTCAAAATGAATCCATAGGTCAAAGTATTAGAAATTTTCAATAAAAAAAAGATTTTGATTCTCAAATTCGGGACAATAACATTTAGTCACTTACTCAATACATGTAATTCACATATTAAAATCACAATAAATATCAGATCATATGAATTGCAAAATATCGAATAAACAACAATCAAAACCTAGCTTTGACACCAATTATTAACTCTAAACATATATATATATATATATAGTAATAATATATAACGTTAGAGTTTAGAATACTATATTGTATGTATGTTTATCACTATAAATAAAGTAGTCCACTTGATCGCATTCTCATCAAGATGCCAAAAGTTAGTAGGTATGAACAGACACCAATTTCACTGGGTAAGTACGAACGTCTAGCTGCCCAATTAAATATTTCCAAAACTTAATCAAATGAAATTTGAGATCTTCTTAAAATGAAATCAAGAAATGATACTTTTTTCACTGGGTAAGTACAAACGTCTAGCTGCCCAAAACTTATTTTCACTCGTCTTTTAAATATTTCCAAAGAGAAATCAAGAATACTTTTTTATTTCAAAAAATGATAACCAATTCATAAAACCAATATATTTGGTGATATTAATCAAATGAAATTTGAGATCTTCTTAAAATGAAAGTTGAGATCTTCTTAAACTCCCACTGACAAATCATTAAACTCGCTCATAGTGTGTATTTACCAAACGGACTGACCATAAGTGTGGCTCATCCATATTGAATCTAATAACCTTATTTTAATAAATAAATAAATATATAGTAATGCTATAATATATCCAACAAGAGAATATCCCTTTATCTCAAAATATAAAGTCAGGGAGAATGTTAAAAAAAATAAATAAAATAAAAAAAATTAATCACAAATAAATCAGTGAGAGTTAGGATAAAAAGATTGAGCTATAAATTTAAAGCTATGATATGATTTAGATGAGAAGTATTTTCAAATTTTGCTAACAGTACAGTGATTTAGAGAGCAAAGCTCAGAAATATATATATATATATATATATATATATATATATCAATTATTTATGTATACTAAGTGTCATTTAAATGATTTAGAGCATTCTCTATATAGGAAGATAATTTTCTCAATTGACTTATATACAACCAAAGCGGTAATGTACAACTAAGTGACTATGAAGACGAGCAGGATGCCACATTCTTAAAGAAAGACACGGTATCAAGGATATACATGTAAAAAGATGTCATTCACATTTTATATTCAGATTTAAGTTAAAAAATTTGTCTTAATCATTCATATAAAAATCGCTCAATTTCATATATTTTTTTGCAAAAAATAAATCGCTTAAATCATTAATTTTAAACTTCAGACACATTCAGTCTTAAGTCAACGAAAAAAAAGGGCCCTAATACTATTCCTAGGGAAAAAAAGAAAAAAAAAAGAAAGAAAGAAAAGAGATTACTATCAAATAGCATGCGTGTTTCCCTCATCACTAATAACAACATCCCTGACATCATCATCGTCACTGTCGACCAGACAAAACTACTCAGAACCAAACAGCCCATTACTATTATCTAAAGCAGTTGACCTTCACCTCCAAGTCCACACTGTTAAGAGCATCCACAATGATGGGAGATAGTTTTTAGTTCCGATTCTACCAGATCGGCAATTGGAACTCTCAACAAAGTCTCCTACAATGGTAGGGACAGTTTTGTATTCAAGTTATGCTCTTCACTTATTATTTTTATTAATTTTAATACAAAAATATAAACTTAATAATTTTTTATCATAATATTATACTTTAAATATTTAAAAAATACTCAATAATATATATATATAATTAAACGTTAGTTAATAATTTTCTAAATAAAATTTGAATTTATATTTGTCTTTAAATATTAATATATTTATATTTTTAAATTTTTTTTATAAATCAACATATTTATAAAAAAAAATAAAAGGCAAATTTAATAATATTCATTAAATGAAATTAAATTCAATCCTAAAAACATCACACAATTACATATTGGAAATATAATTAAACTTTTAATATTAAAGAAACTACAAATTATTATGAAACTGCCAAATATATTCTACAAAATCGGCTTGAAGTATACGGATGCACTTACCTATCATGAAATTGGACTGTATTTTGGATATATTGTTCATATGGTGTAAAGCGTCCTTCTCCACATTTGGCGGGTCGATGGAATTAATTGCATCATAATAATATTGAATTTGATCAAAATTACCTAAATATTTCTCTTTCATTCCCTTCCATGTTGTGCAATATAATACAAGCTCTCATTATTTCAAAACTTCTTTTTTTCCCACAATCTCGTTGGACCACAAATTATTGCGAATCGAGCTTGCAACACAAGAATGCTCGTTGAACATCATTGCGTTATCCTTATTGATACTTGGCAAATAATTTTCTTTTCTCACCTTTGTCGTTTTAATATTGATTATACAAATATTGCACATTCAGGATATATTACATCAGTAAAATAATAGCTTGTGGCAATTTGTACCAATGACTGTGTAACGTCCAAAATCCGGTCTTAATTTTTTACAATTTTTTTTAAGTAATATTGTGAATTTATTATAATTACTTCAATTTTAAGTAATTTTTTAAAATTTTTTTAAATAGGTAATAGTAGTGAGATTATTGAGTTTAGATCATAACAGAAGCCTAATTGCAGAGATTTCAAATTTTCGTATGATGTTTTGGTTAAATTTCCACCCTTAGTATTAGATTGTCCAAATTCAGTTTTCAACAAAAATGTCACTTTAATTTATTTCTAAAAATATCTTTTTAATATTAAGTTTTGAAAAATATTTATTCCAATCTATTCCCTTTTTACTTATATATTATAACAAATATTTTCGAAAATTTTTGGTTTGGAAAAAAAATTATTTGGTCTTGAATCTAAATGGACCTTCTATTGGATTTGGCTTTGATAGCCCAAATCCAACACTAGGCCCACATGAACCAACCCCACATTCCATTCTCACCCTCCACTTACGCTTTTACACATTTAGTTTTCTCTCTATTGATCAAAACAATATCCTCTCTCTTTTTTTCATAAAAAAGTAACTCTAACCGTTAGTTCATCTCATCTATTAGTATGGTCTTCATAGCAAATCATCCCCTGCCTTTCAATCTTAAATTGTAGGATTTTTACTTCATCCTATAACTTTCAATTTTCTCCATTGGTAAGTTAGTTTCTAATTCCCTTTATTTGGTATTTTGACTATTATGGGTCTTGTAGTTGAGTTAGTCTCTTGACTTTAAGGATTCTTACTCCAAAGATTCAGCCTCAGCTGATAGTTGTATCACTCTTTACTTTTTGGTCATATTTTTTAAGGTATTGGTGTGTTCAATTCTTGAATTTCATGGTTTTAAGTTTTAGTTTTGGTGAGTTTAACCAACTAATTTGAATGTCATCTTTCTATATTTTGGGAAAATAAGAATTTGCCTCTATTTGCCTCTGCTGTCAACTCATTTACTTTCTTCTATTGTGTGTTAGATAGATGTAAGTTAGTGTTGTTCTATAATTAGTGGTGTTATGGCTTCCATGTTGATCTAATTCACTATTAATTGCTACAATCCTATTTTATGTCATTGAAATGATGCTTTTGACGACATTAGAAACTGTTGTAAACTATTATCCAATCACTAGGCAATCAAGTTGGGGAAGAATAACTCAATAGCGAGCAGTTATTCGCTTTGTGGAGAATAGTGTCAAGGTGTGAATTGTGTTTTTGCCTATACATAAACTAGTAAAATTACTCGCGTTTTGCGTGAGCTATATATTCATTTTAAAATTTTATTTATATATATATTAAACATAACGTTATATATTTTATTAAATAATTATACAAATATATTATAATATTATATTTAAATATATAGATATATTTTAAATAAATATATAAATAAATAAATATATATATATATATCAATCTATTTATTTAAAAAATTATTATTATTATTTTTGTTGATTTTTTTTACTATAAAATAATTTTCTTTTCAAATATAAGGCAATTGATATTTTGATATACTCCAATTTAAATAATTAATATCAATTGTTTTCTGGAAAATAAAGTTGTACATATATCCGTGAACAGAGTTTGCATCATCAAAGCTAACAATTAAAAATTCAATATCAATGTTGGGTGTATTTAGTTTCTTTCCACAATTAAAATCTTCTCTTTCTTCACATGCCACACCACATCATAACCATTCATATCAAGAAATCACACAATCAACGATACATCCATCATGTTTCTAATTCAAAACACAATTATTTTAAATAAAAGAAGCAATAAGATTTTTAAACAAAATTAACCTAACAAATAAATTAACTCACTCTCAGTTCCTTAACATATTGTCAATCATCATCCACATTACACATTTCATAATTTTAAACCCCACATTCACCTCCTCTCCCGAACTCGTTAACGTACATCACCTTCACTGCTATCATCGCCATATGACCGCCCTATACCTTAAATCCAAATTCATGTTATTAACCTAGTCGACTGTGAAGATAAAGGTTTGGATGAGGACATAGAATTTAGACAATAAGGTCATGAAGAAGAGGTTTTGTTGATGGAGAATGAAGTGAATAGGTTTTTTGAATCCTCAATAGTCAATATATGGAGGGGATGAAAAAACGTGGAAGTGATTAATGGTAGCTAGAAGAAAATAGAAAGTCAAAATTACTAACATAAAGTAAATGTAAATAAATAACATAAACGTTACAAAAATATATTAAATTGATTGTATAATTAATTGGTTTGAATATATTAATTTGATAGGGAAAAATAATTTAATAAGATATTAGTAAATAAATTGAGATGTGTTTTTTTTTTTTTTTTAAATATCATTCAATTATGAAGGGAAAAGAAAATTTTCTATATATTCACATTATATTCAAGATAAATAATTGGATAAGTAAAATTAAATAAATAATAATTTGATAAATAATATAAAAAATAATTTCAACTATATAAAATATTTATTTGAATTAATTTAGAAATAAGATAAAAATAAATAAATTTTATAATTTAAATCAAACATGAAAAATTACGTAAGCAAATATAATAATAATTATATTTTAAGAGAAATTAAAAACAATTTTTTTTTATAATATCACGGATTAATTACTTTTTTTTATGAAAGTAAATAAACCTTAGATTGATTAAAGAAAAATATATATATTAAAAATTTGTAAAATATACTTGATTTATAATATAGAATAATTTTTTTTTAAATTAAAGATAAATATCTAGAATAATGTAAATAATAATGAAATCAAATAAAATGTAATAGAATAAATAAATAATATTATAAAGTTTTGTACATAATTAAAAAATAATGAATAATATATAAAACAAAATTAATAAAAATAACATTAAAAAATTACACTATCCCAAACAAAGAGTGACCCAATATATTATGTTCTCTTAACATATACATTTATTAATTTTAGTCGAACTATGTGCTAAATTTTTTCGATGGTCAATGGAGTATATAAAAATTATTCGAGTTTATCCATTCACAAACCAAAAATTAAAACAGAATAAAATAATATTAAACTAATAACACCAATAATTAGTCAATAAAAAATAAGATCTTACAAAAAAAATTATCAAAAATTAAAGAAAAGTACAAACAAAATAAACAATTACAACAATGCAACAACTCAACCATTTTACATTCTCATTCTCATTGCAACAAATAAAAACTACATATTAAATACCCTAAAAAATCTAAACTTTGATATAAACTAATTAACCCTCACAAAATATCCCCGAAAAAAAAAATAGTAAATACCTAATAGAAGACCGTACAATCACAAATAACCATCGCTCCAAGAACACTTCAAGCTCCAAGGAGTGACTTTATACATCTTTTTCTCCATTTCTTCAATTCTTCCAAATAAGTAGCAGTCTTGTAACTGAATAGTCATGAACAACTCGATAGATATACTATATAATTCAAAGCTAAAAAATACTAAAAAGAAGAATATATACCTTTAAAACATATCACATACCTTTATTTGAGAATGCACAAATGACGATATGGTAATAGAATCTCCATCACAAATAGATCTTGTAAATTGTAATAATCTAAAAAAATATTAGTACAATCAAAATTAAAATTGATAAAATCATGAGAAATTAAGAATAAAAATTGCAACATAAATAGAATCAAAATTGAAATTATAAAATCAAGAGAAATTAAGAATAGAAAACGCATCACAATCAAGATATTGTTAAAAGGAATAAAGAGAAAAAAAAACTATAAAAGTGCATCACAATCCATAAAGAATAAAGAGAAATTAAGATACAAATTGTATCGTGAAATGTGATGAAGTGTAGGAAATAACACATATAAATAATGAAATAGTCCCAACGGATTATAGAGAATGAAAAGTCGAATAATTAATAAAAATTGCATTTAAAAAGTATCATTTTAGTACCTTTTATTTTCAATTAATGAAAAAAATAATAATAAATTAAAGAGTTAGGAATATAAAAGTTTAAGAAAATTAATAAAAATAAGAAAGAAAGAGATAATAAGAATGACACGTGTGATGTTCTCATTGGCAAACTATAAACCAACGAGGAGGTGCGGATGAAAACAAACCTTATGAGGAGGTGCGCATGGCAGTCGATCTCAGAGCAAGGAAACCAGCAAAGAAACCAGAGAATGTTAGCTTTGAATGGTCATTTGTTGGTAATGATCCAGACCTACAGAAAATAATTTAGGGTGGGAATGCGATGAGAGGGATCAAGTGAGATGTGATTTCCCACGATTTGTGAGGTGTGACAGAACTGGGATAAATTTTCTTATTAAATTTAATAGCATTCAATTTTGATTAATGAGAGAAAAGGAAGAGACATAGGAAGAGAACTGGGCTAATGAAATTTGGAGTAATGAGAGTAAATATTTTCATTAATGAAATTTGGAGTAATGAGAGAAATGGGAGAGACATAGGAAGTGAAAGACCCATAACACGTGGAAGATTTTCATTGGTAAAATATGACCAAAACACAAAAATGGCTATTTTTTTTATGTTTTTCCGCCTAAAGCTGAATCCTCGGCGAGCCACGTCAGATTCGTGGGACCACTTGAGGATTCTGCTTTATATATATATATATATAGATTTCAAAACTTTTCAATTTTGATGTTTTTCTACCTAAAGCGGAGCTTTCAGCGCGCCACATCAGATTGGTGGGGACCGCTGAAGGTTCCGCTTTATATATATATATAGATGTTTATTGTTGTGTGAGACTTCAATTGATGTGTTCTAGGAAATGGAATTATTGGGTTAATGCTTGAGCTGTATAATGATGAATTTACATTAGAATAATAGTATGGTGTCTTGCTTCTTAGTCATAGTTGTGTGTTTGATATATCTCTTTTTTCTGTAATTGTCAATTTCCATTATTTGATGTTGGTTATTTGTTCTGTTGAATAGTGGGAATTTTTCTTGAAATGCCATTATTAATGTAGATATTGTAAGTTAGGTTGCTTATTCTAAAAATCTGACTAAGGTTAAGTGAAATCATAATAAAATCGTCATTTTAGTTTAAACTCATTAGTGAAGTAAACTGCCTTAGGGAAAACATAAGTACTTCTTCTATTTGTAAAATTTCATGAGAAAGTAAGATAAGACGTCACGTGATGTCCAAGTGTTCATAACTCGTATTCGTATTCAGGGCTTGGCTCATATTTGTATTTGGGGCTTCGCTGGTATTTGTATTTAGGGCTTCATCTTATTATTCATCTCGTTTCATTATAAATCTTAAACAAAATTAGGCATGAGTTAACATATACGAATTTGGTGATTTATTGATGCATTCGAATCTAATGTCTTATTTCAAAAATATTTCATTTATATGTCTTATCGAGACTCGCAGTGTGCATAGGTCCTCGCTTGATATGAATGTTGTTGTGGTTTGAGACCCTAATATTGTTATTAAAGTGGTTGTGGTAGATGTTGGTATGTGCTTAGATAACAAGATATTGAGGGTAGGGTTATTGTACATATTCAACTAGTATTATGGTGATAGCTGGTTGCCTTCATTTAAAGGGTTAATGTTGGTCGAGTTTTAGTTTATAACTTGAAAGTTGTGTTATGTTTTTAATAATGTAAGTAAAACTAAAAATCTAGCTAATAATATAAGTTTGCACATCTAGAAGTAAAGAAGTATTGAAAATATTGCACTTAGTTTATTGTTCTTTTTGTTGCAACTTGGTTGGTCATATGAACCCCCTGGGCAATGTCGGAACTGAAGTTTAATAAGTCATTAGTTCTATTGAGTCATTAGAGTTGATTCTTGTTGTCTCTAGTTGGCGGGCATGTATTTTTCGTAACTGAATATTAGTATCTTGGGTATTTTAAAGTGAGCAAGAAGCTAAAAAAAATGTAAGTTTATCGCAGACTGGATAATCATTTTGATCATTTGTGTAGTGTATAAACCATATAATGAGGGGTTAGAAATTCGAAACAATTATTTGATGTTAAAAGCATCAAATAAATAAATAATATGAGTTAAAAGCATCGAGCCAACATTTAAAATAAATAAATAAATAAAGACTAAACAAAAATCCTTATTAAAAATTAAAAACAAAATATTAAATCAAAACTTGAAGTAACAACAACACATTCAAGCACTAAACTAATCAATCAAAACCTATACACTCCCACTTGCAAATTTGATTAAAACTAATAAAAGTCAAAGTCAATAATAATATATCAAATCAAAGAGAGAAACTGACTCTTAAACTAAAGATAAAAGAGTTGGGATTGAGACTATTAGTGTTAAAAGAAACATACCACATGAGAAATCGACAACGAGGGTTATTGACAACGCTAACAATAGATAGTCATCGACGAGAGCTTCATTTTAGGCAGATCACAAAGAGGGGGCAACGAATCTGATATTTAAGTAATGGTAGGTTGATGACGAGATAAGAGGTAAATGAGAGGAAGTTGTGCCGGACGGTTAAAGGGGATAGAGGAGGCAAACAAGTGGAATGACTTCTAATTTTTTAAAAAGTTAGGGTTTTGTTAGATTGATAATATATATATTTAAAAAAATAATATTTAATCCTTCAAAATTATATAAATTTTATTTTGATCTCAATTATGCGGGTCGACACGTTAACTTGTTAGTCAAACCTAACTTGACTCGTTTAGAAGCGGGTTAAACATGTCATTTCATAAACAAGTCAATATTCATTTAGCTTAAACCCGACCTACTTATTTTTCACGGGTTCGTGTCAACCCATCGAGTCATGATCTATTTTGACACTCTTACTTTTAACTGCATAAATCTATTATGTCAATATATTTTCGTTTTGATTTTTCCAATTAAATAAAATAATTATTATATTTTTTTTTACTAATTGTAATTCAACCTAGTTAAATAATAAAAACTAGTGAGTTTCCTACAACCATTACCGTAGGGATTCAATGTATGGTTTTTGTTGCAAGAACAACCCATCAGTAAGCAAAGATATTCTACATACTATATAACATCCATATAGTTTGTAGCATTTGTTTGCAATATTTTGTAGAATAACAAAAAGTAAGCTGAAGCTGCATTCTAATTAACCTACAAAGAAGCTATTTGTTCCTAATCTGTTGCAGAATCACCTTCAATTGATTCTAATTTTCTCATATCAGGTCATTGTAGATAGTGATATTATCATTTGAAAATTGCATTTGTGGGAGCTTTGATCCTGTATTGGCACTTTCAATTTGAAAGAAGGAAGACAAAAAAAAACAGTTTTGTTATCTCCTATTAGTATACTACACAGTGCAAACAATAGTGAGTTAGGTTGTAGGAGTAGATATGTCAGTTAAAGTAGCTATACAACAGCAAAAATGTATAGATTTATGTCTTCTCTTTGTCTATAAGTTTTTAGTTTTATTGGTAGAATATCTTTGTTGTTCATAGTATAATAAATAATTTTCAGTTGTTACTATAATAATGTTTATTTCAAATATTATATATGAGTAATACAAAACGGATAACAATACATGAGTATATATTAATTTCACTTTTAGATGTCTGAAAATATATGTAACCCATATAATTTAGAAGTTGTCTTAAGCTACCAAAGTTGATGTTGAACCCCCTTACTCATGGATTAAGGTAGGTAACATAATAGTATCGGATCAATCGGTGGGTACATAATTCTATTATTCAACAACTACCGAAGGATACACGTCCAACAACACAATTGCAGTAAAACACATCTATGCTTTTCTTAGAGGCAAGAATTGGATCAATTAACATTGTCAGTCACACCTTATAAGTTTTGATTAAATATGTTATGTGATGTGTATTTGGAAATATTATAGTGACTTATGATTCATTCAAAGTTCCTCTCCAACGAAGTGTATATTAGTGACGACTCTTATGGGGGCATATTTGTTCCTATGGTTTCGCATGAAATATCATCTGGTACTTATATGGGGCAACAACCAATAATGATAGCAAAAGGAAATTGGAAACCTCAATGAAAGCAGCAAATAGACAATACATATCAATTAGGCATTTCTTCAAACACTTGATACGCAGAAACTATGTTATAAGCACTAACATTATGTTGCAAGCATCAAACATGTAGAAGATGCAATCCGTATTGGAATAGTATTAAGGAGAACATGACCAACACCAATAACCAAAATAGAACAAAAATGTAGGAGGTAATCAACTTGCCTGTATCTGCGGCAGAAACCACTACGATTCTTATAGGGGACAAATAGCAAAATATTGAGCAAAGCACTTGCAGAAATATTAGGCCAGTAAGCAATTATTAATGGTGACAAAAATGGAGATTGAAAGGACACGAAGATTACCACAATAGAGAGTGAGCAGAAAGGCAGTGTCCAAGCGGAGAGACGAGTTAAACTGGTAAACATATGAAGAGATTAACATATTTTTATCAGTTTAACTGGGAGGACACGTATAGGCCTCAGATGATTAGATAAGACGAATTGTGTGCATGTTATTGAAAATTTGTATTGTAGCAATGAACAGTAAAAAAAGCTTCAAATGTATAATTTCTATAATTTAAATTTTACAAAAAGGTCAAATACATGTAGACATGCGGATCTACAACCTGGGTTCAAGTATCGACTGCTAAGAGTGGAAATAGGTCAGGTTTGACTAGGCTTTTAGCTAAATAGACCCTGCCTGTATCGCTAATTAAAGGCATGAGCTTGGCCTATTTACCTGATATAGACCTAAAATGCGGGTTGGGCTTGACTTTTTTAAAAGCCTACCTACCCTGCAAGCCTATTTGAAAGTCCGTTTAATAAGTTTTCGAATTCATTTTTAATGTATTTTTATTTATATTTTTTAGTATAATTAATATTATAAAATTAAATATAATAATAATAAAGTTTAAATTTATTATTTAAGATAAAATTAATAATATAAGTTAAATAATTATGCTTACATTTTAAAAAATATCATAATAAAATTTGCACATCAGATAAATTATAAATACTTAATAGGCAAGCATATAAGGGCTAATAGGCTTAATAGATTTATTTACAAGCCTGATGTTTAGCCTATTTAATTATATATGTTTATCAAAGCCTCTGAGTAGGCTTTAAATAGGTTAAGTCGTATGCCCCCAACAAGCGGCCTGATCTATTTTCACCCATTTACTGCTGAACCGTTTGTTGAGATCTTGGAGTCCGCTCAGACTTTGATCTTGCCGTCACTAAAGTACATGTTTGGAAGCTTAGGAAACACCGATGTGGCGTTTGTCATAGGCACTCTGACGCTCAAGTCTACAAGATTTGAAAGAAAAGAATGAATTGAAGTTAATCAAGAAAACAATAATTGAATGTAGAGTAACCAATGTGGTTGATCGGAATCTTAATATGATTAGAGTTGTCCTTAAGTCATTGGAGTGATAGATTAATATCGTAGAATCGAGTGTTTGTTAAAAGTGAAGTGTATTCTCCCCTCAAAAGTCTTCAGATGTACTATTTAGAGACTTCTTAGACGAAGCTATTTGAGATCATGGGGACTGTCCTAAAATCCTCGCATCCCGACTCTCTGTAGAATTAGGAATTTAGTGAAGATTGGTCAGCTAGTTAAATTCTGCAGCCGCTCGGACGTTTGGACTTTAGCCTGAATTATTTTGCATCATAGATTTTTCAATCTTATTGAGCAAGGGTCCACTGAATTTGTTTGGGTTCAATGGCCTGTCGATTTGACTAGATTTGAATCCGCACGCCCGTTCAGTTTATAACTTGGGTCAAGTGCCTTGCAGATATTTTAGTATTAATCCGTTTGAGTTTTGGTGACCAATACAATGCCACAATATCATTATGCTATTGAAAATAATTTAAATAAATAAATTTATTGAGAAAATATATTAAAAAAGATATATGTATATCTCATATTATAAATATTTTAATTAACCCTTTAAAATGAAAAGTGATACCAAATCCTGAGTGTTAAAATAGAAGTATATATTATCCATTTTCTAAATACATTACTTCCTCACTAAGAATCACATTAAAAAAAATAATAATAAATAAATAAATTTGTCTAAGTGTCCAAAAAATTATCAATCAAGTCAAGTCTTTTGGCACACAGCACATGCCCAGTTGGGCACCGCATCCGCGTAAATACTACTCTCATGCATACGACCGTTATAAAAAAGACCGCGTGCTCTCTCTTTCTCTGAATTTCTTTTGTTTCACATTTAATTTTTTTATCTCTAATTAATTTACCCACTTAGTTCTCTCTTTTTTCTGTTACTTTGACTTTTTTTTTTTTTTTTTTTTACCATTATCTCAAAACCAAATACAATTATCTAAAAAAAATACTAATATTTTCAAAATGAATTCAATTTTTTTTAATCATATAATTCCTAAGAGATTTTAAAACAACAAATAATGGAAAGCAAAGAAAGTACTTGGGTGTGCAACAACAACTCAACAAAATACCAGTTAAAAATATAAGAAAAGGAAAAAAAGGAAAAAAGAAAACACTTTACAGAGAGGAGAGAAGGAAGAAAAAAATAAAATAAAATAAAATAAAATAAAATAAGAAAGAAAGAAACATTAGTCTCTTCAACTCCAGTTTCACACTCAATTTGCATCAAGTAGAGAGTTACATAACATTCATCATCACCGTCTTCTTCTGTCTCTCTCCACCAGATTTATTTGCGGAGGCAAGTGAATATATAAATTAATTAATGTTATTATTTTTGTTCATATCTGTCAACATTTCCTTTTTTGAGCGGCAATGTTCTTCCGCAGATTCCACATTTGATATTTTCTTTTTGAAGTAAGAAATGGAAAATTTTCACTGATACAGTTGCATTTTGTTTCTATTCTTTGCCTTGATTTTCTCACTTCAATTTTGATTCTATTAACTTCTCTACACTCTTATTTACTGACGATTGACTCTTCGCTGACTCCAATTTCGTGGTGATAGACTGTGTGATCTGTAAATCTGAAGAGGAGAGGGTTTCAGAAGACGAGTAAAGTTTCCGCGACATACATTGTAAGTTAAAAGTCTCGGACTTGACTATTTTACCGGTTATAAATCTAACGTGTTATTAATTACGTGTGATGTTTTTTTAGGTGGAGAAATTATTATATGATGATGTTCAGAGAAGGACTTGATGCTAATGCTCTTAAATGGGTTCGAGAGGTGCGTTGATAATGACTTTTTGTTGGTTTGTTGGTTTATTTTTTGGTTTCGGATACAAGTTGAGTTTTTGTGAGTGTTTTTCAGCAGAATGGTGGTCCTAGGAAGGAAGTTTTTAATCCTGTTTTGACTCGAGGTGTTGGGTTACCATATCAATTTAATTATCAAAGTTCTCATTTGGCATCGTCTGGTGTTATTCCTGTGAAAAAGGTGCCGGATAGTAGTTCTGGGTCCGATATGGATATATCTCCGGATTCTGATGATGATGATCTCTATGGTGGAAAGTACTCTGTCAAGTCATCAAAAGATGACAAGGCTGTTAATGGAGCTGCTCCTATATACTCTTCAGATAGTTATTCTTCAAGTAGTGCTTCATTGTCGAATAGTGAATCGAATGCAAATGCAAATGCAAAGAAGGTGTTTTTCCTCAACCTTCCTATAATTTATAGAAATGAATTATTTTGTTACTAAGCACCCTGTGAAGTTTATTTTTCTCTTTGTTAGGACAATGTTTTATAACATAATCTAGGTTAAGATTTGCTCTTTTTGTCTTTCTTTAATAATATCTCTATCACAAAGCATTGTGTTTTGCACAAGTAGTTATTTCGCTGTCCTTTGCCATGTATATACAGAAGGTAAAGCTTACGCTTCTAGGCTACTCTAGAGTTGGTTTTTGTTTTCTGCATTATTCATAGTTATTGTAGTATTTACATTTTTTTTAGTTTGTTTGCAAAACTATGTTATATTAAACAGTCTTCGTTATATTATACTAGAAGTTGCTTTGGTTGTCTTTTTTGACAATGGAATACTTCGCTTTTTTTACAAAGATTGTAAATCTACTTATTCCTCTAAGTTGCATACACGCTTGCAGGAATATTGTGACAGACTGCTGCAGAATCAGAAGCTTTCTAATGTTCATATCCCCAGTGCACCTCCTTTTGCTGGTCATTCAGAGATGAAACTTGATCACAATTCGACAGGAAGAGCTCAAAGTATACCTAGCCTTGCACAGTCTTTTACGATCTCCAGTGATCCAAAAACAAGTAATATTCATTCTGCTACTGAGTTATCTAGCAGGTAGGGTGAATGATTTTGTGTGTATACTTGGATCTTTGATTCTTGACTAGAAGTTTTGGAGTGTTGTGACTGAAATATTGGGCATTTCAGGAATGTAGCTGCTATCAATGTCGATGCATCCACTAGTCATGTGTCTGCTCGTATCCCAACTTTTCATGCAAGGTTAGCTAGAATGCTGAACTAGTTAACTTAACGCTCTTTGTGGACTTAACCTCCTAAAAACAATCGATATGTGGTAGTTGTTAGCTAAGAAATATAATATTTTTCTTTTGTATTGTGGACTTCAGTGGGCTAGGGCCATGGTGTGCTGTGATCTCTTATGATGCTTGTTTCCGGTTGTGTCTCCACTCATGGTCAAAGGGTTGTGTAGCAGAACCTCCCTATTTCTTAAACAATGAATGCGAAGTGCTGAGAAATGCATTTGGGTAAGTTCATAATTCGATTATGTTCTCTGTCTTCCTCTATCTCTTTTGACATATTATGGAAGACCTTAACAGTGTTAAATAATGTACAAGATTTTTTGGGTAATTGGTTAAAATTATAATAGAATTTCAACTTCTGATAATTTGAATTGTTTAATAGTGGAATTTTTTCAAAATGTTATGGACATTATTCTTCAATTTCATTAACAACTAAATGGTGACATATCGGTAAAATTTTTAATGTTTCATTAGCAACCACATCAGATTGTTTGTGATGGATTTCTCTATGTTCTAAGTACGACTCATAAGAGGTAGTTGTCTACTTCATGTTTTCTTTATTTAAAAGAGCAATTTCACTATGAAACAGATGGAAATATATGTCAGGTTTAAGTTTCTTTGATCAAGTCAGCTTCTGTAGTCCATGAGGTAGTTGTAAGCCACTAAACAGAATCACAGACTTAAAATAGGATAACTTATAATTTATTTCTCGACTTTGCTGTAAAATCATATAGTGATAACTGTGTTTTGTGCTTGGAATACATGTTTGTAATAGTTAATTTTCAACTTTGTAGTTTACAGCAAGTACTATTACAACCTGAAGAAGAACTTTTAGCAAAGCAAACTTCAGAATTGGTGAGTGAAGCAGCAACTATGAAACCGAAAAAGACATATGGAAAAATGAAGGTGGAAGGTAATTCTATTACTTCTTTTACATGTCTTGAACTTTGAATGTATAGAATTTGTTTAAAGACTCTGGTATGACATGACAGTGCGGAAAGTGAAAATGGGTTTAGAGCCCCCTCCTGGTTGCAACTTTTCTTCCTTAAAATCATCATCGTTGGTGAAAGTGGACTCGTTTCGGCGACATGCCTCCAATCTAAATTCAATGCTAAACTCTGGGTGGCTAGCGATCCGGAGAGTTCCGGTCACTCGTCCTCCTTCACATGGTTCATTTTCACAACAAAGTTTGGCATATTTGCAAGCAAGTGCCCAGTATATAAAAGATGTTTCTAAGGCCTTAAGAATTGGGATTACTACGTCTAGCAAAAGTTCATCTGCATTTGAAGAAGTGCAAGGTATTCAGATGCTCTATTTAAGACATTGCTTTAATTTGTTACTGATTTGGCATCAATTGTTCTACATTCGCTGCTTCTTCGCTTCTAATTTGTGCCTGCTGGTCAGGATTTGTTGGGCCAACCATCTAATTAATTATTCTTAATTGAATTGTGGTATTAGGTTTTCTTATATCTTTATAATTTTGAAGTCAGTAATTTAGGCAGTCTGTAAAGAAATGAAATCCAAACATGTTGCCTCAGAGAAACTTTATGTGAATTAATGGGATTAGGCCTCTTTAATTCTTTAGCATGAATTGAAATTATCTATATACACAGTGCTGCTATTAGGCAACTATGTTTCTTTAAAATGCAATTTTGAAGCCTCTAGTTGTAATATAGGCGATCTGTAAATAAACCTACTCTAGACTCAGTTCAAGGTATCTTTATATTTGGTTTCACTGTTTGAAGCTGTATACTATTTTGAAAGTGCTGAAGAACGTATTGATTACTTGAACATGCAGGCTGTCATTACTTTACCATGTTTATCATTGCATGATGTACTACTGCTTGATTTACCTTCTTATAAGTGGTATCTTACTTAAGATAATGATATCTGTCAGAAACATATTCTTGCTTGCTGAGAAACAAAAGTATGACTGACAAGGATGTTGTACGGCTGCAACCAGGATCTGGTGAAACACATTTGTTGTATGTATCTTTGGTTTAGGTTGTTTTCAGCTTCTTTACTCTGTTTGATACTGGTGGTTGACTGCTTTTATGGCTTGATGCAACACAGCTTTCCAGATAGTGTAGGTGATGATTTGATTGTTGAAGTTCAAGGTTCGAAGGGAAAATGTTATGGTCGTGTCCTTGTTCAAGTGGCTGTTGTTGCTGAAGACCCAGTAAGTTGATATTTTACAATAGCTTATGATAATCTAAATAGATAAATATTTGAGAATGCTTAATGATTGGCTGGTTGTAGAGCAACAAACTTAGATGGTGGTCCATATATCATGAGCCAGAGCATGAACTAGTCGGCAGGATACAACTATACATAAACTACTCAACTACTGAGATTGACAGTAATGTGAAGGTACACATGGATGTTTCCAAGCTCATTTTTTGGCAATTGTGTGTTTACCTCTTCTTGAGATAGTTCATGACCTCAAATACGCCTGCTGTAGTGTGGATGTGTTGCAGAAACTGTGGCATATGACTTGGTCTTAGAAACTGCAATGAAAGTTCAGCATTTTCAGCAAAGAAATTTATTGCTAAAAGGCCAGTGGAAGTGGTTAATCAATAACTTTGCATCTTATTATGGGGTATCAGATGCCTACACCAAGTTAAGGTAATGGCTTGAGGTAGACTGGGAAATTTTATGTATAGAACTATTCGTGATGATGTTTAATTCTTTCACCGCTCAAAAATTTTCTCGTTACTTGCAGATATCTTTCTTATGTAATGGATGTAGCGACACCCACCGAAGATTGTCTCGCTTTGGTGTATGATTTCCTTTCACTAGTAGTAATGAAAGGAAACTGCAAAAGCTCACTAAGTCATCAAGAGGTCTTAAATTCATTTTTTTCAGGGATATTCTATACCCAGTAGTAGGACCAATAATTTAATTGTTTGTGGACCACTTGTGTTGATCCCAACTGAGGGTTTATTTTGTCAAATGTGAAATAGCGGCATTTTATGGTTTGTCTTTTGCTTTTTGATTTTTGTCTTCACATATGCCAGTTTTGAGCTCTTTATCAAGTCTTTTGAATAGAAGCAACATTAGTTCTTATAGTAGAAAGATGAAAATATATTTTTCTCTATATGTAGTTTTCATGTCTAAGGTTTAGCATTTGGATTTAGTTAACAGCAATGGCATGTTAATTTTGAACCAGAATCGCATCCTTGGGGAGATTGATGATCAAGTGCAGCAGATTCTAGCTTTGGTTTTTGAAAATTACAAATCGCTGGATGACTCATCAGCATCAGGTTTAATGTCTGTTTTTGGGCATCCCACCGGACTGGTAGCTCCTGCTTTGACACCTGCTGTGAAGCTTTACAATCTTCTGCATGATATATTCACTCCCGAGGCACAGTTGAAGTTTACAAGATACTTTCAGGTATTAGAAAATATCTTGTAATGATTATCGAATTGTTTTCTTTTTCAATTCTTCAATGTGCAGATTGTGTGATACAGGCTGCTGTGAAGAAGAGGTGTAGAAGGCACTTGGCAGAAACCGATGAGTTTGCTTCTAGCACTAATGGAGGCTCAATCACTGATCCTTTAATTATTCCAATTGCTTATCAGAAGATGAAATCTCTAATCTCAAGTGTTAGAGATGAAATTTGCACTGACATAGAGATATATTCCAAAGATGTCCTTCCTAGGTACAACAATTTGCTTTTATCCTCAGTATACTCTGAGCTGTACATTTATAACCATCTCTCACTCTTATTTCTAGAAAACATCTACTCTTTTATCTGCTGCATTCCTCTTGGATCATTGCACAGCTATGACAATCTTTTTTTCTTCTCAAGTTTAATTTAAGAATGTAGAATAACTGCTTTCCCTTTCAAAACTGATGTGACAAATATTAACAATCATTATCATTTTTTTTATTTTTTTATTTTTTGTATTTTGATGCTGTATATGGATATATATATATATATATATATATATATATATATATATATATATATATATATATAGAATCATAAGTCTGCTTATGATTTGTTACACTTATAAACACTGTACATCATTGTTTCTTTGTTTCATGGTCTTTAAGAAATTAAAACTTCCATAGCCTTGTTAAAAAAAGATCGGTATCAGGTCCACAAAAGAATGAGTGGGCAAGTATCTGTTTAGGAAGATTTTAGCTATTGTTTTGTGTGTCATAAGTTTAAACAGCAATTATTGATTTATATATATATTTTTTTTTAAATTGCAGCTTTTTGGATCTCCCAAATCTGTCTTCGTGCATATATAGTGTGGATTTATGCAATAGATTGCGCAGTTTTCTTGTTGCTTGTCCTCCTTCTGGACCCTCGCCTCCTGTTGCTGAACTTGTGATTGCAACAGCCGGCTTTCAAAGAGATCTCTGTAGCTGGCAGATCAGGTACTGATATATATCATCCTCAATTTGTTTTTGATATTTATTTTTTGTTTAATATTCTTTCATACTGGTTAATTCTATAATTCACAGGCCAGTCAAAGGTGGAGTGGATGCAAAAGAAATGTTCAACTCATACATAACCCGTTGGATTCATGATAAACGCAGTGCTTTACTTGAAACATGCAAACTAGAGAAGGTATGAAGTTTTATTTTTGCAATTTAGAATATATATATATATATATATATATATATATATATATATATATATATATATATATATATATATAAAATAGTATGAGATGTCACTCTGAATTACATTGTACCTTCTGGTAATGATCGACAATGTGAAACTGATTGCTTTCAGGTTAAATGGTCTGGTGTTAGAACAAAGCACTCTACAGCTCCTTTCATCGATGAGATGCATGATCGGCTGAAAGAGATGCTGAATGAATATGAAATCATCATCAGGCACTGGCCAGAATATGCTTTTATTCTGGAGAATGTATGTCCAAATATGATTTTGGTTTCTTAGTACAGTGTTAATCTTACTGATATCATGTTAATCATATTGGTGCGGCTAAGGTCTCAGTTTAGGGGTTTTTGGTTTGTTTGTTTGTTTTTGTTTTCTGTGATGATTGAAATGGCTTGAACTAATGATTTTGTGGGCTTTGTCATAAGGCTGTAGCTGATGTTGAAAGAGCAATTATTGAAGCTTTGGACAAGCAGTATGCTGATGTACTGTCACCACTGAAGGACAAACTGACCACCAAGATTTTGAGCCATAAATACGTTCAGAAAATTGCCAAAGGGACTGTAAATGCTTACACTGTCCCTGATGAGGTAATTTTGAATCTTCGTTTACAATGCGTTTAATAATTGGTGTATGTTACACTGTCACTGTAAATGCTTTTAATAATCTATGTTTACCCTGTCACCATAAATGCTTACACTCTACCATAAGGAGATTTACGGTATTTGTTTTGGCTTTCAGCTGGGGATTCTTTTAAATTCAATGAAAAGGATGTTGGACGTGTTGTGGCCCCAAATAGAAAACCAATTTAAGTCATGGTCTTCTTGGATAGCTGCTGGAGGTGGAAGTGCAGTTGCTGGGGAGCATCTCAGTGAAATAACAGTCATGATGAGGAAAAATTTCAGAAATTATTTGGTAGCAGTTGTTGAGAGACTTGTGGAGAATGTGAGTATGCTAGAGAGAATTTAGTAGTAGCAATAATAACAATTACATGATATAGTTCGGCAATGATTTCTTATTATGCTGTTAATATATTGGTGGACATCCTGTTTCTTTATTGTTCTTTTCAGACAAAGATGCAAAGTACTACAAAATTACAGAAGATAATTCGTGAGTCAAAGGACGCTTGTGCTGAATCAGAGTTACAAAGTAGAATGCAACCTTTGAAGGATCTCTTGACTAAAAATATTGATCATCTCCATAATGTTGTGGAACCTAGTGTTTTTGTTCTCATTTGCCGATTCTTCTGGGACCATATGGGACAGGTAAGATCATTATTATACACCTCATGGTTCCTCATTCGACAGTCTTTCTCCCTGAAAATATGAATGCTAGATTAATATCATTCCGTGATTATATTGCCTTCTCTGCGTAGGATGTACTACACTTTCTAGGAAGCAGGAAAGACAACAGCTCCTGGTATAAGAGTTCAAGATTTGCCGTTTCTGTAAGTTTCACTTTACTTTACCCTTCAGGTTTCTACAAAGAATAAGTTATACATGCTATATCTTTTCAATGAGGCTATATGTTTTCTCAATTGCGATTGTCTGTATTGAATGAAAATTGCAGATTTTGGACGAAATATTTGCATCAGAAATGCAAGAATTGCTGGGGCATGCCCTGGAAGAGAAAGACTTGGAACCACCAAGGTCTATAAAGGAAGTCCGTTCAATGCTGTGCAAGGATTCTGTAAATTGCAAGGATAACAACTATTACTACTAGCCTCTATTCTTGTGTGTACATATGGAGGTGACTGCCAATTTTGAAAGTAGCAGAAAAGAGATACCACTAGGAGATGGATTTGGTAGACAAATTTTGGGAATGTATTATTATAGGAGGTTTATGTCATTCTTGTATAGGTCTCTCTCTTTCTCACACCATGGTCTCAGTGGTGGTGGATGGATATATATAACTATCATTCATTCATATCGATTCGTTTAGCTTTCACTTTTGGACCATGGAAATCATACCATAACAGTTTACTATCTTGTTTTACATATATTCATGTTCGCAGTAATGTTAGTCCTAGCCCTGTCTGTGTTGCTGGGTAACAATAGCTCTTTAAAATAGAATCATCCAGTCAAGATGTTAAATCAGTCAGTGTTAACAAATACTGACATTGGCCAGACCTTGACATGTTCACATGATCTCATCTACAATATGAGACAATAATAAAATAGTAGTAAAAGAAAGGAATCAATGTCCTACCATTGCAGGAATTTGATTTGAGAATGAATGGTGGGTATTTTTATACCGAACTTATCTCACTCCATGCAGAACCACGTAGACTCTTTTTAACTTTAAAGATGCCCCCATACATTTTATCATGTTCATAGTTCGATTATATAATTACTAAGCATAACTGCCTCGTCCCTATGGAATTTGATAGAATAAATTCCATCCTTTTCTGGTATGAAACCATTTGTACTTTGTTCCAAATTCTTTTACCCGACAAGAGCTTAGATTGAGTACAATTGCAAACTAATAAGTTGTAGTCACGAATTGTTCTTGGTATATAATACTAAGAATAAAATCATAAACAAAAATATTCCTTCCTTACAACTAGTTTCAAGGAGACTTTACTTTTATTTATTTGGGTTACTATAACATAAAAATGTACTAAAAAGTTAATCAGATTAAGAGCCAAAAATGTCATTTAGAGTTCATCATCTTCTAAGATATTGGACAATATGTAAAAAGGAAGATGCGTAATCTATAAGAAAAGAAAACTCACATCTTATAGTGATGCGTGTATTGGGATTCCAATTCCATAAGATACTAAGGGCCTGTTTGGATACACTAACTTCTGGCTTTTTTTGGCTTCTGGCTTCTGAAAGCTGTTTCAGATGGTGTTTGGGCAACTCGCAAAAGTGCTTCTACCCTCTCAGAAGCTCTTCCAGATGAAGTAAAAAATATTAGCTTCCTGAAAATGGCTTCCACTTCTCTTCTTCTACAGACAGAAGTCAAAAGTATAAGCAATCCCAAACAGGCCCTAAGAGGATTTAAAAGAATAAAAATATAAATTATTTACTAAAAAATTCTCTACTAACTAATTAAAATTAGTTGGTAATGAAAAAATAAAGTAATTTTTTTTTTTACTTATTTGACCAGTTGTTTCGCATTTATTTTAAAAAAATATTTTTTATTTTATTTTCAATAATAAAACTAATAAAAAAATTTTAAAAAATTATAATCATAAAATTTTTGTTGGTGTTACAAAGCTAAATAAGAACCAATACAAGAAATAACTTCCAAATTATTAGAGAGATAATACTAGAGAGGGAGGGAGGAAAATGATCAAGTGAATTGGCCAGCTTTCACATTGCTTTCTTCTTCTATTTATAGGCAGAGTACATTTGTCATGTTCTTGTCGAACACACCATGCAATTTGACACATAAAGACTCCATGCAATTTGACACCTTCACACATTTACAAGTTGGTGGAATCCAACCACTATTGATTGTTACATGACACTCCCCCTTTGGATTCCATCCATTCATTAACTACCTCGTTAAAAACCTTACCAGAAAAACTCAGTGGGACAAAAACTGGATAAGGAATAAAGAGTACAGTTTGAACCCAGACATTTTACAAAACTCCCCCTGATGGAAACACCCATAAATTAATCACCTAAAGTGGAGAGTCTTCGCATTCCGATTCCGTGAAGCAGCTTTTCGAAAGTGGATGTTGGTAATGTATTTGTTAGTAGATCAGCTAGATTGTTTGAAGATCGAATCTGCTTCACGTTGATTTGTCTAGATTCTTGGAGCTCGTGGGTGTAGAAAAATTTGAGAGATATGTGCTTCGTTCTATTCCCTTTGATGTATCCACCTCTTACTTGGGCGATACGGGCAGCATTATCTTCATAAAGAATTGTTGGCTCGTTTGATGTTTGTGGGATACCACATGAACTCTGGATGTGATGTATAACCGATCTTAACCAGACACATTCCCGATTGACTTCATGTAATGCCAAAATTTCAGCATGATTAGAAGAAGTAGCAACCAAAGTCTGCTTTATAGATCTCCAAGAGATAGTGGTGCCATTGTATGTAAAAATATATCCAGATTGAGAACAAGCTTTATGTGGATCCAAAAGATATCCAGCATTAGCATAACCAACCAACCTAGAAGGATTATCTGAATTTGAATAAAACAGTCCTAAATCAATAGTCCCCCGAAGATATCTGAGAATATGTTTAATTCCAGTGACGACGAGTCGGGACTGAACTGTATCTAGCCAATAAATTTACAGCAAAAGAAATGTTTGGTCTCGTACATTGGGCTAGATATAGGAGGGCACCAATTGCACTCAAGTATGGTGTTCCAGAGTCCAAAACATTTTCATCATCATCTTTAGGTCTATATGGATCCTTTTTGGGATCAAGAGAACGAACGACCATTGGGGTGCTTAATGGATGACATTTTTCCAAAATTAAATTTTTTTAAGATCTTTTCTGTATAAGCTTTCTGATGGATCAGAATTCCATTATTTCTATGTTCAATTTCTAATCCCAGATAATATTTTATTTTCCCCAAGTCTTTCATTTCAAATTCTCTTTTCAAATATTCAGTAGTCTCTTGGATTTCATTTTGGGTTCCAATCAAGTTCATATCATCAACATAGACTGCTACTATTGCAAATCCAGATCCCGATTTTCTAATGAACACACATGGACAAATAATACCATTAACGTACCCTTCCTTAACAAAATATTCACTCAGACAATTGTACCACATTCGTCTAGACTGTTTTAATCCATATAGTGACCTTTGTAATTTCACTGGGTATAACCCTCGAGGTTTATTAATTTCAGAAATTTTTAATTCTTCTGAAACTTTCATGAAGATTTCTGTATCCAGAGAACCGTATAGATATGCAGTTACCACATCCATTAACCTCATCTCCAGATTCCTTTCTTTGGCCAATCCAATCAAAACTCGGAAAGTAATTGTATCAATCACAGGTGAATACGTTTCATCAAAATCAATCTCAGGCCTTTGTGAGAAACCCTGAACAACCAATCGGACTTTATATCTCACAATTTCGTTTTTCTCATTTTGCTTTCTAAAGAATACCTATTTATAACCAACTAGATTAACACCTTTTGGTGTTTCAATAATGGGTCAAAAAACGTTCCGTTTATTCAATGAACTTAATTTTGTCTGGATTGCTTCTTTCCATTTTGGCCAATCATTTCATTCCCTACAATCATTTATGGATTGAGGTTCATAATCATCATTCATCACATCAATAGCTATTGCATATGAAAACATATTATCAACAACAAAGTTTTCACGGTTCCAAATTTCTTTTGTATAATTAATGGATATTTCTTCATTCTTGGATACATTTACCTCCTCAGAGGTCTTTTCCTTAGTTGGATTTTCAACTTCCACAATTTGTAAATTTTGATCAGTATCTTTCAGAGGTATTATATCAATAGAGTTCTCGATTCTAACTTTTCGTTTTCGTGGTACAATATCTTTGGACCTAACAGGTCTACCACATTTTCTCTGGATTTCAAATGTCTCACCAATTACCATCTGTTTTGATTTCTCAATAGGCATATCCAGTCGAGCTGGTGCATTACATGCTGGTATATGATATTTCGTAACTTTAGCAGCATCAACAAAACTATATGGTAAACGGTTCGCAACCGTTTGTAAATGAATTATCCTACGTACTTCATTTTCACTTTGACCAGTATGTGGATCCAGATAATGCATCCTTTCACTTTTCCAAACGAGTTCATTTTTACCAGCATTAGAAGGTTCATCCTTTCCAAGTCGTGGAAATAATTCTTCATTAAAAAGGCAATCTGCCAATCTTACAGTAAACATATCACCCGTCATGGGTTCCAGATATCTAATTATGGACGGTGAATTATATCCAACATAAATTCCCAAACGACGTTGTGGTCCCATTTTGGTTCTCTAAGGCGGTGCTATGGGAACATATATAGCACAACCAAAAGTTTTCAAATGAGATATATCTGGTTTATTTCCAGTTACTAACTGTAACGAAGAATATTCATGATATGCGGTGGGTCTCAGGCGTATCAATGTGGCTGCATGTAATATTGCATGACCCCAAGCGAAAATCGGTAATTGAGTTCGTAATACTAACGTTCAGGCAATCATTTGAAGCCTTTTAATAAAAGATTACGCTAATCCATTTTGGGTATTAACATGGGGTACTGAATGTTCAACATTTATACAAATTGACATGCAATAATCATCAAATGCCTTTGATGCAAATTCACCAGCATTATCCAAACGAATATTTTTAATCTGATAATCTGGGAATTGTGCTCTCAATCTTATTATTTGGGCAAACAACTTAGCAAATGCCACATTTCGTGTTGATAATAAACATACATGTGACCATCTTGCAAATGCATCAATCAACACCATAAAATACTTAAATGGCCCACTTGGTGGATGAATTGGTCCACAAATATCCCTTTGAATTCTTTCCAAAAACAATGGACACTCAACATTTATTTTTAATGGGGATGGTCTAACTATCAATTTTCCCTGAGTACAAGCAGTACAAAAACTATCATTTGATATTAATATTTTCAAATCATTCAATGGATGTCCATTAGAATTCTCAACAATTCTACGCATCATCGTGGACCCAGGATGGCCAAGTCTATCATGCCATATTTGAAAAACTTTAGGGTCAGTTATTTTCTTGTTCATTACAGTGCAGGCTTCTATTGGAGATATTTTCGTAAAATATAAACCAGATGATAATGTATGGAGTTTTTCTAGAATAATTTTCTGTCAAAAAACTCTATCATGCCATATTTGAAAAACTTTAGGGTCAGTTATTTTCTTGTTCATTACAGTGCAGGCTTCTATTGGAGATATTTTCGTAAAATATAAACCAGATGATAATGTATGGAGTTTTTCTAGAATAATTTTCTGTCAAAAAACAATAGACGTAATATACAAATACTCTATATTTTGTTCATTCACTATATCAATATGGTATCCATTTTTCCTGATATCTTTAAAACTCAACAAATTCCGTTTCCAATTACTCGAATATAATGCATTATGGATACATATTTTCGTTCACTTTTCTAATAGCATTATAGTTTTTCCATATCCCTCAATTAAATCAGCAGAACCAAATATGGTATTTACTCGAGCCTTATATTCAGATATGTTCAGGAAATATTTTTTATCTCGAAGGATAGAATGAGCTGTAGCACTATCAATCAAACATATTTCTAAAATAGTTCCTTGAATTTCCATATCTTTTTCTGTTCAAATAAACACAATATTTACATTAGAAAACATATTCATTGATATTTCTGACTTTAATTTCAAAATGAATATATACAACAAAATTCAAAATATAGTCAGAAAATATTTACATAACTTCTATTTACATTTCCATATTTTTCGGACATCATTTTTGTAACGTTTTCAGCACTATTCAGGAAATTTTCAATATCTAGATCATCGAAAAAATCCGAAGTATAAAAGCTTGAAATATATCTCTGAGATGTTCCTTCTCCACTCTCCACATTTGCAGCATTTGTTTCAACAACTGTCAGTTTCCCTTTCTAGGAAGCTTGATACAAATCTACCAAATGTTGTGGAGTTCGACACTGGCGGAGAAAATGTTCAGTGCTCCCACATTTATAACACACATTTTGGAAATTGTTATTTCCAAAATTTCCATTTGGGTTCTGGGATTCATCTCTTGTCCAGACCAGATTTCCACAATTATATGGATGAGAACGATTTCCACCTTTCCTTTGATTTCGGCCTCTACCACGGCCCCCAGTATTGTTATCATGGCTTTGTCCACGGCCCCCATTATTATTATTACAGCCACGACCCCGGCCACGTCTAAACCACGACCCCTACCACGATTCAGGTTTTCATTACCCCGATACACATTATTGTGTTATTTCTAGTGGTGCCATCGCAGCAGGAGGTCGTAACTCATGGTTTCTCAACAATATCTGGTTTTATTCTTCCATTCTTGTCAGATTTGTAAGCAACTCACCAAAGGTATTAACTTTATTTTGTCTGATCGTTGATTGTAATGTTATTTGATCAGTATGGAAGGTGGATAATGTTTTTTCAATTTTCTCCCCTTCAATTTTCTTTTCTCCACAAAATTTTAATACCGCTGCAATTCAGTGGAGCTCAGAACTATATTCACTAACTGTTTTAAAATCTTGGAACCTTAAGTGGATCCATTCATGTTGAGCCTTTGGGAGATTTATATCTCTCATTCGTTTAAATCTACTTTTTAGGGATTTCCACAAAATCAGTGGATCCTCAATATTCAGATATTCAGCTTTCAGATTCTCATTTATATGATGTCTGATAATTTCCATTGCTAGAGTCTTTTGCTTGATAGAAGTTGCATTATTTTCACATATAGTTTCTTGCAATTCCCTAGCTTGCAAATGGACTTTCAAATCCGATATCCATGTTATGTAATTTTTTCCAGAAAGTTCCAGGGCATGGAAATCCAATTTTTTCAGTTCTGACATTTTTCTTTTCTTGAATTTTTCTACAAAAATAATATATTCACGATTAATAATAAATTAAAATAAAATAAACATAACAAATAATAAAAATAAAAATAAAACAATTAATCAATAAATATATTTCCAATTAAATAAATATAGGGTGATTTGCAAAAGTGGCCCAAAAAATTAAATTCATTATAATTTTAAACCAAGATTAAAATTTCTACGATACTAAACAATCTAATTAATTTTTGCAACAAATGAACCAAGAAGACCTTTATATCCCTCCCATTAAAAAAATAATTTAAAATCAATTTAAGTTATATTTATTTGTTTTAAATATATGGAAAGTCTATTATGCCCTTCACATTAAATATTTGAATTCAAAAATAATATTCACATATAGACCCCACCATATTTAATAAAAGTCCCTCACAAAATTTGCTCATGGTCCTTACACATTAGGAAAAATAATCCCCAATTGTATTGGAAACCTAACTTTCACAAACCCAATTCCCCACATCCTTGGGACACAAAAATTCACAGCAAATTCATCCTTATTTGTCCCTTAACAATCCATAGGAATGTCAGCATAGAATTATCCACTACGTATCTAAAACTTCATCTTCCATCATAACTCAAAGATATGTTTTTAAAGTTTTTTCATTCTTGATCATTGTAGAGTTAATGTTATGGTCTAGGGGTTTATGGGTCTTGAATTAATGATTTTAGAGTTACTTGTAACTTCATTATGGATATTGGATAGTGTTTCGTGTTAACTGTATGATATTGGAATACAATTTGACGAGTTAGGGTTGAAAATCCCGAATGTAGTTTTCCAGTTGTTTCCCGGTGTCCATGCCAGGAAACTGTCCCAGATTAACACCATTTTCCGGTGTCCATGGCAGGAAATGAATCGATTTAATTTCCGTACATTGATACCGTGACACATGCTGATAATAATTTATTGGTTTCCAGACATCTATACCGGGACATAGGTAGTTTTTTTTTTTTTACCTATTTCCCGGTCACAATACCGGGATACAGATGGATAATATCTATAAGTGATTTCCATTGTTGAAGCCCAGGAAATAGTCTATTAGAAGGCCGGTTTTCAGCCTTCATAAGAGAGAAACCATTTACCGGCCTCCATACCGGGATATAGGGGCTCATTTTGATTGTTTCCCTCCCTTTATACATGGAAACAAACATGAATTTTTTGTCAGTGATTTCCAAGTGTCAACACCGGGAAATAGGCAAAAGTTACTTCTATTTTCAGGTCTTTAGACCGGGAAACGTCGTCGATGCATCAGTTTTTTCTACCTTTAAATAATTTATTTTTTCCTTTTTCAGAAATAGTCTTGAAAAAGAAACTAGTATATTTTCGCTTGTTGAGGTATTAAATTAATCTGACAAAGGTCATTTCCATGGTCTCATACCGGGAGACATTGCTAAAAATGAACTGTTTCCCGGTCTAGATCTTAGGAAACTAATGACTTGTTTCCATGCCTAAACACCGGGAAACCATGCTCAAAATAAAATATTTCTCGATATATATCTTAGGAAACACATGTCTTATTTCCATGCATACACAGTGGATAAATAGGTAATTTTGGGTTCAGTTTCCCGGTATGCTGACCCGGAAACTATGTTTTCCGATATTAAATGACATTAATTCCAACTCCAAACAATCTGCCATACCCACTACTACTATTAGGGAGCATTTTTTTAGGTTTAACCCAACTCTCACATACCAATGCACGCTTTTATGACCAGGTTTGTTTATATAAGTTGCTTAATTTTGATATTTAGTACCTTTAAATGGCTAACTGTGGATGATTACGCTTACTTTCACTTAGTTGAACCCAATTGTATCATAAAATATCGTCATTGGAAAATTCAAAAAATAAAGTGTTCTGCATGACCTACGTAGTAGTATATAGTCCATCATGTGCTACTCTTACATGTCCACTGGAATGAATATCAAAACTCCAAGTTAAAAATGATCTGTACTGAACTTCTTAGTGGTCTAAAGTGTATTTTAGCTTGTTTGAGTCTAAATTAATCTGACAAAGGTCATTTCTACGGTCTTATACTGGGAAACATTGCTCAAAATGAATTGTTTCCGGGTCTAGATCTTAGGAAACTAATGATTTGTTTCCATGAATAAACACCGGGAAACAATGCTCAAAATGAATTGTTTCCCGATATATATCTTAGGAAACACATGCCTTATTTCCATGCATACACACTAGGAAATAGTTAAATTTTGGTTCAAATTCCCGATGTACTGACCTTGAAACTATGTTTTCCGAAATTCAATGACATCAATTTCAACTCCAAACAACCTGCCACACCCACTACTACCATTATGGAGCATTTTTTGTGGTTTAACCCAACTCTCACATACCAATGCATGCTTTTATGACCTGGTCTGTTTATATAAGTGGCTTAATTTTGATATTTAGTAGCTTTAAACGGATAATTTTGGATGATTATGCTTTCTTTCGCTTAGTTGAACGCAATTATATCATAAAATATCGTCATTGGAAAAGTCAAAAAACAAGGTGTTCTGCATGACCTACATAGTAGTATATAGTCCATCATGTGCTACTCTTACATGTCTATTGGAATGAGCATCAAAACTCCAAATTACAAATGATCTGTGTTGGACTCTTTAGTGGTCTCAAGTGTATTTTAGCTTGTTTAGGTCTTAAATTAATCTTACAAAGGTCATTTCCATGGTCTAATACCAGGAAACATTGCTCAAAATGAACCGTTTCCCGGTCTAGATTTTAGGAAACCAATGACTTGTTTCCATGCCTCAACACCGGGAAATAGGTAAATTTGGGTCCAATTTCCTGGTATGATTACCTGAAAAACTGTTATTTTGAGGTCCGATTTTCATGCCTCAACATCGAGAAACAATGCTCAAAATGAACGGTTCATCGGTATATATCTTAGAAAACACATGCCTTGTTTCCATGGATAAACACCGGGAAATAGGTAAATTTGGGTCCAATTTTCTGGTATGATGACCTGGAAACTGACATTTTCACGGTGTGAATACCGAAAATAATACAAAAATATCCAAATTTCATATGTTAAAAGAGGAAACAAACTGTTTCATGATAATTTCATTTTTCCGAAATAAATTTCTGCATTCAAAATCATGCTTACAACCAAACCAAATTCAACAACCAAACCATATTCGACAAAAAGCATTTGATAAACGATGCTCAAACAAACTTATAACAAAAGTGATATATCTAAAGTAAAAGAGAATGGGGTGAGTAAGCTTCTGGATGGAATGGTATATCCCCGGAGGAGCTTTCAACAGGGGGTCGCTGCTTGTGTCAAATCTTCATTCTGTGGTGATTCTTCTAAATCCGGAACTTTGATATGTTTGTTTAGGAAACGTGCGAATGATATGCCCTAAATCTTTACACTCTCCACAACGAACTTGAAGTACACTAGTGTCTTTTTCAAACTCATTTCTGAAAAAAGAAAACACAAATTATTTAAACGTAGAAAAAAATAATGCATCAAAGCAGTTTCCCGGTATGGACACTCGGAAATAGGAGCTCATTTGGCTATTTTCCGGTGTTGATACTAGGAAATCACTGACAAAAAATGCAGGTCTATTTCCATGCATGGACACCGGGAAATGGTATAATTTTAGACAGTTTCCAAGTATGGAACCCAGGAAATCGCTGGAAAACGTAAAATCGGGAATTTCAACCCTAACTCGTAAAATTACGGTCCTATACCATACAATTGACTCCAAACACTATCCAATATCCATATTGATGTTACCATGAACTCTAAAATCATATATTCAGACCCCCTACACCCCTGCACCATAACATTAACACTACCATGCTCAAGAATGAAAAAAATTTAAAAACATACCTTTGAGTTGTGATGGAAGATGAATTTTCAGAAATATATTGGAGAGACACGTGCAGACATACTTATGAATTGTTAAGGGACAAATAAGGTTGAATTTGGTGTTCCAGGAACGTGATGAATTAGGATTGTAAAAGTTAGGGTTCCAATACAATTAGGATTATTTTTCCTATTGTGTAAGAACCATTAATAAATTTATCTTCTTGCAGAATCGGAGAGGAAATTTGCGGAATTAAGGCATTGTACGGAGTGAAAGTTGAAGATGGGGTCTCTGCCGGAGAAGTAGAGAGTGGAGAGGAGGAGAGACTGGATACCAAAGTAGTGAACATTGAATGTGACGAGGGAGGAGATATGATTTTGGATTCAAATGGTTAACATAGGGGTAGATTTGGAATTCTGATTTGTTTTTATATTTTTTATTTTTTGGATTTTATTTTTATTTTATTTTTTAATATCAAGGGTAACATAGTAAACTTGGTTTATTTGTTGCAAAAAAATATTTATAATTGTTTACTTTTGAAAGATTTCTGATGTTAAACTAAAACAAAGATTTTGATTTTGGATCGGCCCAAAAATAGAAAACTTGGTAACATCCTCTTTTTCAAATAATTATTCCTCTTTTCATTTTTTTTTTTATTATTTTTCATTTCCTCTTTTCTACCAAATTTTCATTTTCCTCTTTTTATGGTTCCAGCCAATTTTTCATTTTCTTCTTTTTATGGTTCCAGACCAATATCTCAATTTTTTCAATATAATTCCGGCAGCATCTCAGTATAACCAAAACATCGTTACCATCACTTTTTGATCTGGAGGATCCGTTTGGGAGGCAACCAGAGAGAATACTCGTGCTGATAACGTGTTACAAAACTAAATTAGAACCAACACAAGAAATAACTTACAAATTATTAGAGAGATAATACTAGAGAGATGGGGGAAAATGATCAAGTGAATTGACCAGCTTTCACATTGCCTTCTTCTTCTATTTATAGGCACAAATGAGTACATTTGTTATGTTCTTGTTGAACACACCATGCAATTTGACACATAAAGACACCATGAATTTGACACCTTCACACATTTACAAGTTGGTGGAATCCAACCACTATTGATTGTTACATGACAGTTGGAACATTATTGAAAAAACCTTATAACTTAAAGAATTTTCTAACTTTTTTATTTAGACCTAATTTTTCCTTATAATAATATAAGGTGGCCAAAACCTTTTAAGGACTAAATTAGAATATTTTTGTTCTAAGTTTTAAATTTATATATCAACATTCTTTCATTTAGAGATTACATCAGTTAATTGTACTTCTCCTTCAACTTATCAATTCTAAGGATGGTACATATGGAATTAAGGTTTAGCTAACCCGTGGAATAGAATAATACTCATAAAATTTTAATAGGAGTTTAGTCAAAGGGTATTTAAATTAGCATTCAAATATCTACATGTAAATAGGCTCTCACCTGGGCACGAGAGCACGATCTAATCAATTCGCTCATTCTCATTGGAAAAAATTAGCTTGAGCAAAACTAAGAACGTCATATCGATCAAAATGTCTATCAATCTCTTACTTAGTTATGGTTAGGGATGGGCAAGTACATGTTCAGTTCGGTTCTTGAGTGTTTGAATTTTGTAGAATTTTATTTGACCACTTATAAATATATGTATTTATTGGAACATATCCCAATGAAATTGATTTAAATGCATAACAAGTACTAGTGTTTAAAAGGCAAAAATCAAAATCAAACCGAATATATATTTTTTTAAGTGTTTGAACTTCAAATATTATAAAGGTATATAGAATTTTTTTGAAAAAAAAAACATGTTGAGGTGTTTAGTTCACTTTTTTAGACCCAAAATCGAACCGAACACCCTACCTTGAGTGTTCGGATCCACTGAAAATTGAACATTCAGGAAAACATGTTAGGAACCGAACCAAATACCTTCAATTCAGTTTGGTTTACATGTTCACTTTTTTTTTCTTGCCCACCCCTAATTATGGTATAAGCTGAATTCGCATGAGCATGAAACTGTATTTGGGGAAAAGGATCCCTTCAGATAAGTCTTGGAAAAATTTGTATGAAGGCTTGCACTGATAGTACCTTAACTAGAAGGGGTGAGAACTTTGGTTGTTCGCTCAATTGTGCGGGAAATAGCTTCGACTCCTAAGTTTGGAAGCACTTTTATGTCATCGAACGAAAATATTTCACATTGATTTATAGAGCCATTCATGCTCTCTTGAACATCTGAGATATATGCTGGACAAAAGTTAAAAAGTTAGTAAATGCGACGAAAAATCCTAATTTGCACTTGCAAGTTAAAAGGAAGATCAAAAGTCACATTCACTAAAAACAATTCACTTCGTCAAAATGGTCATCCTACTAAAAGTCATCATATTCATTCAATCCACATGAAATGAACCGTCTTTCAACCGCAAAAATTAGCCTACAGTCCGGAAAAAAAAATCAGATTATAAACCAATATATTGGATTTCGCAATCAAGCTGAATTAATTACATATCCTAGTAAGAACAAACCTTGGTAAAAAAGAGTTAACACAACCCTAAAGGTCAAAGAAGATGAAAAGTTTGATGGAAGATGAAAAGTTTGATGGAAGATGAAAAGTGAAGAAGAAATGAATTTCAGTAACTTCATCTCTCTTTATTACCAAACTATTGATAAGTGTTGATCTAGGCAATGACGGGTGTCAGACGCATTTAATGTAACTCACTTTGAGAAACTAATGAGATATCATAGTATCTTTGTAAAGTCCAAACCCCATCCTCGGAGGACCTGGAGCGTGTAGGGCGGAATGCCACATCAACACATACATATACACAACAAATATCTCAAACTCATACACAAATGCATTTACAAACCATGAGTAAAATAAATACTTTTGAATAAAACTTTACTTGGTTAATGTTTAATAAGGTCTACAAATAATATCATTAAATAACACCAAACTAGGATCATAACATGGTATCAAGTTTAGTGTTCAACTCGTCACAAGACTGAGTGGACAAGTTGACAAAAGAACAACTAAGATACATTTTAAAATTGTATACAATAATAGATGGAGATTAAATTAATGCTTCAAGTGGGGGTTCCCATCCAAACTTCTAATGTTTGCTCATCCACTTAAGTACATTTTCATATCAAAACGAAAATAAATAAGAAAAATGGAGGAGTGAAAATGTTAGGTCATTAATGACTAGTTAACACCCTCGTACTCAAAGGAACACATACAAAATGCTTCTTTCATTAAGTATCATAAGCATACGAATGCAACTTAATGTCTCAAACATCATCATATAACCACAACATCTTATGAGGATCACAAAATAGAAATTAGAATGCGGGGTGTGTCATCCTGGTTACCCTAACCAGGCCGTCAGTCTCCTCACTTGGCCGCTAAAATGGGTGTCGTAGCCTTCCTAGCACCCTGGTCTCCTTGACCAGGCCGTTGAATAGGCCGCAAAAATTGTGTACCAAAACTCCTCAGCGCCTTAGTCTATATGACCAAGCCACCAACTAGCCCATAAAAATTGGTACCGTGACTATCATGGCGCCCTGGTCTTCGCCCTCAGCGATGTGATTAGGTTGTTATCCAGTCCGCCAAAATCGGTATCGAAGCAACCAAACGCCCTGTCTCGCGCGCTGTTCTATATGACCAAGCCACTTACCCCTGGTCTATATGACCAGGCCACCAACCAGCCCACAAAATTTGGTACCATGACACTCTTGGCGCCCTGGTCTTCGTCCTCGTCGATGTGATTAGGTCGTTATCCAGTCCACCAAAATCAGTACCAAAGCCACCAAGCATCCTCACTTGTGCGCTGGTCTATATGACCAAGCCACTTACCAGGCCATCAAAAGTGGCATCGAAGCCTCCTAGGCGTCTTCATCTGCGCCTTGGTCACCTTACCAGGCCTGAATTTTTGCGATGTTACTCTCATGCAACATGTAACGTACAATATAGTTACTCTCCTACGTGTTATTAAAGATTGTGTAATTGAACTTGAGAATTTTAATTGGATTGGCCATGTCTAGGTAACAAATATCGTACTAGGGATCAACAACCAGGTCATTCCGTGGAAGAAAAAGCACGACCCAATATTGGGATTTCTTCACTTCTTAGTAGTGGGCTTAACTTAGTTGATACATAGCTGAGAACGGCGAAAATGAGTGACTTTAGAGCCTTTTCGTGGACGAGGAAGGTAATTTTATTAAGGCCATTTATGGTTACTGTAATGGAGAATTTGAACCTAAATTCATTGAAGCCCCTACTCTTTGAGAAACTTCAAAGTTTATTATATGGCATATGCCGGAAAAATATGTTTTTGTGAATTTCCAACTAATGTCTTTTACTTTATTGAGCAGTATTTTAGATTGCTTTGATTTCGGTTTAATTATATTGAGTTGTGAGCCTAATTTATAATCTAGACTTAATGTTAAAGTCAAATGAATTCGTAGAAAAAAAAATAAAGGGACTCACAAGCTAGTTAAAACTTTCTATGTATGAGAGATTATCCCTCTATCTTACTTGATTTCTATTTAATGAGATACTAATATAAGTAGATTTAAATAAATAAATAGTTTTTTAAAAAAAGTATATATTTCAATTTTAAAAAAATACTTAATTGTTGGGAAAACACGGCTAGCTCTAATACCACTTATTGAACAAATCGGTGATCCAATGCAGGGGAGACGAGTATTGGTAACCACAAAGTAAAACAACATACACAAGGCAAGAAATAGAGATAGAAAATAAGACACAAGGTTTTTACGTGTAAACCCAAAACGGGAAAAAACCACGGTCGTCAAGACGACGAGAGACTAATTCACTATGTAACAATAAAGCAACTGTTACAACAAGAATATCACTCTCTCACTCCCCAATCCAATTACATTGGTTACAGTCTCACTCACAAGCTCTCCCAATATGGCTCTCACAGGATAACAAGACTCGATCCTAGAACTCAAGATCTCCATGGTCTCCATAGTTCCCAGGCCCCCATAGGGTACCTCCCAAACCTTACCAACTAGATCTACATTGTTCTCTCAGGATATCTAATAATAGATACAAGCACCATATTTATAGCATTAGATTACTTATTCACAAAGTAATCCTAAACCATTAAGAAAACCTTTTCTTATTTAGGATTTTCAAGGATCTCTTTCCTAATTAGAATCGCACATTAGGAAATACCATTCCTAATCAAATATGACACTTCCAAAATAGTCTTCGAGTCTTTTCCTAATTACAAACCAATTATGGATACTGAAATATTCCCAAATTTTTGTCAAAATCCTAACATTAATTGATCCAATTTGTAAAAATAATTTCAGTTTATCATCAATTTTTTAAAAATCTTTTCTAATCCAATTTAAAATAGTATATGCCTAATTCAGGATAATATTTTCAAATAATATAAATAGTTTAAAAAGAAGTTAAATTAATAACATTTTAATGGGGACAATCCCAAATATCTATCAAAAGGGTAGAGATTTCCCCATTTTACCACGTCAATTTTAGTTTTCCCCATTTTACTATTATTAGGAAAAAACAATAAAAATAAAGTAAAATAAAATAAAAAAAAACTTTCGAACTATAGGAAAGCTCCCAGATATGAATCTAACCCGGGTGGTTTCTTTAATAATAATAAGAGTTCATTGGATTTCTAGGCTATAAAAAGTTTACTATAAAATTATAGGCCACTTTTGAAAAGTTTGCAAAACTAAACTTTGATTTTCACTCCATAGGCCAATCACAGCTGTGAGCGTAATTCACAGACTATGAGCATAATTCACAGCATCTGTGAATTATAAAGTTTCAGGGGTATTTTGGGAAACTCGGCCTATAGAGTGAAAACTAAACTTTTAAAAGTGTTTTTTTTATATTTTTCAAAACAGGCCTATAATTGTATTTTAAACTTTAAAAAGCCCATTTTTTAAAATTTTCACTAATATAATAATAATGGTGTCTCTCGACGATTAATAATTGAATGAAAGAGATTCAATAAAATTAAAAATTGTTGAAAATTATTTTTTTTTCTAATCTAGTCATAAATTATCGGCACACCAATGGTGATCTATTAAGGCCAAATTAAAAAAAAAAAAAAAAAAAAAAAAGATATTTTTCGTCCCTATGGTGATATAATTAAAAAAAAAATGTTTGGAATTTTTCTATTTGACCGGATAGTTTCTTTTATTATTATTGTTTTTAAATTATCCTTACTTTAATACTTTGGAGTAAATTTGAGATTATCCCTACTTTAATACTTTGGGGTAAAATTGGAAATTAATTATAAAAATAAATAAATAAAATAAAATAAACTCGATAAATAAAAGGTTTAACACCATGATACGAAATTGCACTAAAATCCATTATCTTAACAATAATGTAACAGACACAAAATTAAACAAATCAAAACTAATCAATGTTCAAAAAGCACGCACTAATCAATGGGATTTATTGCTTAATTAATGATATAATCTTCATCGTCATCATCATCTTCCTCTTCAATCTCAGAAGTCCTTCAACAGTTTCCTAACCTGTTCGAGGGTCACAAACAGAACAACAGTAAACGGCCCCTGCCTCGATATCGTCGGAATAAAACCCTTGTAAAGCGCCATCGGTCCCTCCGCACGAACCGTCTTAAGCGCACAATCCAACGCCCCCGTGTACGGCGGCGCCGCTCCTGCCTCCACCTTCATATTCATCACCCGAGTTTTAATCACATCCACCGGATTAGTCACCACAGCCGCCACAAACCCGGCAGCAAAGCTAGCCGTCACGTGCGTACACAACCCATCACGCATCCAATCATTTTTCAAAATCGTTTCCTTGATCTGATCATACGATGCCAGCTGTGAAGCAGTTACAAGCATCGCGCGGTTCACCGTAAGGGATGATCCGCGCCACAGGCTAGTAACCCCTTCTTGTTTGGACATTCTGGTAATTGCGTCCACCACGCTTTTATAATTCCGGCGCTGAGCCGGAGGAAGTCTTCCGTCGGCCTGCATACGGACCATGGCGACGTCGGCAGGGTTGCCGACGGCGGCGCCGATGCCTCCGGCGATGAGTCCGGCGACGATTTTCCGCTGGAGAGGCATGGTGTTGGAATTAGGATCGGTCCATTTCTGTTTGAGGATGTCGTAGAGGCCCATCCTGGTGGTGGAGTAGAGAGTCTGACGGAGGACGGTGGCGGAGACGCCGTTGAACAGAGCTCTGACGCCGTCTTGTTGGATGATACGGACGCCGACGCTTACGGGACCGATGCGTGGCGGAGGGGGGCGGATTGTGGTGGTGGTGGTGGTTTGGAAGGCGAGAGAAGCGGGACGGAGGGAGGGTTGGGGGTGGTGATTCTCTCCTTGGAGTTGCATTCGGACTTTGATTAGATCGAGTGGGTGGGTTGAGCAACCGGCGACTATGGAAGCGATGCCTCCTTCGACGAAGCCTTTGACGCCCATTTTACGAAAAGGACCAGTTGGAGGTGGAGGTGAGATCAGAGGAGACGAGGAGGTGAGAGAAGGCGATGGAGGACGAGTGGGGGACGATGGGTCTATGAGACATATAATTGTGTTTTTGCAAATGAATTGATGACGTGTATGCCAGAGAGAGGCGAGGAGGATTTATAGAGGGAAAACAAGGAAGAGATATTTTAGTAACGGCGACGTTCCTGTACGCTGTTTGTGGGGTCCACAGTTATTTGGATTTTTAAGTGTCTCTCAGGATTTATTTATTTATTTATTATTATTATTTTCTTTTAAAGTTAGGCTTTAAGCTTCTGCTAGACGCGGACCAACGAAATCAACTGGGACTGCTTTTGTTCGGTCGAATTGTATCGTGTTCGGTTTCGCTTTTCAAATTTGGACGGTATCTACATCCATATATAAACAATTATGTAATTGAAGTAATAAAGATTAAATAGAATCAACTTTTTTTTCTATAATAGTTTAGTTTGTTAGAGAGTACTCGTATAATGTTAGATTTGTTTATTTAAATGTACTTTTTTATTTAATAAAAAAAAACTATTTTAATAATTTATTTTTTAATTGTTTTTATTATTCTATAATTATAAATTTTAATATTTATTCAATTGTCATACCAACTCGAATTTATGCTAATATAATCAATTGCAATATTTTAAAATTTTATAATTTTTAATTCAAATATATTAATTATTAAAAATATAAATACATCAACAAATTAAATAATAATCAATTATAAAAATATATACTATAAACAAATATTTAAATAATTTTTTTTAAAACTAAATATATACAATATTTATTTTTAATTTTAAAATTATTATATTTAAATAATACTATGATATATTATGTTAAAAAAATATATTTAAAGTGATTAATGCAATAAATATATATATATATATATATATATATATATATTAATCTCAATATTATATCATAACATCATTTCCATATTGTTATTATTATTATTTTATTGATATTATATAATATTTTAAAATTTTAACAGGAAAAATTGAAATTAAAAAAGAAATAGAATATAATTACCAATTAAATTCTTTTTTATTGTTACGTAAATTAAGAAATTTAAATAATATTTTTAAATAATATTATTTATTATTTCTTTTAAATAAATAATTTCGTTTCATTAGTTTTTTTTAATTAAAATGGTAGAAATGAAAATTCGGCCTACAAATCTATAAATCTCAAAAATATTAGGAGCAAAATGGTCCGAGTTAAAATAAAAAATTAGTGATAATTTGGGTAGGATTCGAATTATATTATACACTTGAACTGGTTAAATATATATAAAATAAAAATTATTAATTAAAAAGTTATATTATAATTTAAAAATATACATTATTTTCAAATATTTATTTTTATTTTTATTTGAATTGTAACTATTAATGTGTAAGTTATACAATATTATTTCTATCATTTTATTTTTATTTAATAGTTTTAAGATAAATTTTATTAAAAATTATTATCATTTTAAATTATTATTATTTATTTAAATTAAGTTAACATGGTGTGAATTTTTTTTTCAAATTTTTATTGTTTGAAATTAATACGGATTTTAGTTAATTTAGTTTGGAAATTTAATTTATTTTATTTAATTGATTAGAGATAAAAATGAGTTAATTATTATTTTTAAATAACTTACAAACCTTACATTATACTATACTTTATTATTACAATGATCTGAATCCAGATGCATAGTCTGGAGATGGAAAGGGACCTCGTAAAATCCATTTATCAAAAGATTACATCTAGTTGTGTAGTTAACCAGCGGGTTGTAATCTAACCAACTTTTTTACAGTATAATTTTAATTAACTATTAGATCTCATCTTTTACCATCCATATTAAATCGTCTTTTTTTATTATTATTTACTATATATTCACATTTAATTTATTAATATACCAATTATGTGAAAAAAAATTAAATATATTAAATTAAATTATAATTTAATAATATCACAATCAATATATGTAATTACTCATCCATTATTACATGATAAAATGTATAATATTACATCATTGACATTATTTTACCTAATTAATAAATTTGTAATTTCTAATTACATTTACATAATTTATTAAATTATTTTTTAAAA